>CM051234.1:614935276-616135276 GCA_027917425.1 Gastrophryne carolinensis | reverse complement strand
AATCTCGCAATAGTGCTCTTTTAACATGAAACGTCTTGTTTGTCATTTTTTCAGTGCAGATGTTGTGCAATAGCTGTTTTCCTAGAATTACATGGGAGTGGCCATTTTGAATTACACCTGAGAGCCCAGCCTGGGATTTTGCTGCAAGCAGCCTGTAGCAAGCTGAGAGAGATTATTTCAGAAAAGGGATCAGTATGTCTGTCATGTTACACACACTGAGCAACAGCTGCTGGGGGGGATGAATATAACTATGTATCAGTGTAAGTCAATGGCCTCGGCTGCCACAGAGAATTGTAACAGTTGTTTACAATGTTGAGCTTTCTGAGCAGTTCTGAGTCATTACAGTTGATGGCTTTTTACTCCTGATTAGAAAGAAAGCATTTTGCACCAAGATTTATGGTTTATGGGTTTGACTGTTTTATATTGTCTGCAATGACTCCATCTTGTATTTAACCCACCATTTCATGTAGAGTTGCCAGCACATAGCCCCCGATTACAGGGAACAGTGAGTTTTGTTTCTTGTTAATCATGGGACCATCTGTGGAATGTACTGATAAGATGAAACTGGCTAAAACTTGCCCAGTAACATCTACATCACTAGGATGTAGTGTTGTTGTGTATAAATACTGAGTTGCTTCAACAAATGACAGATCACTTTTTGGAACTGTACCTTGTGTGTCTCAGAGTTCTTAAAGTGGACCGTCACCCAGTGGTGATCGGCCCGGGAATCTATAAGATTCCCGGACCGATCACCTCCCTCCCCGCGGGACATCCGAGATCGGGATGTCCCGCGGTGAGGGACCCCCCCAAAACCCCCGAAAAACTCACCTCATCCCCTCTAGGCGTGCGCGCGCCTGTGCCGGCCGTTTGTGAATGGCCGGCGTGGGCGCGCGCACTGTCAGAGGGGCGCGCGGGAGGCGGCGGCGGACGCGCTGTGTTGTCCGCAGCTGTCACCCGCTTGTCCGTTGGCGCTGATTGGTCAGCGCGGCCACGTGGGAGCGTGGTGAGGTGAGTTTTGGGGGCTTTCTGGGGGGTTTCACATAGCGGGGCACCCTTAATCGGGGTGCCCCCCTGAAGTGGACCAAAACCCAGGATAGTCAAAATCCTGGGTGTTGGTCCACTTTAAAGAGTGATCGCCGGTGCCATGGGTGTGGCTGGGGCGCTCCATCAGACCGGACCAGACCAGACTAGCCATAGGACATGTATCTACCCCTAAAAACTGTGGGAATGGCTTTTTCAGAAGCAGGGCTGTCAGAATTGTGGCAAAATGGCCGCTTCTATGCAGTTCAGGAGTATAGAATCTGCTTGCTATTCTACAACATGGGCATGGGGTTAAGCCCTCTCAAGTTGGCTCACTTCACTGACTGCGGGGAGCATTTTACTAAACTTTGAATTTTTGACTGAAGGTCCGCTTTATAGTGGACCAAAACCCACAAAACTTGCAAAATACATTTGGCTATGGTCCCTGCCGATACTCCCTTCTTAGGGTGTAGAACTAAAAATGGATATTTTCATTTTTCGAAATCATCCTGGAACATTGATTTTTTTTGCTGTCCCTCTGTGTGAAATGGCAGGTGATCAGTAATTGCATTAGTGTGGCTATAACATTATTGCCACACACAGTGGCAATGAATGGAGGAGGTGGAGCTTTACGGCTAAAACAGGCGCCATTACATGGGATTAGAGTGAAGCTGGAGCAATAAAATTTGGCAAAACGTGCTCTTCATGGGGGAACCATTCAGGGGATGCTAGTTACAAATGTGAGTCTTGGTCCTCTTTAAGCCCTTCTCCATGCTGCTGCCCATATATATTTTAGATTAAAATAAAATTAAAGATCATTTACCTGATTCCAGTTGTCTCTGTAAATCTGCCAAATTGGAGAAAAATCCATAAGAAGCCTTCAGTTGTTCTTTTGGAGCAGCCAATGGTGGTAATGGCCTCCTCTCTGTATTCTCCTCTTCCTCTCGTCGAGAAAGCCATTTGCTGCTCTTACACCGTGTGACTCCTCGAATGTCTCCATTCTTTAATTTCAGCTCCAGCTTTTGTCTTGTAAAATGAGGGTAAGTAGCGGAGAGCAGCACCGACCTGCAGACCACCGGAGCAAGAGTGGAAAACAGGTCTGGAGGTATGGCTGGTGATGGACATGGAGACAGAGGCTCCCTGCAGACATAGCACCCTGCACCCCGCAACCTGCCCGCCGTTCCCATTGTGAGGAACTTGACTTCCAAATGGAACAATCATGCAATCACACCCCGCGAGCAGGAAATGTTTACCAGTGCTCTGTTGCTTGGCTGGACTGCATTGTATGGAGCACTAAAGGCCTAATGTGTATCCAGGCAACAGAACCTGAAAAGCTCCATTGTAATGTGTTTACGACTGTAACAATACACACACAGCCTCACTGGGCTAATGCTGAGAAAATGCAGCCAATCAGACTTCAAATATTAATGTCAATTTATTCTGGGTCCATGGCGAGTCCTTATCCAGGTCCTTATCCTGATTTGATACCATGCTGTCATTCTTGTGATGAGTTTAATGAGTTTCACCTGCCCGAGGGCGGGCGTTTATCTTACGGTATACTTTAAATTTCACTGCCTTATGTTTGAAAACATAGTCGCAAGCCAGTATGTGGAGAGAGCCATGTTAGGCTTAATATAGGGGGGCTAAAGAGACCAAAAAACCCTCTACTTAGGTAAAGGAAAAGAGGAGCTTTCCTAGAACGGAAAGTATTTGCACAGTACCCAGTCCAAGGACAGATAGCATTACCCATCTACCCTTGCAGTAGGCGGAGCTATGCAAATCATCTCTTTACGTCTCTGTGCCTTCCTAGGCCCTTAGAACCGCTAAGGATGCAATGCCAAGGATTAGCTTTAAATTTTATACAGCCAGACACATCCAACTAGTGGACACGTGTTTCGAGCTTTAGGCTCTCATCAGCACTAGGGCGGATGCCTCTTGCTGTATGGGGGGGTGAGACTTGGTGAGTACCAAAACATAGTCGAAAGCCAGTATGTGGAGATTGCCTTATGTTTGGAAATTGTCATGATTAAGGGCCTTGCTTGGCCCGAAACGCGTAGACGTGTTTGTTACATTTTTACTGAGGCCCTTATTCATGAAGGGATAGCGTCAGGTAGGTTGAGTGACTGGGATAACGCCATGTAGCGTCCGATTCATCATTATCCCAGCCTCAGCGAACAGCGCCGGCGTTCAGCCTTGCAGAGCGCCAGGTATGACCTCTCGCTACCTGTCTCTCTCCTATACACTTCAATGGACGTTCTTTCTGTTTAAACAGGGTTTTTGTAATTTCTTTTTTTTTTTTTAAATCTCAAATAATATTGTGACCTCTTCTGGCCTAGAAAAAGCCATTTTTTCAAATATTGTTTTATAAATTTATGCAGAATTGACATTACAGGTCTGGCATTAATGTGTTCATGTTACAATGTTATTACAATGTAATTCCATATGTTTTCGCTTTGTTACTGGTGGATACATGCTAAAAAACAGACTTTAATCACACAGCCTCCGGCGCTCTGGGCTTCAGAGAAGCATTTTTGAGCGCCGGAGTTGTGTGAGGCTGTTTTTTTGATGAATATGTTGTGAGTCAGTCGCACTGACCAGTCGCTAACATGCACTCCCATACAGTGCTGTACTGGTCAAATAGCGACTCCTCACAATGTATTCATCATTGCTGCACAGCAACTGAGTCGCTATGAACTAGCGACCCACTGCCGAGCACAGCGTCTATTAGTGGGCGCTCTGAAATGCCCGCTACAGGCGATCATCTGTCGCTACCTGGCGTTAGTGATGAATCAGCCTGTGAGTTTTTGCTGGAATGAGGAAATAAAGTTTTGGATTGATTTTTTAATGGAATCCCTGGCTGGCCATCATTCGGTTGTACTTGGAGATTTGGAGTGGAGCGCTCCTTGCTGCGCCGGATGATTTCCTTACACTTGGATCCTTGGATCATGCTTAAGGTAGAGCTGACCACATGTTTTTCATATATGATTTCAAATAGCACTGTACTGCTTCAGATCTGGTGCCCAATCATGGCAGACGAGATTCCAGTATGGGGCCCGAGGGGCCCAGGTAGTGACACAGCGCCAAGACCAAGCTAGGCATCCCTGATGGCTGCCAGTGCTATGAGACTCCATAGCCGGCTGATCGCCTCTCCCCCGCTGTGTGAAACCCGCCATTGGCTGAAATCTTACATGTCTGATGAGCCCATGGTGCACGTGCCATGGCTGAATGGCTGTGTGTGACCGCGCATATGACGGTGCATATGACACCACACACCACCAACATCTGCAGCTGGGATTCCATTCAGCTTCTCCAGCCGCACATTAATATACCTGCCCGGAAAAGCTGATTGGACAAGAGCCACCCATGTGCCTTTGGATGGAGGAGAGGTAAGTTTTACTGGGCGAGCAGCGAGGTTTCACACAGCGGGCCAAAGGCGTAGCTAGGCTTTCTGGCACCAGGGACAAAGATTCGAAATGGCACCCCACTTGTGCTCAGGCCCCCCTTTGGCGCCCCCCTGACCTGCTGCACCAGGGGCACTTGCCCCCCCTAGCTACGACCCTGCTGCGGGGCATCCCAAACCAGGGTGCCCCAGGGGGACGGACAACTTTAACTGGCTGCCAAAGGCAACCAGCATATACTGGTGTCAGGGTGCCCATAACCTATGATGGTGCCTAGTGTGAACTTCTGTTTCCTACAATATAGAGTGAATTCTGAGGACTGCTTGGTTGCCTTGAGGCCAGGGGCCCATTTCAAAGTAAGGGCCCAGACATCACATATAGCTTACAAGGTGGGGCCCAGCTATTGTGGTTTTATGGGGCCATAAATCTCTGATGGCGGCCCTATGTCCAATACCCCTGCTCTGTACAAAGATGTCTGTACCTGCAACTGGGGCAATTTCCGCTAAGAAAGAAAGACTCCCTATTAAGTAGGAACTAGTGGCTCACTGACAGGTGGCGGTGGCCTGGGAACTAAAGGAGCAGCAGGCAGGTGGGCAGGGCAACCAAACCCTGACGCTGTCTCTCCGCAGCCGTCGCTTATTCTCTGCGGCACTAGCAAGCACAGTAGACACCTGGCTCCATACTTTTTTTTTGCCTATGGGAATGGGAGGGAGTGGGAATGCCACACTGCCTATTGGACTGGGAGGGGGATGCCACACTGCATATGGGAATGGGAGGGGGGATGCCACACTGCCTATGGGAATGGGAGGGGGGATGCTACACTGCCTATGAGGAATGGGAGGGGGATGCCACATTGCCTATGGGAATCAAATGGGGGGAATGTCTCACTGCCCATGGGAATGTGATGGGGGATGCCACACTGCCTATATAGGGAATGGGAGGGAGTGGGAATGCCACACTGCCTATTGGACTGGGATGGGGGGAATGCCACATTGCCTATGGGAATGGGAGGGGGGGATGCCACACTGCCTATGGGAATGGGATGGGGGAATGCCACACTGCCTATGGGGATGGGAGGGGGGAATGCCACACTGCCTATGGGAGGGGGGTGCCACACTGCCTATGGGGATGGGAGGGGGGGATGCCACACTGCCTATGGGAATGGAATGGGGGAATGCCACACTGCCTATGGGGAATGGGAGGGGGAATGCCACACTGCCTATGGGGATGGGAGGGGGGAATGCCACACTGCCTATGGGAATGGGAGGGGGGATGCCACACTGCCTATGGGAATGGGAGGGGGAATGCCACACTGCCTATGGGGATGGGAGGGGGGATGCCACACTGCCTATGGGAATGGGAGGGGGGGATGCCACACTGCCTATGGGGATGGGAGGGGGGAATGCCACACTGCCTATGGGAATGGGAGGGGGGATGCCACACTGCCTATGGTAATGAAATGGGGGGAATACCACACTGCCTATGGGAATGGGAGGGGGAATGCCACACTGCCTATGGGGATGGGAGGGGGGAATGCCACACTGCCTATGGGAATGGGAGGGGGGGATGCCACACTGCCTATGGGGATGGGAGGGGGGAATGCCACACTGCCTATGGGAATGGGAGGGGGGGATGCCACACTGCCTATGGGAATGGGAGGGGGAATGCCACACTGCCTATGGGGATGGGAGGGGGGAATGCCACACTGCCTATGGGAATGGGAGGGGGGGATGCCACACTGCCTATGGGAATGGGAGGGGGAATGCCACACTGCCTATGGGGATGGGAGGGGGGAATGCCACACTGCCTATGGGAATGGGAGGGGGGGATGCCACACTGCCTATGGGAATGGGAGGGGGAATGCCACACTGCCTATGGGGATGGGAGGGGGGAATGCCACACTGCCTATGGGAATGGGAGGGGGAATGCCACACTGCCTATGGGAATGGGAGGGGGGATGCCACACTGCCTATGGGGATGGGAGGGGGGAATGCCACACTGCCTATGGGAATGGGAGGGGGGATGCCACACTGCCTATGGGGATGGGAGGGGGGAATGCCACACTGCCTATGGGGAATGGTAGGGGGGAAAGGCCACACTGCCTATGGGAATGGGAGGGGGAATGCCACACTGCCTATGGGGATGGGAGGGGGGAATGCCACACTGCCTATGGGAATGGGAGGGGGGATGCCACACTGCCTATGGGGATGGGAGGGGGGAATGCCACACTGCCTATGGGGAATGGTAGGGGGGAAAGGCCACACTGCCTATGGGGATGGGAGGGGGGAATGCCACACTGTTTATGGGGAATAGGATGGGGGAATGCCACACTGCCTATGGGAATGGGAGGGGGAATGCTACACTGTCTACTGGGAATGGGGGGGGGGGGGATTGCCACTCTGCCTCTAATGGGGGGATTTTGCACCTTGCCTATTATTTAGTTGTTGGGAGGATGGTGCTTTAGCACATTTGGTTTTATTTTCTTATTTTCCTCCCACTATAGAAAAAAGTAATGTGCAAAGGTACAAATATACCCAAATACATTTTTCAAGTATTTATCCGACTAAAGACAGCTAATAAATGCCAATGGAATACACCTGACTATGCTCCTATTTTTGGGCTCCCTTTGTTCGGGTCAGTTTTGGTCTTGGTGTAGCACATATTTTTACCTGCACATTTGATTGATACATTGATCTTTTATTCTATGATCTCTGTTATAATCTTTAAAATAACGGCAGCTTCTCAATAGTGATGCCTAGAAATTATTTTGCTGCTCCCTAGTTCACACCTCGCATTCACTCTGTAGCCACCTCCTGCCCCTTCCCTTAAACATCTCTTGCTCTCTTTGTTCCTTCCTCTGACCTGAAACCACCAAAATGCTGGTGCATGTCCTATCCCAACTAGACTACTGCAACAGCCCCTGTGTGGTTTATCACTGGCTGCCAGTTTCACAGATAGTTTAAAATCCTAAATGTAATATACAAAGCTCTCTCCAGCCAGGCCCCTCCCTACATATTATTCCTAATCCAATGATATTATGCAACTTCCACTCCACCCTGGTCATCTCCTTCACTCCTGCCTCCAGGACTGCTCAAGCTTCTCCTCACCTCCCCAAAATGCCCTCCCCTTCTCAGTTTGAAACTCCGTACACACAGTTTTCAAAGGCACCCCAAAACTTCAGCGGACAAAAATACAATCTAGTAAGCCTTATAACCTTCACAGGGCATATGCTACTAATACCTACTTACTTGTCATCCTTCCCCTTTGTCTCCACCCTTCTTTTGCTGGACTAAGACCCACTCCACATGATGCCTGGATGGAATGGCTGCTTTACAGGGCCGGATTATTGGGGGCGCAAGGCCCCCCGGGGCCTCCACCACTTGCCCTGCAAAGGGGGCCTCCACCAACCTTTGGGTTATGGTCTGGTCCAGGAGGCTTTTCAGTCTTTGGTCTGATGGGCCTCGGGGCCAGCAACAAAGCTATCGGTGACAGTGGAGGCCCCTCACACCTGGCCAAGCCTTTTTGTTTTTGCAAACCTGCAGCCAAAGCCACCACAGGGCAGGACGGAGAGTCTAGAGCGGCAAAGCCGCCGCCAGCAACGCTACAGTGATACTGTCAATCTGCGGCCGCTCACTGTACATAAGCCGCCAAGCACAGCCGCTGGCAGCTCAATGCAGGGAACTGTTTTCTGCTGGACCAGCCGGGCGACTACACTACCCCCCACCCAGAATGGCAAAGCAGTAGGCGGATGCCAGACAGCCACCAATCAGAGACTTGGCTGGACTATTATTTTAAAGAGAAAAAATACTGTATATGGGCCTCCACCAGATTTTGTGCCCACACTTAATCCGGCCCTGCTGCTTTGGCTGGGAGACTCCTAGCACAGGGAGTTTTCTTATCTCTGCTTGAATTTCCCTAGCTACTTCTTTTTCCATAATGCAACTGGGACCCCCCTCCATGCGGCACCTTGGAATTGGCTGGGTCTGGGTAGTGTGACTCCCAGGACTGTGATGGTCCTTATCTGATCCTCAATTTAATTAATTCTGTGCTTCGCAATTTCTTGTTCTGCCAATGTTGACGTTGTATTGCTAAATGTTTTTGTCCTCTACCCAGGGCTGTATTTATCATTAGGCAAACCTAGGCCTGTGGGGGTACGTTACTACTATAATAAAAAGGAAAAAAAAAGTTGTTGAGTTAATGCCTCCTTACAATTTCTCCTCAGTCACATTAGGGTTGATTCAGAGCCCCTTTCTCAACATTTTTTTTTTTTAGGTATTATTAGCAAACAAAAAATCACACAAAAAAGAATACATTTTACATAAAAATTCTTGCAGAATAAAAGGCTTTGCTGAAGCAGATAAGGTGGAAAAATGGACAAAAACAGAAATTTTCACGCAACAAAATGATTTGAAAGGGGCTCTGAATCAACCGTATTGTGTGTGTAGTCTACAGCTTCATTCTCTGCTGTGGCCATGTGTGTTGGGAGCTGGGAAGCCAGTAATATATAATAGTAAGCATGCTCATTTGAAATTCTCTCCTTGAATCCTCTCCACCCTACACACATTTATTTTTTATATTAACAGACCGTGATGTCAGGACAGGCGCCAGCACTGAGCATACCCAGACACTTGCCGGGACCGCTGCACATTCGTAGGAACCACCTTTGTTTCTTTACTTTTATTCTTTTCGTTTTTCTTTCCATTTATTCTTTCATCTGTTCTTTCTGCCATTCCCTTTCTTCCTTTCATCTTCACTTCTATTATTTCAGTCCTTTTATTCTGTTTCTTTCATTCTGTTCTATTCTTTCTTTCTAGTCTTTTTCCTTATTTCCATCTATTCTTTGTTTTTTTCCCCTCTCTTCTCTCGTTTTTCATCTGTTATGCCATTCCTTTCTTTTTACCTTCTATAATTTTTTTCTGTCGTTCCTTCTATTCTTTCTGTCTTTCCTTCTCTTTCCTTTTTCTATGAGGCCTTCTATTCTTTTTATTTCTCTAGCCGGCCCTGCTTAACGTCACCTAACAAAAGGGGAGCATGAATACTAAATACGGTCCTGCCACTACCTGATGTACTGAACCTTCAACGAATTCCTAGTATGTAAATGTACCGTATGTAAAAAAAAGCAAAAAAAAGAAAGACCGTTATGTAACGTCTGTATCTGGTGAAATAAATCTGATTGTGATTCTATCTCTTTTATTGTATTTCTGGTTAGAATTTAGAACTTTGTAGCATGGTATTTGCAATAGTGTATGTATATACTGTATATTTACCCTGTCTGTAATTATGACTTTGTACAGATGAAGATGTAGCTATATAAATAAACAATAATATACTAACAACAACAATAATAATAGTAAAAAGATTGTACAGGGGAATAAAATGCCTGAGCATATAGACGAGCCTGCGGTGTTCAGCATCAACAAGAGCTTTGTAAGCAGGCTGACATCACAAAGGAGGATGCTGTGGTTTCACTGCGGCTCTTTGGGGTACAGTCATGTGATAGATGCCCCTGATACTGAGCGGGGCCTCTGATGTTCTCCTGCGTGGTTAGAACATGGTGTCTCGGGAGTGAATGTCTGCTGTCACATGAAAGTAAAGCGTGTGCCTTATGTCGCTGCACAAAGAACAAAACACGTTCTTCTGGTCAATGGATCTGAACATAAAAGCAAACAATATAAAGTGTAACATTTGTCACCGTTCAAACCTTATCTGCTGTAATGGTCAACTTCTGCTTTCACCAGCCCAAAGCAGGCCTAGGTTTGAATACTGGAGGAAAAACTGCCAGTGATGTCTGACCAATTACAGTGCCTAGAAGAGTATTTTTACCCTCTGGACTTTTCCATATTGTTAAAGTTACAGTCACAAACTGCAAAAGGCTGGGCCGTAAGGTTCACCTTCAAGCAGGACAACGACCCAAACATACAGTCAAAGCTACAATGGAATGGTGTAAAGCAGAACAAAACCCTGCAGGGCTGGCACTTGGATCTAAAACATGCCTGAGCCAGACGCTGGCCTTCCCCTGGGGCATCCCAAACCGGAATCTCCTGCTGTGTTAATCCCCCAGGTTTTCAGCCAAACTCACCTTTCCCCTGGCTCCCATGGTGATGTAATCATTGGCGGACGCTTCCCCAGCATCTCTGGGCTGAGACATGCTATGGCATCCAGCCATTTATATAGGCTGGAGGTGAGACTGCGCCCATGTCAGGCAATGCGGGTGCTTCTATTCTCAATGCGCAGTGCACAGAGCCATTTGCTGATCATTACTATACACCACATGTGTCAAACTCAAGGCCTGGGGGTCGAATGTGGCCATCAAAGCCTTTTTATGTGGCCCTCTAACAGGTGCTAGACTGTGGCAGAAGGGCAGTGCCCCTTCTAGCCGGCCATGTGGCGTGGGAAAGAAATGATTGTGGGGCTGTCCTGGGAAAACCATGTCTGTAACCATAGATCAGAATGATCGTGCTTGCATGTTGTTCTGTGTTTGTTATTAATGGACCCTTTGAGGGCAACCATAATGCCAATGTTGCCCTTGATGAAAATTAGTTTAACACCCCTGGTATACATGGTAAACGCTCTGATTGGACAAGAGCCCGAGCATGCACCATAGGACCTGGGGAAGGTGAGTTTTTAAGGGGTGATCTGGGGAGTTTCACACAGCAGGGCATCACAAATCAGGAGGGGGGCAAGGAGCAAAACCTGGGATAGTCAATATCCTGGGTTTTGTTCTGCTTCAAATGAAAGCATATTCATACTTTTATGTAAAGAATCCATGTACCATAGAGGTAAAAGGGAGATAGCCCCCTCTTACCAAATTTACTGACCGCACCCTAGGGGGAAACTTGCTTTTCAGGGAGGGGTTGACCTCTGACCGTATGGATATAAATCAGATATCTCTAACCCACTTTTGCCTCACTAATCAAATGAATGACCCCTTCAACCAGACGTCACATCAGAACGGTAAATTGGTACTTCAGCTCTGTGTACACAAAAGTGGAGCAAGGAGCCAATATAAGCGATGCCACTGCTGGAAATACCTCATGCACAATACTTAACTGGCTAAACATAGACCTCATCCAAGAAAGAAATCATTTATATGTGAATAAGACTCCAGGACCAGATGGACTTCACCCAAGTGTTATTAAAGTACTCAGCTCAGTTATTTCTTTACCTCTGCTCTTAATATTTAAAGGGCTCTAGGTCTAGGTCTTCTCCTCTACAGACCTGTAAGCCTAATATCTATTATGGGGAAATAGCTTGAAGTGCTCTCAATGGAATACATACAGGGTTTTACTAAGGACAAGCTGCCAGACTAATGTGATTGGCTTCTATGAAGAGGTGAGTAGAAGCCTGTACTGCTGTAAATGTAGTTTTTCTGGATTTTGCAAAAACATTTGACAATGTCCCTCATAGGCTCTTATAGGAGAAATTGAGCTTTTCATGGTTAGAAAATACAGTTTGTAACTGGATTGAAAATTGGCTGAAGGATCACGTGCAGAGAGTTGTGGTTAATGATACCTACCCTGAATGGTTACCGGTTGTAAGTGATGTATCCCAAGGCTCATTGCTGGGATCACTATTATTCAACTTGTTTAGAAATTATATAGAAGCTGGAATTAATGGCACGGCCTCTATATTTGCAGATGACATCAATATATGTAGCACAGTGCAGTCTATTAAAGACACTCACAAGCTTCAGGCTGACACTTTGAGTGTCTGGGCATCCACGTGCCAAATTAAGTGAAATATAGATAAAGGTAAAGTCATGCACTTGTGGTGTAATAATCTGCAGGCCACATATGTCCTTGGGAGAGTAAAGCTGGGCAAGTCACCTGTTGAGAAGGATCTGGAGGTACTGGTAAACCACAGGCTAAATAACAGTATGTAATGCCAAACAGCTGCTTCCAAAGCTACCAAGGCACTAAAGCACTAAATCAACTTATGGCTGGCATTGGTGGGGGATGTGGGAGGTTGGCTGACTGGCCGCGATTCACGTGTTGCCAGGTGCGGGAGCGTCCATAGTAACGGCTAGCATTGGTGGGGGATGTGGGAGGTTGGCTGGCTGGCCGCAATTCACGTGTTGCCAGGTGCGGGAGCGTCCGTAGTAACGGGCTCCCCGCGCCTGACGTCATGGCTGCTAGTGACAGGTGCGAGCCGTATGGCGCGATCCACGTGTTGCCGGTTGCGAGAGCTTCCGGAGTAGCGGGCTCTCCGCGTGGTGACAGGTGCGCGCCGTATGACGCGATTCACGTGTTGCCGGGTGTGAGAGCGTCCGGGGCAACGGGCTCTCCGTGCCCGACGTCACGGCTTCCTGCCCCTCCCCTCCCTCCCCCCTCAGAGGTATTTACGAGTGGGAGCTCACAACAACTGTCCCCGCACCCAAGCAAGAAGCGGTTTCTACACTGCGAAGCGCAGGTGGAGCAGCCTCCCGCCCTGACTGTCCTCCCTGGTGATTGATTCATATGTTTCCACACAGCTGAGTATCTCCCTTGTTTATATTGGTTACTTATTTACCTTGAGTTTGTTACATTGTTACACTCTGCACAGCTATGAAGGTTATCTTATTTTGAGTTATTGTTTTGTGTCATGATATTTGAAGCACTTGATATTTTGTTATTTTGGCTCAAACTGAGCAAATGAATTGCTGGTAGTAATTTGCACAATGCACATGTCACTTTGAGGATTTGGTTTATATTAGGTGTAGATTTTTGTGCCGGCACAAAAGAGTTCATTTAAATAAAAGGGAGTATATTCTATGCATAGGGAATAGGCCTTGGTTACCATTCCCTAAAAATACCGTGCTATACATGGGCATCTCTAGGACAGGTCTATATGCACTCTTTCAGGGCAGGTTGAGGTGGTTTTAAATGTAAATTTTTGTTGTTGTGGTTTTTAAATGTGTTTGTCTTTTGCATAATCATAATAAATTTTGTATGAATTTACATTGGTGGTGCTCCTTTGTGTGATCCTTGGGTCTGATCGACCATTGGGTCTACTTTTTCCAACTTATGGCTGGCCCATACAGATTATATATACTCTTATTGTGCTTGGATGGTTGGGCCATGGCACAAAGCACTTGTAACCTCTTGTGTCACCCCCATTCTCCTCTTATAACTTGCAAACAGGGTTCTCGTTCCTTTTGTTTTAATGGGGGTAAGAGCTATTTTATGTAAAGGAAGAGCTATTTCATGTAAAATTCTAAGGACAATGAGGCACACCTTTGATCTAGAGAAAAAAAGATTCAATCTCCAGAGTCGATGATCCTTCTTTACCATAAGCCTCCCACAAAAGCTTGTTACAGCATTACCAGCTGACAGCTTCAAAAATGTATTAGATGGATACCCTTTTTTATTTTTTCTATGTAATTTTGAATTCTAATTGTGCACGAACCCTCTGATTGCAAAGCACTGCAGAATTTGTTGGTGCTATATAAATAAATATTTTATTATTATTACCCTGCATTAATAAAAGCATAGAATCAAGGGATAGAGATATACTATTTCCTCTTTACAAGGCACTGGTGCTCCCTCATCTGGAATATGCCGTCCAGTTCTGGGCACCAGGAGAATAAAGGCTCTTAGTAAGGAAAAAAGCTTACGGGAATTACGGGAATTATATCTATGTAGTCTTGGGAGGAGACATGATCAATCTGTATAAATATATAAAAGGCCAATAACAAATTTGGGGAAGAGCTATTTTATGCAAAATTCTATCTAAGGACAAGGAGGCACACCTTCGATCTAGAAAAAAAAAAGATTCAATCTCCAGAGTCGATGATCCTTCTTTACCATAAGCCTCCCACAAAGGCTTGTTACAGCATTACCAGCTGACAGCTTCAAAAATGTATTAGATTCCAGTCCATCCCAGTGTGTATTCATTACAGAAGGACTTAAAGGTGTTTAGAGCATCTTCAAGTCCCACTTTTAATGGCCCATAAAGCAGATTTGGGGGCACACATTACGTTCTCTGGTCATTCAAACTAGGGCCCTTATTTATCACGGGCTAGCGCCAGGTAGTGTCTGACGAGCGCCAGGTAGCGGCAGCTAACGGCGACTACCGACTCAAGTACGCCCGGCGGCGGTCACAATGACGCATTTATCAAGCAAAATGAGGCTAGCGCCGGCGAGAGCGACTGCTAGCGTGGCATTCATCATGAAGCCGCCTGGACCGAACAGCGCCGCTGCAAATTCCCTCACAGCGCCAGGTATGAGCTGTCGCTCCCTGGCGATGTCCAATGCATTTCAATGGAGCAATCTATAATTAATCATAATTAATTGGTATTAATTTTTTTTTTTTTTTTAATGTCAAAAATTCGGAGACCACTTCTGCAATGTTAGGATTTATTTTTAAGTCAAAAAAAATTGTAAAAATAATTTGTGCAGAATTGATCTAACAGGTCTGATATTAATGTATTCATATTACAAAATGATTCTATAAACATGTATAATGTTACATTCAAAAAATATGGTTGTTTAGGGGTTAAAAACTAGTTAACACCCATCGCCGCCAGCGCTCTGGGGTTTAAACAAGGAATGGACAGCGACAGCACATTCGGAGCGTGATTTGTTGATGAATATGAAGCTAGCTGTTTGCTCTGGCCATTCGTTGTCAGGCGCTCACATACAACGCTGAACCTGTGAAACAGCGACCCCTAAGCCCGTATTCAACATTACCGCACACCGACTGAGTCGCTGTCATCAAGCTAACGCCGGCCAAGCACAGCGAATACTGGCTGGCGCTGAAAAAATCACGCTACAGTCGCTCATCTGGCGCTACCTGGCGCTATTAATGAATCGGCCTCTTAGTGCTTGTTGGGCTTGTCGAAGTGTGTAAACACAGTGACCTCAGTTTTACTTGAAACAGGAGGCAAGGGCACATAATGCTAGTTGTTGTTTTCTATCACAAGTTGTTGTTTATCAGCCGGGCACAGATAGGAGTGTGGGTTGTGAAACAGGTTTCTTTTCTCCTCTTTAGATCCTTGATAGACTTGATAGACTTGTTAATATTTTTTTTATTTTTTATGGTAATTCAGTACTGCTATCAGACATCCTTTTATGTAACATAAGAGCTGTGAATTCTGGAGACGATGCCCTTCTTTAAATACGCAATTGTGTGTCTGCAAAGAGCAACTTTTGTAACACAAAGGCACCGCTGATGCAACCAAAGTGGGGTGTGGAAACCACTGGTGGTCACTGTACCATGGCTTCCCACGAGGCTGATATAGTAACAAAAAAAAGTCCCCAGACAAAGTATATTCTAATGATTAACCTCTACAATTATCTCTTGGTTTACATAGCACTTTACAAAAAACCCTACAATTAAAAAATATATATATTTTTTGTTAAACCGGACCTTCAGCATAATTTAATGAAAAGCCCAAACCTTTAAAAAACTATTCTCCAGCATCTAAAACTAATATATTTTACGTTTTTACCCATTTACTTTTTATTCTTTCCACCACTGGGCTTCAACTCTGTTCAGGACTCTAGGACACTGAGGAGAGGAGGGCAAATGTGCGGGGGGCAGGATATAACTGTACTTTGCTCAGACAGAGCATAGCTGGGGTCAGGAAAAGATCAGCAATCCCAGAATGCAGAGCAGCACAGTCAGAAGACACTTCCTGTTTGCAGGCAGCCTGAAACTCCGTGTGCCACCGTCTTGGATGTGTAAAGGCTCGTAAAATGCAGTAGATGCAGGTAAGATGATTTTATTGTGGGCAATCTGTATGTACAGGGTGGGGGAAACATATAATATAAGCTCTTATTCAGGGTAAAGGTCCACTTTAATATATTTTTTCTGCTCAGGGGGGTTACATAGGTTTGAAAAGGTCAAAGTGCCCCCAAACAGACAAGATAAAAACCCATAGTATCAATTAAATTATCTGCAGTGAAGCGCAGGGACTGCAGCCTGTATCAGCGCTCTGTGGGGCCCATGCTGCTGACATTGAGGGCGGGTGAGGTCCAGTACTTCCATGGGTGTCGTTGCAGTGTGCAGTGTCCGTGAGCTGCCTGCAGGGTTGTGGAGGCTGATTCATTACTAACGCCAGGTATCGGCAGATAAGCGTCTGTATAGAGGCGCTTAGAGCGACCACTAGAAGACGCTTGTGTGAGGGTATCAGGTGCTGTAACAGAGCGCCTCAGTCACTGTAGTAACTTGGCCCGCATTGATGAAAGTGATGTACAGCGCTGCAGTGAGCGAGAGGTAGCACCAGCTCAGTGCGACCAACTCTCAGCACCTCACACCATACATACTACCATCCAAAAACGACACACACACACAGCATCGGCGCTCTGGATCTGGTCGCTATAGCATAGAGCGCCAGACACTGTGTGATTAAAGTCTGTTTTTGAACACATATCCACCAGTAACAAAGCGAAAACACATGGAATGACATTGTTGTAAAATTGTGACAAAAAAATACAATTCTGTGAAATACTCACCTGTAGAATTGATATTATTTGTATACAGTACGTCCTGCTCCAGATAGATTACTTACACTTGGGTTATCCTCCGCCAGATGGCGCTGCACTGCAGAGACATGCAAAACAGGCTCCTCCCGGCCCCTCAAATACCCGGGGACCTCCCACAAATCCCCAGCATTGAAAAGCAGTGAACAAGAAGCAGTGAAACTGGTAACTATAACAATGGGAACAATCACCATACAGGGGATCCAGAAAAATGCAAAAACCAGGGTGGGGTGGAGCAGGACGTACTGTATACAAATAATATCAATTCTACAGGTGAGTAGTTCACAGAATTGTATTATTCTTAGTATACAGTACGTCTTGCTCCAGATATAGTACTTACACTTGGGACATCCAATAGCAGTGTCCATAAAGTAGGGTGGGATCCCCAACAAAAAAGGCAACAGCAGGCAGTTAAAACCACTGCCACCTGAATAACCCTGCGGGCCAAGACAGCATGAGCTGAGGCCCTAACATCAACCTTGTAAAACTTTGAAAAAGGTATGAACAGAAGACCAAATAGCGGCCTAGCAATCCGTTCAACAGAAGCCTGGTGCTGAAAAGCCCAAGAGGCACCAAAGCACGAGTAGAATAAGAAGCAAGGCGAAAAGGAAGATTCTTCCCCTTGTTGGAATAGGCCCGAGTAACAGCCTGACGAATCCAACAGCTAACAGTAGACTTGGCAGAAGCTAAAGACCCTTTCCTAGGACCAGAAGGAACCAACCCCTTCAAGAAATGACCAGGGCCAAGGCCGCCCAACTCCCCGAGAACAGCCGAGATCGGGCACATTCAGGATGGAGTGACCGTAGGTCCAAAGGAGCATCATTTCTCCTAAAGGACACAGTGACTACCAAGGAAAAACTTCCAACACTTGCTCAAGGAATGCAGAACCCTTTCCTTAACGCTGCTAGGAATAAAGCACTGAAGGAATAACGATATCTTGAATCAATGGACCTAAGACATCACCGTAGGCAGAGAGTCCGGCTTCAGGCGGAACACCACCTTATCCTGGTGTATCTCAAAGAAAGGGGGCTAGGTAGACAGAGCCGCCGGCAAACACACGTCTGACCAAAGTAACACCCACCAGAAGGACAACCTTGAGGGTAAGAACAGCCAGACAGCATCCTGAATAGGACCAGAGGGAAAAAACCCTGTAAGGCAGACAGAATCAAATTCAAATCCCAACAGGGACCATAGGAGTACATGGAGGACGCACATGAGTACCCCCTGAAAGAAGTCTTAACCAAGGAAGACTGAACAAAGGACTTCTAGGGCAAGGCGGACAGGGCAGACCTGAACCATCAGAGTACTGAGTTGGAGACCAACTCCAACTCATGCTGTAATAACTCTAGAACCCTGGGAACCGAGAACGCCCGACAGGGAAGAGACCTAGACTCACACCAATCGATATGGGTAAACCATACCCTATAACAGATGGAAGAAGAAGAGGAAGAAGCTTGCTCCTAGTCTTCCCATAGTCTCAACCACCGAGACAGATAAGCCTGTCTTCATCAAGATGGATGTTTCAGCAGTCAGGCCGTCTAGGCCAGAGTCTGTAGATTGGGGTGACGTAAAGGGGCCTTGAGTGAGCAGAGCTGGCACTCCTGGCAGAACGTACAGAACTACTGCCCCCAGTACCACGTCTACAAACCACACTCTACTAGGCCACCCGGGGAACACCAGAGTCACTGGTCCCCCTTCCAGAGCAATCTTGCGCAGAACCCTGCCTAGCAGGGGGAATGTAGAAAAGCCATACAGAACAGAATGTCCAGTCATAACGTTACCAAGGCATCCTGACCACGGCCAGAAGATCCTGGAGCATGGAAAACAAGGCCCGAGAACTTGTGAAAGCGCCGGGACACAGACAGGTCCATAACTGGTTGGACCCCATAGTGACACAGGGGATAGCACATCCTGTCACAGAGAGACCCTACCGGGGCGAAAACCACTGATATGCAAGGAACATAGTCCTCCACCCAGATTAGGATCACAGACATTTCCTGGAGGACCCTCCTGCTCCAGGTCCCTTCCAGATGATTAATGTAGGCCACTGTCAACAGACAGACCGCCCCCGAACAGGTAGGTCCTGAAGAGGAGTAGCCAAGCGAAACAGAACTAACCTGAACGCTCACTGTTTCAAACATTGATAGGTGTATGGAGCCTCTAAAGGCCCCACCACCCCCAGAACCGCAGGGAGTTTCAGAAGAAAATCCAGATTCATTCCAAGTAATGGAGTACCAATCAAGGGGACAATGAGGACTTGGGGTGATTGATCACCCATCCAAATAACTCCCAGTGGACCCACCAGTCAAGAAACCACTTAGCCTGATGTAGAGACTGGGAAGTGAAAAAGGACGTCCAGGTAGGTCATAGCGCGAACGCCCCTTGGTCTCATCAGAGATATCACCCCCGTCAGCACCTTGGTGAGCACTCTGGGAGCTGAAGAGAGGCCAGGTAACCAGGCCACAGATTAGCAGTGTTGAGACCTCCAACACGAACCTGAGGAGCCTCGGCGTCCAGAAGACACAGAGAAGTGAACAGAAGCATCTTTGAGCTCCACAGACAGCAAGAAGCCCCCTGAGAGCAAGGCGCTGATGGCCCAACCCAGAGTTTCCATACCGAAATGCCTGTAATTGGTGAATTGCTGCAAACTTGTGAATCCAGAATGGGCCAGACAGACCCATCCTTTCAGGGGACTGTGGAAGGTTGGTGTAGCGGCCCCTGCCTCTGCCTATTAAGGGCAATCTGCAAGTGACCCCCAGACCCCGCCGTCCCTGCATGGCCTGTACCAACGCCTGAACAGAGGCAGGGACCAGGAGTACCCTGATAATCATGGGGGGGGCGCAGCAAACTCTAACCTGTATCCGGAGGACACCACCTCCTGAATCCACCAGAATGAGGCGTGATGCCTCTAGACAAGAGCAGGGTGCTGCAGCCATCCCCTCACCCAGACGGGCGAGGGCGCCCCATCATGCTTGAGGGGGTTTGGTGGAAGATTTAGGCTTAGCCCCACAGGAGGGGCCAGGGCGTTGTCTGCAGCTCCCAGGGCAGGAGTCTGCGCGAGCCCCCAGGAAACACACCCCAGGTTCTTGTTTAACACTATGGTAGGGAGGGGTGCCCCTGCCCCGAGGGGGCCGAGGCGGCCGCCTGCGTTGGGGTGATTTGCCCTTTTTACCAAACAGGTCCAGACGGGCCCCAAACAGGCGTTGCCCTCTAAAGGGAAGCCCAGTAAGAGTCTTTTTAGTAGCATCGTCAGTACCCCACTGTCGCAGCCAAACCAAGCGACGTATAGTCACCACAAGGGCAGAGGTTCTTGCACACATTCTAATGGTGTCATCCAGCGCTAATAGGATAAATTTTACAAACACATCACAACTGGAGAGTGCATTAAACACTTCCCAGGGGAGATCCTCAGGGTGATGCTCAAGCATCTTTCTGATGAGGGTTCTAGCAGCCACTGCAGTAATAGCCGCGGCACAGACCGGGAGCAGCACCGTCCCTGCACAAGAAAAGGCGTGGGAGGCCAGCAGATCAATGCGCCGGTCCTCAGCATCCCGAAGGGTACTATAAGCAGGGGTTGTAATAAAGGGGGGGGTTAGGAACCCCTATGATCGGGGCATCCACCACGGGGGGTGATGACCAACAATTAACCACCTCAGGGGGAAAAGGGTATTTCCTATCCCAGTCCCCTGGGACCCCTGGAAGTTTACTGGGGCATTCCCATTCCTTGAGCACGAGAGCATGGAAATGAGCCTGCTCTAGAAATTCCAAGCGTGCTGTCGCTGTATGGAAACGCTCCCCTCTCGGCTTGGGGGCCTCACCAGGGAGCGAGATAGACAGAACCTTAAAGACCTTAATCAACAGATCGTCAGTGTCACACTGGCCCCAGTATTCAGGGCCAGAATCGTCATGACTCCTCGGCCTCTCATCAGATGAGCCTGAGTCAGAGAACAGCTCTCCTTCATCAGAAGGGGTATAGTCACACGGAGTAGTAAACTCCTCAGTTCCCATAGGAAAAACAGTAACATGAGGCGTCAAGTGCCGCTTCTTACCAGGGCCCTTGCGCTCTGACAACCTCGCAATAATCTGTTCAGCCGTAGGCAGTCTGGAAGATCCAACAGGCTGCAAATCCCCACTTGTATGCGACTCAGCAGGAGTGAGATTTAAGCATGGGGAAATAGGTGAACTGAAACGAGGTGCAGCCACTGGCAGGCCTGATTGCAAGGCAAGTGCTTGCTCAGCACAGAGTCCGCAGGCCCGTGCCCTGTCAGCATCAGCATGGGGTTGTCCACACACTACACACAGCCGGTCGTGTCCCAGAGGGACCCCGGTCACATAATTCTGAGATGCCTCCATATGGTGATTACTTAGGCACAATATGCCAGTAGGGATTTACGCTATAGGCCACCCTGGATGCCCCAAAGACCCGCTAGGGAAGTGGGAGAATTTTACAAGGCCCGCTATAAATTACACAGGGCCGGGAGAAGCCAATGGTGTTCACCAGTCTGAAAGACACAATGAGAATAAGGGGTGTCAGAAACATGCGCAGTAAGCAAGAAGTATGAAAATCGCCCGAGAGGGCACTTACAGACCAAGGTAGGAGGAGGACTGCTACCACGCGCGCGTGCACGACTACCATCGAAATGTCGCCAAGCGAACCTCGAAGGGCGGGCCAGAGCGTCCCGTGACGCGAAGCGCGCCAAGCCAGGTCCCCGCCCCCTCGAAGAGCGCGAAACTCTAAGACAGTAGTCAACTTGTCATGAGGAGCGAAGTGTATGACACACTTAGAATAGATGATTTGCCAATGAAGACGCCGCAGCGTCTGAGGCGCCTCCGCCGCCCGGCGCAGCACATCCAATAAGGCAAGAGACGCGCGCGGCGGTGGCCGATACACAATAAAAATGCAAACAGCGCGGCTCTGACACCAGGTATATAAGTCAAAGGACAATACTAAGGCCATAAGCGTGTAAACCAAATACACTGAGACCACCATATACACCCCCCCCCCCTTTCCGAGCTACGGGGGGAACGAGGGAGGATGGCGACCCTTTGTACAGGGCCCACCGCTACATGGGGTATGGGGCAATAATGCGGGAGGGGCATCCCATAGAGGCTCACCATCAGCCTAAACCGCCTACCCTTTGGTGGGGGACTGAGGTGGAGCATGGCTCCATAAGCACGCACGGTGCTGCCTACCTTCACCCGACCAGCGCAGCCCAGGCTGGGAGGCACATCACAAAGAGGACGGGTGGGAATAGTCCAACAGGGCCGCAGGCTTTAATAGCCCCGCTCACCTGCGAGAGAGTGATACTTCATGTCTTCGCAGTCAGCACTGCAGAGAAATCTGGGGATTTGTGGGAGGTCCCCGGGTATATGAAGGGCCGGGAGGAGCCTGTTTTGCATGTCTCTGCAGTGCAGCGCCATCTGGCGGAGGATAACCCAAGTGTAAGTACTATATCTGGAGCAGGACGTACTGTATACTAAGAATAAGGACTCTAGGATACGGGCGCCGCCATCTTGTCTCAGAGGCATCACATATGGAGGAGAGGAGAGTGGGATAGAATGCAGGGGGCGGGGTTATAGCTGTGCTTTGCACAGACAGAGCAGAGCTGGGGTCAGGGAAAGGACAGCAATCCCAGAATGCAGAGCAACACAGTCAGAAGACACTTCCTGTTTGAAGGCTGCCTGATGCTCCATGAGCCACCATCTTGGATGTTCAAAGGCTCAGAACATGCAGTAGATGCAGGTAGGATGAATTTTAATGTGGGCAATATGTATGTACAGGGTGGGGGTAATTTAGCGCCAGACCTGTAATGAAAATTCTGCATAAAAAACAAAAAAATCCAAGAAGTTTTCAAAAATGACTCTTTCTAGGCCAGGAGAGGTGATACAATTATTTAAGAGAAAAATAAATAAATACAAAAAAAGAAGAAAAGAAAGGTCCATTAAAATGTATGGGAGAGCGACAGGAAATAACTGGCTCTCTGGAAGCTAGAGCACCGGTGCTGTACGCTGAGCCGTCTGTAATGATGAATCGTATACTACATGAAGCTGTTAGAGTCACTCACCAGATTCGCTTTCATGTGGTTTTGCGTACAGCGCCCGGCGTTCACCAGACGCTGCCTGACGCTACTATGCACTAACTGCCGCTATCCCTTCTTAAAGTGGACCAACACCCAGGGGGATCAGATCCCTCCCCGCAGGGCATCTGAAATCGGGATGCCCCGCAGGGTGAAACCCCCCAGGACGCCCAGAAACCTTACCTTATCCTCGTTCCAACGGTGCATGCGTGGGCCGCAGCCGCATCTCGCGCTTCCCTCTAGCAGGGCACGCACCCGCGCCGGCCGTTTGTGAATGGCCGGCACGGGCGCGCTCCCTGTTAGAAGGAAGCGCGAGATGCGGTCTCCAGCGCGCTCAGAGCCGCTGTGGTTGTCTGTCGCTTGTCCGTCCATACCACAGCGGCTCTGAGCGCTCTGATTGGATTAGCGCTCGCGTAGGAGCGGGGTGAGGTGAGTTATTTAGGGCGATCTGGGGGGTTTCACGCAGCGGGGCACCCCCGATCGTGAAAATCCTGGGTGTTGGTCCACTTTAAATAACCCCCATAGATAGCTCCCAGAGCTCCCTGCAGGCAGTGCGTCAAGACTGCTTACAGCACCTACTCAAATATACTAATAATGTACTATTTCATTTCATTAGGGGCAGTCATTGCTTGGTGGATAAGGAAGGCATCTTGTGATCGGAGGGTTGCAGGTTCAATTCCCAGGTGGGATATGATTGATGTGCTTCAGGCAGGTCTGCACTTGCTGCTTGTGTTTGTCTTACTGCACAGATGAGTGAAATGCATTGGAATTCCTATGTGTGTGCAAACATACAATGGTCATATATGCATAAATACAAAATACATTTCACCACATGGTACACCATATACTGCAGAGGCAGTCCTGTCCTATTGCCACCAATTCTGCAAGTCAGGGGAGGGTATTGGCTGCCTCCATACGCTACTGCTTCTGCTCATGTGGAGGACACAGACAGCTACCGTATCTCTATTATTTATTCTTAACTAGTGGGTGTATGTCCATCTGGAGAAATGGCCATTTTTCAATAAAATGGTTTAGTCTCTGGGTACATCAGCTTCTCCACAGACACTGGTTCTCAGTTTGTAACAAGCTGGAGTAATCTAAAGTCTGTGACAACTCAGGTAGCCACCAACAGTGATGGATCTGCATGCTCCATATTAGGGGTCCTCAAACCTCTTACTCGAGGGCTCAAACAGGCCATGTTGTGCTGCTCCCCACACTGATGCACAGGGCTACAGCTTTGCTCAAGCATTAATTGCCATATTTCTTTGCTCCA
Organism: Gastrophryne carolinensis; assembly: GCA_027917425.1. Lineage (NCBI taxonomy): Eukaryota > Metazoa > Chordata > Amphibia > Anura > Microhylidae > Gastrophryne > Gastrophryne carolinensis. The sequence goes on along the minus strand of CM051234.1, from coordinate 616,111,047 downwards.
AAAGACGCACTACCCCTCCAAAAGCTGAAGGGTGCCCATGTGTCTTATAGTGCAAATGTATTCCACTCACCTTACCAGCACTTGCACGCCTCTGATTGTTCTGCATCTGGTCAACCCTGTACCTCGACCAGGTTGTGGATTTGTTGTTGGCATTGGCGCATAGGCGGCTTCACTGTCAGAATGGTGGCTTCCACTCATTCAATGGGCTGTTCACAGAGGATGGATCTGGATCCCAGCTGGCCAAGGTGAGAATTTCGTTATGTAACCACCCCGCCCTGCCTCAACATGGTAATGGAAAGCTGGGGGAACTGCCACACTGCCTGTTATGGGGGTTTGGGGGGATTTTGCATTGTCCTGTAATTAGGTTCTGGGAGGTGGAGGGCGGGTATTTTAGTGCACCATTTTAGTATATATACACACATACATATAAGGAATTTACTTTGTCCAGAGGCATAGCACAGCCAGCATTAAAGTGGACCAAAACACAAGGTTTTCACTTTCCCGGGTTTTGGCCTGTACCCTTGAGGCAACCCAATTCGGAATAACCTGCTGTGCGAAACTCTGCTCATCGCCCGGTGTATATACCTCACCAGCATTCCCATGATGCTTCTAACAGCTTTTTTGGCTGTGCATATAAATGAGTGACTAAAGAAGCTGAATGGTCGCCTAGCTGCTCACACATTCGGTTGCAGCCTCACTAGCCATACAGTTATGTCAGGTGCGCCCTTGGACAGACATAGAAGGATGCAAGAAATGGCACCACTGGCCACACTTGACCAGCTGAGGTATTAGAAATCAGGATGAAGGTGGGTAGCTAATTGGAACTAGCTTTTATATTGGTTTGGTTCCACTTTATCAATGTGATTATGGGCCCACTATGCCTCTGGCCAAAGTAAATTCTATATATGTAAGTATACTATAAATTATGGAGCCCTTTCCGTCTTGCCTCCATGACCCAAGCATCCTATAGCCTCTTGCCTTGCATCGTTGAGGTAGATGGGTACTCTAGCTGCCATTACTAAAGAGTTCAGGTGTTCTTGGAGGCAGGGGCTGCCCACCACTGCTTTATCCAGATCGTGTATCTCTTGATCTTATAGGCAATAGAAATTAAACTGGACTAACAGCCAGGTACAGTTGGAAAAGAAAGGTAGCGGCCATTTTGGAGCATCCTCTCCCAACTGACATAACTGACAGCACTTCGTGTTTGCAGGTGACCTGCAAAAGCTTGAGCCACCATCTTGTTTTTAAAATTTACCACAGCAGGAGTTAGCAGTGCAGCAATCTAAATTCCCCCGGGGAGGCATGCATATGAGCACTGTTTATTGTGTTGGTCTGGTTTAAAGTGGCTTGAAACCCAGGGGGGATCGGCCCGGGAATCTATAAGATTACCGGACCGATCAGATCCCTCCCCGCGGGGCATCCGAAATCGGGATGTCCCGCGGGGTGAAACCCCCCAGGAGGCCCACAAACCTTACCTCAGCCCCGTTCCATCGCGCATGCGCGAGCCGCGTTTCGCGCTTCCCTCTAGCAGGGCGCGCACCCAGCCAGCCGGTTGAGAATGGCCGGCGCAGGCGCGCTCCCTGTTAGAGGGAAGCGCGAGACGTGGCCTCCAGCGCTCAGAGCTGCTGAGCTGCTATGCGCGTCCAAGCGGCCTTGGACGCGCATACCACAGCGGCTCCGAGCGCTGTGATTAGCTGGAGCGGTCACGTGGGAGCGTGGTGAGGTGAGTGTTTCTGGGCTTTCGGGGGGGGGGGGGGGGTTTCAGACAGCGGGGCACCCCCGATCGGGGTGCCCCACCGAAGCGGACCAAAACCCAGGATAGTCAAAATCATGGGTTTCGGTCCACTTTAAGTCAATTTTGACTGTTGGTCCGCTTTAAATGCTGGCAGTTAGGCACCTAACAATGAAAAACGACACCCCCCTCCCATAAAATACAAGGTCTCGAGCAGCGACACCAAATACAAAATCAAAAATCTAAGACTAGAACAGAACAGAAAAGGGAAAAAAGTCTACTGATTCTTTAAAATGAGGTGGGTCATCAAGTGGTTAAATTGGACCAACAACGTAATTACAACACAATTTTAAATAATCTCTACCTAAAATGTGTCAGTCTTTCCTGGAAGCTTCCACATACACGCTACCACGCACTCATACAGCCCACCCCGCTAGCAGCGCTGCTATATCTCTGCCTAAAGAAAGGGCTAGACACACTACACGGAGCTAGTTACTCCAGCACAATTGTCAACATGAGACAGTGGCCAGCATCCTCACACTGGAAGTTGATTCAATGGATATATCCAGTTAAAAAGTACTTAACATTTACTTTCTTTAGGCAGAGATATAGCAGCGCTGCTAGCGGGGTGGGCTGTATGAGTGCGTGGTAGCGTGTGTGGGTGCACGGTGGGCCCCCGTGATTTTAAAGCACTTTTGTTAGTTTTTATCTGTAAGATTATGTCCCATGTGTGTGCTGAGATTGGTGCAATAAATTGATGTTTGCTCAGCTAATCCGTGCGCATAGCCTATTTGCCAGGCCTACCGTTAACCAGTTGTCCTTTTTGTTGTATTGAGTTTGTGTAAAGGTTAGTAGGACGCCGCCGAGTATGTGCGGCAGTGCATAGGCCGTATATTCCAACTCTCTCCAGCCTTTTTAAGTGAATTTAGGGAAGCTTCCACATACATGGGCTGTGGATTCCGCATTAAGAGGGGGCCCACGGCAGCAGATCATGATCCCCCGCAAAGCCAATAGAATTCCCCTCACAACCGCAAGTCTATTGTGCTGTGGCGGGACTTGGGGGCAAGGACGGGCATCAGGCCAAATTCATAACTCATATGACCGACACGCTCTGAGTGGCAGGGGGCTCAATCACATTGGGCTGCATTGATTGGCAGAGAGGCCGCACAGCCCCACCCATAACAGCTAATTCAGCGAAGTTTGCTGTGCACCCGGGTAAGCTGGAATATCAACCAGATCCTACAATATGGTGGCACCTGTCGGAAAGCTTCGAGAATCTCTGGAAAAGCAACGCTTACATCTCTTTAACTGGTAAACACTTTTATTTAATGTACACGGGTATGAGCGCTTAGAGCTGGGAGGTTAGATGGACTTTGTTTTATAATTACTTTTTCACTGTTGGTCAACTTTAATAAGCATTTCAAAAGCCCAAGTTACGTGCCGCAAAAAAAAAACATGAGGTTTTCTTCTACTTTATTGTAACTGTGAGGGGGTACTTATTTGGAAAATATTTGGATAATATTTATATTTGAAATTATTTGGAATATGAGCATATCTTATATGTTTCCCACACCCTGTACATACAGATTGCTCACATTAATCCAAACCTTCACCCTGAATAAGAGTCTATCTTATACGTTTCCCACACCCTGTACATACAGATTGCTCACATTAAAAATCATCCTACCAGCATCTACTGCATGTTATGAGCCTTTAAACATCCAAGATGGCAGCTCATGGAGCATCAGGCAGCCTGCAAACAGGAAGTGTCTTCTGACTGTGCTGCTCTGCATTCTGAGATCGCTGTCCTTTCCCTGACCCCAGCTTTGCTCTGTGTGTGCAAAGCACAGCTATAACCCACCCCAAGCACTTTATCCCATTCTCCTCTCCTCAGTATGTGTGATGCTTCTAAGTTAAGATGGTGGCGCCCGTATCCTAGTGTCCTGAACAGAGTTGCAGCCCGGTGGGGGAAAAAATAATAAGTGACTAAAAACTTGAAATATATTAATTTTAGATGCTGTGGAATAGTTTTTTTAAGGGTTTGGGCCTTTCATTAAATCATGCTGAAGGTCCGCTTTAAGGCAACCTCAAGGACTTGTGGGACAGGAGCACATCCAATGCAGAGCATTACTATTCAAATATATACATAGTAACATATTGCCTACAATAAGCCAGCCATAGCCCTTAGTGTTGGAGCTTGGCTACGGAAGGGTCTAACAACTTCATGTAACATGCTGGATTCATTTTGGACAAAGTATATAATTTAAAGACAATTTTATTTTATTTTTGGAGACTTTGAGGCCGATTCAGTAATAGCGGCAGGTAGCGACAGATGAGCGACTGTAGCAGTATTTTCACAGAGCCTGCTAGTAGTCGCTGTGCTTGGCCGTTGTTCGGTAGTTGATAGCGACTCAGTCGGTGTGCAGTAATGTTGAATATTGGGTGAGGAGTCGCTATTTGACAGGTTCCGCGCTGTATGGGAGCGCATGATAGCGAATGGCCATAGCGACCGGCTCCCACCATATTCATTAACAAATCACGCTCAAAAAATTCTCGCGCTGTGAAATGCATGTTCAAACCCCAGAGCGCTGGCGGCGATGGGTTAAAAGTAGTTTTTTAACCCCCAAACAACCATATTTTTGGAAACCAAAAAAAACAAGTTTATAAAAACATTTTGTAATATGAATACATTAATATCAGACCTTTAAGATCAATTCTGCACAATTTTTTTTTACCTTTAAAAAAATATCTAACATTGCAGAAGTGGTCACAGAATTTTTCACATTTAAAAAAAAAAAACAAAAAAAAAAACATTAATAACAATTAATTATGAATATTTAAAGATTGTTCCATTGAAATGCATTGGAGAGCGCCAGGTAGCGAGAGGTCATACCTGTCGCTGTTCAAGGTCGGACGCTGGCGCTGTGGGCTGAGGCTGGAATAATGATGAATAAGTGGCTATCTGGCGCTATCTCAGTCGCTAAGCAGGATTGGCTTGATAAATGTGTGATTGTGGTGGGGAGCCGGCGTTCTCGTGGCGGGGCCCGTCATTACCGGCCGCTCACCAGTCGCTACCTGGCGCTATCCCTTGTTAAATAAGGGCCTTTGACTCTTTTTTGTCTGCTGCAGTGCAGGTCACTTGCATGGTAGCCCCTTTTTATGGTGTAATTTTTGTAATTTGTCTTGGTGACCACACAAGAAGTTGGGCTGGATATCTAACCAATGGGGTGAAAACTTTCCTTCTATATCTTAAAAATCTGAAATTGGGCATTAAGGCACATTAAGAAAAATACAAACAGTTTGTGATGAAAATCTACAAGTATAAAAATATTGGTGGTGTGACAATGTTATACTCCGGTGGGGCTGGATGTCAGGGTGTCGTCTTCACTCACGTGTGTCGGTTTACATCTCTGTAATATGGAATGGATGTCCTGAAATACAACCACAAAGACAACTCTTAGTTAGTGGGCTGTCTATAGTACCTGGGACTGATTCAAAATATCTGTACCCGGAATACTGTACCAAACACCTACGCACATGGCATTGTCTGACCTGCAACCCCAAGCAACCTGCAGCTGCAACCCTACCCTCAAGCTGCTTTTACTTGCAATGTGTCTTAAAGAGGAATGAAACTCAGAGCAGTCGGCCCTGGAATCTAAAAGATATGGGATGTCCCGTTGTGCGAAATGTGCGGGCTCTCATCCACTCTGAGCTGTTTACTGTGCCTATGTAATATGGCAAACAGCTCTGATTGTTTACAATGGGGAGTGAGGGCTAAGCTGGATGCAGCTGCTTGAACTCCCCATTGAAGAACATCAGAGACATTTGCCAGATGACATAGTCACAGCAAACTGCTCTGATTGGACGAGAGCCCGCACATGCACCGTTGCACTGAGAAGAGGTGAGTTATACAAGGCGTTCTGGGGGGTTTCACACAATGGAGCATAGGACAGAACCCAGGATAGAAAAAATCCATTGTTTTGTTCCATTTTAAAGGACGTGTCATCTTCTCACCTCTCTGCGACAGGCTGAGGAGATTTTCATTCCACGTGCTTGGTTCCAGGATTGCAACAGACACAGCAAGACATCCTAATTTGGAATGCCCCCATGCTGTTGGGGTAGAGGAAATATTTTGCGGCAGGGCCGGATTATGAGAGGGGTGCAAGGGGCGCGAGCCTCGGGGCCTCCACCAACCTTTGGGTTACGATCTTGTCCAGGAGGCTTTACGGTCTTTGGTCTGACGGGCCACGGGGCCAGCAACAAACCTATCGGCGGCAGTGGGGTCCCCCCATGTCTGGGCAGCCAAAGCCAACCACAAGGCAGGACGGAGAGTCTAGAGCAGCAAAGCCGCCATCAGCAACTCTACAGTGATGGATGCAGAGCTGTCACTCAATCTGAGGTTCCAGTAAGCATACGGGTGCCAGACAACCACCAATCAGTTAATTGGCTGGACTATTATTTTAAAGGAAAAAAATACTGTATCTGGGGCCTCCACCAGATTTTGCGCCCAGGAGCCTCCACCACACTTAATCCGGCCCTGTTTTGCGGCTTTACAGTACTTCCTCTTGAACCTAATCAACAAATTTGCAATGAAGGTCCTAGTCCGCAAAGACCCTAACCTACAGTACCTACTCCACCTAGGAACCCCACATTAAGAAGATACTTACTATTTTCTCACAGAGCTCTTTATAATGGAACACAGTGAAACCGTGCAAGAAGGTACTGAATATATCTTCCTTATACAGTGCTCACCAGCGGGATGGGTGGGTTAGGCTATTTTGCTGAGCCTGGGGGTCAGAACCCTGGTTCAATTTAATTTGTTCAAACAGGCTACAAACACTCAAACTCAATTCAGTGCTGGCCTTTAGTTCAGGCAGGGAAACCACTTTCAGGCTGTCCTTGCTGTTTTTGTTTGCCACCCTTTGCAGCATATCAAACAACGTGGCTTTATATTTTTCTATAGTTGTCTGAAACAACCATCCTAACCCAAAAGTTTAATGACTATAAAGACCACATATGTCAAATTCAAGGCCCGGGACCAGATATAGCCCTCCAAGCCTTTTTATGTGGCTCTCTGACAAGTTGCAGATGGTGACGGCTGGTTGGTGCCCCTTCTAGTGTATCTAGCATGCACAGGTACACTGCACTCCACTGTGTAGTACTGCCTCTAATACTGCCCCCAGGCACAGTGCTTATAAAAGCTTCTGGTGTGCGCCTTTTTAATGTTCTGGGGGAGAAGGGAGTATTGTCTGCAGCTGTCCTGTGATTTCGTGCAACCAGCTCTAACCACACAAGGGGGCGCACCTAATCCACTCAACTTAATGCCACAGTAGAGGGTGCTACATCTGCTGCAGGGGTTACTGCTAGCTATTGCCAGGTGGGATGGGCTCTGGGCAAAACTATTTAGTGTCTGCGTCTGTCCTGGGCAAAATATTTCTGTGTCTGTATCCACCCTGGGCAAAAAAATTCGGTGACTGCATCTCTCCCCTGGCCAAGGTAATTATGTGGCTATCCAGGCCAAAATAATTCAGCACCTGAATCAGTTATTCCATGACTGCATCTGTCCTGAGAAAATAATACCTCTAGTCTTCTAGTTAAAGTGGACCAACACCCAGGATTTTCACTATCCTGTGTGTTGGTCCACTTCAGCGGGGCATCTGAGATCAGGATGCCCCGCTGTGTGAAACCCCCCCAAAAGCCCCCAAAAACGTACCTTTTCGGCGACGGACAAGCCGCCACCGCTGCCTCCTGCGTGCGCACTGCTAGAGGGGCGCGCGAGAGGCGGCGGCGACTGATCCATCGCTGATAAGGTAAGGTTTTTTGGGGCTTTTGGGGGGGGTTTCACCCCGCGGGACATCCCGATCTCGGATGCCCCGCGGTGAGGGAGGTGATCGGCCTGGAAATCTTATAGATTCCCGGGCCGATCACCCCTGGGTGTTGGTCCACTTTAAATGCCAGAGAGAAGAGATAAATGGGCAAGGTATATCTAAAGAGGAATCGCTGGTGGAGGATGCCGCTATAGTCAAGTATCAAGATGGTGGCTTAAGCTCAGAAGACTGCAGAGCAAACTACAAGCATAGCGTCAGCCCGGGAGAAAACTTTGAGGCAAGTGGTGAATTTATTTTGTATTGATTTTCTGTTGGGGGTAGTTGTGTTTTACTGTACTTATTACTCTACCTGAACTGGACCCCTATACCAGCTCAAAGCATAGACGGGTGGCTTGCTGATGAGTTGCAAAAAGTTAGGACTAATGACTTTTGGGCAAAGGGTGGCAGTTATTCCGTAACCTAAATAGTTTGTGAACTGTTTGTGTTCAGCTGGGATGAAAGTGAATGGATAAATGTGTGGATTGAATGGGTTGTTACCAACATCTGGTGAAAATGGTATGTCAATAACATCTTTAGAAATAATAATAATAAAAAAAAAAAATTATATACACACACACACACACACACACACACACACACACACACACGGAACAAAAGCCAGGAACATATACTTACAGGAAGTTGATAGAGCTGACAATTTTGAACAAGATCGTGAAAAATTGGGTGTTTCATGAGGGCAGTAACTGGAATGGGCTCTGTGCTCTCAGGACTTAACTCACTGAATATCTGTACGATGGTCTGTGGGGAAAATTGAATTGTCTGATGATATAGAGCTCACAAGCACATGCACATACAGAAATACCTACAGTACCTTTCAAATAAGCCCCTGCACTTGACCAGGATGTTTGGACATACAAGCTAACAAAGTCTAAAAACTCAGAGCTAAAACTAAAACATAACTATTAATACTATTATTAGTACTATTACACCAATGCACATAAAGGTGATAATGGTTTGAATGTTTGAATTTCTCACCATCCAATACAGCTTTGAACGTGAGACTATCATGGTTTTATAGACAATCATCTTGGCTATCTCATACATAAACTGGACACGCAAGTATTTAGCATATGCAAATTCATGTGACATGTCGTGTCATGTGACTGCATTGTTTTGATTCTGTTGGTAAAATAATCTTTTTCTTCTTGTATACTACAAATTGCAACCTGTTCTTACATTTCCTAATAGCTCAGTGTCAGGCTTCCTGGCTACAACCAAGGAAAAGGTAGACTTCTGGCAAGAAGTGATGGCTGGGCAGAGCTCTAAATGGGTGAAGTATGGAAAAGACGGTCAAATGAGACAGAACAGAGTTCAGGGGTTTAATAAAGATCGAAACAGATACAATTCCAGAGTTAGAGGCAGACAGGCAAGTCTATAAACAATCTGTGTTCAGAGGCTGGCAGTAAACGAAGAACAGTTTCCAGGGCTGGCGACTGACAGACAAAGTCCATTAAGCAATCTGTGACTTGAGGCTGGTGACAAATGAAATACAGATTCCAGGGCTGGCGACTGACAGACAAAGTCCAATAAACAATCCAAGATCATGGGCAGGCAGAAAATAAGCAAAGTCCATAAAACAATCTGAAACTCAAACCATGTGATCCGTGCGAGGGTTAATCCAATAGCTGATCGGGAAGCAGTCCAGGTCAATCCAGTATAACAGTCAAGAGTTGCAGGTAACAGGAATCACAGGTTCCAGGAACTGAGCTGATAACACAGCAATGAATACAGGCCAGGTGTCCATTTAAATAGGGCTGTGTCAGGAAACCAGGAAGTATAAAAGCCCAAGAGCTTACGTGCAGTTGCAGTGAGCCGAACACCAGGTGGAGCTGTTGAGCAGGGCAATGGATGAACAGCCAGGTCTAGAACAAAAACACCCAAAGTACTTCTGCGGCTCCGTGCAGAGATCAATGGAAGATGCCCAAAGAGCGTGGAGCCTGACACTGAGTGAGTTATTAAGTTGATTGCCAAGTGAAAGGTTACTGGCTCAAATAAGCTCAAGAAAACAGAAACAGTATCCTCCCGCTAATCGATAGTGGTATCTCGGCAAGAAAATTGCCAGTTTTTATTATGTGAATGCCATGACAGTCGAAAAATTATGAAATGAAGCCTGTCCATTTATTCCACAGATAAAATAGCGAGTCAGCAAGTCGGCTCATCACAAGGTCTATTAGTTCTGGCACGACCAATACGGCAGTAGAGGTGGGATCACAGATGTTCATGCAAGCACTGTGCAACTTGCATCACATAAGTCTGGGAGGGTGGGCCAAAAAAAGTGAAGAAGCCTCAACATCAATATCGCCCATCAGCGCATGCAAAAAAGTACTAAATGTAAAGATTGTAAACGGGTGGTTTGGAGCGATGAGACGAAAGTCAATAGATTGAGATTTGATTGGTGCAAATGGGTCTTGAAGAAGCAAGGGAAAAGGATGCTAACGAAACTGAAGGAACAGTCAAGTTTCGTGGAGGAAAACAGATGATATGGGGTAATTTCACAGCCAATGGCACTGGAACAGGATTCATGGCGGCCTCAATGCTAAGCTTTATGTGATTAAACGACAAGATGATTTACTTCATACACTTGGATACTATGGGTATGAAAGGGGCAACATAGGGGTTGATTCAGAGCTTGATGAGAATTCTCTCTCCTTTTTTAGGAGAGAAAATTGCAATTCACTTTCACTGTCTACCTTCAGCACTGATTCAACACCTTGATGCAAATTTTTTTTTTTAATTTTTCTTTTTTTTTCTACAAACGATCAGCAGTCAATTTGCTCCACATCATCGGGATATTCCATCATCACAATGGTCTCCCATGACGTCTAGAGTTTAGTTGCATCATAGTTTGTATAGTACATAAAGATGATAAATCTATCAATAGCAGATGCCACTTAATTCAGGATATATACAAACCCCCCCTCCCAACCCCCCCACCCCTCTCTCCCCCTTTAATTCGAATGATTTATCTCTAATATCATCGTGCATAAACTAACCACAGCTACTGTGTTGAACTTCCACTTCTTTAATTATTTCCAGTCCTTCTAATAAGATTTGTCTATATTTCTGATCGGTTGCTAGACAGATTTCATTCTCTATTTGCAGAATCATATGAATTTTCCATTGTACAGGATCTAAATAATTTGGTTCTCCCCATCTAATAACTATACTCTTTCTTGTAATCCATAGGATTAATGATATCAGTCTTTCTACTGCATTAGATAAACTATCCTCCTTACTTTGGGAGCTCCTGACGTATGGAGTAATAAGTAAAGCCTCCTTGACAGTGATGGATATTTCTCCCTTTTTAATGCTTTGTATAATTTGTTCTGTAGTACTCTACAAAGGTTTTATATATTTGCATTCCCACCATAGGTGCCTAACCGACGCTTGGTGTTTTTTACACCACCAACAGTTAAATTTCTTAAAGCGTTGATTATAATCCGAAGTATAGTAATATCTATGCCAATATTTCAAACTGAAAATTCTTAAGGCTGGGGATTTAATATTGTTAATGGATCTAACTGTATTTTCTCTTTGCTTTAGTCTAATTTCTGATCCTAAATCATTTTCCCTTGATGCAAATTTGTACCTGGTGTTGAATCAGCCCCATGGTAGATAATGAAAATGTATGTCATTTTTCTCTCCAAAAAATGAGTGCGTTTTCTCACCTGGTCCTGAATCGACCCCATAGTGTTCCAACAGGACAACAACCTGAAGCATTTGTTGAGATTGGTAAAGAAATGACAATGAAGTAGAGGTACTGGACTGGCCCACACAGTCCCCAGACCTCAACCCAATCGAACACTTGTGGGTAGAATTGAAAAAAAAAGCTGTATTTGTAACCAAGTGAGTTGCCCAGAATGCACCAACATTGGGAATGTGGTATCTAGTTTTCAGTTGGGACAAGCTTGAATCTAATCTAGAGCAGACCTGGGCAATGTACGGCCCGCGGGCCGTATACGGCCCTTTGCTAGGCTCTTACCGGCCCGGGCTGAGCTGGCCAGTAAGAGACGCAGAGGAAGGGAAAACATGCCAGACTCGACGAGCCGAGTGGCCGATCGGCTGCTGCTTAAAGTGGACCAACACCGAGAGGTGATCGGCCCGGAAATCTATAAGATTCCCGGGCCGATCACCTCCCACCCCGCGGGACATCCGAGATCGGGATGTCCCGCGGGGTGAAACCCCCCCAGACACCCTAAATCGCTTACCTGATCGCCTCCCTCGCGCCCCTGTAGGCGTGCGCGCGCGCGCGCGCCGGCCGTCTGCGAATGGCCGGCGGGGGCGCGCGCGCGCCGAAAGTGACGCGAGGGAGGCGGCGGCGGCGGCAGCCGCTTGGACGTTCCTGATCCCCGCCTGGACGTTGGTGGGGATTGGACCGTCCAGTCACGTGGGAGCGGGGACAGGTAAGATTTTGGGGCTTTCTGGGGGGTTTCACACAGCCGAAGTGGACCAAAACCCAGGATAGTCAAAATCCTGGGTGTTGGTGATCGCCTGTGTACAGTGTGAGAGGCTTAGGTTAAGCAGCAGCTGATCGGCCGCTCGGCTCGTCGGGTCTGGCACATTCTCCCTTCCTCTGAGGAAGCCAGACCCGATGAGCAGGTGATAGAGACCTGGGGACTTTGGAAGGACAGAGTAGGGGCTCCAGAGCATCAGTAAGTCTGCTCAGAAAGATTATGTAGTTTGCTTGTGTTTTCCCTTCCTGCCTGCTGTCTCTTTATTCTAAGTATGTCACACACCCCGCTTCAAGATAATCATTACATGTGGGTAGTATGGTCTGAAGAGGGCGATCTGCAGAGATGATTGGAGGAAAGAAAGCCCCTCCCAGTCCATAAATACCTGGGACCTCCCACTCATTACCCAGTTTTTCATCTCTGCAGACGGCGAGCAAGTCAGAAGATGATGTCTCCTCCTTGCATAGGGGGATTTCAGGTAGCCGGGTTTATTCCCGGCCCGCTTTTCTCTCTATTTCCACCCGGTTATGTTTTTTATAAGTCCCAATACACATGCCTCCCAGTCTAGGCTGTATCCCGGGTGAGGGTAGAATGGCACTTTTAGTGCTCTGGAGCCATGCTCCACCGCGAGACCCTGTACCAGAGGGTAGGCGGTTATCCGGGCTGGTGACCCCGGTTTGGGATGCCCTGTCCCTTGGCCCCCCTTTCCTGATGCCCTTCTCCTGTGGTGGTGGGGATAAAATGTCGGGGGCCACCTTTTTTACCTCAGAGTTAGGATTTATTTATTGTGCATTGCTGCTACTGGCGCCAGAGCTGAGGAGAACTTTTCTCCTCAGAAGTTGTAGTTGGGGGTGGGGCCGGCTGTTGGCGCTGGCTTGTCCCCCTGGCTTTACTGTTTTTTGTTGCGGTGCGGCGCGGTTATTTGCGCTGGCGGTTCCCTTAATCTTGTGAGGGGAGATCTCCCCTCACGCGCTGGCCACAGTGGGCGGGGCCGGGCGATTGCGCGTCGCCGCAGCCCGCACCCATTACATCCCTGGGGTCTTTGTGGTTACCGGCGCCGCGGCTGCTGTTCTTGCCATGGCGCCGGTATATGTGTGCGCTATAGTGTTTTTCTGAGGTAATTTACCTCACACATTTTGCCATTAGGGGCGTGGTCGGGCTGTTGAGCGGGATGCCACGGCCCGCCCCTGTTAGGCAGACCCACTGCGGAGCCCGCTTTCCGCTCTGTAAGGGGGCGGAGCTACGCATATCGCGTGCTCTGCCCTGGCCACGCCCACAGGATCCTCTGCCTCTGTGAGCTGCGTGTGTGGTGGATGCCATTTACCTCACACAGGAAGGCACAGTGAGTGGCCCTATGGGCCCCCTATATTTCTATATTTCTATATATATATATATATATATATATATATATATATATATATATATATATATATTTACTTATATGTAACCCTTTATATCCGGCAGTCTTTCAGGTAGAACGCCTTAGGTTTTAAGGGGTCTTCTTCCGGTCCTTGGGTCCCTGGGTTAAATTCCATGTTAAAATCCTCCCACTTGGGACAATTATAAGGGCATCCCGGGTTGCTTACTAGCGTAATTCCCTCGGTCATTGCGACTACATATAAGTTCACCGTATGGAGGCATCCCCAGATACCGGGCTCCCCTCGGGGCAATCCCGGAAGTGCATGGGCTGTGGGGTATCCCTAACAGGGGATGACGTATTTCTATGTATACCATGTGCACAGCAGACTATTACACGGCAGTCAGAACCCCAGGCGTCTGGGTCAGCACCGCCGGCGTCATCCCCTTCCCACCCCATCTTAGCCCGTGTCCTGTGTGACGTTGTCATGGGTGAGCAGTCGCAATCTGATGTGTGTGCTAGATTGACTAATATTGAAAAATGTATTTCTTCTGCGGTTGCCAAGAAGGCTCCAGCTAAGAGAAAGCTTTTGTCACCGGTCCCACCGACATTTGAATATGACGATGAGGATCGCCTGAATTGGTCAGATTACACCCCTCTGGAGGAAGGGGAGCTATTTGACGAATCGGATTATTCGGACAAATGGATCCGGGAAGTCGTGTCTTCCGGCTACAAGTTGGAGTTCGAGGCCCGTCCTCCTCCGCTTTTCTTCAGGTCTAGGGTGCCCCCGGACGCACCTGGTGCACAGGGGCTTCGGGAGGCGTTTTCAAGTCTTCTGGAGATAGAGGTCATCTCGCCAGTGCCCCTATCAGATCAGGGTCGGGGATTTTACTCAAATCTGTTCACGGTCCCCAAAAAGGATGGCTCGATCCGTCCCATCCTGGATCTGAAGATCCTCAACAGGTTTATCAGGCTGCGAAAATTTCGCATGGAATCGCTTCGTTCAGCTATCTGCGCTCTCCGTCAGGGGGACTTCATGACGTCCATAGACATCAAGGACGCTTTCCTCCATGTTCCGATTTTTCCCGCGCACCAGAGATTCCTCAGGTTTATGGTGGAAGATCGGCACTTTCAGTTTGTAGCTCTTCCTTTTGGTCTCACCACAGCTCCAAGGGTTTTTCACCAAGGTGCTCGCTGGGGTGATGGCTCTTCTTAGAGCGCAGGGAATTCGCATAGTGCCATATCTGGACGATCTCCTCATCATGGCATCATCATTCAGCCAAGCGGAATTGGACACCAGGACGGTAATATCCACTCTGGAGAGGTTCTGCTGGGTGATCAACTACCCCAAGTCCTCCTTTTACCCGTCCAGGATAGTATCCTTTCTGGGAATGTCTCTGGATACAGATCAGGCCAGAGTGTTCCTTCTTCAATCCAAGGTTCTTTTGATTCAGGAATTGATTCGGTCGCTCATGTCCATTCCTCGTCTGACCATTCGACTAGGAATGAGACTGGTGGGGTTGATGGTGGCCTCCTTCGAGGCAGTCCCCTTTGCCCAGTTTCACACGAGGACACTACAACTCCATCTATTGTCTGTCTGGAATAGATCTCCTCTGTCGCTGGATCAATTCTTTCTGATGTCTCCCCGGGTTCGCCGACCACTCAGGTGGTGGCTGAACTCAACCAATCTGTTGAAGGGCAGGTCTTTTCAGACTCCTCGTTGGGAGGTGGTCACCACGGATTCCAGCATCTCAGGATGGGGGGGCTTCTGGAAGGATCTGCAATTTCAGGGGTTGTGGGGACCCCTGGAAGCCCACGAGCCTATCAACATTCTGGAATTGAGAGCCATCAGAATGGTTCTTTTTCGTTTGACTCATCTCCTGCAGGGCTTGCCGGTCCAGGTTCGGTCGGACAATCGGACGGCGGTTGCCTACATCAATCACCAGGGAGGGACTCGCAGCAGGAGTGCCCTCAGGGAAGTGTCGTTGATTCTGGACTGGGCGGAGAGCCACGTCCCGTGCATCTCGGCAGTTCACATTCCGAGAGTAGAGAACTCGGAGGCGGACTCTCTGAGTAGGTGGGCAGCCCGCAAGGGGGAGTGGCCTCTCAGTCCCAAGGTGTTTCGTTCGATTTGTCTCAGGTGGGGTTCACCGGTGGTGGACCTCCTTGCCTCCCGTCACAATCACAAACTTCCGGCATCTGTGTCTCTGGCGAAGGTTCCGCTAGCCTTCGCGACGGACGCCATGAACTGGAGGGATCTGGGGTTTCTGTATCGGTTCCCTCCGTTTCCCATGGTAGCCAGAGTAGTGCGCAAGCTGGCTCTGGAAGGAGCGTCAGCAATTCTGGTGGCTCCAAGGTGGCCAAGACAGGTTTGGTTCGCAGACGTGGTAAGGTTAGCAGAAGATCAGTACGTTCTGCCCCTGCTGCCGGATCTGCACACACAGGGTCATCTACGTTGCCCCAATTTACCAACGCTGGCTTTGACGGCGTGGCTGCGGAAACCTCCATCTTGAAGGAGGAAGGTCTTTCTGATGCGGTTATTCAGACTCTTATTAGCGCTAGGAAGAGGTTTTCTTCTTCCGTTTACTATAGGACTTGGAGGTCTTATATTGATTGGTGTGAGACTAGGGCTTTCCCTTGCAGGGAATTCTCTATTTCTAGAATCCTGGAGTTCCTGCTACACGGTTTGGATATAGGACTCCAACTTAATACTCTGAAGGGGCAGGTGTCTGCCCTGGCTGTGTTTTTCCAAAGATCTTTTGCGCTTCATCCGCTGGTTAAGACCTTTTTCCAGGGGGTTACGCACGTGCGCCCCCCTAGGAAGGCTCTGATTCCGGTTTGGGATTTGAATTTGGTTCTTTCTGCTCTTCAGGGTCCTCCCTTTGAGCCCTTGCATGATATTGCCTTGTCTTCCCTTACTCAGAAGGTGGCCTTTTTGGTAGCTATCACTTCTGTTCGGCGTGTTTCTGAGTTGGCGGCTCTGTCCATTCAGGTCCCGTATTTTGAAAGACATCAGGACAAGGTGGTTTTCCGTTTTAACCCGGATTTCCTTCCTCAGGTGGTTTTCTGCCTTTTCACTTAAATCAAGACATTGTTTTGCCCTCTCTGTGTCCTAATCGCAGTAACGAAAAGGAGAGGGTCCTGCATTCCCTGGATGTGGTTTGAGTTGTGAAGTACTATTTGGTGGTAACGTCTGCCTTTCGTAAGACTGATGCCTTCTTTGTGGTACCCTCTGGGCCCAAGAAAAGTTTGGCGCCCGCTAAGTCTTCCATCAGTAAGTGGATTCGTCAGGCCATTGTCGGGGCCTTTTC
The DNA here is from genome assembly GCA_027917425.1 of Gastrophryne carolinensis. Lineage (NCBI taxonomy): Eukaryota > Metazoa > Chordata > Amphibia > Anura > Microhylidae > Gastrophryne > Gastrophryne carolinensis. The sequence continues at coordinate 616,094,308 of CM051234.1, read as the reverse complement.
TGCTAAGGGGATAAATCCTCCCCTTCGTGTTACAGCTCATTCTACTCGTGCGGTTGGGGCTTCCTGGGCTTTTCAGCACCAGGCCTCTGTTGAGCAAGTTTGCAAGACCGCTACCTGGTCTTCTGTTCACAATTTTTCAAAGTTTTTACAAGGTTGATGTTTGGGCCTCAGCGGATGCTGTTTTTGACCGCAAAGTTCTGCAGGCTGCAGTAGTTTAAGTTGTGCTTTATGCCTTGTTTTGGATCCCCACCCTTTATGGACACTGCTTTTGGATGTCCCACATGTAATGATTATCTTGAAGCGGGGTGTGTGACATACTTAGAATAATACCATTTTTGTGAATACTCACCTTGTAAAATGGGTATTATAAGTATGTCACACACCCCGCTTCAACCCGCCCTTTTGTATTCTGGATCCATCGTTTTGTGAACTTTGCGTTGTTATGACTAATATTTGGCTCTTCCTGGTCCCTTGCCTTACTGCTTTCTTTATACTGGGTAATGAGTGGGAGGTCCCAGGTATTTATGGACTGGGAGGGGCTTTCTTTCCTCCAATCATCTCTGCAGATCGCCCTCTTCAGACCATACTACCCACATGTAATGATTATCTTGAAGCGGGGTGTGTGACATACTTATAATACCCATTTTACAAGGTGAGTATTCACAAAATGGTATTTTCACCATGTACCTGCCCACCATGCTCTCACCATGTCCCCTTCCTGCTGTCCACCATGCTCTCACCATGTCCCCTTCCTGCTGTCCACCATGCTCTCACCATGCCCCCTTCTTGCTGTCCACATGCTCTCACCATGTCCCCGTCCTGCTGCCCACCGTGCTCTCACCATGTCCCCTTCCTGCTGTCCACATGCTCTCACCATGCCCCCTTCCTGCTGTCCACATGCTCTCACCATGCCCCCTTCCTGCTGTCCACATGCTCTCACCATGCCCCCTTCTTGCTGTCCACCATGCTCTCACCATGCCCCCTTCCTGCTGTCCACATGCTCTCACCATGCCCCCTTCCTGCTGTCCACATGCTCTCACCATGCCCCCTTCTTGCTGTCCACCATGCTCTCACCATGCCCCCTTCCTGCTGTCCACATGCTCTCACCATGCCCCCTTCCTGCTGTCCACCATGCCCCCTTCCTGCTGTCCACATGCTCTCACCATGCCCCCTTCCTGCTGTCCACCATGCTCTCACCATGCCCCCTTCCTGCTGTCCACATGCTCTCACCATGTCCCCTTCCTGCTGTCCACCATGCTCTCACCATGTCCCCTTCCTGCTGTCCACATGCTCTCACCATGCCCCCTTCCTGCTGTCCACCATGCTCTCACCATGTCCCCTTCCTGCTGTCCACCATGCTCTCACCATGCCCCCTTCCTGCTGTCCACATGCTCTCACCATGCCCCCTTCCTGCTGTCCACCATGCTCTCACCATGCCCCATTCCTGCTGTCCACCATGCTCTCACCATGTCCCCTTCCTGCTGTCCACCATGCTCTCACCATGTCCCCTTCCTGCTGGCCACCATGCTCTCACCATGTCCCCTTCCTGCTGTCCACCATGCTCTCACCATGCCCCCTTCCTGCTGTCCACATGCTCTCACCATGCCCCCTTCCTGCTGTCCACCATGCTCTCACCATGCCCCCTTCCTGCTGTCCACATGCTCTCACCATGCCCCCTTCCTGCTATCCACCATGCTCTCACCATGCCCCCTTCCTGCTATCCACCATGCTCTCACCATGCCCCCTTCCTGCTATCCACCATGCTCTCACCATGCCCCCTTCCTGCTGTCCACCATGCTCTCACCATGCCCCCTTCCTGCTGTCCACCATGCTCTCACCATGCCCCCTTCCTGCTATCCACCATGCTCTCACCATGTCCCCTTCCTGCTGTCCACCATGCTCTCACCATGCCCCCTTCCTGCTATCCACCATGCTCTCACCATGTCCCCTTCCTGCTGTCCACCATGCTCTCACCATGCCCCCTTCCTGCTATCCACCATGCTCTCACCATGCCCCCTTCCTGCTGTCCACATGCTCTCACCATGCCCCATTCCTGCTGTCCACATGCTCCCACCATGCCCCCTTCCTGCTGTCCACCATGCTCCCCCAGCTGCCCACCATGCCCCCTTCCTGCTGTCCACATGCTCCCACCATGCCCCCTTCCTGCTGTCCACATGCTCTCACCATGCCCCCTTCCTGAAGTCCACCATGCTCTCACCATGTCCCCTTTCTGCTGTCCACATGCTCTCACCATGCCCCCTTCCTGAAGTCCACCATGCTCTCACCATGCCCTCTTCCTGCTGCCCACCATGCTCTCACCATGCCCCCTTCCTGCTGTCCACCATGCTCTCACCATGCCCCCTTCCTGCTGTCCACCATGCTCTCACCATGCCCCCTTCCTGCTGTCCACATGCTCTCACCATGCCCCCTTCCTGCTGTCCACCATGCTCTCACCATGCCCCCTTCCTGCTGTCCACCATGCTCTCACCATGCCCCCTTCCTGCTGTCCATCATGCTCTCACCATGCCCCCTTCCTGCTGCCCACCATTCTTACACTTTGCCCCAGCTGATATGAGCTCTCCTTCCAGACTGCCAGAAGCCAAGGGCTTCTCTGATTGGCTGGGAAATTATCACATCAGAACGTTTGAAGTGGACCAAAACCCTGCTTTATCAGCCTGGGAATCTTATAGATCCCCTCCCCGCGGGGCATCCAAAATCGGGATGCCCCGCTGTGTGAAACCCCCAGGTCGCCCATAAACTCACCTTCTTTCCCAGTTCAACGGCGCATGCACGAGCTGCGGCCGCATGCCCGCTATCCCTCTAGCAGGGCGCGTGCCTGTGGCAGCCATTTGAGAATGGCCAGCGCGGTCGCGCTCCCTGTTAGAGGGAAGCTCGAGATGCAGCCGCCAGCGCACTCAGAGCCGCTGAGCTTAGACGCCGCTTAGACGCCCATAGCTCAGCGGCCCTCCACAATATTTTTAGTTTCTCATGTGGCCCCATGGAAAAAATAATTGCCCCCCCCTGATCTAGAGCAATAATAAAAATTAAAATGTAATGTTTTAGAAGCAAAACAGTAAAAGCAGCTACAACAAAATTATCTGCAAGTCCAATTTATGTAAGAAGCCAACATAATTGTATATAAAAGCTGTAGTGGATGGTGGAATATGAAGCCTGAAAGTTCAAAACATTATTACCCTGGCTTTTCGCTGCATATATCTTATACGATATGGTTAGCCAATCCCAGACAACTATCTTTAGGATAGAAACATTTTTTACACATCAAATCAAAATGCAACCGTAATAAAAACAAAAAACTGAAAATGTATTATATGCAGCACCATCAAACTCCATGATTGGCTGCTGGTGGGCATGTGGTCTCTTCTGTGATTCTGGTCACTGAAGTACCATGTGACTGCAGGCTAAGGGAGCACGTTGCTGGTTTTCATGCTTATCAGTGACTTTTTATTTTACAGTTTACAAGTTTAAAAAAGAAAAAAAAAAAATTTAATATGAAAAGATGATCTTAAAGAGTTTGGGTCTAAAATGCAACAAGGCTCCTTGGTCTGGGAATACTATTACTACAAAGTACCTGCAATAAGTTGCAATGTAGTAATCAAAAGACTGTTGCCATAAAAGGAAGACTGTAAAGGCAATAAAAAAAAACAAAAAAACAAAACGGTAAGTAACCTTTTTGCCACATAGAATCTTTTCCTAGTCCCAGGTCCCCCAAGGTCCATGTGGGCTCCTGTTGCCTACAGAAAGTGCAGAGGCAGTGCTGCTTGGCACGCCTCCTCCTTTGCAGCCAATGCCAGACACTGTTACTGACAAAGGGGGTGGGGCCAACACACCCTGCCACGACCTGACACTCCCTTTAATGGCCCTGACTGATTAATGAAAAATACCTTGTAAGTATTAGCTTCCATCTCTTCAATGTTAGTTTCCTCAGCTTCCCCGGCTCCCTGCTTAAACACCACCAGAACTTCCCGGAGTGTGATAGTGGCTTCCTCTGTGTCTTTGAGCAAATCAGCCTCATTGCTTTCCAAACTTTCATCCACGGGGTTTTCAGTCTCATCCTTGGATGCAGAAGACTGTAAATAAAAGAAAATGTAATTAATAGACGAGAATATCAATGCCCAAAACTGACAATGAAGATTAGGATCAACCAGGCCCACAGGAGAGCAAGTGAATTCCTTGATAGGGGTAGTTGTCTACTGTGCTACATGGTCAGACATTTCTTAGTTTCAGCCCTGTGTACACCCCAGATGTGCCAAGGGATCGGCCAGGGGGTACCTGTTGGGTAACAAAGGGAGGTGGGTTAATTGTTTTATGCTGGGTGTTGGGGTTATTTGTTATTGCTAGACTAGCCAGACCAGGGAGAGCGGGAGGGAGGGGTAAGGGATGGGAGGGATGCAGCAGGACGTGATGATTCTGGATGGGGGGCCATCCAGACGCTGGAGAGGGGTTATACATTTATTGCTGGACAGGGGATGGGGACGGAGGGCCCTTATCATTTGATGGTGCTGGATAGGAGAAAGGAGGGGAGTTATTTGATGTTGCTGAAGGGGTTATTAATTAGATAATGTTAAATAGAGGAGGAGGGTAGTCATTTGATGTTGCTAGGGTAGGGGGATTTGTAATTTGATGTTGCTGGAAAAGAAAAGGGGGATATTCATGATATGTTCCTATATGGAGCGGGTTTAATTATTTGAAGTTACTGGACGGGTTGGGGGAGGCATAACTTGATTATTATTATTATTTTTTATATAGCGCCATCATCTTCCGTAGAGCTGTACAGACAGGGTAGAAACATACAGTACATAGACTATTACAAATGCAGTGTTACAGGGTTTACGATGCATATTCAGAATACAAGATACAATAGGAGAGAGAGCCAGGCCCTTGCGAGCTTACAGTCTAAAGGATGAGGGGTGAAGATGAGGGGGACGGATCACAAACATTATTGAGCTTTGTGGCATGTGCTCTTTAGAGAATTGCTTAAGCCAGATTGTATGCTTGTCTGAATAGGTGAGTTTAAAGGTCACCTTTGAAGGCTTTGAGTGTTGGGGAGTGGCGGATTGGGTGGGGGAGGGCATTCCAGAAGATTGGAGTTGCACGTGAGAAGTCCTGGAGGCGAGCATGAGAGGAGGTGACCAGGGTGAGCCCATATGTATACTGTTTTCTGCTGGACCAGCTGGGCGACTACACTACACCCCACCCAGAATGGCAAAGCTGGAGTTCCCGAGCAGCACGCACCCGCACAAGGGGGGCACAAGGGATTCAGTTTGATGTTTCAGTAAGTGGGCGGGTGTCAGACTCACAACATTAGACTCACAACTATTATTTTATAATAGGTAGGAAAAAAATTATTGTCTGGGGTCTCCACCAGATTTTGTGCTCAGAGGCCTCCACCACACTTAATTTGGCACTGGTGGCATAGGCAGTTTGAGAGGACCTAACCCCATGCAGATGTTGTTGAATGGCATAAAGATTATTCACTGCTAAGTTACATGGGGCGGCCATCTTGCCACACACCTGCTCCTTCTTAGACATGAGAATTAGGAGGGTGCTGTGCCAGCAGCAATTCACACCAAATTGAGATATATGCCTCAGAAACAAGGAGAAGCTCATCTGTCATTTTTCACACACACAAACACTGAATAAACAGCTGTAGCAAAGGAAATCTGTGCGAGGGAAGCTGCTACAATGTATCACTATGGCTGCGACCGCCGTAAAAGCATTATGTCAGGGGTCACAATGTATTTCGAATATTTCAGCTGTTAGCAAAGCAATGATGAGTCATTCCAGTTGAAGGCTTACTACTTCTGGCTAGAAATAAGAGATGATTGCACAGAGATATGAGGCAATTTTGACGGAGAGAAGCAGTTCTCTTATGTGTGTGGCAAGATGGCCGCTGCCATGCATGTTTAAGAGTGCAATATCTGCCTGCTATTCCAAACACCTGCATGGTGTTAATCCCTCTTAATAAGCTTATGCCACTGACCAACATAAGCAAGCAATTACATAATAGGGGAGCAATTCACTAAGCTTTGATTTTTTTACTGGAGGTCCGCTTTAACAACATTCACATATACCCAGCAAGTCTCTGTAAAATGGGCGGCCAGAAGTTGCAGCACACACTAACTTTTTCAAATAATCATAGTTTGGTGTAGTCCCCCCCCCCCCCCCCCCCGCGTACTTTTGTGGGAAATGTATTTGTTGGTCAGATGGAGAACTACGCAATAGTAATTATTAGTAATTGATTGTTTTTTATGATAGGCACAATGCGGGCAATGCACAATAACTAAGAAAGTCTGTTCTCTGGGGATTCCCTGACAACTGCAAAAGAAGAAGTGGTTGCGTGTCCTGAAATTAATTCGCAACCTGAATTTCTCAAGAACGAAAGCACAAAGGTAAGCATGTGTCACAGGTGTTTAGTCATCTCTTGGTCCCATTTAAATGTTACTTTATTCTCTAGGTTAGCACGATATAATCTCTAGATTTTATTCACAGCACATTGACATCACAGCACAGGAATTGCTCTAGTTCTGGTCACAGAGGAGCTTCATACCTTTACAAGCATCTCGTTGTCCGCTTTAATCACTACTCTTTTTCCTATAACAACCCCGAGTGCTCTATAGAATCCCTCCATGGGATCGGGGTGACCACCAAAATACAGCAGCATATCAATATAGCGAAGCTGAGCAGGCTGCACGTTTTGATTGGCAAACAAGTCAAAGAAGAACTAAAAAACAAAATCATACATTTAAAAGGATGTAAATGGTTCACAAATGTGTAACATTGAAGTGTCAATCAAGTAAAGATCTGTTTCTTTAACACGGACGTTAACATATAATATCATGTATATACAGTACCAGGGCTGTGGAGTTAGTAAGCTCCAAATAGCAAATAATTAGTAATAAAAAATTTCTGTAGAAAAATCCTAACTTTGGTATTTTTTCTTATCATTATATAATAGGCTACTTAGAATAAGGGAATTGTATGTATTACCTACAGTAATAATTCCTTTCTCTTAATCTTCACTCAGTCACACAGTATTCCTTACAGTAGGAATATACTCCTGTCCCCAGGAGTGCCAGACAGAACTGGAGGAGTTAAAATCTGAAGCCTACCTTCTCCTCGAAGGCTCCTCCCTCAGTGAGGTCCATCCTGTGCAACACAAAATTTGTGGGAGGTCTGAAGCCATAGCCCAACAGTCAACTCAACATTGTAACCGCGCAGCTACCAAACGGGCGGGTGCTGTGTGACTGAGTGAAGATTAAGAGGTAAGTAATACATAAATTCTCTCCTCACTTCACTCAGTCACAGTATTCCTTATGGTTGGGACATTCCAAAGCAGCGAAGAACTGGGGTGGGAAAAAACAACCCAAGTGTAGCTGCACAACAGACGAAGAATGATAAAAGGCTGTTCTTATTACTCCGGAACAGCCGTCTGAGCACATTGCGGCCAAATGCATCATCAGCCAATGCATGCACATCCACTTTGTGGAACTTGAAAAGAGTGTGGATAGTTGACCAAGTGGCCGCCTTGCAAATTTGCTCAGATGTCACCTGGTGGCCAAAAGTCCACGAGAAGCCTACAGACCTGGTCGAATGAGCAGTGAGTTTGAGAGGGGGCATCCTGCACCGAGATCGATAAGCCGCAGTAACCACTTGCCGGATCCAGCTACTGATGTTCCCTTTTGAAGCAGGGAGGTCCTTCCCTGGCCCAGCCGGAACCACAAAGAGAGATGCAGTCTTTCTGCAGGAGGGCATAGCCGCCAGATAGAACTTTAAGGCCTTGATCACGCCGAGCGAATGCAACCTCCTCTCGATAGGGTGAGAGGGGTGTGGACATAAGGAAGGTATGACAATGTCCTCATTGATGTGGAGGAGGACATAACTTTTGGTGAGAAACCAGCCAGGAGGCAATATACCACCTTATCCTTGTGTTAAACAAGGTAAGGAGATTCCACCGACAGCACTGCCAGTTCAGATGGAAAGGAGGTTCCACCGCCATCAGTATCACCTCGGCGTACCATGGTCCAATCTGGTGCCACGGAATAACCAACGTGTTGCCCGCCGGGGCTTGGGGATTGCATGTTCTTGATACAAAGCGGGCAACCTTTTTGTTGAGCCATGATGCGAAGAGTTTGACCTCTGTTGAGCCCCACTTCTGACATAGCTTGTGCAAAACGAACCGCGACAGTTCACACTCGCTGGGCTGGACTTCCTCTCAACTGAGGAAATCTGCTTGGATGTTGTCCACTCCTGGAATGTGCACTGCCGTCAACATTCCGTTCTGGCCACTCCAGGATGCTGTGAACTTCTGCCATGGCCCTCCTGGTGGTTGATGTATGTGACCGCTGTAGCGTTGCAAGACTGTATGCGGACTAGCGATCAGGGTCCAGTGGCAGAGAGACAGGCAACTGGCCCTGAAGCCTGGACTGAAGTCTCAATACCTTCATACCGGTTCACTTACCTCTGCATCCATGGCGGAAAAAACTCCAGGCGAGAAGAGGGCCGGCAATCTACACAGCTATGCCTCTGTATCTGGCCCTGACATCCTTGAAAAAATACATCTTAAAGTAAAAAGAAAAAATACCCAAATATCCGTAGCTCAGGGGATGCAAAAAAAACATGTCTGCACTTCTCACTGGGAGAGTAAAAACTGGGGATGGATGGACTTAGAAGGAGGTAGGCTTCCAGTGCTGTCTGTCACTCCTGGGGACAGGAGTATATCCCTACCATAAGGACTGTGTGACTGGGTGAAGTGAAGAGAAATAAAGTATATATATTAGAATACAATACTGTAAACCTGATCCAGGCAATAACATATAGTCTATAATCACCTTTTGTCATCTCTGCAGCGCCTACATCTCTATACTTACCGATGATGGAGAATAATTGATTGTATCCTACATAACTCGGCAGACATGGCAGTGTCCATCAATATGGCTGTATGCCCCTCTAACACACCCATTTCATTCACTGCAATGGAGGGGGCATGCTGAACTGATCCAGGCAATAACATATAGTCTATAATCACCTTTTGTCATCTCTGCAGCGCCTACATCTCTATACTTACCGATGATGGAGAATAATTGATTGTATCCTACATAACTCGGCAGACATGGCAGTGTCCATCAATATGGCTGTATGCCCCTCTAACACACCCATTTCATTCACTGCAATGGAGGGGGCATGCTGAACTCGCTTTGGCACACCCCCCATCCATTGAAATGAATGGAGTAGGAAGGTGGGGCATAAACACAAGGCAAAGGACTGAAGCATCCAGAGCCTGCATCTGCTCTATGACTTGTGCTCAAATTTTTATGGCTTCTTTTTTTCTGCTGGCCCACCCCTCTTCAAACTGGACCACCAGCCTGGCACAGTTGGAAAAGAAAGGCAGCGGACATTTATGAGCTTCCTCTCCCAGTATCTCAGCAATGCTGCTGCCTGTATTTATGTGACATAGCGAACAATGCACAGTAACAGGAAACCCAGATGCACTTCCTGTTTGCAGGCAGCCTGCACATCCATGAACCGCCATTTTGTTTCTAAAATTTACCACAGCAGGACTTAAAAAAAGGTAAATGAATTTTTATGTGCAGCAATAGGGGAGGAATGCATATGAGACCTGTTTGCTGTGTTGGTCTGCTAGAAGTCATTTTTGTCTGTTGGTCCGCTTTAATTTACCATGTCTCTTGTGCACCTATCCCTGCACCATCTGACTACTCCTGACTCCTTCCTCCAGCCTCTGGTTCCGACTTTTGCTGTGGCCCAGCATAAACATTTTTTTTGTAACCTACCTTTATAAGGTCTTTTGGTCTGTTTGATGGTATGGGCTCTGATGGATCTTCAGGAACCTTTTCTTTTTTGTCACCTTTAAACCACAGCCCAGTCTGTTTAGAGAAAACACATTAGACAACTGCTGAGAAGCGACAGCATGTACATTGGCTATTAGTGAAAATTAGTGAAAACAAAAATTAGCACAACATAACAAAAGGCTCATTTAAAGCGGCCTAGAGGTAGGGACTGCACTGGTGTGTCCACTGTGTGTAATTCATTTGTGTGTAGTCACTAATAATACCATTTTGTGAATACTCACCTTGTAAAATGGGTATTATGAGTATGTCACACACCCCGCTTCAAGAATCCATAACATGTGGGTAATATCGTCCTGAAGAGGGCGTTCCTGCAGAGATGATAGCAAAAGAATGCCCCTCCCTGATCCATAAATACCTGGGACCTCCCACTCACTACCCAGTATACAGAAGCAGTAAGGTAAGGGACCAGGAAGAGGCAAATATAAACAACAACCACGCAAAGTTCGCAATAAAGAGGATCCTGAATACAAAAGGGCGGGTTGAAGCGGGGTGTGTGACATACTCATAATACCCATTTTACAAGGTGAGTATTCACAAAATGGTATTATTCTTAGTATGTCACACACCCCGCTTCAAGAATCCATAACATGTGGGACATCCAACAGCAGTGTCCATAACAAGGGCGGGGATCCAAAACTAGGCAACAATGCACAACCTTAAACCACAACAGCTTGCAAAACTTTGCGGCCAAAAACAGCATCCGCTGATGCCCGAACATCAACCTTGTAAAACTTGGAAAAGGTGTGAACCGAAGACCAGGTAGCGGCCTTACAAACTTGTTCAACAGAAGCCTGGTGCTGAAAAGCCCAGGACGCACGAGTAGAATGAGCAGTAACACGAAAAGGGGGACTCCTCCCCTTGGCAGAATTGGCCCCAATGATGGCCTGACGAATCCATTTACTAATGGAAGATTTGGCAGGAGCCAAACCTTTCCTAGGCCCACAGGGCACCACAAAGAAGGCATCAGTCTTACGAAAGGAAGAGGTAACCTCCAGATAATGTTCCACAACACGAACTACATCCAAGGAATGCAATGCCCTTTCCCTGTCGTCGCTGGGATTTGGGCATAGAGAGGGCAAAACAATGTCCTGATTCAGATGAAACTCCGAGACCACTTTAGGAAGAAAATCCTGTTTGAAACGAAAGACAACCTTGTCCTGATGTTTCTCGAAGTACGGAGCTGTAATGGATAAAGCTGCCAACTCAGAAACAAGCCTAACCGAAGTGATAGCCACCAAAAAGGCCACCTTTTGGGTAAGAGAAGACAAAGCTATCTCATTCAAGGGCTCAAACGGAGGGCCCTGGAGAGCAGAAAGAACCAGGTTCAAATCCCAAACTGGAACAAAAGGCTTCCTAGGAGGCCGAACATGTGTAACACCTTGGAAAAAGGTCTTGACTAAGGGATGAAGTGCAAAAGACCTTTGGAAGAACACCGCCAGGGCAGAAACCTGCCCTTTCAATGTACTAAGCTGGAGCCCCAGATCTAGACCATGTTGGAGAAACTCTAAAATTCTAGGAATGGAGAACTCTCGACAAGAGAAAGACCTACTTTCACACCAATCAATATAGGCCCTCCAAGTCCTGTAGTAAATAGAAGAGGAAGAGCGCTTCCTGGCACAGATAAGAGTCTGAATCACTGCGTCAGAAAGACCTTCCTCCTTCAAGATGGCGGTTTCAGCAGCCATGCCGTCAAAGCCAGCGATGGTAAATTGGGATAGCGCAGCCGACCCTGGGTGAGCAGGTCCGGCAGCAGAGGCAGGGCGAACTGATCCTCTGCCAGTCTTACAAGATCTGCGAACCAAACTCGCCTTGGCCACCTTGGGGCCACCAGAATTGCCGACGCACCATCCAAGGCCAGTTTGCGCAGCACTCTGGCTAGCATTGGGAACAGAGGAAACAGGTAAAGGAGCCCCAGATCCCTCCAGTTTAGAGACATGGCATCCACTGTCAGAGCCAGAGGATCCTGCGAGAGAGACACAAAGACTGGAAGCTTGTGATTGTGACGAGAAGCAAAGAGGTCCACCGCTGGGACCCCCCACCTGAGACATATCGAACGAAACACCTTGGGACTGAGAGACCACTCCCCCTGACGAGAGGAGGCCCTGCTCAGCAAGTCCGCCTCCGTGTTCTCCACTCCCGGAATGTAGACTGTTGAGATACACGGGACGTGGGTCTCTGCCCAGTCCAGAATCAAAGACACTTCCCTGAGGGCACTCCTGCTGCGAGTCCCTCCTTGGTGATTGATGTAAGCAACCGCCGTTCTGTTGTCCGACCGGACCTGAACTGGCAGGCCTCTCAACTGATGAGTCAAGCGAAACAGAACCAACCTGATGGCTCTCAACTCCAGAACATTGATGGGCTCGTGAGCCTCCCGCAGGCCCCACAAACCCTGAAACTGGAGGTCCTTCCAAACACCCCCCCAACCTGACAGACTGGCGTCCGTGGTGACTGTTTCCCAACACGGAGCCAGAAAAGATCTGCCCTTCAACAGATTAACCGACCCCAGCCACCATTGCAGGGATCGACGAACTCGGGGAGTCATCAGGAAGGACTGATCCAACGATAGAGGAGACTTGTCCCAAACCTTCAACAGATGAAGCTGAAGTGTCCTTGTGTGAAACTGCGCAAAGGGAACTGCCTCGAATGAGGCCACCATTAAGCCCACCAGCCTCATCCCTAACCGGATGGTCGGATGAGGGGTAGCCAAGAGAAGCCGAACTAACTCCTGAATCAAAAGAATCTTGGCCTGGGGTAGAAACACCCTGGCCTGTGAAGTGTCCAGAGACATTCCCAGAAAGGTCAGAATTCTGGACGGAGAAAGAGAAGACTTGGGGTGGTTGATCACCCAACCGAACCTTTCCAGAGTGGAAACCACCGCTCTGGTGTCCAACTCCGCTTGGTTGAAGGAAGAGGCCATGATCAGCAGATCGTCCAAATAGGGCACGATGCGGATACCCTGGCCTCTGAGCAGAGCCATCACCCCCGCTAGCACCTTGGTGAACACCCGAGGAGCTGAGGTGAGACCGAAAGGAAGTGCCACAAACTGAAAGTGCCGATCCTCCACTACGAACCTGAGAAACCTCTGGTGTGCTGGAAAAACCGGAACGTGTAGATAAGCATCCTTGATGTCTATGGACGTCAGAAAGTCTCCCTGACGAAGTGTTAGGCACTTACCTCGTCGCCGTCCCTGGTCCCGCGGCGCGCTGTCGGGTGGTCCCCGGCCGGTTGCTGCCCGGCGCTCCCCGGGTGTCCTGGCTCCTCAGCGTGGTTGTGGGGGTCAGGGGTCGGCGGCGCGGGATGGTGTCGCTGGCCGCGCCGCAGCCCGCTCTGCGCGGCTGCGCGGTCCCGCCGAGCTCCCTCACGATGCGGCGCTTCCCCCTCCCGGCGGGGGCGCGCCCGATCTTCAACGTGCTCGCGCGCGCGCGCGAGCACGTCTCCTTTATGCCTCCCGGCGGCGCTTTCCCCAGCGCGCCCGCCGGGGGCAAGTTTAAATCACCCAATCCTTGTCCTGATTCCAGAGTGAGCCCAGGGACTGGTCGGCCTGTCTGGCCTGGGCCGTCCAGCCCCTGGGACCACTCCCGTTTTTAGTTTTGCACCAAGCACTATTGTTCCCTCCATTTTCCCTGTTTCCCATTGGCCAGTTCTTCCTATAATACTGCACTGCTCCAGTATCCCAGTGCCCGTTATAGCTTCTGGGTTCTGGATGTGCGTTGCTGTGTCTTTAGTGAATATTTTGGATTTGGACTTCGACTATTCTCGCCTGCTGCCTGCCCTGACCATCTGCTTTGCCTGACCACTCTCTTGCCTGACCCTCCTGTACCTCGCCTGTGACCTCCTGGACTTGACCTCGGCTAGCCTCGACCACTCCTTTGTTATCTCCCTTGGATACCTCGCCTGTGACCTCCTGGTTTGACCTCGGCCTGAAATTCGGACTTTCGCACCCAGCATCCTCGTTCGGGATTCCCTGCCAAACATCATTCTGCACCTTAAGCTGTTATCCTTTGCGCCTTTTAAGTCCTGGGGGCAACCGACTGGGAGAGGCATTACCCGTGTCTCCTACAAGCGGGGGCTTGTCTATAGGCGGAAGTGGCGGTGGAGATTGGGGGATACCGGCTTAAGACAGACGGGTGTTTGGTATAGTCCTGACATTATAACGGGCCAGAAGAAGAATGGACCAAATCCTGGAGCAGGTGCAAGCCTTGACAGCGGCTGTGGAGCACCTGGCTCATCGGGTTGCGGCCCAGGAGAACCGTCCTACTCCCATGGTCCCCACTTCTCAGGGGACTCCGGCCGCAATGTCTGTGGAACCCAAGATCCCACTTCCTGAAAAGTTCTATGGTGACAGGGCAAAATTTGCCAATTTCCGGGACTCTTGTAAACTGTACTTTCAGCTCCGTCCGGTTTCCTCAGGGTCACAAGAGCAAAAGGTCGGCTTGATTATTTCCCTTCTGCATGGATATCCTCAGTCCTGGGCCTTTAGCTTATCAGCTCAGGATCCAATTCGCCTATCTGTGGATAGTTTTTTCGCTGCTATGGAGGTCCTCTATGATGATCCCGACAAAGGGGCCTCAGCTGATGCCAAATTACGTACCCTCCGCCAGGGACGCCGTCCAGCCGAAGACTACTGTTCTGAATTCCGGCGTTGGGCGGTTGACTCCCGTTGGAACAATCCTGCCCTCTGCGGCCAATTCCGACTAGGTTTGGCTGACACTATCAAGGACACCTTGGTGAATTACCCGGAACCTCAGACTCTGGACGAATTGATGCATCTGGCCATCCGCATTGATCGTCGACTCCGGGAGAGGCGCCTAGAGAAAGGATCGCATCTCGAATCGGCTTCAAAGTCTGAGGCTCTAGTCGTTCAACCTTCAGAAGAGCCCATGCAGTTAGGTGCCACCAGGCTCACTGAAGGCGAGAGACGGCGACGTCTATCTGAGGGGCTCTGTCTATATTGTGGAGGAACCGGCCACATGGTCAGACTTTGCCCAAAGAAACCGTCGGGAAACTTCAGAGCCTAGGGGGTTTCGAGGGGGCCCTCCTAGGCTGTAAGGTATCTCCTCAAGTATCGTCTCCAGTTTTCATCCCAGTCCAGTTTAAGAGTGGTGTTAAATGTATTAATCTAAAGGCTCTTCTAGATTCTGGAGCAGCTGGGAATTTCCTAGACTCTGAACTAGCGCAGACTTTAGGAATTATGGTACAGACCTTGCCGACTCCTATCCGGGTTTCAGCCATTGATGGCACTCCAGTGGCCGGGGGGTTAGTTCGGTTCCAAACCCCTCCTATGCAAATCAAAGTGGGAGCCAGTCATTCTGAGGTTATCAGGTTCTTGATATTGAGTATGCCTGGTACCCCTTTGATTTTGGGTTTGCCATGGCTGCAGAGGCACAATCCCCAAATTGATTGGGTTTCGGGGCAAATCACCAAGTGGGGACACCAGTGTTTTCAGAACTGCCTAGAATTCCCGCTCAGGGCTGCGCGCTTAACACCTATTGGGGTTCCAACCCCATATTTGGAGTTTGCTGATGTCTTTTCAGAAAAGGCGGCAGACAAACTTCCTCCCCATAGACCTTGGGACTGCCCTATTGAACTGCTTCCCGGTACCATGCCTCCCAGAGGGAGAATATTTAATTTGACCCGAACAGAAACCCTCGCCATGCGGGAATATATCGCCGAGAACTTAGAAAAAGGGTTCATTCGGCCTTCATCTTCTCCAGCAGGGGCGGGGTTTTTTTTCGTGGAGAAAAAGGATGGGGGACTTCGCCCCTGTATTGATTACAGGGGCTTAAATAACATCACGGTAAAAAATAAGTATCCCCTACCGCTTATTGAGGGACTCTTTACACAGGTGGTTGGGGCGCAGGTCTTCTCTAAACTCGATCTCCGGGGGGCCTATAACCTCATAAGAATCAGGCAAGGGGACGAGTGGAAGACGGCCTTCAATACCCTTGAAGGGCATTATGAGTATTTAGTAATGCCTTTCGGCCTGTGTAATGCCCCTGCGGTCTTTCAAAGTTTTGTCAACGAAATCTTCAGGGATTATCTTGGCCGTTTTATGGTTGTTTACTTAGACGACATTTTAATTTTTTCTTCGTCCATTGACGAACATCGTAAACACGTGTGTTTGGTTTTGCAGAAACTTAGGGAGAACAGTTTATATGCCAAGTTAAAGAAATGTCAATTTGAAGTATCTGAGGTTCCGTTTCTCGGTTACATTATCTCCAAATCTGGTCTGTCTATGGACCAATCTAAGGTGAAGGCTGTTTTAGAATGGGAGCAGCCCAGAGATTTGAAGGGCCTGCAAAGGTTTTTGGGTTTTGCCAATTTTTATAGGAGGTTCATTAAGAATTTTTCTGCCCTGGTTACACCACTAACTAACCTAACTAAGAAAAGCGGGTACCCCCCGGTTTGGCCGGTTCAAGCTGTCCAGGCCTTCGGGAATCTTAAGAGGGTATTTAGTGCTGCTCCCGTCCTAGTCCACCCTGATGAGCAACGACCTTTCCTTGTGGAGGTGGATGCTTCTGAAGTCGCGGTCGGGGCAGTCTTGTCTCAGTATTACGGCTCACCTGCACGCCTCCACCCATGTGCCTTCTTCTCCAAGAAATTCTCAGCGGCCGAAAGAAATTATGACATCGGCAATAGAGAATTACTGGCCATCAAGCTAGCCTTCCAGGAATGGAGACACTGGCTGGAGGGGGCTCAGTATCCAGTTACGGTCTTTACGGACCATAAAAATCTAGAATACATCCAGTCCGCCAAGAGATTAACTCCTAGACAGGCTCGCTGGTCCTTATTCTTTTCTCGGTTTAATTTTTCTATAACTTATAAGCCCGGGTCCAAAAATATAAAAGCGGATGCCCTGTCTCGGAGTTTCTCTTCCCCTGACTTACCGGAAAGGGTGGTGTCTCCCATCTTACCTCGCTCCCTAGTGGTGGCCGCCATCCAACCTCAACTTCCTGATCTTACTCAGTTCCAGGCCCGAGCTCCTCCTGGGAAACCCGCTTCAGCCCTGTTTGTGCCCTCTACTTACCGGTCTGAGTTTTTGTCCCATTTTCACGATACCAAAACAACCGGTCATCCAGGGGTTAAGAAAACCATAGCTTTATTATCACGCCAAGTTTGGTGGCCTTCTCTCAGGAAGGACGCTCAAAGATTTGTCTCCGCTTGCAAAGTCTGTGCCCAAAGTAAGTCCTTGAGGCGTTCGCCTGAAGGCCCACTCCTTCCATTATCCATTCCTGCCTCCCCGTGGACCCATCTGGCCATGGATTTTGTTACTGACCTTCCCCCTTCTCAGGGACATACTGTTATTTGGGTAGTTGTGGACCGCTTTAGCAAGATGGCCCATTTCGTCCCTTTAAAGAAACTCCCTTCAGCTCAAACTCTTGCTCAACTCTTCATTACTCATGTTTTTAGGATTCATGGTATTCCCATGGATATTGTATCGGATAGGGGGGTCCAGTTTGTCTCCCGGTTTTGGAGGGCTTTCTGTGCCAAGTTGGGTTTCACTGTCTCCCTTTCCTCGGCCTTCCATCCGCAGTCGAATGGACAAACCGAGAGAACGAATCAGTCCCTGGAACAATATTTGCGCTGTTTTACGGCGGATACTCAAACTGATTGGGCCTTCTTCTTACCATTTGCGGAATTTGCATTTAACAACGCCGCACATTCTTCCACGGGGGTTTCTCCTTTCCATTGTGTTTATGGCAAGGACTTGAAGTTTTCTGCCCTTTCGGACCAACCCTCTAGAGTTCCCTCCGTGGATGAATGGGTTTCCAAATGGCCAGGGGAATGGAATAAAATCCAACAACATCTAGCTAAGGCCGCTCTTCAGCAGAAAAAATTTTCTGATCGCAAACGGTCTTCTAACTCTAGCTATAAGGTGGGTGACTGGGTTTGGCTTTCAACCAAGAATTTGGCGCTACGCCAGCCCTCCGCTAAGTTAGGACCTAAATTTATTGGCCCCTTCCCCATAGCACAAAAAATTAATCAGGTTACGTATCAGTTGGCCCTCCCTTCTTCCATGAAAATCTGTAAATCCTTTCATGTTTCACTTCTTAAGTCCGCAAAAAACCATGAACCTAATAGTCCTCCTAGTCCCGTGTTAGTTGATGGGCATCAGGAGTTTGAGGTTGCCCGGGTTCTTGATTCTCGCTTTTTTCGAAACTCTCTTCAATATCTTATTGACTGGAAGGGATACGGTCCGGAAGAAAGATCTTGGGTTCCGGCCAGAGAGGTTCATGCGCAGAATTTGGTAAAGAGATTTCACAGAGAGAATCCTTTGAAACCCAGTTTGGAGGGTCCAGTGGCCCCTCCTCAGGGGGGGGGTAATGTTAGGCACTTACCTCGTCGCCGTCCCTGGTCCCGCGGCGCGCTGTCGGGTGGTCCCCGGCCGGTTGCTGCCCGGCGCTCCCCGGGTGTCCTGGCTCCTCAGCGTGGTTGTGGGGGTCAGGGGTCGGCGGCGCGGGATGGTGTCGCTGGCCGCGCCGCAGCCCGCTCTGCGCGGCTGCGCGGTCCCGCCGAGCTCCCTCACGATGCGGCGCTTCCCCCTCCCGGCGGGGGCGCGCTCGATCTTCAACGTGCTCGCGCGCGCGCGCGAGCACGTCTCCTTTATGCCTCCCGGCGGCGCTTTCCCCAGCGCGCCCGCCGGGGGCAAGTTTAAATCACCCAATCCTTGTCCTGATTCCAGAGTGAGCCCAGGGACTGGTCGGCCTGTCTGGCCTGGGCCGTCCAGCCCCTGGGACCACTCCCGTTTTTAGTTTTGCACCAAGCACTATTGTTCCCTCCATTTTCCCTGTTTCCCATTGGCCAGTTCTTCCTATAATACTGCACTGCTCCAGTATCCCAGTGCCCGTTATAGCTTCTGGGTTCTGGATGTGCGTTGCTGTGTCTTTAGTGAATATTTTGGATTTGGACTTCGACTATTCTCGCCTGCTGCCTGCCCTGACCATCTGCTTTGCCTGACCACTCTCTTGCCTGACCCTCCTGTACCTCGCCTGTGACCTCCTGGACTTGACCTCGGCTAGCCTCGACCACTCCTTTGTTATCTCCCTTGGATACCTCGCCTGTGACCTCCTGGTTTGACCTCGGCCTGAAATTCGGACTTTCGCACCCGGCATCCTCGTTCGGGATTCCCTGCCAAACATCATTCTGCACCTTAAGCTGTTATCCTTTGCGCCTTTTAAGTCCTGGGGGCAACCGACTGGGAGAGGCATTACCCGTGTCTCCTACAAGCGGGGGCTTGTCTATAGGCGGAAGTGGCGGTGGAGATTGGGGGATACCGGCTTAAGACAGACGGGTGTTTGGTATAGTCCTGACACGAAGAGAGTGAATGGCCGAACGCAGCGTTTCCATGCGGAATTTCCTCGGCCGGATGAACCTGTTGAGAAACTTCAGATCCAAGATGGGTCGGACCAACCCGTCCTTCTTGGGTACCGTGAACAGATTGGAATAAAAGCCCCTGCCCCGATCTGAAGGGGGCACTGGGCAAATGACAGCCATGTCCAGAAGATTCTCCACTGCCACCAGGAGCCCCTGCGCCGCTAGAGGCTCCGACGGCATCCGAGACCTGACAAATCTGGAAGGGGGGCGGAGCTCGAACTCCAGCTTGTAGCCGGAAGACACCACTTCCCGGATCCATCTGTCCGAGACCTCTTGATCCCAGATCTGAGAGAAGTGCTGCAGCCGTCCCCCCACCCGCATGGGTGAGGGCGCCCCCTCATTGCTGAGCCGGCTTAGCAGCCGGTTTGGGCTTAGAGCCCCAACTGTATCCAGAACGGGCACGTCCTCTGCCCCTGTTTCCGGAATCTCCTCTGGAAGAGGGAAATGCAGAACCCCTACCAGATCTGGCCCCCCGAAAGGAGGGGGTAAAGGCAGGCGCCCCCCGAAAAGGGCGGCGTTGTTTCTTACGTTGAGGTAACCTACCACCCTTGGTGACAGAGTCCAATGTCTCTCCAAAGAGCCGTAGACCAACAAAGGGTAAAGCCGTCAGTGATTTTTTGGACATAAAATCGGCCGCCCACTGGCGCAGCCACACCGACCCCGAATAGCCACAAGCAGAGCCGAAGTCCTACCACACATCATCAAAGTATCATCCAGGGCAGACAACACAAAGGATAGAAACAACTCGCACCGTTTAAGGCTAAGGAACTCGTTACTACCAGGACGAAGCCCGGAAGAAGTCAACAGGTCCCTGACCACAGACCTGGTGGCCAACACCATTAGCTCCGAAGCGCACACAGGCCGGATGGCCGACCCAATGCTAGTAAAGCCATGAGAAGCCATCTGATCAATACGTTTATCCTCTCCATCTTTGAGAGTGGAACAACCAGGTCTGTTTAACACCGAGGAGTTAGACAACCCCAAAACCGGTGCATCCACCTCGGGGGGAGATGCCCAGCGCTTGACCGCCTCAGAAGGAAAGGGATATTTCCTATCCCACCCCTGAGGGATGCCAGGGAGCCGAGCCGGCCTATCCCATTCCTTGTCAATGATTCTATCAAAATGGCGTTGCGTAGGAAACTCCAGGCGCGGCCTGGATTCCTCAAACAATTCACCTTTCTGCTGTGACGCCTCCTCGGGAGGGGAAATATTCAGAACTTCCAGCATGAGAGACAGAGCGTGAGGAGAGTCCAAGGATCTCCCTAAATCAGAAAGCTCGGCATCAGCGCCAGCAGACTGCTCATCATCCGAAAATTCTGAACCCTCATCAACTTCCCCCTCCTCTAGCTGAGGATAATCGGACCAATCCAGATTGTCTCTGTCATCAAGATCATCCACCGGCGGAGCCGGCGACAAATGCTTTCTCTTAGACGGAGCCTTACGGGCGACCAAGCTAGAGAGCATTTTCTCAAGGCTAGCCAATCTGGCACACATCTCGGATTGCAGATCCCTGCCCATGACCACGTCACACGGGGCACGAGTCAAGGCGGGAGGGGGAGTTGAGGTGGCCGGCTGTGCTGACCCCGCCGCTTGGGGTTCGGACTGCCGAGTAATAGTTTTCTGTGCACATGGTATACACAGTAACACATCATCCCCAGTAATGGAAATCCCACACAACATACACTTTTTGGATGCCCCGAAGGGGTCCCAGTCCCAGTATCCGGGGATGCCTCCATAAGGTGAATTTTGAGTGGTCGCTATGACCCAGGGAATTACGCCAGTTAGACAACCCGGGATGCCCCTTTAATGTCCCGAGTGGGAGGATTTGTGATGCTAAAATGGACCCAGGGACCCAGGATCAGGAGAGACCTTCCAATACTACAGAAGATCCTCCTGGATAACCTTCACCTAAAAGACAGAGAGAGACCCATAAGTCCCTACAATAAGACTTAACAGATAAGAAAAGAAGAAATAAATGAGGCCCACAGGGCCACTCACAGATGCTGCGGTGAACGATCCGCCTCAGAACAATGGCGATTTCTGAGGTGAAGTGAAGAGAAGATCCTCCTGGATAGAACTGCCTTGTCAGGGGCGTGGTCTGCGCAGCCCGCGCAAAGCTCATCTGTGCCCCCTAAGCTGCCTAGTAACAGGGAGCTGCCTAGTAACAGGGAGCTCAGCTCCGCAGCGGCGCCAGTACAGAGGAGGGCGGAGCCGCGGCGACGCGCCGAAAGCCCGGCTCCGCCCCCCCTTCCAGTGTGAATGAAGCGTGAGGGAAGAAGTCCCTCACGCACCAGCCCAGAGACCGGCGCCGCCGACAACCGCGGCGCCGGCTGCCATGACAGCGGGTGCTCCCGCTATCACTAGCGGAGCACCCGCCCCGCTCGCTGCGGCGAGGAGTGAATGAGAGAACGGGGGCTGGCCGCGGCAGAGCGCCGAGTGCCAGCCCCGCCCCCCCAAAGCATGTGAGGTAAAAAATTACCTCACAGACTAAAAAACCCCGGAACCCGGCTGCAATGACAGCCGCGGTGCTGCAACATAGTAACAACAGTGCAACCAATTCATTGAGGGATTACTTCCAGACGCTCCACATCAACAAGAGAAAGTGAATAAAGAGAAAGAGAATAAAGCTAACCCCTATGAGAGGAACCCCCAGCCCCCATAGTTGGTAAAGGGAAGGGCCCCCCCCCCCAGGGGAAAAGTCAAGGGACGGGGCATCCCAAACCGGGATCACCTACCCGGTATGACCGCCTACCCTCTCTTTTAGGGTCTCACGGTGGAGCTCTGCTCCTCAGCACCAGAGGTGCCAATGTACCCTCGCTCGGGCCAGCAGCCAAGACTGTGGAGGCATGTAATATGAGGTAAATTTTGGGACAAACATGGGTCCGAGCGGAAATAGACAAAATAAGAGGCCGGGAGTTACCCCGGCTACCTGAAATCCCCCTGTGCAAGGAGGAGCCATCATCTTCTGACTTGCTCGCCGTCTGCAGAGATGGAAAACTGGGTAGTGAGTGGGAGGTCCCAGGTATTTATGGATCAGGGAGGGGCTTTCTTTTGCTATCATCTCTGCAGGAACGCCCTCTTCAGGACGATATTACCCACATGTTATGGATTCTTGAAGCGGGGTGTGTGACATACTAAGAATATAGTGTTTATTCACTGGCGTGTTCACAGGAGTGTGTTGTTCACAAGTCCACAAAATGCGGAGGTAAAATTCCATGTGCAAGTCCAAGCACACAATGGCCACTATTAGCACTATTACTATAAAAAAAACATGCGATCCGGCCCTTGAAAGTACGCATGCTCCCAACGGGGGTCAATGAGAGAAGCCTGCTGAAGGACATGGTCATGGGATGGATGAGAGCCCGCTCATGCGATGTTGGAACGAGGAAGAGGTGAGTGAATGGCGGCGTTTCACACAACAGCGTTTCCCAATTTGGGATGCCCCAGGGACACAGAATGAAACCCGGGAAAGTCAAATTCACGGGTTTGTCCGCATTAATTTCTGAAACTATAAAAACAGATAAGGAAAAAATCAAACTGATTCGAAAATTACCTGATTATAAGTGTCTTCACTGACTGATCCGCAGGCACTGTCATCAGCAGCTTGAAATTTCTGCCGTGTCTCTAAAAGCTGCAAAAGTGATGGGTATGGCCAAGGTAAGGAGGCCAATAACAGGAACATCCGCCAATCCACCATAGCTGACCCCGCCGACAGCGCCAATGTTATTTCCTGTATCTGCAATATATTTTGCTCAGTTATTGAGTGAAACAGGAGAGAGCTCCTTAAGGGTAACACAATATAAAATCAGATCTGCTAGTCCTGATAAATCTCAGGAGGCATCCAACGTGGTCAGCCCCTGCTCCATCCTCCACTGAAAAGCGGGTGATAGTTGGACAGGGCCCAACAGGAGATTTCCAAAGACTGGTTATTTTAGGAATGCCTGAAAATACTTTCCTAGCGCCTCCATGGCTTACTACGAAGGGTTAAATGTCCATCCACTTTAAAGAGGAACAACACATCGATTTTCACTTTTCGGGGTGTTCTTCTTTTGCCATGATAATTCCCTTAGTATGATGCCAGGAAAATGGAAAATTCTATACATACCTTGCTGAAAATTTTCCTTTCCTGGCGCATGCTTCATGGCGTCATACGCCCCACCACTCTTCCTGGTTACGGGAACCAGGAAGGGAAAAGGCAGAAAATGTATGGGGAGCTATGGTCCTAGCAGGGTTAAAGCAGATGGACATTTAACCCTTAGTATTGCGCCATGGAGGATGCGCCAGGCAAGAAGAATTACTGTCAAGGTATGTATAGAATATTCCATTTTATAGATGTTTCTATAGTTTGGCCAATGGGAAAGGGGCAATGTTAATTATCTTTAGTGCCCAATATTTTATTCAAGAGCAGATGGAAAATGAATTCAACTTTTCACGTGACAAAAAGTATACAGCAGCATAGTTATATGGTTTCCCATTAAACAGATTAAGGAGAAACATCAAATTAGCTGGTGACGTTTTTTCAGATGACAGAATGGTCTATGGCAGTGGCTCCATTAAGATGTCCACCCTCATGAGTGAGGACACTGGCAGCGGGCTGCTGCCAGTGTCCTCGCTCATGTGGGCGGACATTTTACTGTAGCCCCTGCAGTAGCCCATGTTATGCAGCGGTGCCTGGAAAGAGGATGGAGATGAGCAAAAACACCTGTGTGGGAGGTGAGACTAGGACCACCACCAGGACATTATCTTCTCATTCTCCTTAGGAGGGATCAGTTCAATTTTTCAGTATCCTATGTTTTGTTCCTCATTGGCGAGGCATCCTGATATGGGATGACCCACCGTATGAAGTGGCTAAACCAGCTGACTGGAGTTGTAGGCGCGTTGCACCTTCCCTTCAGCTGTGTGCACCATGGGTACATGAGAGAGAAAAGCAGGATCGTACATGTAGATGTCTAGGACCTGGGCATGTGGGACAAGATTATAGGCACTGGGCATAGTGATATTATAAGGCCTAAGGCCCCTTTAACATTTGTATTGCACAGGAATAGGAAAAGTGTCACCCAGCGTCGCCTCTGCCTCTCTGCCATTCTCCACCATCTCACTGAGATAACTAAATCTTAATTTATTTATATAAATCATACGGTATATCACTATGTTATATCCTAAGGTTGTATTCAATATCAATGAATCCTATAAATTCTTATAGAGTGCATAGATTTACAGACATGTTTCCTTAGTTTAGCCTTGTGTTAGAAATTGTATTCTGCAATATTCTAAGAAAAAAATCCCTTGGGTAATGAATCTTAAAATATCTGTCAATAGGGAATTTCCTATATAAGCAGACATATGGAAGTATCAGTCTATCTGTAATGAGTCTGATAAAAGTTGAGGAATAAAAAGAGGAACCACAGAATGGCCACAAATGTTATAGCAGACGGTCTAAGCAAGTTTTAAAATTAGAATGTGGACAGTTTTTCAATGAAAGCATAACTGTTAAAGGACAAGTATCGTTCTTCCCGTCTCCCTCTCATCAGCAGAGAATGTTATAAACGCTTATCATCTAGGGCAGTGGCTAGAGGTGAGCAGGGATGCGGCGAGGGTTCCAGGAGAGGGTGAGTGTTCCGGGGAGTTCGTGGGGGTTTTACACAGCGGGGCATCTCGATGTAGGATTCCTCAAGGACTAGAACTCGGGAGTCTAAAAGACCCCAGGGCCTACGATGTTCCTCTTTAAGTACCACTTTCTAAGGATCTCAAGTACCACCTGGGTGGTCTGTATGAGTTTCAGTCAACCATTTAAAGTGCATGTAATGCACGCAAGAAGAGTTTCCATCACCTTTTGGAGCAGATGATCTAGGGAAAATAGCAGAGCTGCCATTACATTGTATTACAATGTTCCAAATGTGTGTGGCACCACTTTAAAGAAGAGCAAAAACCTGGTGCGTCAGCCCTGGACTCTAAATGACTCCAGAGCCAGCCTATCCCCGGGGCATCTGAAATCGGATTGCCCCCCCCAGGTTGGCAGAGGCTCACCAGCGGGTCCCACAGCAATGTAAATATCAGCGGCCGCATCCCCAGCAGCTCTGGGCTGAGGCATGCTCCCCTATTGCCGAGCTCTACGTCTAAACAGAGCCGTATTGTATGCATGCCATACAGTGCCAACTGGACAAGAGCCCGCACATGTGCGGTAGGACAAGGGAGTTTTTATGGGTGGTGGCGTTTCACATAGTGGAGCATCCCACGTCGGGATGCCCCTGGGGTGAGGAACAAAAAAATCCCTGGTTCTGTCCGGGTTTAACTCTGTAAAAGGGACTTGACCCCCTCTCCACCCAACTGAACTCTCCCTGCATGTCTCCATTTTAGATACTTGAACAGCCAGTCACAGGGCGTCCTAGCAAATTTCTGGCAAATAATTTGCTGAAAAATCTCACCCTGCCAGCCCAACATGACAAAGTCTCTTGCCTACCTCTGGAGGTGTGAGGTGCATCCATAGCTCTGGGAGCGCGTCATTCTCAGGATTCATGGTTGTGAGGTCCACAAGAATGTCTGCAAATTGCATTGTCGATATTACACCTGTAGAGAGAGATGGAAATATAAATCTTAGAATGAGACTGGACAATCCACTAACCAAAAGAGAATTCCTGGTGGGCCACATAGCATTGGGACCACCTGTGCTAGGCACAGTCCACCCCTGACCACAGGGATGCAGAGGGTTGAGTATATTGCCAGATTTTCAGGCTTCTAAAAGTGGAACAAAACCCAGCAGTGGCGGGCCTGGAATCTAAAATATACCAGGGCTGGCCGCTGGCTTTTTCCTGGGGCATACCAAATTGGGATGCTTCGGTGTGTGAAACCCCACAGTTCATCCAAAAAACTCACCTTTCCCCGCTCCGACGACGCATGCGCAGCCCGGCAATGCTCTAGGGCAATGTGAGGCCCCTGCAGAGACTACGTAATTTTCGCCGCAGCGACCCCTGAGTGAGAAGCCCTGGGTCGTCAGGCACGATGATCGATCCACTGACAACTGACCTATGTCTGCAAACCAACTCCTTCTCGGCCAGCGAGGACCCACCAGGATGGTTGGTACCCCCTCCTGGGCTAACTTGCACAGAACTCGGCCCAGGAGTGGAAACGGAGGGAATGCATAAAGGAGCCTGAACTCCATCCAAGGAATTGCCAGAGCGTCTGTGGCAAAGGCCAGAGGATCTCTTGACAGGGAGACGAACCTTGGGAGCTTGTGATTGTGTCTGGATGCAAACAGGTCCACGTCCGGCTGACCCCAGCGGAGACACAGAGCGTTAAAGGTCTTGTTGCTGAGAGACCATTCCCCAAGGCGTGAGGTGTTCCTGCTCAGGGCATCTGCCCCCTGGTTTTCTACCCCGGGGATGTAAACCGCCGAGATGCAGGGAACATTCTCCTCTGCCCAAGTCAGAATCTTGAGGGCTCGCTTGCTCCGAGTCCCGCCCTGGTGATGTAGGCGACAGCCGTCTGATTGTCCGAGCGAACCTGGATCGCATGACCCCTTAAATGTGGAGTCAAGCGAAGAAGTACCAACCGGATCGCTCTCAGCTCCAGGAGATTTATGAGTAAGCATGACACCATTAGGCCCACCAGTCTCCTCCCCAGACGAATCAATGGCCGCTGACAAGACAGCAAGGCCTGCACCTGTGTCTGGAGGCCCAACACCTTCTGCTGTGGCAGGAATACCCTGACCTGAGAGGTGTCTAACGTCATGCCCAGGAAAGGCCCTCACCATTGAGGAAGTGATAGAAGTGATAGAAGTTGAAGCCTTGACCCTGTTCCTGACGAGGTACAGGCCAAATCAGACCTAACCGCAGGAGGTGTTGCACGGCCATTCTCAGGCCCTGTGCCTTCAATGGGTTCCGGGATATCCGGGAAATCTTGAGGGCGGCCTGACTGCCAGCTCTATTTTGTAACCGGAGAACACCACCTCCTGAATCCACCGATCCAAGACGCGTTGTCTCCAGATATGAAGCTATGAAGATATGAAATAGAGGCCTGAGGGGACTTGGCTCTCCAAGCGGGATTGGGTCGGCCGCGGGACCTACCTCTACCCCAGGTATCTATGCGGCAACCTGAAAATGAAGAGCCTCTTCCTCCTTGAAAGAAGCGATAGGCAAATGAGCCCCGAAAGGGCCGAGCAGGCCTCCTTCTCTGAGGGAGTCTACCGTCCCTGACCAGGAGGTCCAGGCGCTCCCCGAACAACCCCACAAAGGGGACACTAGTAAGCAACTTTTTGGCCGCGACCATTGCCGCAACCAGAGCGAGTGGTGAAGTGCAACAAGCAGGGCCGAAATCCTGGCACCAAGCCGGACACCATCTTCCATGGCAGAGACAACAAAGGCAATGAAGTCCAAGCAAGTCTTGAGGTCTTTAAAATCCTCCGCCCACTTGAGAGTCTTAGCGCTATTCACAAGGCGTCTCACCTTCTTTCTGATGGCCAGGGAGACAATAGCCGCGGCACACACAGAGCGAAACAAGGCCCCAGCAAAGGTGAAGGCATGACAGACCAGCTGATCCATGCGCTTGTCAGCTGGATCACGTAAGGAAGCGGTATCAGGTGAAGGCATAATAGTAGTGTTGGACAACCCCGACACAGGGGCATCCACTTTGGGAGGACGAGACCATAGCCGGACCAGCTCCTCAGGGAAGGGATACCGCCTATCCAGGCCCTTAGGCACCGACGGTAGTTTGTTAGGCCTTTCCCATTCCTTGAAAATCATATTAGAAAAATGGGCCTGCTCTGGAAAGACTCGCCTCTTGTCTTTCAGGCCCAAACCTAATTAGCCCACTTATATAGTCCCTCTTATGTGATCCCTCTTAATAAAAGGGAGAGGGCGGAGGACCGGGAGGAACCACAACCCTCAATCAATCAATAGGCCCACCTAAAAGACACAAGCAAAAGTGGCCATCAGTATCCCACAGCACATGCGCATACTTAATAAAACAATGATATTAGCAAGAGGGACTCACTACACCGTCAGCTAAGCAAACTGGAGGGGTCCCAGGCAGAGAGGCAGCAGGCAAGATGGCGCAGAACCAGCAGCTCGGCGCGTTCCTCGAGGGGCAGACCGCACAACGGTGACGCGAAAAGTGTCATTGTGCGCCCTCCCCGGCGGCGTGAAAACGAGTGCCCGCCCCAGACAGATAAGGCCTGCCCCAGTATGGAGGACAATCCTCATGCCACGGGGTGGCCCACAGCAAGGCCCCCGTACAAAGACCGCGCGGCGTGCGTACGCGCCAGCACCTCTGCCGCCTGTCAGCAGAAGCAGCGGCTTTACAACCGCCGGGCTGCGTCCCGTCCCCCCCCCTCACAGCATATCAGTCCAAGATGGAGGGGAGAGGGGAGCAGGAGTCACACTCGAGGGAGCGAGGGAGGTAAGTATAACAGTGCGCAGAGTAAAAGAAAAGTGACTGTCTTGCCTAACACATACACAGCAATAAAGCTTGTGGGACAGGGAGGGTATGAAGCCAGTAGGCAATAAGTGGTTCCCCCCCCCCCCCTATAGGCTCACCATCAGCCTATGGCCGGATACCCTTTAATCAGGGTCTGCGGCCCAGAGCCAAGCTCTGCCAAAACGCCTTACCCCGGCATTCTCCCTACCGTCACAGTCCTGATCAGCCGTGGCTGGGAGGCAATGATGGGTCCACGGGATCAGTGGTAATAGGGTCCGCAGCGGCCGACGGGCTAAAAGGCCCCGCTCAACTGCCAAAATCCAGGAGAGAGTATCCAACGATCTTCAGCAGCCAGACTGCAAGATGAACACTGGGAAGTGATAGAGAGACACCTGCTTTTATAGGGGGCGCCCCCTGGGGACGGAATACCCACATGCCATTACTCTGGGATGACCTGGACTGGATATAGAGAAAAACCTGGGAATGTCATATTTCCTGGTTTTGTTCAGCTTTAAAGCAGATTCAGCTGACCGTCATGTCAAATCAGGATGCCCGGGTGGGCCTAGGAAATCCATACACTTCTTGTACTAGCTATTGAACTTTTGATTAGTGTATTGTCCCAGTGAGTGCACGGTGGTGGCTGCTGAAACCATAGGCAGGGGCGGACTGGCCATAGGGAGCAGAGGGAGAATTGCTGGTGGTCCACACAGCATTAGGGCTCTTGGGCTAGGTGTTGCCTCTAGGCTGCAGCCTAAGAACCATCACGTATCACATATCCCCGCCTTCCCATGTTATTTTTCTGCAATGCTATCGCATTAGCATTAGCTGCTAAACGCACTCATTGATCGGCTGACTGGGAAGCTCCTCAAGGGTGGGGTTAAGAAGCCCATGGGCTGATGATGGTGGGCTAGTCAAGGCCTGTAAATCTCTGGGGTGATTTTTGGCTCCGGCCCACCCCTGACCAGAGGCGTGGAGAGGGTTGAGTACTTTGCCAGATTTTCAGTCTTCTCAAGGAATTTTTAAGCAAATGGTGATTTCAAATCAGGATGCCCAAGTTGGGCCTAGAAACAGTGTCGGACTGGGGTGACACTTAGATGCAATATATATTTAGGGCTCATGCACAGAAACATTATGTCAAAAGGTATTGTAAAAAAAGCTACAAATAATCTATACTGTTCAGGTTTTAGTGATGAAGGACCTCAGATATCCCTGAGTCTAGGAGCTCATTGGGGGATTCTCTGGTAACCCTGTGGACCAGTCCAACCTAGTGTACTTTCATATCTGCCTGCAGATCATACATTGAGTATAAAGAGGAACAACACCCAGGAATTTCCTGGCTTTTGTTCCTTTCCTGGCTTGTCATCCCAATTTGGGATGCACCGATGTGTGCATCCATCGAGATCGACTCACCTTTATCCCATTTGCACGACACATGAGCAGGCCATTTAGCCAATAAGCAGCGCTCGTTCCATTCAAATTTCCATTGCCACTCTTAGCAGAATGGAGCGAGCTTTGCTGGCCGCATACCTGCTCGCCTGTAGCTTTGGGTGTGCCAGCCCTTCAGAAAGGCCTGATGTGGGTCCACGTCTAGTTAGAGTTATCCTAGGAGATGGGGAAGCAGCACCAAGGTGCAACAGGGACTTGGAAAATAAATCGATCCCACTCTGGGGTTTTGCACAGCAGGGCATCCCAATTCAAGAGTAAGACAACCCCCAAGGGGGGACTGTATTGTTCCTCTTTAATGAGGAAAAATATTCCTTCATGTGTCTATGTTTAAGGAAAACAAAATCAGTAAAGCAAGTTACCTGGAACCAGTGTTGGGTCCCCCATCACCTAAGGCTAAAATGCCAGGGTTTGCTCCCTTCACTTATTATATGTGCCCCTATTAATTATTTACACCCCCCCAGCAATCTCTGACAAGAGCTCTAATAGCCATTTATCTCTTCTGTATTATCTACCGGACCTTCAGCAGCATTTAATGAAAAGCCCAAACCATTAAAACACTATTCCCCAGCATCTAAAATTAATATATTTTCCATTTTTAGTCACCTACTATTTATTCTTTCCACCACTGGGTTGCAACTCTGTTAAGAACTCTAGGATAGGCTCTTATTCAGGGTGAAGGTTCGGTTTAATATGTGGCCTCACATAGAGATTTGAACAGGCCATCACAAAAACTACCTGTGTCGGATTATGTTTTCTGCCAATGCCTTGTCTAGCCCGGTTTGTGGTTCTGCAATGGTTATCCATATATTTTATTTACGTAAAGTATTTAAGCCATCATTTCAGCAGTGCGTGGGTCAAGTTTACAGTCCAACTTCAGACTATGGCAGAGTGTTATAACATACAGAATGTGCAGGTGCAGTATGTAACAGTGAGAGGTCTATGAAAAATCACCTTCAGGGGCCACTGTTAAAAACTGGTTCTGTAGTCTGTAGAGTTGGTCAATGGTCAGTATAGCATCCTCGGAGGGCTCTGTGAAGGGAGGTGGGACAGGATCTGGGAGGACTTTGACATCATAGTTGATATAGAAATCGGTTTGCTCCAGGACAAGCTGATATTGGATCTTAGTTCTTGACTCTATGTGATGCCGAGCAACCTGAATCAGCTTATCAATACTGGAAGTAAAAAAAAAAGAAACATTTAAAATGGATCCATGTGAATATACATTATTTGCTTTACTTATTTTTTTTACTGTATTAGCAGAGGGATTCTGCAAAGAGTCTGTCCAGGCATAGAAAATAGAAAAAAACATATACCGTACATCTTTTGTCTTCCATGGTTTGTTTTTACTGTGGTTTGAAATATACTCACCTGCGGCATACACGGTCACTGGCGGCATATGGATTCCAGGATTCCCCCACTATATTTACTCCAAAGGAGCGTGCCAGGCCTCACAATCCATTCCCCAGAGTGGGACCCCATGACTAATGAAGGACGGAAGCTGCTGGTCCCCATGTCTGCCAGTGAACGAGGACCACCATGGACAACCCCCCCCCCCCCTTTTCGTTCAGTAGAATGAACGTGTTGCAGAGGGACAAAGGAGAAGTATGAATTGTGTTTCTTTTTCCTGTCTGGGAATTCCATTTAACCCTTTAACTACCTTTTCTGCAGAGTTTGGGCTTTAACATGAAATGTCTTTTTTGACATTTTTTCAGTGCTAGATTTTTGGGTTTGGGTAAAATGTGGGGGAAAAAAAGTAGCTTTTTTAAAAATAATTTTGCATTTAAAAGCCCCATCAGCATGCAGGACTTTTCCAACACAAGCGGCTAGGTGTGAAAGGGGCCTAACACTTTGCATAATATAAATTCTCATCTCTGACTGCAATTAATGTTATCTACATAGTAACATAGTATGTAAGGCTGACTTTAGCCAATCCAGTTCAGCCTGTTTATCTCCTTCCAGTGGTCCAGTAGCCATAGCTGGAAATGTTATTACATGCCAGGAAGGCATCCAGGCCACCTTTGAATGTTTTTACTGTATCCTCCTCTGGCAGCGAGGTCCATAGTCTCACTGCTCTTACAGAGAAGAATCTCCTCCTATGTTGGTGGAGAAAGCACCTTTTCTCTAACCTTAGTGGATGCCCTCGGGTTATGGTTACACTCCAGGGTATAAATAGATTGTGGGACAGATCTTTGTATTGACCCAAAATATATTTATACATAGTTATTAGATCACCCCTTAGGCGTCTTCTTTCTAAACTAAATAAACCTAACTTTGACAATCTTTCAGGGTACTCTAACCCCCGCACTCCTTTTATTAACTTCGTTGCCCTCCTTTGAACGCGCTCCAGTTCTGATATGTCCTTCTTAAGCACAGGTGCCCAGAACTGTACACAGTATTCCATATGGGGTCTGACCAGTGACTTGTACAGGGGTAAAATGATGCTCTGGTCATGAGCACCTATGCCCCTCTTGATGCACCCCATGGTCCTGTTTGCTTTGGCAGCTGCTGCCTGGCATTAATTACTACAGTTGGGCTTATTGTCAACTAAAACCCCTAGGTCCTTTTCCATTGTTGTTTTACCAAGTGTTTCTTTATTTGGTATGTAATCATGATATTATCTGTCCACAGATAATCTCTCCCTGGGCTGCCTTGGCCATACACCTCCATTGGAATACCAAGTCCCCTGCTGTGTTAAGTCACCTCTTCCCTCTCCCTTCGGGCTACTTTTTTTCCTTTTCTCTTTTAGGACTGGAGAGGGGTAAGGGGGAGAAATCACCCAGCACCATGACTCTGTTAGTGAATGCTAGAGCCTCAGGATTTTAATAAAGGTGAATGGCACAGGCAGTAGGAGGCACCTTCCACATCAGTTGCAGACAGATAAGTTTATTAGATAAGTTTATACAAAGGATGGGATAGATATGTTTATGTTATGTAAAATGTGTCAGTTGTTGAAGGGGACTTTCAATTGGACTAAAGGAGAGACCTGCAGACCAGCGGAAGCCAATCACGGAACTCGATTTTGCCAGGGGAGCAACTTGAAAGGTCAGATTTTGTGGTTTACCGGGTGCTACACAGCATTGGGAGGGGGCATTGGCAGCTGGAAGAATGGATGTTGTTCCAGTTTAAAGTGATTAAAAAGCCAAACAAAAAAACTAAAGGGTACTCACCTTTTGTCCAGTGCAGCTGATCTGTGCTGCATCCATTTGTTCCCACGTCACCCCAGGCCTAAACTCTATTCACTGGAGCTTCCATGCCGGCATCAGCCACGCCCTCTACACTCACTACAATTGATGGGGCGTCTCAGATCTCGGCATACCCCTCCATTGCAATCAAGGAAAAGGGTGTGGCAGCACTCCTGTGACTGATGGCAGGTTGCAAGCCTGATCTGCCATCAATCCTGACCCCATGCTCATGCCCTGGAGGATACAGGAAGAGCAGGCTGCTGTGGGGGCTTGGATCCAGCCATCAGATGAGTTGCCGATAGCCATAGCCGGGCTAGCACTGATGAACTGCGGGGACAAACGGTAAGTACCTGTTTTAATATTTGGCAATTGAATTACTGTACTTTAGGGTGGAAAGGGGAGACAGAAGGAGATGGAGAAAATGTGGAAGATTGATGGAGGGAAAGGTGTAAAAGAGAAGAAGTGGACATTGAAAAAGGCGAAAGAGGAAAGGAGAGATTTGGAAAAGAAGTGGAAAGGGGGTGATAAGAAAAGGGAGACGGGGGAAATGTGGAAAGAGAGCTGCGGAGCCAGCTGAGAGCCCTCTTTCGAAAGAAAAGTGTCTGGATTGGGTCTCATGCTGCCCTCTTAGTGAGATATTGGAGTGACGCCCTGTGCGACTGCACAGCTCACACACCTCGAAGGCCAAAGATATACCCCTGTAATGCCCCTGACTGTGACCCTACCAAAACTATTTACTCCTACATTAAAAAAAACACTTTTGAAAAAATAAAAAGCGGCATAAAACAGTGCTCAGGGCAACATTTTCCAATGTGTGATTGACAAAATATCAAAAGTTTGCGCCAGGGCCGGATTAAGTGTTGTGGAGGCCCCTGGGCACAAAATCTGGTGGAGGCCCCAGATACAGTATTTTTTTTCTTTTAAAATAATAGTCCAGCCCAGTAACTGATTGGTGGTTGTCTGGCACCCGCCTACTTACTGGAACATCAGATCGAGTCCCTTGTGCCCCCCTTGTGTGGGTGCGTGCTGCTCAGGAACTCCTGCTTTGCCATTCTGGGTGGGGGGTAGTGTAGTCGCCCGGCTGGTCCAGCAGAAACAGTCCCCTGCATTGAGCTGCCAGCGGCTGTGCTTGGTGGCTTATGTGCAGTGAGCGGCCGCAGATTGACAGCATCACTGTAGCGTTGCTGGCGGCGGCTTTGCCGCTCTAGACTCTCCGTCCTGCCCTGTGGTGGCTTTGGCTGCTGCTTTGCAAAAATAAAAAAAGGCTTGCACTTTTGACAGTAGCTTTGTTGCTGGCCCTGTGGCCCATCAGACCAAAGACTGAAAAGCCTCCTGAACCAGACCCAAAAGTTGGTGGAGGTTGCACCCCTTGCACCCCCTCCTAATCAGGTCCTGGATTGCGCAACTGAAAAGGGTCATACGTTGGCTTACCTTGACATCTCAGCCAGGAAGCGTTCTCCCAGCCACATATTCATGTCTTTATTAGCCTGGTCCATTCTTGCCGCTATGTCTTTGTAAACCTCCAAGGCTTTCATTTTAATCAGTTCAAGTCGCAAGTTCACAGCTGCCTCTGGTAGCCACAATTCAGAAGCATAAATAAAAAACAAAGTCCAAACAAAATGGTGAATAATATACAATGCCACAATGTTGTGTTATTATTATGTTCTACAGTTAATGTCACTGTGGCACACCTGGGCTGTCACGATTAAATGGGCCGACTTTGAAAGAGTAGGGAAAGCTCAGATAAGTTATTTACTCATTTATCCATTGCTGTGTACAGGGGAGCAGCAGCAGCACATCCTGAACTGAGTACCTGCTATTACAATGTAACAACAGGAAGTGTGGTTGCATATACCAGAGCGAGACAATAGAGATTTTGACATTGCTGGATTCTGTTTGTTGGGACAGTGTGAAACCCCCAGATTATCCATAAAAAAATAATCTTTCCCTATCTTCCAGCACATGCGCAAGCTCTCATCCAATCAGAGTCATTTGCCGTGCATATTTAAAGTGGACCGAAACCCATGATTTAGACTATGCTGGGTTTTGGTCATTGCCCCCTTGCGTGAAACCCCCCCCCAGATCGCTCGAAGAAACTCACCTCTCGCTGGTCCTACAATGCATGTGTGGCCACTCGTCCAATCAGCGCACTCGGAGCCGCTGACATCACGTAGTAAGGCTTTGTCTAAGCCGTCTACGCGACTCGTCTAAGCCGCATCCCCCACTTCCCTTTAACATCCCCCGCCGGCCATTCACAAATGCCTGGCACGGGCATGCGCCCTGCTAGAGGGATGCCGGGGATGCGGCTGCCGCCCACACATGCACCGTTGGACTGGGAAGTAAGGTAAGTGAATGGGCCGACCAGGGGGGGTTTCACAAAACGGGGCATCCCAATTTTGGATTCCCCGGGGGGGGGAATCTATAAAAGTGGGAGTATCCCCAATCTGAATGGCTGGCGGCAGGAGCCCACACACAGGCCAAAGATGCTGCAGCCACTGATATTTACAACTGGTGAGGGAGCCAGGAATTGGATGAGCGTTGCTGGACTAAGGGGGTGGGTGAGGTGTTTCACACAGCAGGGCATGCTGGTTTGGGATGCCACTGGGTAAAACCAACGCCCGTCCCATACATCTTTTAGATTCTAGGTGGATCCTGTTGGATTTTGTTCTGCTTTTTGTTCCTCTTTAAACAATGGCCACTTGGCATGACGGCCTATACATACATTTGCCATCCAAGACCATACTTTAGAGACTGGTTGTAGGACCTGTTGCTGCTGGGGCCTCCCAAACTGGGACGCCCCAGGGGAGAGTGTTAAAAGGAACATAAAGTCATTTTTTACTCTTGATCTTATTTAATAGTTTCTTTAATTCCTTACACAATAAAGGGGGTTATTTAAGAGCGGATAGCGCCAGGTAGTGCCTCGTAGTGGCAGGTAGCGCCTGGTAAACGCCGGGCGCTGTATGCAAAACCACATTTAAGAAAGCAAATCTGGTGAGCGACTGTAACAGCTCCATGTAGCATCTGTTGTATTATTACAGGAGGCTCAGCGTATAGCGCCAGCGCTCTAGGCTCAGGAGCGCCATGAATGCCTGTCGCTCTATAGCGCTCTCTCATACATTTCAATGGGCTTTCATTAGTTGCGTATAAATAGCGTGTCAATTATGATGAGCGCCAGTAGCGTGATTTTCACAGCGCCCGCTAGTATTCGCTGTGCTTGGCCGTTGTTCGGTTGTTGACAGCGACTCAGTCGGTGTGCAGTAATGTTGAATACGGGGTTAGGAGTCGCTGTTTGACAGGTTCCGCGCTGTATGGGAGCGCCTGACAGCGAATGGTCCTAGCGAACGGCTCCCACCATATTCATTAACAAATCACGCTCAAAAAATTCTCGCGCTGTGAAAAGCATGTTTAAACCCCAGAGCGCTGGCGGCGATGGCTTAAAAGTAGTTTTTAACCCCCAAACATCCAAGTTTTTCTAAACATTTTGTAATATGAATACATTAATATCAGACCTATAATATCAATTCTGCACAATTTTTTTTTTTTTTTAATTTTTTTACCTTAAAAAAAATATCTAACATTGCAGAAGTGGTCACAGAATTTTTGACATTTAAAAAACAAAAAAACAATAACAATTAAATATGAAGATTTAAAGATTGCTCCATTGAAATGCATTGGAGAGCGCCAGGTAGCGAGAGGTCATACCTGGCGCTGTGATGGGATTAGCAGCGGCGCTGATCGTTGCAGTCTGCTACATGATGAATCCCGCGCTAGCCGACGCTCTCGCAGGCGCTAGCCTCATTTAGCGTGATAAATGCGTGATTGTGTCCGCCGCCTGGCGTTCTGGAGTCGGTAGCCGCCGATAGCTGGCGATACCTGGCGCTAGTGAGACACTACCTGGCGCTATCCCTTGATAAATAAGGGCCTACGTGCCGCTATACAGACGCTCATCTG
Organism: Gastrophryne carolinensis; assembly: GCA_027917425.1. Classification (NCBI taxonomy): domain Eukaryota; kingdom Metazoa; phylum Chordata; class Amphibia; order Anura; family Microhylidae; genus Gastrophryne; species Gastrophryne carolinensis. The sequence continues at coordinate 616,057,056 of CM051234.1, read as the reverse complement.
GCAATACGTGGCGTTAGTAGTGAATAAGCCTCCACATGTAAAAATGATCCTGGTGCGTGATTTGGGTGTTGTAATGGAGCAGCTTAAAGTGAAGAATGTTTCCAGAAAGGTTTATATTTTTTTATTACAACGACATATAAATATCAGCACCCTATTATGTATTCTTTTTATTACTCACCGATAAAAAAAATGCATGATGAAAGTATATTGTTCTCATTATGGCACAGCATTGGTTACCTGCACATTCCAGAGCTGCAAAATATTCTTGTTTCATCTTTATCTTTAATTCCTGTTTCTTCTGAAGTTCCAAGATGTCCTCTGGAGCGCTGGATGGAGGTGAGGGGGGAGCAGGCCCCGGAGATTTTCCTCCTGCAAAATATGCAAATTACTGGCATTTACATTTTATCTGTACTGAAAGCAACATTCTGGGTGTCTCTACATTCTGAGATGAAAGCAGACATTAAAAGGCACAGTCCAGGTAAGCAAATGAAAACAAGAGAAACAAACCCCCCTGCCTAATCTGGTCATTTCTTTTGGGTGACAGTTGAAAGTGGACCAAAACCCACTCCTGATGGCCCGGGTATCTATAAGATTCCAGGGCTCCCCCTGGCATCCACAATCAGGAGGCCTTGCGTTTTGAAACCACCCAGGTCAGCCAGAAACTCATCTTTCCCTGTCCAACCGTACATGCGTGAGCCGTGGGTGCATCCCCACTATCCATTTATAAATGTCTGGCGCGGGCACGCTCCCTTAGAGGATAGCGGGGAATGGGGCCGCCACCACGATCGGATGACGCTGGATGGCTCGCTGATTGGACGAGAGGCCATGCATACACTGTAGGACTGTGGTGGGGGTTTCACACAGCAGGGCATCCCCAATTGGGGTGCCCTGGGGGCAAACACCAAAGCCCAGGATAATCATAATCCTGGTTTTTGGTCCACTTTAAACCAGTTTGTGGGTGATGGGTGTTGTGGGGGTGTGACTTATTTATGGGGAACAAATATCTACTGTATTCTCTGCTACTTGGGTGTTTAAGTAGGTGTTGCATCGTTTGTTTCTCCTATTTGTATTATTCCATTAATCTATAAAAGGCAAAATCTAATGCTGAACGATCAGATTAGTGTCACACATGTAGTGAAAATAAATGACAGTAGTGAAAATAAATGACAATAGATCAAAGAGTCAAATTGTGGGTAAGTGGTCAAAGTACCCCACAGCGGGTCTCACACTTTCCATTGTCCAAGGGGATGAGTGCTGGAGTAAAGGACTAAACTGGGGTTCTTGCTATTATGACCCAGGGAGAGAGGTAAGAGCTGCATGAGTGGTGACTAATAAAGAGGAACAAAACCTGGCGATCCGATTTGGGATTCCCTGCTGTGTGAAACCCGCCAGAATCGCCTAACCTCACCTTTTCTTTGCTCGCATGGCACATGCATGAACCGCCGACCAATCACCAGCGTGCATTCTATTCAGCTTTTGACAAAAGCTAAGATGAATGGAGAGTACGCTGCTTGCCGCACCCCCCGCTCCTCTGTGCATACCTGTGTCTGGCTTTTCTGAATGGCTGGTGTGGGTAAGCAAAGATAGAGGTGAGCGGAGGGATTGTCGGAAAGGTATGTTTTCGGACGATTCAACACATCGGGGGCCTCTCACAGAGGCTCAGACCCTAGGGAGGTGGTTGCTCCTATTTAAGCCCATGATCAAGCTAGGCCACTCTCATCAAACCCCCTAGGCCCATCACAATTAAAGCCAAAAGGCAACTTGCCTGGTATTAACGGCCAATGCAGCTGATAGTCTTGTTGCACATTTACAGCAGCAGCCACACTGTGATTGGTTAACAGGACTGTCACTTTTTTGTCTTCAGTTATAATGAGGCCCATGTTTAAAAGAGCACTATCGTGAAAAATGACCTAATGATAAAAAAGCATATCAATATGTTGAATGGCAGAAGGAGGGGTCACTTATACACCCGGCATCAAGAAATATCCAACCAGGCTTGTTTTTTTCTTTATTTTAATGGAAGAAAGAGGAAAATCGGGATGACAGGCTCTGTCACCCCTGATAGACAAAACCTGTCACCCCTGGATTTTATTCCTACCAGGAGAGAATAAACCACACGCTTGGTGGGAGTTTTTCTCAGTTTGGGTTTACAAGTGACCCCTCCTCTCATTAGCCAATGTGTTTCTATAGATTTTTAATACTACACAATTTCGCATTAGTGCTCCTTTAAGGTTTCGGGTAACTTTTAGTCACGCTCCTGTTTGGCCTTGTACTATTTTAGGTAAGTACCTTTTTTCCGGTTCGGTGACTTTGCAGACTTCTTTTTTCCTCCTTTCACGCTGTCTCTAGATGTTGCCTGAGAAGCTTTCACTCGTTCCCTCTCCTTTATTTCCAGTATCTGCCGTTCCTTCTCCTCTTCTGCTTCTAGTGCTTGTTTTTCGGTAGTCAGCTAAGGCCACACATCAAAAGTGTTTGAACACATAACAGTGACACCTTTCAGTCAGCCATTTGATTTGCTAAGACAGCTAACATTATTTGTTTTTTTTTTAGGTCGAATGCAGTAGTGGCTTTGATAAAATGCATTTCCTGTTGGGTTCAGATATAGTACAGAACCAAGCCTGGTTAGGCCCAGTCTGTGCACAGCACTGTCCATTCATTGCAATGAAGGGGGCTTGAGATGTCCCCTCCATTGCAATAATTAGAGGGGGCTCTGCACGGGCACAGTGACTGGGGGAAGCGGCCGGACCATAACCATCAGAAAGTATTGGCTGTGGCCCAAATAATTCTAGGGTGCATGCTCGCAGCACCACTGGATCTCAGAAACCAGGAGGTCCTAGAGATGCTACAGGGAAGGTAAGTGCCTGTTTTTTTTGTTTTTTGGGTTCTATTACTTTCCAGCCTTAACAGTGCACTAGACCTCCACTCCAGTAGACAGCCTCTAAGCCACACAGCAGGGGTAGGCGAGACACTCCCAAGCTAAAGGTTGGGGACAACCGATTTAGTGTGTACTCAACCACAGGCACATTTAATAACCCAGACTAATTAGGTGTAAATGTTGACTGGTACCATATTTGTGATGATGGATAAGGCTGTCTGCCATGTGTCATAGATGATCTTCTGGTCGCTTTCAGAGGTCTGCTTTGTGGTTTCCATGTTGGAATCGTCTTTTCCTTTTACTGCTGAAGGTTTGTTTCTCTGCTTGGCTGAGCTCTGCTCTGGGGATTGAGATGTTCGGGGAACAAGCGGAATCCTGCAAAGATGTAAGACATCCATTTAATTGCAGTGTAAATACCACACCAGCTGTGTATCTATATACCGTATATACTCGAGTATTAGCCGAGTTTTTCAGCCCTTTTCGGCATATAGTCGAGTCAGTGAAAATTTTGGCCGAAATGGAGGAGAAAAAGGGGCAGGGCTATACCGCTGGGTGACGCTCGTGAATGGCCTCATGATGCTGATGTCCCGTGCAGCCGCGGGAGCGATGTCCCGCCTCCTCTGGTACAGTGATCCGCCGTCCTCCCCTTCCTCTTCAGCGTACACCCAGAAGCGGCCGGCGCAGCTTCAGTCCAGCCTGGCGAGCGGTCGCTTCCGGGTGTATAGAGGGAGCCGGCGCGCTGAAGAGGAAGGCGGCAATCAACTACCGGTATAACGGCAGAACGGATCGGGCAATCAAACAGCAGGAGCCAGATATTTACTCAGCATAAACCGCACTACCAGCCTGGGCCACTGGTTAGTGCGGTTATGCTTACCGTATGTGACAGTTTTCCTTTAATGGACACAGGCAGGCTGTACGGTATATTTCATGGACACAGGCAGGCTGTATATTTAATGGGCACAGGCAGGACACTGGTAGAATGTATATTATGAGCCCTAACACAGGCTGCTCTATGCAAACAGTCATGTCATCACATGCAAACAGTCATGTCATCACTTTCTGTAATATCAGCCTGCATTAGGCCTCAAAAGATACCGTACGGTACCCGTAAAAGTCTTTTCTTTGAAATAAATACGGTATTCGAAAACATTATTGGTATCTATTTTTATTTTTGAAATTTACCGGTAGCTGCTGCATTTCCCACCCTAGGCTTATACTCGAGTCAATAACTTTTCCAGTTTTTTGTGGTAAAATTAGGTGCCTCGACTTATATTCGGGTCGACCTATACTCGAGTATATACGGTATGTTATATCTACAAGCTACCTCAACAGAGAAGAAAGCCCACAATGTCTGAACCAAGGCAACCTACCATTAGCAAAAAAAAAAAATTCTTAGCAAAAAAAAATAAAAACTGAGTGATTCAAACTATTTTACAGTACAGGCATAAACAACAGTCTGGCTCATTAAAAAAAATCTAAATTATATTAGAAGCATAATTTGAGCCAGACCAACCTGTCACCTCACTCCCCCAGAGAAATGCGGCCGTGTGAATGGCCGGCAACTGTTACATGCCCAAAGTTTGACCAGTAGCCAAGAAAAGTGAAAGCTCGAGACAGGGAGACATGACCGCTGACAATCACGTGGCTGCATTTCGTCTTGAGGAGCAAGATAACAGGTAAGATTTAGAAGATTTGCAGCCGCTTGATGGAGGGGGGACCCAGCAATTGGGATACCCACCCAGAGTGGTCCAACACGTATTTTTTTAGGTCTGGTTCAAATTACCGGTATGCTTCTAATATTATTTAGAAAAACTCACCTCTTCCTAAATCCTACGTGGTGCTTGTTCGATTTTCTCAGATTTCCTGCTGCTCTGTGCTCTATATGGCAAGGAAATTTGCATAGAGTGAGCACCTCATTCCCGCTCACCAGGCGCCCCAGAAAGAGGTTTGCTGGGGATGTGGTTGCGGTGCTGGGACGCAACGAGATGAAAGAGGTGAATAAATCAGGTGATCCAGGGGGTTTCATATAAAAAGGGAGACCACCACTCTGTAAGATTTGGGGGGAGTGGTTGCTCCTCCTTAAAGTGAATTTGTCACCAGTACCGGTTGAAGACTTCAGTGCTTGCAGCATCAGGTAGGGCTTCTATTGGAGTCTATGGGTTGTCTGAATCTTTTATGCAAATGGTTAGCTAGGCATTAGGAGGTTCACAAAAGTATTATCTGATGGTCAGGTTTGGTAAAGTGCTTTAGCAAGTGGGTTGTTCCTCTTTAAAAACCCTAAAGGCATCCTGATTTGGGATGGCATGCAGCGTGAAACCCCATAATGTCCCAGGGAACTCACCTCAATCCTCGCCCCCATGGTGCATGTGTGGTTGCGCAGGCAAGTGAACTCACCTCCATGGTGCATGTGTGACTGCCAATGAGGTTGCGCAGGCCAGAGGGAGCAGGTGCTGGGGCTAAGCTTGGTCCTGTTTAGCCACAGCACTGTATCCCATCCCTGCTCCGTCTGTCCAAATCAGTATGCTCCAAGATCAGGGAATGCTCTTTTGTTCTGTCCGTCCAACTCAAGATGCCCCTAGAACAGGGAATCACTGTAGACCCAGGTCATACAGTCTAAAATACTCTAGGGCACCGAAAGTTTGTCCTAGGGCATTCCAATCAAATGATATTCCATGTATACTCACCCTGTTCCAGAATGGAATGGTGCATGCTCGGCTCTCGAGCAGCATCACCATTCTGCATGCTCTACATACCCCAATGTCTGCTGGTGAGGCAAACAGGGCAGGGGGAGTGGGGGTGCTGTGGCAATGCTCCCCAGCAGATCCACAGATTAGGGAATGCCTCTGATGGGACTCGCTTGCGCAAATGGATACTGGAACTAAGTGATTATTCTGTCATAACAAAGAGTTTAACATGCAAGGACATCACTGCGCACACTGACCATTGGGGGCCAGGAAAGGCTAAAGCTAGCTTGCAGGGGATGTATGCACAGGGGGGTTGTCATTTCAGAAGTACCAGGCTCAAGCTAATTAGACAGTGGTAATCACTGTAAAACATTCCAATTCGAGATGCCCCTAGGACAGTGGTACTCAACTGGCGGACCGGGGTCCGAATGCGGACCTCGGCACAGATTTCCGGACCCCTGCCCTGACAGTCCTGCACTCCGTTGCTTCTGTATTGCCGTGCTCAGTGCTGCCCCCTTTACTTGTTACCAGAACTTATTGCCAGTACCATTTTCAGCCCTAGTTCACCCTTGTACATGGCCTGCACAGAATGCACAGCGGGTTATATGCAGTGTGCCGTGGCCCAAAGCTATAGGTTCTGTGGGGCAAAAAATTAAGCTCCTGTTTTTTCCTAGTGCCCAATAGGGTTCTTGGGGTGGGGGGAAGCAGCCTTTTTTAGCTTTGCCAGTGGAATCTATAGCCCGCCCACCCAGTGCGCTGATTTCTAACTATCCACCCCTCCCCCCGTCCAGACCTTCACCTCTCACCGGATGCCTGCAATTGGACCTTTACAAGAAGTGGTTGAGTACCCCTGCCCTAGGACAAGACATCATCCAGCCTAGACTCCAGGGGACAAAATTAGTTTTGGTTCTCTTTATCCCGCCTCTACAGACACTGGGGGAGACACTGGGGGATATTTATAGAGAAGTCACTATATAATAATATTAAAAGTAGCTATATCACAAAATTACCCATATAAAAAGTAACCCATATAAACATGATGGATAGTAAGAGGAGGGGTCACTTATACACCCATAAATGGGCATCATAAATGAGCATATTTAAAGGATATCTAAGGTTTAAAAGAATTCGTACTGGGAGAGGTAAAAGGGTAGCAGCACAGGTAAGGTTTAAAAAAAGAGGGTTCCGTTTTGGCCCTACCATCTATACATCTTGCCAACCAGTGCTCCTTACACAAAAAATGGATGAACTACAAGTCTTATGTAGTAAAGCGTTTAGCCTTTCCAGATCAGCCATTTTCTTATTGCATGGCACGGCCTGCTTCAGTATTCATAACAGATGGGTTATTCTGCCACAAGGTGGCGCAGTGTACTGCAGAAGAGCTGTGGCATCTCCCAGCCCCCTATAAAAACGGGATTAACCATAGAGTTCCCAGTGTTTCCTCTGCAGTGAAACTGCGAAGATAGAAGATGGCTCTCTCTCTATGCGCAGGTGAGCGGGGCAACCAAGCCTGCGGCCCTGCAAGTCTATTTCCACCCGTTTCTGGACCCTCTCTGCCTCCCAGCCTTGGCTCACAGATCGGGTGAGGGTAGAAGAGCACTAGGGTCAAGTGCTCCAGGAACGCTGCTCCAAGCCGCAGACCCTGTTCCACAAAGGGTAGCCGGCCATGGGCTTTATGGTGAACCTACTAGGGATGCGGAGTTCCTGTCCTGGCTTCTGAGGGGGTGAGTTTTGGGGGACTGTGTCTTTTTCTTTTCCTTCAGGGCCCCACCGACCTGGATACTCGCCGCTGTCTTTCGTCTCTCTCCCCTCCCCCCCCTCTCTCACTTATGTTCGGGGGCGGGTGGTAGCGGCGAGTGGTGTTAGTTGTGGTGTATTTTGCTGTGTACAGTGTTTTTTTGGTGTTTTTTAGCCGCCGCACCGCTTTGTACTGCGCTCCGCGGCGGGTGGCGCTATAACCTGTGGCGTTTTTTGCTTAGTCATGGCACTGGCGGGGTCACGTGGTATTGCGTTGTTCCCCCGCAGCCCTCCCCTCAAGGTACTTCTGTCGGCGCCATTTTGGATTAGCTGCGCATCTGGTTTTCTCCCTTTCTGGCTGCGGTGCTGTATCCTCCTGTGTGTCGCTTCATCCAGCGGTCTGAGGCTTGGTGTTCCTGCGATTTCCTTGGTTCGTAAATCCCCCTTGGGTTTTTTTTATTGGTCTTGTGGTGCATGTGCTGCGGGATGCTCATGTGTCATTTTTGCTTATGTCTTCCAGGTGGGATACCAGTGGGTTGTGGTTTCTCCCGGCTCTACTCCTTCCTCCCCCTCATCCTCCTCTTTACTGACTTCTGGGGGTATCCCGTGGGAGGGCATCCCCGATGGCTTTTGTATTAGACTTTGCCCAGTGCTGGCCTATTGCGCCTGTGTTAATTACCATATGGAGGCATCTGGGGATAGTGTGCTTGGGGGTCCTTTGGGGCAATCCCGGCTGTGTGCCATGTGTGGGGTATCCCATGTGAGTGACAGTGTCAGGGTGTGCGTGCCGTGCGCCCAAAGTGTCCTTGCGTTCCAAGCTGGTTTGCCTGCATCGCTTCCCAGCTCTGCGCCCTTTGGAGTCGCCTACCCCCCCACTCCTACAATTGGCCCCCAGTGAGGGGGATAATAGCAGGGGGTCACAGTCTGATCTGGCACTTCGTGTGGCCAACATTGAGAGGCAGCTTGCCGGGCCTGTTCCTAGGAAGGCCTCTGGCAAGAAGCGGCACCTGTCTTCCGTTCCCTCACGCTCCACAGAGGAGTATGAGGAGTTTGATGCCACTGGTGGACGTTATTCCCTAGAGGAATGGGAACTGTTCCAGGATTCTGACTCCTCTGGGGACCAGCAGGAGGGTTGCGATAGTGACCCTGGGTCTGCGTCCGAGGAGGAATCATGGTACCCTGAGGACACTGATAATCTGCTGTCTTACATTTTTGAAATTTTGCACATTGCTCCACCTGAGGTGGCTAAGAAAAAGCAGGGTGAGCTCTTTCGCCCTGATAAACAGCGTCTTGAGTTCCCTGAGCAGGGACATTTCATTACTATGGTGCTTAAGGAGTGGGAACGTCCTAACAGGCTGCCCGCTGTGACCAAGGGATTGGATAAGAGGTATCCCTTTCCTGCTGATCTAGTAAAGCGGTGGTCATGTCCCCCTGAGGTGGACGCTCCCGTGCTAGGTCTGTCCAATACCTCGGTCATGCCTTCCCCTGACACTACCACTCTGAAGGACAGCGAGGACCGGCGCATGGATCAGCTGGCCTGCCACGCTGCTGCCATTACGGCTATTGCCCTTAAGAAACTGCTCAAGCGTCTATGTGATGGCGCTATGGCTGGTAGGAGGAGAGAGGATTATAGGGCCCTCTTGCTTTGCTCTGATTTTGTTGCATTTATCCTTACTGCCATGGATGATGCTGTGAGACTGGGCGGTAGGGCCTCTGCACTTTTGGTGGCTATGCGCCGCACTGTTTGGTTGCGTCATTGTGCAGCTGACGCTGCTGCTAAGAAGGCTCTAACTGGGCTCCCCTTTGCAGGGCTGCGGCTCTTCGGTTAGCGTCTTGATGTTTTACCCAAGGATGGCAGACTGCCTCAGCGTAGGAGGCAGCCCCGGCCCCTTTGGGGGCCCTCCGCCTCCTTCTTGGGACTGTGGCAGATCCCGTGGTCGTCCCGGTCTCTCATGGAGTTCCAAGCCCAACCCCCCTCCCAAGGCCCCTCAGGCATGAGGGGGCGCCCTCACCCATCCGGACGGGGGGACGGCTTCGGCTCTTTGCTCACGTCCGGAAGCTCCACGTCTCAGACCGGTGGATTCAAGAGGTGGTGTCCTCCGGTTACAAGATAGAGTTTGCAGCCTGGCCACCCCCAAGATTCATCAGATCCCGGATGTCTTTAAACCCCGTCAGCTCAAGGGTTGCTTTTGGAGGTTCAATGCCTGCTGGAGTCAGGGGTCATTTGTCCGGTGCCCCCTCAAGAACAGGATCAGGGGTACTATTCGAATCTTTTCACGGTCCCCAAAAAGGACGGCTCTCTTGAGGCCAATCCCAGACTTGAAGGGCCCCAACAAGTTTGTCAGATTCAAGCATTTTCACATGGAGACGCTACGCTCGGCTGTCAGTACCCTTCGCCCGGGCGACTTTATGACCACCGTGGACATCAAGGATGCTTATCTTCACGTGCCTATCTTCCCAGGTCATCACAGATTTCTGAGGTTCGCGCTGGAGGATCAGCATTACCAGTTTGTAGCTTTACCCTTTGGTATCACCTCGGCGCCTCGGGTGTTCACCAAGGTGCTGGCGGGGGTGATGGCTCTGCTACAGTACCAGGGTGTTCACGTCCTTCCTTACCCTTATTGTGGCCCAGTCCTTTCATCAGGCTGAGCAGGACACCTGGGTGGTGACCTCCACTCTGGAGTTCTTCGGCTGGGTGATCAACTTTCCCAAGTCTTTACTGTCCCCGTCCTTGGTGAGGTCCTTTCTGGGCATGACACGTCCTTGGTGAGGTCCTTTCTGGGCATGACACTGGATACCTCTCAGGTCAAGGTGTTCCTTCCTCAGCAGAAGGTGGAGGACCTTCAGAAACAGGCACGGGCTATGCTCTTGTGTCCTCATCCCTCCATCCGTCTGGGGATGCAGTTGGTGGGCCTGATGGTGTCCTGCTTCGAGGCGGTCCCCTTTGCTCAGTTTCACATGAGACCTCTTCAGTTGCACCTCTTGTCAGTCTGGAATTGGGACCCTGTGTCCCTGGTTCAGGAATTTGTTCTGTCTCCTCTGGCCAGACAGTCCCTTTCGTGATGGCTAGACTCAAGGAACCTTCTGGTGGGCAGGACTTTTCTGCCCCCGTGCTGGGAGACGGTCACCACAGATGCCAGTCTGGCAGGCTGGGGGGGGGGGGCTTTTGGAAGTCTCTGAAGTTCCAGGGTCGGTGGGGCCCCCAGGAGGCCCATGCTCCCATCAATGTACTGGAACTGAGGGCGATGAGGTTGGTTCTTTCTCAGCTGACCACACACCTCCGGGGTTGGGCTGTTCAGATTCGCTCAGACAACCAGACGGCGGTTGACTACATCAACCATCAGGGAGGGACTCGGAGCAAGCGAGCCTTCAAGGAAGTGTCCCTGATACTGTCTTGGGCGGAACAGAATGTTCCCTGCATCTCAGCGGTATACATTCTGGGGGTGGAGAATCAGGTGGCGGACTCCCTGAGCAGGGGGACGTCTCGTCTGGGGGAATGGTCCCTCAACAACCGGGTGTTTCTCTCCCTGTGTCACCGCTAGGGTCAGCCGGATGTGGACCTGTTTGCGTCCCGCCACAATCACAAACTTCCCAAGTTTGTCTCCCTGTCACAGGATCCTCTGGCCTTCGCCACAGATGCACTGGCAATGCCTTGGACGGAGTTTCAGCTTCTCTATGTGTTCCCTACGTTCCCTCTACTGGGCAGGGTCATGCGCAAGATAGCCCAGGAGGGGGTACCAGCCATCCTGGTGGCCCCCTGTTGGCCAAGAAGGGTGTGGTTCGCAGACATCGTGCATTTGGCAGTGGATCAGTACGTCTTGCCCAAGGATCCAGATCTTCTCACTCAGGGGCAGCTACACCATCCCAATTTACAAACGCTGGCTTTCACGGCTTGGCTGCTGAAACCTCCATCTTGATTGAAAAAGGGTTGCCTGCCTCTGTTGTGGATACCATGATTCGGGCTAGGAAGAAGTCCTCGTCCTTTATCTATTACAGGGTCTGGCATGCTTACATTGCCTGGTGTGAGTCCAAGTCTCTTTGCTGTCGGGTTTTTTCCATCCCCAGGATTCTGGAATTTTTGCAACATGGTTTGGATTCTGGCCTGAGTACCCTCAAGGCCATGTTTCAGCTCTGGCAATTATTTTCCAAAGATCCTTTGCCAATCACCGGTTGGTTAAAACCTTTTTCCAGGGTGTTACTCATGTGCGTCCACCTCGTAAGCCTATGCTACCAGTCTGGGACTTGTTGTCTGCTCTGCAGGGTCCTCCCTTTGAGCCTATTCGTGGGGCTGTCTTGCCCATTCTGACTCTTAAGGTAGCCTTTTTGGTGGCTATCATTTCTGTTAGGTGAGTTTCTGAACTGGCAGCGCTTTCCATCAAACCTCCTTATTTTGAGCGGCATCAGGATAAGGTAGTGTTTCGGCTTAAGCCGGATTTCTTGCCTAAGGTCGTGTCTGCCTTTTATCTCAATCAGGACATTGTTTTGCTTTCATTGTGTTCTAATCTTGCTAATTCCGAAGGAGCGGACACTGCATTCTTTGGATGTGGTCAGGGCTCTGAAGTTTTATTTGGTGGCTACTGAGCCTTTCAGGAAATCTGATGCTCTTTTTGTTCTCACTTCTGGACCTAGGAAGGGTTTACCTCCGGCTAAATCCACTATCAGCAAGTGGATCCGTCAGGCGGTGGTACAAGCCTATTCCACTCGTGCTATTGGTGCCTCTTGGGCTTTTCAGCACCAAGCTTCTGTTGAACAAGTTTGCAAGGCCGCTACGTGGTTCATACTTTTTCCAAGTTTTACAAGGTTGATGTTAAGGCCTCAGCGGATGCTGCTTTTGGCCGCAAGGTACTTCAGGCGGTAGTGACTTGAACTGCTGGCCGTTACTCATTGGGGATCCCACCCTACCTTTGAACACTGCTTTTGGATGTCCCAACTGTTATGAATACTGAAGCAGGCCGTGCCATGCAATAAGAAAAAGACAATTGTGTGAGTACTCACCTGTAGAATTGTTTTTGTTCTTGCATGGCACGACCTGCTTCACCCCACCCTTGTTATTATTCTTGGTTGCCTCTTTATGGTGATTGTTCCAAGTTAATTGGGTTTTTTACCTTTATTCTCTCCCGGCTTCTTGTCTCACTGCTTGTCTACGCTGGGAACTCTATGGTTAATCCCATTTTTATAGGGGCCGGGAGATGCCACGGCTCTTCTGCAGTACACTGCGCCACCTTGTGGCAGAATAACCCAACTGTTATGAATACTGAAGCAGGCCGTGCCCCCCCCCCATCGGGGTGCCCCGCGGAAGTGGACCAAAACCCAGGATAGTGAAAATTCTGGGTGTTGGTCCACTTTAAGGCAGTTAAAAAGGCTGGCTTGCCCAGACATCTGTTAGTCATCTTTTTCAATTCAGCCATTGGGGCTGGGCTGTCCTGTGCTCCTTCACTACATGGTTTGGGGGAGCTTCCAGCAAGGACCCCAAAAAACTCCAAAGAACTGTCAAAAAAGCTGAAAGAATTACTGGCCTCCCACTCCTATCCATCAAAGACCTGTATGCAAGTAGGACTACATAAAGGGCAAAAATGATTATTATATGATCTCTCACAACCGGGGAATGCCATCTTCCAGCTCCTGCTGTCAGGACTTAGGCCTTAGAACTACCTGTAAAACAAGCAGGTCTCAAAAAAGTTTCTTTTCCAAGCCATTTAAGCCCTAAATGACCATATGCTTTAACCATGCACCCTTATCCTTTTATATCTCCCTTGATATCCCACTGTTTAACTTAACCCTGAACACCCTCTAGTCAAATTGATTTGTACATTGTAATGATATACTTGTTGAATAAAAGTTATTTTAAACTCTTCTCTCTGATCTGACCCCAAAATGAAAAAAAAAACATGCATTTTTTCATGCAACTTGTGGTTTTCTTCTCCTGGTAGCTTTAAAATATACAGACGAGATGTTTTTGAGTGTTCTAGTGCTTTACTCCTGAGCCAGCATCATTAACCACTTAAAATATCTGCCCAAAGCAATGCATGATGGGTAAAAGCATCTGCATGCATCAGAACTGGTATTCCAGCACAGGCTGGCTTAGGGCACATGCCAATGTAGTTAATTTGTTCTCCCCAGTAAAGCAAAATGGTACACTCAAAATCATCGTGATTACTCTATCTTCCATTAAAACAAAGAAACAGGCTTGGTTGGAATTTTGTTGATGCCGGGTGTATACCTGACCCCTCCTTCTTGCTATCTAGCATATTTATATGGATTTTTATCATGGACCATTTTTTTCCGAACAGTGCTCCTTCCACCTTCCGTACCTTCTGGGTTGTTCAGATTCCTCCTGCAGGCTGGAGTTAGTCATATTGAGCAATGGAATTTGTGCAATGTCTGGGCTGATCTCAGTTGGGATTTTATCCTGCATTCCTTGATAATAATTATGAAGGAACCTCATGGAACCTTGAAAACGGTCAACTTCCACCTGTTCATAAAGAGCAACCACAAAAAGCTAATCAACAACACACATGAAAATATAATACTGTACATACTGTGGCCCTAAAGCGGACCTCCAAAAATGCCTGAAGGCCTGTTTTAAGAGCTTGCCCTAAAGCATCTTGATCTTGCATACACCCCTAGGAAGCCCATAATTGTGCCGAACTACGCACTTGTGTCCAATGCTTGCTCTGCAATCCTAATTGGTCGCAGTGGCTCCAAGAACATGGAAAACCACTGATAGACTTACTATTAACATTTTTTAGAAATACCTCAGCTTGACCAAGCACATGGAGAGTTTAATAAGCGATCAAGCTGAAGTAGGACTTGGAAAGACCACCGTTAGACTTATTTTTTAGGAATCCTTCAGTTTGAACTCTCCAAGTGGTCGGTCAAGCTAACGGATGACTTGGAAAAAATATTTAACACTGAGGGTATACTGGGGATTGTTAAAGAGGAGTAACCACCTACCTAGCATCCATAAAACTCTAGGGCTGGTGGTCTCCCTCCTTGTGGGGTATCCCAAATCGAAATGCTCCAATGTGTGAAGCCCCAGGGATCACCCAGAACACTCACTTTGTTGGTGAGCCAGTGCATGCTTCTAGCTGAGATGCATTTGTTAATGGCATGCCAGTAAAAACTCACCTTTCCACAATCCAACAGCGCATGCGTAGGCTCTTGTCCAATGAGAGCCGCCTGCCGAGACTACGTCATTCAGCAGGCGAGCGTGTGCTGCCACATCCCCTGCATCCCTGATGACCTGCATGCAGGCACCTCATTCATTTTACTCAGAGCCCTTTACCGAATGAGGTAGGACTGAGGAGAGGTGAGTTTAATGGGATTTCTGGGGGGTTTCACATAGTGAGGCCTACCGAATTGGGCGGCACGGAACAAAACTTGGAAAAGTCAAATTCCTGGGTTTTGTTCCACTTTAAAGTTAGGAGAGGCCCAAACTGTGTGGAGCCTCTCTGAATCGTAATGAATTGCCCCTTGCGTGTTAAGTTGGGGAAGCTCTCTAAACGTCATTCTATGCTGCCTTTTATAATTAACCTAAAAGAGCTGCAGTAACTGCCATAAATATTTATTAGGTCAGGAGTAAAAATAGTAACTGACAAACCTTCAGGTCCTAAGCCTGGGAACACCAGAAAAACCACATTCACACCAGCTGCTGCTGGGAGATAGAAGGTGCACAGAGAGCCAAGCAGCCTCCTCTGCCGAGCAATCAGAGGGGGTCCTGCTAATTATTTGGAGAAGCAACTTTAACTTTGGCTGTGAATGGCCAACCTGCATCTCAGTTTGCTTTACATATTTAAAGTGGACCAAACCCCAGGATATTGACTATACTGGGTTTTGGTCTTTGCCCCCCGGGCACCCCGACCCGGTCCTACGGAGCATTGGGCAGCTCTCTCGCGCACTCGGATCCGCCCCAGCCCCTTTCGTCCAGGAGCTTGTTTAATCACAAATGCCTGACGCAGGTATGAGCCCTGCTAAAGGGACAGCGGTGATGCAGCCCCTGCTCGCGCATTCACTGTTGGACCAGTATTACAGGTTTCCAGGTGACCTGGGGGGACTGACACAGTGCGCATCCCGAATCTGGATGGGAGTGAGTATGCCTGCCCTGCAGTCTCATAGACTCCAGGGTGGGTTTTGGCACACTTTAACAAACAAAAAGACTTAAAGTGGACCAAAACCCACAACGATCGGCCCAAGAAACTATAAGATTCCTGGGCCGATCGATTCCCTTCCCCTGGAGGATCCAAGATCGGGATGCCCCACTGTGTGAAACCCTCAGGTCGCCCATACACTTACCTTCTTTCCCGATCCAATGGCACATGCACAAGCTGCAGACGCATCCCTGATATCCCTCTAGCAGGCCCTGCGCCAGGCATTTGTGAATAGCCGGCGCGGGTATGCTGTTAGAGGGTAGTGGTGGATGCCACCGCCAGCATGCTCGGAGCGTGCTGATTGGACGAGCGGCTGCGCATGCGCCGTAGGACCAGGAAGAGGTGGGTTGGTTTTGGCGACCTGGGGGGTTTAACACAGCAGGGCGCCCCCAATTGGGCTGTCCTGTGGGCAAGGACCAGAACCCCCGGATAGTCAAAATCCTGGGTTTTGGTCCACTTTAGGTTCTAATTTTTCATCAAACAAAATCACCTATATATACATTTCTGCAGATAAGGTGCCTCATTATTCCTGTGAGATGATGCTACATTTTTTTCAAGTTTAGAAATAACAGCACCCTAGGGGCTATGCAAAAACAATTCAGTCCTGTGTTTTTTTTTCATTTTTAAATTGCGGAATCAGATCTAGCATTGGGGGGGAGGCATGGGTGGCAGGTGGGTCTTATCGGCTTAGACTTCCTCTTTAAAAACCTCACATACAAACTCTGATCCTGAATCAAAAAAAGATTTCAGCACTGTAAAATCCTTTTCTTCTATTCATTAGGAGAACACAGACATCTTGGGTGCGGGTGTTGTGCAGATCCATCAAGATTTAAAGAGGAACAACAGCCTCCCTGGCAGGGGCAGAACTTGAGGGGGTGAAACCACACCAGGGCCCAGAAGTTCAGGGTGCCATCATTGTTGCTCCTTCACCTTAGTTATCATATTTGTGCTCACTTGGCATCATTTAGAGAAAGGAAGCACTATTCATTTCTGCTGTTTACGTTTTTAGTTGTCTAGCTGCATTCAACTTAAAGGTTTAAAGACAGAAACAAAGTTTACTTAAAATGCCCTGAAAGGGCCCCAGGGCCCTGTCACATTTAGTTACCCCATGCAAATAATCTCTTCTAGTGTCAGGGCCATCCCAGGCAGTGTGTAGTGCCAATTATTTTCTTAAAGTGGACCAAAACCCACTGCCCCACGATCTGTATAGATCCGGGGCCGCTTGATTCCCTCCCCCCGGGACATCCAGAATTGGGATGCCCCGCTGTGTGAAACCCCCCCTAGGTTGCCTGGTATACTCGCCTTCACCACCAGTCCAACAGCGCATGCGCGAGCAGCGGTTGCTCTCTGCTATCCCAGGGTGGAACGAGCTCCCACACCAGGCATTTGTGAATGGGCAATGCAGGCATGCTCCCTGTTAGACGGTAGTGGGGGATGTGGCCGCCGGGTGTATTTGGGTTCACTCCCTTAGTCTCCCTAGAAAAGCACCATCTACATTAAACCGGACCAACAGCCTTGCACAGTTAGAAAAGAAAACTCCCTATAACTTCCTTGCACCACCTGCACACATGATACTGAAGCATTGTCAGCACATTTGCTCCTGCATCCTGCTTTGCTGATTTTTTAGTGGTAGGGGCCATTTTTGGAGCTTCCTCTCCCAGAATCCCAGTCGTGCTGATGCCTAGGTTCAACTGACATAACTGACAATGCACAGTAACAGGAAATCCAGCACCACTTCCTGTTTGCAGACGGCCTGCAGCTTCAAGAGACACCATTTGGTTTTTAAAATTGACCACAGCAGGAGTTAGAAAAAGGTCAATTCACTTTTATGTGCAGCAATCTAAATTGCCCCGGGGAGGGATGCATATGAGCACTGTTTGTTGTAAGGTTGTTGGCCAGGTTTAAGCGTAACATGAGTCTCTCCACATAGTGGCTTGCAAATCTGTTTTGGTACTCACCAAGTTTTACCCTCATTACAGTTTCATAGAGCCAAATAATTCTGGGCTTGAGCTGATGAGAGCCAAAAGCACTGAACACGTATCCACCAGTGAAAGGCGTTTGGTTGTTTAAATTTTAGGGCAATCCTTGGCATTGCACACTCAGCGTCTTTATTAGACGGTCCTGAGATAATTTACTTTCTGCCCACTGCAAGGGGTGATGGGTAATTCTATCATTCCTTGTGCTAGCAGCTGTGTAAATACTTTCCGGTCTAGAAAAGCACAGTTTTACCCCTCCCCCCTTATACTACTCCTATTATGGGTCTCTCCGCATGGTGGCTTGCGACTCTGACTTGCCTGAATGAGGGAGAACCTTCACTGACCAATAGATAAATTCAGTACCCAATTTCCACAACTGAAAATGTAAACGTATTCAAGATTTCCCTGATTGTCCATTGTTATGGAGGTTTCTAGAATAGGAAGTTAGACTTGCTGAGACGGGTTCATCTACCTGCATCATAGAGAAGAAGTGATTGATGCGGATTCTCCAGTGGTCCTGCAGCCGTCCATCATTTATGATGTCTGATCGCTCCTGCTCGTTTTCTTCCTTCCTGTTGTCACATAAATCCCATAGACGGTCCTTCAGGTCCTATGGCAAATAGTAAATTAACAAACAGTTATGAAAGTGGAACTGTTAGATCTTAGGACAAATGCTTCACTACCCCCAATCTAGCTAGTTTGGCTATTGCGCATGCTGTCGGCTCAACTCTAGCTGTGGGGCATTACTGTGCCAGCCATTCAGAAATACCTGGGGCGAGTATGCGCCTAGGCTAATGGTATAGCAGGGATGCACCATTGGGTCACTGGCAAGATAAGTTTACTGAGTAATACACAAAGTGAGGCTTCCCAATTAACTATACCCTATAAAAAGGAAGACTACCGGCCCTATAGACTCTAGAGAGGTGGTTGCTCCTCTTTAAAGCAGACCAAACCCCAGTGTTTTTACTCAACTGCATTTTGGTCTGCTTTACTGGGTCAACTTGTGTAGGGATGCCCCTGTGTGTGTGAAACTCCAGTAATTCTTACTTCTCTGCTGATCCCAACACTGCACAGGCTCTCCTCCAATCAGAATAAATTGCCATCTGACACCAGCCAATAAGAATGAATTGTCGCAATTTATTCTGAATAAATGAAATGTCGGGCACCTCCAGCCGGTTTCCTGCTGCTGATGCGCGCCCCCGACAACCATTCAGAATTCTGTACGGTTATGGGGTATTGAGAAAGCCATAAGGCGAAACATGTTTACCCTGAATCTCACAGGGAGAGAGAAAGCGTAAATTTCTTCTCTAGATGGAATTTAATATTGTTCATCATCAAAGTTTGTGGAACGCATGTTTTTAAAAATTGTAACCAATCACGTTTAAAACTTTTTAATGGACATGAAATAAATTACATGTTTTTATGCACGATATTAGTGATGTGGTCAAGTGAATGGGCCTTAGAATCTTATGAACTCCAAATGAAATGAAAGTGGTTAAGCAAGCCCAACATTTGAACCAATTGTATATTTAATTCCTCTATATTTGAAGGATGAGGTCTCCTGTTCATTATTAATTAGTAACCATTCAGTAACGCCTGGCCTGGGTACGTGCACTACCTGCAGGAAAGTCGGTGTTGGTACCGCGACCCACACATAAGCTGTGGGGTTGCAGGATCATTATTATACTGGGAGACTGGGGGGTTCACAGTGAAGGGCACCCCAAATTGGGATGGCCAGGAGTTTTTTTTTAGACTTCAGGGCCAGGACTAGAAACCAGCCTTTGGCTACCGGTGTCCAACCTTACACAACTGTTTCAGAAATAACCGGACTCCCTTTTTGATATGCAGCATAGCATCGGTGCCGCTAAACTAGAGAACAGGGCCGGTCAGATACTCACCTCTTCCGCGATCCTTGCACTGCGGCAGTGGTACAGCCTATCAGACTTGCACGACCAGGGACTGCACAGAAATGTGTTTGGTCATGTGAGACGCACAACCCAGAAAAGACGAGTATCTGGGTGACCCCGTTTTCTTGTTTAGCGGCACCACAGAAGGGGTGCCTGATCGGGGCTGCAACGCTGCTGCATTTTAAAGATGGAGGTTCTCTATAATTGTATAACAAGTATGATATCGATACTCAAAGCATTATCATGGTGGCACTTGACTAAGAAATCTTTGGCAAACATTACAGAAACTGTAACAGTCACATAGTCCGTGATACGCAAGGCTGGCTCATGGGGTGTTTAACATCTTAGAGCTAACTATAAGGCACTAGGCTTATTTCCTATTTGTCAAGATTTTTAAATGGACTGGCCTTAATTCAGGCCAATGCGAGGGCAAGAGGACACCACCTGCTAAGGAGGACAGCGAGTTTGTTTTGTCCTGGGAGGGGTCACCACCTGGTCACCTCTGCCAGATTAATTTTTTAGGGGCGGGGGACCACTGGAGGGTAAACATTCTGCCTTGTCCCAGTGGGGGCATCCTGCAGTCTTGCATTTTAAGGCCAGCCATGTTGATATTTTACAGCCAGGGCAGGCATAAGCACTGGGTGTACCTGGGCAGGTGCCAAGGGCCCTTGCACCTTGGGAGGGCCCACCTCTACCCTGGGCAGGACACAGGGCCATGTAGTAACAAGTAACAAGGACTAAGGACTGTCAACTAGGGACAGATTGGCCATTGGGAGAGCCTCTCTTTCTGTAAGTCCTTCTAATCCTTGTGTTTTTATTTCCTTCTATATTCCTTTCTTTCTTTCCAACTATTCTTTCTCATTGCATGTTCTGTTCTTTCTTACTAATACTTCTGTCAGTCCCTCTATTCTATTCTGTGTTTCTTTCCATCTATTCTTTCTCATTGCATGTTCTGTTCTTTCTTTCTAATACGTCTGTCAGTCCCTCTATTCTATTCTGTGTTTCTTTCCATCTATTCTTTCTTATTGCATGTTCTGTTCTTTCTTTTTAATACTTCTGTCAGTCCCTCTATTCTATTCTGTGTTTCTTTCCATCTATTCTTTGTAATTGCATGTTCTGTTCTTTCTTTTTAATACTTCTGTCAGTCCCTCTATTCTAATCTGTGTTTCTTTCCATCTATTCTTTCTTCCATCTTTTCCTCCTGCTATTCCTTTTCTTTATTTTTCTTACCTTTCTTTTATTCTTTTTTTTCTGCCTTTCCCTCTCTATACATTCCTGCTTTTTTTCTATGTCATTCCTTTTTGTCTTCTTTGTCTCTGTTATTCATTCATTCTCTCTTTCTTTCTATTCTTTTTTATGTCTTTGACCCATTATTTTTGTCATTTTCTTTCTTTGTTCGATGTATTCTTTCTTTGTTCTGTCATTCTGTTTCTCTCTCTCTATCTTTCTTGCTTTCTTTTTTTCTGTCCTTTCTTCTATCCTTTCTTTCTGTCATTACTTCTAATACTATATTCTTTATTTCTCTTTTGTGTTATTCCCTCTATTTCTTATTTATTCTATACTTCTTTCTGTTATTCCTTCTGTATTATTTTTTTACTTTCTATTTTTTGACAATATTTACTAAACATGCAACTTTACTACTGTGTATGGAGTGTCATACCACACTGCAAGGGGCCCACTGAGGCACTATCGCCCAGGGGCCCATATAAACCTGTAGCTGGCCCTGGTTACAGCTATACAGTATATAAATAGAGATGAGCGAGTAGTGAAATATTCGAAATTTCGAATTTCGATTCGAATAGACCGCGTTACTCGACTACTCGACCGAATATCGAATCCCATTATAGTCTATGGGAAAAAAATGCTCGACACTTGGAAATCTCAATTCGACCACTTGGAGGTCACCAAGTCCACCCTGAAACATCAGAAAATGATGCCAACACTGCTGGAATGCAACTGGGACAGCAGGGGAAGCATGTCTGGGTGCATATAACGCGCCCAAGTCGCACTATTACGCCACTATCACAGCCACTCAACAATACACTCCAAACACAATATAACTTCTACGTAAAGTGAGACAAGACAAGGAAACCTTCTTTCCTCTACATTGCCATGGACCCCAAGCCAAACTGTACAAAAAAAAACAAAATTCTGCACCCCTTAAAATCACGTTGCCTAATGACAACCACAGATGGCATAGGCAAGGGGGAAAATAAATAGACCCCACCCCTAATTGTCATTGTGTGTGTGTGTGTGTGTGTGAGATGTGGTCAGACATGTCCTCTTGTGTCATTGTGTCACCCCAGCAGTAAGGGAAGCTTACAGGAGGAGGTTTGTTACAGTGTGTCACCCCAGCAGTAAGGGAAGCTTACAGGAGGAGGTTTGTTACAGTGTGTTACCCCAGCAGTAAGGGAAGATTACAGGAGGAGGTTTGTTACAGTGTGTTACCCCAGCAGTCAGGGAAGCTTACAGGAGGAGGTTTGTTACAGTGTGTTACCCCAGCAGTCAGGGAAGCTTACAGGAGGAGGTTTGTTACAGTGTGTCACCCCAGCAGTCAGGGAAGCTTACAGGAGGAGGTTTGTTACAGTGTGTTACCCCAGCAGTCAGGGAAGCTTACAGGAGGAGGTTTGTTACATTGTGTCACCCCAGCAGTCAGGGAAGCTTACAGGAGGAGGTTTGTTACATTGTGTCACCCCAGCAGTCAGGGAAGCTTACAGGAGGAGGTTTGTTACATTGTGTCACCCCAGCAGTCAGGGAAGCTTACAGGAGGAGGTTTGTTACAGTGTGTCACCCCAGCAGTAAGGGAAGCTTACAGGAGGAGGTTTGTTACATTGTGTCACCCCAGCAGTAAGGGAAGCTTACAGGAGGAGGTTTGATACAGTGTGTCACCCCAGCAGTAAGGGAAGCTTACAGGAGGAGGTTTGTTACAGTGTGTCACCCCAGCAGTCAGGGAAGCTTACAGGAGGAGGTTTGTTACAGTGTGTCACCCCAGCAGTCAGGGAAGCTTACAGGAGGAGGTTTGTTACAGTGTGTTACCCCAGCAGTAAGGGAAGATTACAGGAGGAGGTTTGTTACAGTGTGTTACCCCAGCAGTAAGGGAAGCTTACAGGAGGAGGTTTGTTACAGTGTGTTACCCCAGCAGTCAGGGAAGCTTACAGGAGGAGGTTTGTTACATTGTGTCACCCCAGCAGTCAGGGAAGCTTACAGGAGGAGGTTTGTTACATTGTGTCACCCCAGCAGTCAGGGAAGCTTACAGGAGGAGGTTTGTTACAGTGTGTCACCCCAGCAGTAAGGGAAGCTTACAGGAGGAGGTTTGTTACATTGTGTCACCCCAGCAGTAAGGGAAGCTTACAGGAGGAGGTTTGATACAGTGTGTCACCCCAGCAGTAAGGGAAGCTTACAGGAGGAGGTTTGTTACAGTGTGTCACCCCAGCAGTCAGGGAAGCTTACAGGAGGAGGTTTGTTACAGTGTGTCACCCCAGCAGTCAGGGAAGCTTACAGGAGGAGGTTTGTTACAGTGTGTTACCCCAGCAGTAAGGGAAGATTACAGGAGGAGGTTTGTTACAGTGTGTTACCCCAGCAGTAAGGGAAGCTTACAGGAGGAGGTTTGTTACATTGTGTCACCCCAGCAGTAAGGGAAGCTTACAGGAGGAGGTTTGTTACATTGTGTCACCCCAGCAGTCAGGGAAGCTTACAGGAGGAGGTTTGTTACAGTGTGTCACCCCAGCAGTCAGGGAAGCTTACAGGAGGAGGTTTGTTACAGTGTGTCACCCCAGCAGTAAGGGAAGCTTACAGGAGGAGGTTTGTTACAGTGTGTTACCCCAGCAGTAAGGGAAGCTTACAGGAGGAGGTTTGTTACATTGTGTCACCCCAGCAGTAAGGGAAGCTTACAGGAGGAGGTTTGTTACATTGTGTCACCCCAGCAGTCAGGGAAGCTTACAGGAGGAGGTTTGTTACAGTGTGTCACCCCAGCAGTAAGGGAAGCTTACAGGAGGAGGTTTGTTACAGTGTGTCACCTCAGCAGTAAGGGAAGCTTACAGGAGGAGGTTTGTTACAGTGTGTCACCCCAGCAGTAAGGGAAGCTTACAGGAGGAGGTTTGTTACAGTGTGTCACCCCAGCAGTCAGGGAAGCTTACAGGAGGAGGTTTGTTACAGTGTGTCACCCCAGCAGTCAGGGAAGCTTACAGGAGGAGGTTTGTTACAGTGTGTCACCCCAGCAGTCAGGGAAGCTTACAGGAGGAGGTTTGTTACAGTGTGTCACCCCAGCAGTAAGGGAAGCTTACAGGAGGAGGTTTGTTACAGTGTGTCACCCCAGCAGTCAGGGAAGCTTACAGGAGGAGGTTTGTTACAGTGTGTTACCCCAGCAGTAAGGGAAGATTACAGGAGGAGGTTTGTTACAGTGTGTTACCCCAGCAGTAAGGGAAGCTTACAGGAGGAGGTTTGTTACATTGTGTCACCCCAGCAGTAAGGGAAGCTTACAGGAGGAGGTTTGTTACAGTGTGTCACCCCAGCAGTCAGGGAAGCTTACAGGAGGAGGTTTGTTACAGTGTGTCACCCCAGCAGTCAGGGAAGCTTACAGGAGGAGGTTTGTTACAGTGTGTCACCCCAGCAGTAAGGGAAGCTTACAGGAGGAGGTTTGTTACAGTGTGTTACCCCAGCAGTAAGGGAAGCTTACAGGAGGAGGTTTGTTACATTGTGTCACCCCAGCAGTAAGGGAAGCTTACAGGAGGAGGTTTGTTACATTGTGTCACCCCAGCAGTCAGGGAAGCTTACAGGAGGAGGTTTGTTACAGTGTGTCACCCCAGCAGTCAGGGAAGCTTACAGGAGGAGGTTTGTTACAGTGTGTCACCCCAGCAGTCAGGGAAGCTTACAGGAGGAGGTTTGTTACATTGTGTCACCCCAGCAGTAAGGGAAGCTTACAGGAGGAGGTTTGTTACATTGTGTCACCCCAGCAGTCAGGGAAGCTTACAGGAGGAGGTTTGTTACAGTGTGTCACCCCAGCAGTCAGGGAAGCTTACAGGAGGAGGTTTGTTACAGTGTGTCACCCCAGCAGTAAGGGAAGCTTACAGGAGGAGGTTTGTTACAGTGTGTTACCCCAGCAGTAAGGGAAGCTTACAGGAGGAGGTTTGTTACATTGTGTCACCCCAGCAGTAAGGGAAGCTTACAGGAGGAGGTTTGTTACAGTGTGTCACCCCAGCAGTAAGGGAAGCTTACAGGAGGAGGTTTGTTACATTGTGTCACCCCAGCAGTAAGGGAAGCTTACAGGAGGAGGTTTGATACAGTGTGTCACCCCAGCAGTAAGGGAAGCTTACAGGAGGAGGTTTGTTACAGTGTGTCACCCCAGCAGTCAGGGAAGCTTACAGGAGGAGGTTTGTTACAGTGTGTCACCCCAGCAGTCAGGGAAGCTTACAGGAGGAGGTTTGTTACAGTGTGTTACCCCAGCAGTAAGGGAAGATTACAGGAGGAGGTTTGTTACAGTGTGTTACCCCAGCAGTAAGGGAAGCTTACAGGAGGAGGTTTGTTACATTGTGTCACCCCAGCAGTAAGGGAAGCTTACAGGAGGAGGTTTGTTACATTGTGTCACCCCAGCAGTCAGGGAAGCTTACAGGAGGAGGTTTGTTACAGTGTGTCACCCCAGCAGTCAGGGAAGCTTACAGGAGGAGGTTTGTTACAGTGTGTCACCCCAGCAGTAAGGGAAGCTTACAGGAGGAGGTTTGTTACAGTGTGTTACCCCAGCAGTAAGGGAAGCTTACAGGAGGAGGTTTGTTACATTGTGTCACCCCAGCAGTAAGGGAAGCTTACAGGAGGAGGTTTGTTACATTGTGTCACCCCAGCAGTCAGGGAAGCTTACAGGAGGAGGTTTGTTACAGTGTGTCACCCCAGCAGTAAGGGAAGCTTACAGGAGGAGGTTTGTTACAGTGTGTCACCTCAGCAGTAAGGGAAGCTTACAGGAGGAGGTTTGTTACAGTGTGTCACCCCAGCAGTAAGGGAAGCTTACAGGAGGAGGTTTGTTACAGTGTGTCACCCCAGCAGTCAGGGAAGCTTACAGGAGGAGGTTTGTTACAGTGTGTCACCCCAGCAGTCAGGGAAGCTTACAGGAGGAGGTTTGTTACAGTGTGTCACCCCAGCAGTCAGGGAAGCTTACAGGAGGAGGTTTGTTACAGTGTGTCACCCCAGCAGTAAGGGAAGCTTACAGGAGGAGGTTTGTTACAGTGTGTCACCCCAGCAGTAAGGGAAGCTTACAGGAGGAGGTTTGTTACAGTGTGTTACCCCAGCAGTAAGGGAAGCTTAAAGGAGGAGGTTTGTTACATTGTGTCACCCCAGCAGTCAGGGAAGCTTACAGGAGGAGGTTTGTTACAGTGTGTCACCCCAGCAGTAAGGGAAGCTTACAGGAGGAGGTTTGTTACAGTGTGTCACCCCAGCAGTAAGGGAAGCTTACAGGAGGATGTTTGTTACATTGTGTCACCCCAGCAGTAAGGGAAGCTTACAGGAGGAGGTTTGTTACATTGTGTCACCCCAGCAGTCAGGGAAGCTTACAGGAGGAGGTTTGTTACAGTGTGTCACCCCAGCAGCAAAGGAAGCTTACAGGAGGAGGTTTGTTACAGTGTGTCACCCCAGCAGTAAGGGAAGCTTACAGGAGGAGGTTTGTTACAGTGTGTCACCCCAGCAGTCAGGGAAGCTTACAGGAGGAGGTTTGTTACAGTGTGTTACCCCAGCAGTAAGGGAAGCTTACAGGAGGAGGTTTGTTACAGTGTGTTACCCCAGCAGTAAGGGAAGCTTACAGGAGGAGGTTTGTTACATTGTGTCACCCCAGCAGTAAGGGAAGCTTACAGGAGGAGGTTTGTTACATTGTGTCACCCCAGCAGTAAGGGAAGCTTACAGGAGGAGGTTTGTTACAGTGTGTCACCCCAACAGTAAGGGAAGCTTACTGGAGGAGGTTTGTTACATTGTGTCACCCCAGCAGTAAAGGAAGCTTACAGGAGGAGGTTTGTTACATTGTGTCACCCCAGCAGTCAGGGAAGCTTACAGGAGGAGGTTTGTTACAGTGTGTCACCCCAGCAGTAAGGGAAGCTTACAGGAGGAGGTTTGTTACAGTGTGTCACCCCAGCAGTAAGGGAAGCTTACAGGAGGAGGTTTGTTACAGTGTGTCGCCCCAGCAGTCAGGGAAGCTTACAGGAGGAGGTTTGTTACAGTGTGTTACCCCAGCAGTAAGGGAAGCTTACAGGAGGAGGTTTGTTACAGTGTGTTACCCCAGCAGTAAGGGAAGCTTACAGGAGGAGGTTTGTTACATTGTGTCACCCCAGCAGTAAGGGAAGCTTACAGGAGGAGGTTTGTTACATTGTGTCACC
This sequence comes from Gastrophryne carolinensis, assembly GCA_027917425.1. Classification (NCBI taxonomy): domain Eukaryota; kingdom Metazoa; phylum Chordata; class Amphibia; order Anura; family Microhylidae; genus Gastrophryne; species Gastrophryne carolinensis. Next base: position 616,030,381 of record CM051234.1, on the reverse strand, counting down.
CCAGCAGTAAGGGAAGCTTACAGGAGGAGGTTTGTTACAGTGTGTCACCCCAGCAGTCAGGGAAGCTTACAGGAGGAGGTTTGTTACAGTGTGTTACCCCAGCAGTAAGGGAAGCTTACAGGAGGAGGTTTGTTACAGTGTGTTACCCCAGCAGTAAGGGAAGCTTACAGGAGGAGGTTTGTTACATTGTGTCACCCCAGCAGTAAGGGAAGCTTACAGGAGGAGGTTTGTTACATTGTGTCACCCCAGCAGTAAGGGAAGCTTACAGGAGGAGGTTTGTTACAGTGTGTCACCCCAGCAGTAAGGGAAGCTTACAGGAGGAGGTTTGTTACATTGTGTCACCCCAGCAGTAAGGGAAGCTTACAGGAGGAGGTTTGTTACATTGTGTCACCCCAGCAGTCAGGGAAGCTTACAGGAGGAGGTTTGTTACAGTGTGTCACCCCAGCAGTAAGGGAAGCTTACAGGAGGAGGTTTGTTACAGTGTGTCACCCCTGCAGTAAGGGAAGCTTACAGGAGGAGGTTTGTTACAGTGTGTCACCCCAGCAGTCAGGGAAGCTTACAGGAGGAGGTTTGTTACAGTGTGTTACCCCAGCAGTAAGGGAAGCTTACAGGAGGAGGTTTGTTACAGTGTGTTACCCCAGCAGTAAGGGAAGCTTACAGGAGGAGGTTTGTTACAGTGTGTCACCCCAGCAGTAAGGGAAGCTTACAGGAGGAGGTTTGTTACATTGTGTCACCCCAGCAGTCAGGGAAGCTTACAGGAGGAGGTTTGTTACAGTGTGTCACCCCAGCAGTAAGGGAAGCTTACAGGAGGAGGTTTGTTACATTGTGTCACCCCAGCAGTCAGGGAAGCTTACAGGAGGAGGTTTGTTACAGTGTGTCACCCCAGCAGTCAGGGAAGCTTACAGGAGGAGGTTTGTTACAGTGTGTCACCCCAGCAGTCAGGGAAGCTTACAGGAGGAGGTTTGTTACAGTGTGTCACCCCAGCAGTCAGGGAAGCTTACAGGAGGAGGTTTGTTACAGTGTGTCACCCCAGCAGTAAGGGAAGCTTACAGGAGGAGGTTTGTTACAGTGTGTCACCCCAGCAGTAAGGGAAGCTTACAGGAGGAGGTTTGTTACATTGTATCACCCCAGCAGTAAGGGAAGCTTACAGGAGGAGGTTTGTTACATTGTGTCACCCCAGCAGTCAGGGAAGCTTACAGGAGGAGGTTTGTTACAGTGTGTCACCCCAGCAGTAAGGGAAGCTTACAGGAGGAGGTTTGTTACAGTGTGTCACCCCAGCAGTAAGGGAAGCTTACAGGAGGAGGTTTGTTACAGTGTGTCACCCCAGCAGTCAGGGAAGCTTACAGGAGGAGGTTTGTTACAGTGTGTTACCCCAGCAGTAAGGGAAGCTTACAGGAGGAGGTTTGTTACAGTGTGTTACCCCAGCAGTAAGGGAAGCTTACAGGAGGAGGTTTGTTACATTGTGTCACCCCAGCAGTAAGGGAAGCTTACAGGAGGAGGTTTGTTACATTGTGTCACCCCAGCAGTAAGGGAAGCTTACAGGAGGAGGTTTGTTACAGTGTGTCACCCCAGCAGTCAGGGAACCTTACAGGAGGAGGTTTGTTACAGTGTGTTACCCCAGCAGTAAGGGAAGCTTACAGGAGGAGGTTTGTTACAGTGTGTTACCCCAGCAGTAAGGGAAGCTTACAGGAGGAGGTTTGTTACATTGTGTCACCCCAGCAGTAAGGGAAGCTTACAGGAGGAGGTTTGTTACATTGTGTCACCCCAGCAGTCAGGGAAGCTTACAGGAGGAGGTTTGTTACAGTGTGTCACCCCAGCAGTAAGGGAAGCTTACAGGAGGAGGTTTGTTACAGTGTGTCACCCCAGCAGTAAGGGAAGCTTACAGGAGGAGGTTTGTTACAGTGTGTCACCCCAGCAGTCAGGGAAGCTTACAGGAGGAGGTTTGTTACAGTGTGTCACCCCAGCAGTCAGGGAAGCTTACAGGAGGAGGTTTGTTACAGTGTGTCACCCCAGCAGTAAGGGAAGCTTACAGGAGGAGGTTTGTTACAGTGTGTCACCCCAGCAGTAAGGGAAGCTTACAGGAGGAGGTTTGTTACAGTGTGTCACCCCAGCAGTAAGGGAAGCTTACAGGAGGAGGTTTGTTACAGTGTGTCACCCCAGCAGTCAGGGAAGCTTACAGGAGGAGGTTTGTTACAGTGTGTCACCCCAGCAGTCAGGGAAGCTTACAGGAGGAGGTTTGTTACAGTGTGTCACCCCAGCAGTAAGGGAAGCTTAGAGCTGAGACCTCTTAAAAATTGTGTGGAGTCCCAAGAGCTGAGACCTCTTAAAAATTGTGTGGAGGCCCAAGAGCTGAGACCTCTTAAAAATTGTGTGGAGTCCCAAGAGCTGAGACCTCTTAAAAATTGTGTGGAGTCCCAAGAGCTGAGACCTCTTAAAAATTGTGTGGAGGCCCAAGAGCTGAGACCTCTCAAACATTGTGTGGAGTCCCAAGAGCTGAGACCTCTTAAAAATTGTGTGGAGGCCCAAGAGCTGAGATCTCTTAAAAATTGTGTGGAGGCCCAAGAGCTGAGACCTCTTAAAAATTGTGTGGAGGCCCAAGAGCTGAGACCTGTTAACAATTGATTGTATTAAGCCCAAGAGGTGAGCCATAATTTTTTTTATTAATACAGCAATTCTACGGCGGTTAAGGAGGAGGAGGAGGAGGAGGAGGAAATGGCACTTCATACAGATGGCACTTCACTCTTGGCTGCTTTCCACTGTTGTACAAGCAAAGTCCGGGTCAATCCACTTGCTGTTCATTTTGATTAGTGTCAGCCTGTCGGCACTGTCGGTTGACAGGCGGCTGCGCTTATCGGTTATAATGCCCCCGGCTGCGCTGAACACCCTTTCTGATAGCACGCTGGCGGCAGGGCAGGCAAGCACCTCCAAGGCATACAGGGACAGTTCCAGCCACGTGTCCAACTTGGAGACCCAGTAAGTGTAGGGCGCCGAGGGATCGGGGAGGACAGGGGTGTGGTCTGCCAGGTAGTCCCGCAACATCCGCCGATACTTGTCCCTCCTGCTGATAGCGGGCCCCGCAGTGATGGAAGTTGCACGAGGGGGTGACATGAACGTGTCCCACACCTTGGAGAGTGTTCCCCTGGTGGCTGTGGGCCTGATTGATGTTGTCAGACTCTGGGAGACACTCTCCTCTCTGCCGCCAGCGATGCTGGGTGGGAAAATCTGCATCATGTTCTGCAAGAGTTCTGTTCTGGTATTCCAGTAATCGATTCGTCCTCTCCTCTACCGGAATAAAAGAGGAGAAGTTATCTTTATACCGGGGGTCCAGGAGTGTGAAGACCCAGTATAGTTTGTTCTCCAATATCCGGACAACACGTATGTCCCGGGAAAAGCAGCCCAGTATGAAGTCAGCCATGTGTGCCAGACTCTGAGTAGGCATGACGTCACTGCCCCCACCAGAAGGATCATTTTCCATTTCCTCCTCTTCCTCCTCCTCTCCGCCCCATCCGCGCTGAACCAATGGGACGCACACAGCCTGACTGCTACCCTCGCCGCCAGCATCCTCTTCCACAGCCACCTCCACGTTGTCCTCCTCCTCCTCATCCTCCTCCTCCTGCAACTGCCACCGAGCAGCAGACAAAAGTGTGATCTGACTGTCTACCTGCGTTGCGTCTCCTCCTACCCCCGTCTCCTCTGTGTGCAATGCGTTCTCCCTTATTGCGATGAGCGATTCTTTAAGGACGCATAGGAGCGGGATGGTTACGCTCACTATAGCGTTCTCGCTGCTGACCTTCTTAGTGGACTCCTCAAAGATACGCAATACATCGCATATGTCTGCCATCCATGGCCACTCGTGGTTGGCAAACTGAGGGAGCTGAGTTGGATGCACGCGTGGATGCATCATCTGGTACTCCATCAATGCTCTCTGCTGCTCACACACCCTGGCCAACATGCAATAGGTGGAATTCCAGTGAGTGGGCAGGTCGCACAACAGCCGATGTTGAGGCAAATGGAGGCGTTGCTGGATTTTTTTTAAGCTAGCAGCAGCTACAGTTGACTTCCGAAAGTGAGCGCACAAGCGCCACACTTTGACCAGTAGCTCTGCCAGGTTGGGGTAAGTCTTTAGAAACTTTTGTACTACCAAATTAAAAACGTGGGCCAGGCATGGTACGTGATTGAGTTCTGCAAGCTCCAGAGCCGCCACCAGGTTACGGCCGTTATCGCACACGACCATGCCTGGTCCTAGCTGCAGCGGCGACAGCCACATCTCTGTCTGCTGCAATATGGCGTGCCTCACCTCTGCGGCGCTGTGCTTCCTGTCGCCCAAGCTGATGAGCTTAAGCACCGCCTGCTGACGTCTCCCCGCGCCAGTGCTGCAACGCTTCCAGCTAGGGGCTGAGGGCGATGTTAAGGCAGAGGAGGAGGAGGAGGAAGAGGAGGGGGGTCTATCAGAACCCGTGCTGGCAATCTTGGGCGGGGGTGGTATGTAGGCCGTCCCTGTTTGCGACCCCGTCCCCGCTTCCACAACATTCACCCAGTGTGCCGTCAAAGAGATGTAGCGTCCTTGGCAGCAAGCGCTTGTCCACGAGTCGGTGGTCAAGTGGACCTTTGCGCTGACTGCGTACCTCAGGGCCCGCCTGATGTTACGCGACACGTGCTGGTGCAGGGCGGGGACGCCACACCGGGAAAAATAGTGGCGGCTAGGGACGGAATAGTGAGGTGCGGCAGCCGCCATCAGGTCGCGGAAGGCCTGCGTCTCCACAAGCCTAAACGGCAACATATCCAGGGCCAGCAGTTTGGAGATGAGGCAGGTTAAGGCTTTGGCTTGGGGGTGACTGGAGGCGTACTTCCGCCTGCGGTTGAACGCCTGCGAGATGGACAGTTGATGGGACGAGGAGATGGAAGGTGCAGACGAAGATGCGGGGGAAGGGGGGGCTGAAGGAGAAGGCCCCAAAGTAGCCGAGGCAGATGTGGAGGTATCCTGGCTGGAGGTCTGGACCGCAGTGGCAGCACACAACAAAGGGGTTAGAGGCAGTGGCAGCAAGACCGGGCGCAGGTTGTATTGCGTTTGCTCTCTCCCACTCAGCCCAGTGCTTGACTTCCAAGTGACGGCGCATGCCTGAGGTGGTCAGATTGCTCTTCTCAGAGCCCCTACTCAGTTTTGAGTGGCAGATTGCGCAAACCGCGCTCAGTTTGTCGTCCGCGCAAACATTAAAAAATTTCCACACCACAGAAGTACGAGGCCTCGATGGGGGAGCTTCGCGCGACTGCCTGCTGCCGGGAAGAGCTTCGGCCCTGCTGGCTGTGGCCTGCCTTCTCTGTCTGGACTGTCCTCTGCCTCTGGACTGTCCTCTGCCTCTTGCTGCCTTATTCGGTGATGCGCAGACCGCATCTCCACTGCTTTCCCCGCTGGACATCACCCCTGTCCAAGTGGGGTCGGTCATTTCGTCGTCCACCACCTCCTCTTCCACTTCCTCTCTCTGCTCCTCCTCCTGCCCACTGGACATTCCAACAGCCTCCCTTGATGGCAACTGCGTCTCATCATCATCGCTCATGATAGCAGATGCTGGTTCCGGGTCCACATCACTAGGAGATGGCGGATACTCAAGTGTTTGGGCATCACTACAAACAAATTCCTCTGCTAGCTCCTGGGATTCTTGCAGCACATCTGGAAAAGGACCCGAAAAGAGGTCCTGGGAGGGGTCAAGGGTGGGCTGACTCTGTTGGCCAGGTTGGGAGGAAGGAGGGTCAGAGTGAGACTGTGTGGATGACTGGGTGGTGGACAAGTGACTGGAAGCGTTATCGGCCATCCATTGCACCACCTGTTCACGCTGCTCAGGCCTCAACAGAGGTGTACCCCGCCCCCCGCATAACTGTCCCATAAAGGCAGGGAAGCTGGATGAGCGTAATGCTGGCTGCCCCTCACCAGCACGCATTGTATCCCCACTGGCTTCAACGCGGTTTGTGCCCCCACCAGCATTTCCGCGCCCCCGTCCTCGTCCACGTCCCTTTGCGCTAGCCCTCCGCATTTCAGACGTTTTACTTTTTTGGCCACGCGTTATGCCAAATATAAATATATTGTTTAGGAGAACACCTGGCTATACAGCCGTATACTGCCAGAAGGTGAAATGGTGCCTAATACGCACTGGGTATATAACAGGGTTTTGTTGGTAAAGAGGACACAAAACAGTAGTGCCAAATATAAATATATTTTTAAGGAGAACACCTGGCTATACAGCCGTATACTGCCAGAAGGTGAAATGGTGCCTAATACGCACCGGGTATAAAACAGTGTTTTGTTGGCACAGAGGACACAAAACAGTAGAGTCAAATATAAATATATTGTTTAGGAGAACACCTGGCTATACAGCCGTATACTGCCAGAACTTGAAATGGTGCCTAATACGCACTGGGTATATAACAGGGTTTTGTTGGTAAAGAGGACACAAAACAGTAGTGCCAAATATAAATATATTTTTAAGGAGAACACCTGGCTATACAGCCGTATACTGCCAGAAGGTGAAATGGTGCCTAATACGCACTGGGTATATAACAGGGTTTTGTTGGTAAAGAGGACACAAAACAGTAGTGCCAAATATAAATATATTTTTAAGGAGAACACCTGGCTATACAGCCGTATACTGCCAGAAGGTGAAATGGTGCCTAATACGCACTGGGTATATAACAGGGTTTTGTTGGTAAAGAGGACACAAAACAGTAGTGCCAAATATAAATATATTTTTAAGGAGAACACCTGGCTATACAGCTGTATACTGCCAGAAGGTGAAATGGTGCCTAATACGCACTGGGTATATAACAGGGTTTTGTTGGTAAAGAGGACACAAAACAGTAGTGCCAAATATAAATATATTTTTAAGGAGAACACCTGGCTATACAGCCGTATACTGCCAGAAGGTGAAATGGTGCCTAATACGCACCGGGTATAAAACAGTGTTTTGTCGGCACAGAGGACACAAAACAGTAGAGCCAAATATAAATAAATTGTTTAGGAGAACACCTGGCTATACAGCCGTATACTGCCAGAAGGTGAAATGGTGCCTAATACGCACTGGGTATATAACAGGGTTTTGTTGGTAAAGAGGACACAAAACAGTAGTGCCAAATATAAATATATTTTTAAGGAGAACACCTGGCTATACAGCCGTATACTGCCAGAAGGTGAAATGGTGCCTAATACGCACTGGGTATATAACAGGGTTTTGTTGGTAAAGAGGACACAAAACAGTAGTGCCAAATATAAATATATTTTTAAGGAGAACACCTGGCTATACAGCCGTATACTGCCAGAAGGTGAAATGGTGCCTAATACGCACTGGGTATATAACAGGGTTTTGTTGGTAAAGAGGACACAAAACAGTAGTGCCAAATATAAATATATTTTTAAGGAGAACACCTGGCTATACAGCCGTATACTGCCAGAAGGTGAAATGGTGCCTAATACGCACTGGGTATATAACAGTGTTTTGTTGGCACAGAGGACACAAAACAGTAGAGCCAAATATAAATATATTTTTTAGGAGAACACCTGGCTATACAGCCGTATACTGCCAGAAGGTGAAATGGTGCCTAATACGCACTGGGTATATAACAGTGTTTTGTTGGCACAGAGGACACAAAACAGTAGAGCCAAATATAAATATATTTTTTAGGAGAACACCTGGCTATACAGCCGTATACTGCCAGAAGGTGAAATGGTGCCTAATACGCACCGGGTATATAACAGGGTTTTGTTGGTAAAGAGGACACAAAACAGCAGTGCCAAATATAAATATATTTTTTAGGAGAACACCTGGCTATACAGCCGTATACTGCCAGAAGGTGAAATGGTGCCTATACGCACCGGGTATAAAACAGTGTTTTGTTGGCACAGAGGACACAAAACAGTAGTGCAAAATATAGTTTTGTATATAGGTGCTAATACACCACTGAAGTCTTTCTGTCCCTATTCCAGCAGCAGCAGCTACCCCTCACTAAAGCAGCCGTTTTGAGCAGAGTGTATATAGTTTTGTATATAGGTGGTAATACACCACTGAAGTCTTTCTGTCCCTATTCCAGCAGCAGCTACCCCTCACTAAAGCAGCCGTTTTGAGCAGAGTGTATATAGTTTTGTATATAGGTGGTAATACACCACTGAAGTCTTTCTGTCCCTATTCCAGCAGCAGCTACCCCTCACTAAAGCAGCCGTTTTGAGCAGAGTGTATATAGTTTTGTATATAGGTGGTAATACACCACTGAAGTCTTTCTGTCCCTATTCCAGCAGCAGCAGCTACCCCTCACTAAAGCAGCCGTTTTGAGCAGAGTGTATATAGTTTTGTATATAGGTGGTAATACACCACTGAAGTCTTTCTGTCCCTATTCCAGCAGCAGCTACCCCTCACTAAAGCAGCCGTTGTGTGCAGTGTGTATATAGCTAGAATGAGCTATATACTGTTCAGCATAGTAGCCCTAATAATAAGGACTCTCAATGACTCTCTTGTCTTCTGGTAGCTGGTATATATGGTGGTAAATGCGATATTCTGAGCTTCTGGGGCCCTGCCTGCCTACATATGAGCTATATACTGTTCAACATAGTAGCCCTAATAAGGGCTCTCAATGACTCTCTTGTCTTCTGGTAGCTGGTATATATGGTGGTAAATGCGATATTCTGAGCTTCTGGGGCCCTGCCTGCCTACATATGGGCTATATACTGTTCAGCATAGTAGCCCTAATAAGGGCTCTCAATGACTCTCTTGTCTTCTGGTAGCTGGTATATATGGTGGTAAATGCGATATTCTGAGCTTCTGGGGCCCTGCCTGCCTACATATGGGCTATATACTGTTCAGCATAGTAGCCCTAATAATAAGGACTCTCAATGACTCTCTTGTCTTCTGGTAGCTGGTATATATGGTGGTAAATGCGATATTCTGAGCTTCTGGGGCCCTGCCTGCCTACATATGAGCTATATACTGTTCAACATAGTAGCCCTAATAAGGGCTCTCAATGACTCTTTTGTCTTCTGGTAGCTGGTATATATGGCGGTAAATGCGATATTCTGAGCTTCTGGGGCCCTGCCTGCCTACATATGGGCTATATACTGTTCAGCATAGTAGCCCTAATAAGGGCTCTCAATGACTCTCTTGTCTTCTGGTAGCTGGTATATATGGTGGTAAATGCGATATTCTGAGCTTCTGGGGCCCTGCCTGCCTACATATGAGCTATATACCGTTCAGCATAGTAGCCCTAATAAGGGCTCTCAATGACTCTCTTGTCTTCTGGTAGCTGGTATATATGGTGGTAAATGCGATATTCTGAGCTTCTGGGGCCCTGCCTGCCTACATATGAGCTATATACCGTTCAGCATAGTAGCCCTAATAAGGGCTCTCAATGACTCTCTTGTCTTCTGGTAGCTGGTATATATGGTGGTAAATGCGATATTCTGAGCTTCTGGGGCCCTGCCTGCCTACATATGAGCTATATACCGTTCAGCATAGTAGCCCTAATAAGGGCTCTCAATGACTCTCTTGTCTTCTGGTAGCTGGTATATATGGTGGTAAATGCGATATTCCGAGCTTCTGGGGCCCTGCCAGCTACCGCCTGTCTTTCCCTGCTGTGAGCGTCTATCCCTCACTAAGTTCAAGCTGCTAATGCTGACGAAGAGGAAGTGCTGAGTTTTGTAGATTCGAGGTCACATGGTTTTTCCAGCCTATGCGTCTAGACGCCGTTCTCGCGATGCCAGCGTCCTCCCAGGACCTGTCCCACCCCCCCTGCATGGTGATTGGTGTAAAAAACGCGCCAGGGAAGGAGTGAGGGGAAACGAATTGTGAGTGCGCCATCGCCGCTGTACTCGATCGAAATCGAGTATGACGAATAGCGTAGTATTCGATCGAATACCGACTCGGTCGAATACTACTCGCTCATCTCTATATATAAACAAGAATACAAATCTGTTCCTGGGATACATACATCCAGTCTCTGGTACAGCTCCGCATTCGTCTCGTCGTCCTCCCACTTATCTTCATCAAGAGAATTAAAGACAGACTGCCACTGTGAGACAAACTCCTGCCTGTGGTCTGGCCGTTCCAGATAATCTTTAAATGTATTCCTGGAATGATTTTAATTACAGTTGATTTGAGATTTCGGAAAGGACCATAAAAGATAATATAAATGTAAGCAACAAACAAATAAACTATCTGTGACTGAAAAGAGGCTGTATTCACCTAACTTAAAGTTAAAGGGACAGTCCAAGCAATGGCAATAATAAGGCAGCAATCAAAAGATGTAATACCGCGCTGCTCACAGAGACAATGTAATAGTACAATGTATTAAGGAAGGTGGAGCTCAACGTGTGGTGTATAGGATTCCAATCCCTACAAAGAAGTTAACAATTGTCATATATACATATGGTTACACAGAGCTCTTAATAGTCCACCGTGATGTAGGCAAATCCACACGTGTTCACACACTGGACAGTCCGCCACCAATCACTCAAGCCTCTTACCAGATGGCCAATGTAAATCGGCAAAGAGATGTAATTTCTTAATTAAATCCTGGTCTCCCTTAGGTTTGCTCCTGGTCATCACCACAGCCTCCAAGGGGTCAAATTTAGAACATATATATAGGCTTATAACGAAAAATCATCAACCTCCTAATGCAGAACCATGCTCAGACAAGGGGGGGACTCCGCATCAATGATTCAATAATGGTTCAAAGTTAAATAACTGATCCTATGCAGGAATGAGGATAAATGAGGATCCTCATTCCTGCATAGGATCAGTTAATTAACTTTGAACCATTATTGAATCATTGATGCGGAGTCCCCCCCTTGTCTGAGCATGGTTCTGCATTAGGAGGTTGATGATTTTTCGTTATAAGCCTATATATATGTTCTAAATTTAACCCCTTGGAGGCTGTGGTGATGACCAGGAGCAAACCTATGGGAGACCAGTATTTAATTAAGAAATTACATCTCTTTGCCGATTTACATTGGCCATCTGGTAAGAGGCTTGAGTGATTGGTGGCGGACTGTCCAGTGTGTGAACATGTGTGGATTTGCCTACATCACGGTGGACTATTAAGAGCTCTGTGTAACCATATGTATATATGACAAATAATAAGGCAGCAATGATCTCATTTGAAGCCTGTTCCCAAGCGCCTCTCCTCTATTTCCTGGGCAAGACACAAAGGACTGTGGTGCCGCAGCCAGCGCGCCATGATTAATTCAGAATATTGACATACTGCTTGACTGTTACAGGGGCGCTGCCCCCCCAGATTCCTTGTTGCCCCTTCCACATTTCATTCTGCCCTCACCAAGTTCCTCCCTGTATTTCCTGATCCCAAATCCGATATCTGCCTTCCATCCAGACCAGGACTCCTCCAAGTTGAATATCTGCCTAGTAGGCAGCCCCTGAGCAGGGCGGGAAGGGGGGGGGGGATAGGGGTTTTCTCCCAATCTTTAAACGTTAACCTTTTGCAGGCCCTAATTTAAAGTAGACCAACACCCACATTTCCAGCCCTGAATTGTTACCCCCATGAAGAGAACCTTTTTACAGTTGCTTCCCTCTACTCTGCATATATGTCGCCTGTTTTAGCAGGAAGGCCCTCCTCCTCATTGCTGCTGTTGTTAGTGGAAGGTCATGTCATTGCCGCACTTTACCTGATCGCCTGCCTTCGGGGGCGTACCATAGAGGCGGGGGGAAGCAGCTGCTCCAGGGCCTATATCAAAAGGGGACCCCAGGGTAAGTGGCAGGGGGTGCCAAGTGTGAAGTTCTGCCTTCATGTTAGGGCACTACTTGGAGGAGGAGGTAATCAGCACTGAGTTGTTTCATGACCTGTCTTGGACCCATGGTGTTGCAGTAGCTCTCTGCGCCTCCATTTTTGTGCCACTTTTGGTTACAGTAGGGGAAGGAGGGTTCCATCTGGAACCTGGAGAGCAACTGGTACCTGATCAACTGGGAAAGCTGTTTTGAGGCTAGCAGTGGAAGTACTTTGAGGAGAATTTCTGGGTGAGCCCTGATTTGTGGTGTCCTCTGGGTGGCAGGCAACCACTGGGATTGGCCCTGGCTTGCATTTGGGTTTAGGAAGTTCCAGGGCCTGGGGACCTCCTCCTGCCTCCCTGGGGGCCCCACTATCTTTCGTTATGAGGCCCCATGAAACATATGTTATCAGCCCTTGTCTGACATCTCACATTGAAATAACAGAGATCTCACAGTGGTTTCCATGGTACATGTGCAAGATCTGGCCAGGACCTGATATGCACCCATGGGACGTTTCGAAGTCTACAGGGAGCCGTACAATTATGACATTTGGCCAGCAGAGAGGAACAACAAAAAAATCATTGTTCCAGGACAATTTGGTAGGCAAATATATACATTTCCTGTTCTACACCACAAGAGGGGAATATGAGCAGGTCTGCTTTATTACTTTATCCTTATTCTCTAATAACAGTTTGAGAATTCCCCTTACCTACCCAATGTGATTGTGTATATATATGTATATACTTGTATTTGTATAGACAAATTCTGATATTACAAATGCACAGATTACTGAGAATTTGTGCCGCCGTTTGCTACACTGTATAATGTATAATATTTTTATATATACAGTATGTATATACTGGGAGTCAGGGCGTCTCTAGGTGAGATTTCAGTCCAGAATGAAAGACATGCTGGCAAACTGATATCCAGTGGACTGATCATGGTGGAAGGGAGAGATTAAGCATATACAAAGAAACCTTTTATGAATAAAAGCTTCCATATCAACAATGTCAATAACAAATGTTACCTTATATCATGAAGATAATGAATCAAAGTGAAGCGTTCCTCCCTCATACTCCTTAATTCGGCTTTAATGGTGGTTTCATAGTTCCTCTCTACAGCTTCCCAGTAGGGTACAAGGGACTCCGGGATGTCCTTAGGGAAAAAGTGTGACAAAGTTTAAAATTCAAAGCAATTGCCATAAGTTTATAGGGCCACCTATATCTTTCATATGGCAAGTATTCCCAAAAGTTATGGACATAGTTTCCTTTATCCTGAGGAACATATCTGGCTTCTCCTTAATAAAGGGACTGTCCAAAAAAGAATTAAGGGATAGACCAGGCAACTACACATATACCGGTAATCACATAGCCCTAAAGCTGTTACTCATTTCAGTTTTCATACAATTTTTACATTTCCAGCCAGTGGGTGGCTGCTCCTTCCAGTACAATAGCAGACAGGCCGGTTGCTGGCTTTCCCAGAGGAAAGGGCATGACCCACTGTGTGAAACTCCCCAGGGCCCTATCTATTCAGACAGACTGGGCCATGAACACAAGGCAGCAGGGGTTGCGGAAGCTCTTGCTATGATTGGACGGGAACCCCCGCTGGCGCCGTTGGACTGGAAAGAGCTGAGTCTTAAAGTGGACCAACACCCAGGATTTTGACTATTCTGGGTTTTGGTCCACTTCAGGGGGGCACCCCGATTAGCGTAGCCACGGACAAGCGGGTGACAGCTGCGGACAAGACAGCGCGTCCGCCACCGCCTCCCGTGCGCCCCTTTGACAGTGCGCGCGCCCGCCTAGAGATCAGGTGAGTTTTTTGGGGCTTTTGGGGGGGGGGGGTCCCTCACCGCGGGACATCCCGATCTCGGATGTCCCGCGGTGAGGGAGGTGATCGGCCCGGGAATCTTATAGATTCCCGGGCCGATCACCCCTGGGTGTTGGTCCACTTTAATGCGGGGATAGCAGGGGTTTCACACAGTAGGACTTCCCACGGTGGGGCATGCCAGGGGGCACAGAGCAAAACCCGGGAAAGTGAAAATCCAGAGTTTTGTTACGATTTAAGCTGCTGAATCATGTATTTTAGCCTTTGGGCAGTCCCTTTTATTCCCCCTGCTCTGCCTCCCTCCCCTAGTGGGGGGGGTTACAAAAAAAAAAAATTAGCTATCCCTGTAATCCTGCACCGATCGTCGGGTCCCTGCACTGTCTGCTGCCATCTTTGTTTCAACTGCTCCTGCCATCGGGTGCCGCCAGGAACATGCGCAACCCGTGTCATGCACGCTTCCGTCCGTTAAAGAATAAGTGCTTCAACTCCCTCCCCGCCAATGCTCTCCAAAACTGTTCTGTGGAATCTTCTGTTGTATCCTGGAAGTAGGAGAGTATGAAGGCACTGAGTGGAGCATGTGGAAAGTGTTTTAACGTGCAGGGCATCCCAAATCAGAATACCCCACCAGGAATAAGGTAATTGTTCTCTTTAACCTCCCTGCAGCAAATCAGCTATGGTCCAAATCTTCAAGACTAATTTAGTAGACTTCATGTCCCATGCCTGCTCTGTTTCCTGCAACATCAGCAGGGGATATATATATATATAGTATATTGCATATTTCCCTCTCCGTTACTCCCCCCCTCCCAAAAGTAAGAGTGTGTGTGTGTGTGTGTGTGTGTGTGTGATCTCTCCCACAGCCTGTAATAGGAAACCTGGGGTGGGTGTGTTCTGCACAGGGCCTGTAATGGAGTAATGGGCCATTCTGCAAACTGCCTGTTATGGGGTGATTGGGGGATTGTTCTGCACACCACCTGTTATGGGGTGATTGTTGGGGAGATTCTGCACATTCTTCTGGGGAGTGATTAGCATACCACTTGGTTCAATTTTTTTTTTTATACCCTATGTGCGTCTTATAATGTGAAAAATATGATATAGATATTTCATTTATTTATTTATATTTTAATATTATTTAAATCTTTACTCTTACCTTAGGAAGCGGCTCATTTACATACTCCCATTCTGCAGATCCAGGCTGAATAGGTGGAGGACCCACTGGGCTGGGCATTCTTGGCTCAGGGGTAACTGGAACTGACTTATTCTTCTTTCCAGGTGATCGACCTCTGGCAGATCCTGACAGTATAGATTGCAATGGATTACATCAGGGAAATTAAAAACCTTGACAAAGTTGCCAGCAAACCCTGATATTGATTGAAAAAAAACATCGATTAAAGAGGAGCATTTTGACTATTCCTGGGTTTTGGTCCCCATGCTGTGTGAAACCCATAAAAACTCACCTCTTCCAAATCCCACAGTGCTTGGCGAGCAGCCGATCAACGCGCTCCACTCGGCCTTTTCGGCTAAGAATCGGCTAAGGGTCGAATAGAGCCAAATGCAGCCGAATGGAAAAGAAAACACTGACAGCCACATCCATGCTAGCCTCTAGCAGGGGGGATAGTAGAAAGTAGTGACTGCAACTGTTCTTTGTCTCTGGTGCACACAGCTCTCACCACATAAGGGGTACCCACCTAACCGACCCAAACTACTGCCAAAGCAGAGGGGGCTGCAGCTGCTGTAGGGGTTATTGCTACTAGCTAGTGCTAGATGGAGTATGAAAAATTATTATAGGTTACTTGCACCACACTGAACTTCCCCCTGAATCAAAACATAGATATATGGTCAAATTGGAAGCAGACTTAACCTAAGTGAGATATAGAAAGGACTGGATAGACATTTGGGCCGGGATCAACAAGTGCTCTATAAACATCACTACTCTAGAATCTGCAAATACAAATACAGCTCCTGGAAAAGAGCTAATGTTTCCTTCCAATCTTTAAAGAGGGCCTGAATGGAACTGTTATAAACAAAAAGTAAATGTTCATTCTAAAAGACTCCCATGAGAAATTAATGAAAATATGGAGCCTGTGGGTGGAATACGCTTTCCTGAATCTAGGCAATGCCCTGTTGCAGTGAGAGGCGGCTCTAACTCCCACCTATCTATTCATCCCCACTCTTTTTTTGCTCCCTCCCCTCTTTTTTATCCCCATACCCGGCCTGCTTCCATTTCCCCAAAGTTGAGGGATGGCGGTGTGGAGAACTTTGCACCAGATGGGATGGGAATACTAACCTACCCATTGGCCCAATATTATAGCTACTATGCAATAATCAACATCAGAATAGATTTCCTCACATCAGCATTCCAAAGTACAACACTTTACAACGTGTATTGGCAATAGAAAACTGCTAACCTGTCTGTATGTAAACTTTGATGAGCAATAATGTGTAACATGGAGTTATTGAAAACTTTATTGTACTGTACAATCGAATTATTACAAAATGACAATAAAAAAGACTGAAACAGAAAAATGATTATAGGGGTGCCCTGGGCAAAATAATTCAGCATATGAATCTGTCCTGGGCAAAAAAATATGCGCCTGAATCTTTCCTGGGCAAAATAATTCTGCATCTGAATCTGTCCTGGGCAAAATAATTCTGCATCTGAATCTGTCCTGGGCAAAAAATGTTGTCCTGTGCAATATCATTTTGTGGCTGTGCTGGGCAAAATAATTCTGCATTTACATATGTCCTGGGCAAAACATTTCAGTCAGTACCTGGTCATGTTTGCATTTTGTTATACGTTTTTTAATAACTGGCTTTTTGAAGGCGACCAAAATACCGATGTGGTCCTAGGTGATAATCAGTCTGACACCCCTGGAGTAAGGCATTTCAAGTAGGGAGCACCTACTATATACTATGTAACTGTAGAGCTTGTAAAATAATTCTAGTGTTATTACACAAGAGATCTATTTAACTTATTTTTCTTTTTCCTGAAAACCTCCCTAAAAGCTAAAAGTTAGCTTTTACATGATCTGTTGCAAAACACGACATATGCTTGGTGCCAAAATGTGATAAACAGTTAAATAAGCTGCGCTTGTGTCCTGTGTGGTAGATGAGAGATAAGAAATGACACATTATAGTACTATGTAAGCACATTCATGGGAACCTCAACATGTTTACCCACACAGTATATTGCAGGAAGCTGTGTTACAAGAGAGAAAATGAGCACAGAAAGTGTTTACTGCTTCCTTGGCTGTGCTGCCAGTGACCTCATGCTTCCCCTGGTTGTGCCCAATTAATCCACTAGTGCATCTGTGACTTGACTCATCTTTCTCTCTGTGGTGGCTCCTGTCCTGTCTGTGTGTGTGTTTCAGCTAGAAGATGTACACACACATATTATAAGTATATTTATAATAATATATATACTTTTGCACACAGGTATTTGGGTGCACTGTGCACTGTGGCTATATAAGGTTAGCACGTTGATTGTATAATGTCCCGGTTGATGGCAAGAATATCAGCAGAGCAACCCATGGACCCACTGGAAACGACTCCTGCGATATAACAAACCGTGATGATGTATGTGGATTTGTGCAGCGCAAGTTCGGCAATGACAACAACTTTGCTTACAGCTAGATACTCAGTGATTCGTTATCTCTATGACAGTAGAGACAAACAAAGTACCATAGATGTCAAGAGCGGTGGCTGCTGACAGTATACAATGTTTGTGTTTTCTTAAGTGCATATACTGAGAAAATTAATAATTATGTTTATACATGCACTTAGCATGGTAAAATATGTATTGACACTGTAGATTATAATTGGGACAGTAATAGTGGATAGTCAGTTGTTAATTCCCCTGATCCACTCTGTTAGTGCAACCACTGTATGGCCATGTTTATGCAGTAGATACTTTCATGGATTTACAGATTGATTACATAAATATGCTTAGTAGTAAGAGTACAATTTTATATATTTTTTATGTTTTGAAACACTAAGCCTCTTTAGGTGGGGAGTGATCCACTGTAGCTGATCTGCGTTCCGCTTCCCTCTCTCTTCCCCCCCCCCCCCTGCGGGGAGATGTGGCTTTGTTTCTCTCCCCTTGTAGCGTGTGCAGCTGCGTGCTTTTCATTGTGGGGATTGGGATGGGGATGACAGCCATCCTCAGTGTGTGCAGTGTATTCTCCAGCACGATGGGGAGGATAGTGCTCACACCTGCGGTGTCAGGTGTCATGTATTGACATCAATTAAGGCATGGGGCGTGCGGGGGCGGGGTGGCTATTTCAGAGTAGAGATTGAGGGCATGATTTGGCCAATTACTGTGCTTGGATGTATTTGGAGGGCGGGACAAATTAGTGGGTGTTCTCTATTTAAGGGAGAGCTGTCTCCACACACATTACCCTTGTCCTTGAAGCAGCATGGGGGCTGCGTGCGCAGACATTTTTCACTGAGGTTGGCCTGACTGTTGCCCTGGGTGTTATCTTATGACGTGAGATTTAACCATTTATTTTCTCTCTGCTGGCACTTGCATTTATATCATATATTGTTATTGTCTGCACTTTAAAGTCTTATTGGTATGGGTTTCCCTGTGCAATATTAGGTAGTGTTTTAGGTTTATGTGTTTTTCATGTATTTGCACTTTATATATTGATATTATTTTATAGTATATTCACTGTTTTTGCACATATTTTTGCCATATATATTATTAATATTTTTGTAGTATTGGTTTCATGAATTTGCACATATATTTACATGTGGTTAGGATTTTTTGTGCCGGCACAAAAAGGATGGGTTATGACTATTCTAGGATAATCAATATTATTCACCCATAGGGCAGTTATTTAAGCGGCCCTTAGGGGCCATATACATTGATATAGATACATTTGGCCATACTGGTTGTTTTTAAATTTGTCTTGTGGTGTATGTATTTTAATTCTTTGTTTTTTTGTACTAATAAAATCATTAATATATACTGTTGATTGTAGTGGTGCTTCCTTTGGGAGATTGGTGTGTTCTTTGCACGCCCACTCCAAATTATTGTGGATTGCATTTTTTATGGGTGAGCACACAGTTGTATACATTTTGTAGGAAGATTTGGGCGGTGCACCCTTTGTTAGTAAATTGATATATCGCAAAAGAGGGCGAAAAACAACAAGACTCCACACACAGTCTCTCTTTCAGACTTCAGTATACAACATAGAGAAATCAATAAACTTGTCCGGAGGCACTGGCATATATTAAAGGATGACTCAACCCTTGGCCCTATATTGCCGGATAACCCAAGGCAAATCTTCAGGAAGGCCCCAAATTTAAGGGATCTCCTTACTCATACTTACGTGGATCCTCCTAAAAAGATCACTCTAACTGAGATTTCTATGAAAGGGTTCTATAAATGTGGGACCTGCATGGAGTGCAGAACTTGCCTATCAATAGAGAAGCCAAAAAAGAAGTTCCTAATGGCTAAGACGGGTAAAACCTATGAAATCTCTAGTTTCATATTGTGCCACACACAGTATGTAGTATATTTGATATGGTGCCCGTGCCAATTATTTTATGTGGGGCGAACTGCTCGGGAGCTCAGAATAAGAGAACATGTGTATAACATAAAAAGTGGTCTGGAAACCCACAGTTTGTTGTCACATTTTAAAGTGGACCAACACCCAGGATTTTGACTATCCTGGGTTTTGGTCCACTTCAGCTGTGTGAAACCCCCCAGAACGCCCGTAAACACTCACCTCTCCACGCTCCTACGCGGGCGTTCGTCCAATCAGAGAGCTCAGAGCCGCTGTGGTATGCACGTACAAGCGGCGTCCAACCACAGCGGCTCTGAGCGCTGGAGGCCGCGTCTCGCGCTTCCTTCTAACAGGGAGCACACCCGCGCCGGCCATTCACAAACGGCCGGCGCGGGTGCCCGCCCTGCTAGAGGGAAACGCGAGACGCGGCCCACGCATGCGCCGTTGGAACGGGGTTAAGGTAAGGTTTGTGGGCGTCCTGGGGGGTTTCACCCCGCGGGACATCCCGATTTCGGATGCCCCGCGGGGAGGGATCTGATCGGCCCGGGAATCTTATAGATTTCCGGGCCGATCCCCCCTGGGTGTTGGTCCACTTAAAACTTGTACATGCAAGCGACCCCAAATCCATGTCATTTATTGGGATCGACCATATTGAGAAACACTGGCGTGGGTCCAATCTAGTTAGAAAGATCTCCAAACGTGAAAGCAGGTGGATATTTGAGCTTGATACCTTATCCCCAACAGGGCTTAATATAGAGTTTGACTTAAATAGCTTCATTGACAATGCATAAATTGGGGATCTATTGAATGATCAATAATTCTAGGTAGGGTTAAATAACTCCCCTCCCCCCCCTGTTGACTTGTTTTTGTGATTCTGTTTCAGATTGCATATTTTCCGGTTTTTAATATATGCTTTATATACTAATTTGTATTTAACATGTATTATATGGCTAAACAGGAATCGTCTTTCTATCCCTAATACGTTCCACTTGGGTTACAGAATCTAGATTCCATTTATTGCATACATTCAATTTGAATTGTGGACAATTATATGGTCCTTCGCTGCCTAACAAAAAATCGAAGGGGTTAGCCATGTAGTATTATCCTTTAATCAATATTTAAGTGGTTTGTCATCTAACTGCCCCACAAAAAGCTGATTGCATATGAGGGGGGAGACGTTTTGTGTGCCCTTTAGGTACTGTTCAAACATCTAAGAAAGAATACCTAGTGTTACGCTCTAGGCAGTGATGGCTGAAAGACGCCACTTTCGGATTTAAATTAAATGACTACGTGTAAAGCAGAATCAGATGAAGACTTAGACGGTAATGACCGAGGACAGCCATTTCCGAAACATTCCGAAGTGAATATCTGCGGCGCGAACAGCTGAGATATGCTCTGACGGAGACGGCCGAGGGCTGCCGCCTCCGGACACAGCCGAACTCTTCAGCTGCAGCTAAAATAATAGGAGACAGCTGAACGGAGATGGCCGAGTGCTGCCTGCCTCCGGAAACCGCCGAACCCCTCGGCCGTAGTTAATACTGTTGACTAATCAAAGGGGGACTGTCAGCTGTCTTCTGACAGGTCACCTGATTCATCCTTCACGCCCACCCTATGACGACAAGCAGTAAGGAGATTGAAATAGACCTTTTTACGTCTCTGATTGGAGGTTAACCCAATGACTCATGAGGTGGGTGTGATCGTGCCGACCAGCCTTTGAAAAAGTTGTATCAAGACAAGGAAACACGTTAGGCAGGGCGGTGGCGATCTGGATTCCTAAAGAACTTGATAACAGTAAGCAGAACTTGGAGTCCCTTTCCTGACATCCCCATTTACGGCCGTAGTGGAGGAGGTGAAAGAGGATTACCTGATGCTGTTCAATTTGTTATGTTTTTAAACCATTGGAAATTTGTAAGTGCATTTTAACGTATTAAAACGTTATAAATCTTATAACAGAGTTGCACTAGATATTTTTGTGCTCTCTTGTTTCATATTTGGATTACATTACCGCATGCTTTGGAGCCATTATCTAAAGGAATAGTGGATGTCGGGGTACTTGGCTCATTTGTAAGCTTTGGAATTTGAGTAAGGCATCCAATCCATTAAGCATCTGGTAAGGAGATACCCAGCAGGTGGCGGGCACGTGTGTTAAAAGAAAGTTTGATGTGCATGCACCGCGGGATACTACAGAGATTTGTGATTTTTAAAAAAAAAATAAATCAACTGATCTGTGCCTTTCGGTTTATATTTGTTTGGGACTTGTGTGGGATGAGAAGTCTGGCACGTTGAAGCAGATTGAGAATACCGTTTAATCAGTGTTTTAAGCACTGTGTTTTTATTATTGTATTTCTTTTATATATGAGTATGTTACTCATCCCACCCTACTGTAATTTCTACTTTGTGAGCAGCTACAGAATACATTGGCGCTGGTGTGGACATCTATTGTGCTGGTGTGGACATCTATTGTGCTAATATGGACATCTACTGGTGTGGATATCTACTGTGCTGGTGTGGACATCTATTGTGCTGGTGTGGACATCTATTGTGCTGGTGTGGACATCTATTGTGCTGGTGTGGACATCTATTGTGCTGGTGTGGACATCTATTGTGCTGGTGTGGACATCTATTGTGCCGGTGTGGACATCATGTGCTGGTGTGGACATCTATTGTGCCGGTGTGGACATCTATTGTACTGGTGTGAACATCTATTGTACTGGTGTGAACATCTATTGTGTTGGTCTGGACATCTATTGTCCTGGTGTGGACATCTATTGTACTGGTGTGAACATCTATTGTGTTGGTGTGGACATCTATTGTGTTGGTGTGGACATCTATTGTGTTGGTGTGGACATCTATTGTGTTGGTGTGGACATCTATTGTGCCAGTGTGGACATCTATTGTGCCAGTGTGGACATCTATTGTGCCAGTGTGGACATCTATTGTACTGGTGTGGACATCTATTGTACTGGTGTGGACAGTGCTCTTTTGGCATAAAGTCTTCTTTGCGTAACTCAGCATCATTATAAAGTCAGGATCATTTGGAAGAGCCACATGCTATTGGTCTAGCGTAATGAAAACTGATATAATACGGGAAGCATTGGAGTAAAGGCTGACTTTGGTTCCTGATGGCTCTCTGTCTAGTGATGAAGAGAAATACAATTCTGTGATTACTCACCTGTAGAATTGTTTTTGTCTGTGTCCTGTTCAGGTCGCTCCACTTCTTACATGTGGGTAATCCGCCATGTGGCGCAGTGACTGCAAGATCAAAAATTGTAGCTGCTCCTGGCCCCTTATAAGGCAGATATCTCCCAAAAATCCCCAGTGGTTCAAAAGCAGTAAGAAGAGACAGGCCGGGTAGTGGGAGGGAGTGCGCATGCGCGAGGTAGCGCGGATGGAGCTCTGATTCCCCGCTCCTCTGGAACCTGTCTCCCCGGCCCTTCACAGCCATCAGTGACCGGCGGTTTCGGGCCCCGCTGACTCGGGCAGACCCCAGGACTCCCCCCACCAACTTTTGTCAAGATCTGAGGGGGGTCCCGGAACCGCGTTCCCGGCTGCTAGCTGCACGGGACGGCCGCCACCGCCATCTTGATTACGGCCGCCCCTCTCCTGCACAGCATATCTGTATGGTCTATACAGTCCACGGGCCCTCACACACCGCTCTACAGGAGTACCTGGGGGTTTCTGACATCCCATTATCAGTGTGGGACGGCAGCCATTATAAACATTATAAAGATTGTGGCCCCTGCCTTGCCCTGCTTATGCTCTCTCCCTGCTGAGCAATTCATAGCACCTCAAACCAGCTACCAGTATTACCTGTCAGGCCCAGGTATTAAGGCAGCAGGGGGTCAGGGATAACTGCCACCATTCTTAATGAGGCCAGCCCTGCCAGGCTCAACCTGTATTCTCCTCAGCGCTCCCCTGTATATCTTGGGGCCAGGTACACTGCAGAAGGGGAACTCAGCACTCAAGAGGTCTGCTTGGTGGTCCCATAACATTCTAGGGGCCCAAGCAGTGCGACGACCCTATCCCTTCTGCTGACAGAATATGGAGGAATCCCTTTTTTAGGCTGGCAAGTCGGCACCCAGCATCACAAGTTTTACTTCTGAGCTCACAAGCACAGCTCCATCAAAAGCACATGAAAGCGCTCAAGGGGCGATTTCTCTTGGATCTCTGCGCCATGAACCACGGCAAGTAACGCTACTTATTCCATCTTTTACTCCCTGCTTGCTCCCTATAATTGCTTACTACAGTAGCCCCTGCTCTCAGCTCTCAGGCCCTCCTAAAGAAGAAGAGTTCCCTTTTATACTTTGAAGAGTTTGATGCTCTCACTGACTGCCTTTTAGAAGCTGGCCTTTATTCTCTGATTGGTTCGCCTGCTCGCATTGCTAGCAAATCATACAGTGCGACACTTCCCGCCGTGGACGGCCTTGCCACGTTGATCCGCTTTACCCTGGCATTACCTCCGACGACGCTTAATATTTAAGATGGAGGTACCCGCACCCTCCCAAGGCGATCCTCAAGTTTCCTCTGACCTTCTGCCAGAAGATGAGTCCTGGATGGACGAGTCTCTCCACGGTTCGCCGGCAAAGTCGCAGCCACCACCGTTAGACAAGTATGAGGTCATGCTCGAAAAAGCCCTTGAGCGATGGGCCCTAAACATTACGTCCCAGATCTCATCCAATCTCTCAGCGGAAATCAAAGAACTGGGCCAAAGAGTCGACATTCTGGAACAACAAAACTCGACGCACACCTCTGAGCTGTCCTCTTATGGAACGGAACTAGAGGCCCTGAGAGACGAAAACCTTATTCTTCAACATAAGATTGAGGACATGGAAAACCGGTCTCGGAGAGCCAACATTAGAATCAGAGGTATCCCAGAAACAGTTCTTGACTTACAATCCACGGCCACAGCCATGTTTCAAGAGCTCGCCCCATCCATTCCAATTGAGAGGTTGGAATTTGACAGGATCCACAGGGCCTTACAGAAGAAGAGAGCAGATGGCCTTCCGCGGGACGTTCTTGTAAAATTCCATTTTTATCGTACAAAAGAACTGCTCATGGCGGCTGCACGGGATCAAGGTGTACTCAAATTTCAGAACTTTGATTACCATCTCTTTGCTGACATCTCTCCACAAACCATCGCCAGGCGGCGAGCTATGAAGCCTTCCCTCGAAATCTTGCAGGCCAATGGAGTTAGATACAAATGGGGGTTCCCCTTTAAAATATCTTTTTACTATTCTGACCAGAGGTTTGAGGCGTCCACACCGCAAGAACTGGAGAATGCCCTGGCCGTAACGGGTTTAAAAGCTCAAGCTGTTGTGCCGCCCCCTCCTCCGCAAAAAAAGAGAGCACTTTCCTTCTCGCCAGCGCCTAAAGATAAACGTGGTCCTAAGAGGAGCACTCCATCCACAAGCAAGTCAGTGACTGCTTTATCTTACAAGTCCGGTAAGCCAGTCCATGGTGAGGGGTGACGGGTTAGATTCTCTATGCGTTTTATTGGAGCTCTTACCCTCCACCTTGTCACCGTGGTGTTGGCACGGGATGTTTATTCTATGGTTCTGTTGTTTGATCTATAACCGAGGTTTCATGGGGTACCGAGCATTAACTCTGCCCATACAACTTTCTTTCATTAATAATTCCCTTAGTGCATAAACTAAAGGGCTTTGCTAAGTTTAACTTTTGAGATCCAGATAGGTATCCTTGCCCTTACTTCTTGGAATGTAATCTGATTGTATTATATGTCGCTGTTTAATGTTTGATAATTGTTAAGCGGGCCGGTGGCCCAGGTTCTATGTTTTGCGCACTCCAAGCTTCCCAACCCGTTGGTCTCCGCCGAGCTGGGAAGCTCTTGAAACTGACCCCCCGTTGTGGGTCGGACAATCCACCTGTTTTAACTGAGACCTCCCATTTGAGGTCTTCTGTTCCATCAGCATTCCCCATTGGGGTTTGGGTCTCCTCAACCCCACTGGGAAATTCTCAATTCTAGATTGGGAGGTACTATTTCCTCCATTAGGTTTCTGTTATTATGTTCTTTTCATTTTCTCTCTTTTTGTCTATCTTCTTTGCTCTTCCCTTCTCCCCTTCCCGAGTGTCCATCTTCACTAGACTAAAAGTTGTGGAGCAACGTAAAAATGGCAGTTAAATTGGTCTCGCTTAATGTGCAAGGCCTGAATATCCCCCAAAAAAGAGTCAAGGCCTTCCGTCAGATGAGGTCTCTTCATGCTGATATTATCTGCTTCCAGGAGACTCATTTTACTAAGAAAAATACTCCTAAATTCCTTAGCGCAGATTATCCCCTTTTCTTCGCGGCATCTGCGGATACTAAACAAAGAGGGGTTCTTATCGCTTTCAAGCGCTCTCTCCCTTTCTCTTCGGAGCAGATAATAAGAGACCCTCAGGGTCGTTTCCTTATAATTGTGGGTGAAGTCCAAGACCAACCAATTACTATTGCTACATACTATGCCCCGTATCAGAATCAGAACGCTTTTTTTGAGGAATTCCTGAAGACCTTGGATCCCCTAGTAAAGGGGCTCTTAATAGTGGCCGGAGATTCGAACCAAATCTTGCATCCAACTTTAGATCGACAAGCTGTGGATCGAGCCTCTGTTGCGGGTAGAGATGGCTCCTCAAGAACAGCGTTTCGATCCCTCTTAAACCACTATCATTTAGTGGATGCGTGGAGGGAACTACATCCCGCAAGAAGGGACTTTACTCATTATTCTTGCCCGCATAGGGTCTTTACCAGAATTGACCATGTTTTCTTGCAACTTTCCTCCCTGCCACATTTGTCCCATTCTTCTATAGTACCAATTGTCTGGTCTGATCACGATTTGGTCTCAATTGAAATGTCTTCTTTAATGCAAAGATCCCCACAAAAATCTTGGAAACTCTACGACCCTATGTTATCTGATGAGACCCTCCTTGAGCGCACGCGTAAGGCAATTGAGGATTTCTACTTTGATAACACAGGGTCAGTGAGTTCTGACACCCTGCTTTGGGAGGCTCATAAAGCCGTAATCCGAGGTCACTTTATCCAAGAATCAGCTCGACGCAAGGCCCTTTACAAAAAGCAATTAAATACATTACTGGATGCATATCATTTAGCCTCTTCTGATTATAAAACCCACCCTACCAGGCGCAATAGGATAGCTCTTAATCACGCAGGAGACCGGCTTAATATGTGCCTCTCCAGTGAAGCCGAACGTCAAATAAACAGATCTAGGTTTAAGTGGTATCGTCTCAGTAATAAGCCAAACACCCCTCTGGCCAGAAGGCTCAAGGGAGTCACACAGAGGGTTAAACCTTTGCGCATTAAGACCCTTGACGGTTCACTTTCAAGTAATCCGACGAAGGTGGTAGCAACGTTCAGTAAGCACCTCGAGGATCTATATAAACCTAAAGCTGCACTGGATGAGCGCCTTGCTGAAAAATTGATAGGCCATTTACAACTACCTTCCCTGCCTGAAGAGCTCAGGGCCTCACTGGACAGACCGGTTCAGCTCTCTGAGGTCCAGGAAGCTATTAACTCCCTAAAGATAGGGAAACAGCCGGGCCCAGACGGTTTTACCGCCCTTTATTATAAAAAATTCTCCCAAGTACTCGCCCCACGCTTGGTTTGTATGTTTAACTCCCTTAGTAGAGGTGATTCGTGGAGTACAGACGCACTTACTGCGGCTGTCTGTATGATACCTAAACCCGATGCTGACTCTACCCTTTGGTCCAGTCATAGACCTATTTCCCTCATAAATATTGATGTTAAGCTCCTTGCTAAAGTCCTGGCGACAAGACTCAATAAGTTTATAGGGTCCCTAATCTCTAAAGAGCAGGCAGGCTTCATTCCCCAGCGACAAGTGGGGGATAATATTCGCAAGGCTATCAACCTGGTCCACCACGCCAGGAAGGAGGGACGCCAGACCATGCTGTTAACCTTGGATATACGTAAAGCTTTTGATACCGTAGCATGGGACTACCTTGAGTTTATTCTGAGGAAGTGGGGTATGGGTCCCTCCTTCATTGCATGGATTGCCTCATTATACTCTAACCCAGGAGCATTCATCAGATATTCAGGATATTCCTCTAACCGGTTCTCTCTAGGCAGAGGCACCAGGCAAGGTTGCCCCCTTTCCCCTCTATTGTTTGCACTCGCCATTGAGCCCCTCTCCAAGCTGATTCAGACTAACGTCAATATTAAGGGAATCACGATAGGAGCGTATGACCACAAGATTTCCCTATTTGCAGATGATATCTTAATGCTAGTAACGGACCCTATCACATCCCTCCCGAACCTCCTTCACACCCTAGATGACTTTTCTAAAATATCCGGCCTCCAAATTAATTCATCAAAGTCTCAGGCGCTCAATATTTCTCTCCCTGAGAGTACTT
This sequence comes from Gastrophryne carolinensis, assembly GCA_027917425.1. Taxonomy (NCBI): domain Eukaryota; kingdom Metazoa; phylum Chordata; class Amphibia; order Anura; family Microhylidae; genus Gastrophryne; species Gastrophryne carolinensis. The sequence goes on along the minus strand of CM051234.1, from coordinate 616,002,918 downwards.
TGACTACGCTCAAATCTTCTTTTGGCTTCTCTTGGCAAAATCATCACATTAAATATCTGGGTGTCCGACTAACAGCAAATTATGACTCTCTTTATGCTGCTAACTATCCCGCCTTGGCTAAGGACCTACGTACTCTAATATCCACCTGGACTAGATTGCACCTGTCATGGCTGGGTAGGATAGCGGCGGTAAAGATGACATGGCTTCCTAAATTGCTTTTCTTTTTCCGGGTACTTCCAATCCCAATCCCGGCCTCCTTTATCAAAGGTCTCCAAGCGTCTTTAAACTCCTTTATATGGGGGAAGCAAAGACCTCGGGTCAATCGGGGGACTATATATAGACCTAAGCAGCAGGGGGGCCTTGGTGTCCCCAACATAGCACGTTATTACTCTGCCTGTCAGATAGCCCAAATGTCGGCCGTCCATGCTGGCGCGGTAAGGCCATTGTGGGTTGACATTGAACAGACTAGCTGCTCTCCATTAAGGATTGAGAATTTGCTATGGCTGCCTCCGCTGGCCTATAAAGACATTGATAATCCGGTCTTGAATCATTCCCTCAGGATATGGAAGACAAATAGACTGAAAGGAAACCTCTCCTCCCCTCAGACCCCTTTGCTCTCTATATTTGGCAACCCCGAATTCCCGCCGGCTTTCCAGGAGCCTGTAGCTTTTGCATGGTGGAGGGCACACAACTTAACAAAGCTCAAAGATTTCTTAACACATAGGGGTATGATAACCTTCCCCGAGCTCCAATCACTTAGGGACATACCATGCAAAGAATATCTCCGCTTCCTGCAAATTACACATTATATAGGTACTAGATCTAAGTCGCGATCAGTATCAAGACCTCCTTCCCCCTTTGAGTCTATATGTGAGATGCAGCCCCTAGGTAAAGGGACGGTTTCCACGCTCTACAGGCTAATGTGCGAGGCGGATGGGAAATCCCCTCCGGCTTACACCACTAGATGGGCGAACGACCTTGGTGTGAACCTCTCGGAAGAGGACTGGAAAGCTGTATGGAGGAACTCATTTACTAAATTTCTGCACACAGGTGCCCAGGAGGTTAACATCAAGGTTCTGCTTCGTTGGTATCTGGTTCCAGAAAGAATTCACAGGTTCTGTCCTTCGTACTCTCCAGAATGTTTTAGAAACTGCCGTATGCAAGGTACCTATCTTCATATTTGGTGGGAGTGTAGGCTAGTTAACCAGTTTTGGGCTAAGGTTTTTTATCTTATATTTAAGGCAACAGGCTTACGTCTGACCCCCTCACCTCAATTAGCCCTCCTTAATCTCAGACCCACCGACTGCCCTAAAACACATTTTGAACTCGTGAGACATATTTTGACAGCCGCTAAAATGATTATTGCTCAATCATGGAAGAGCAGGTCCATCTCTAGCGGACGCCTCATACCTCGCATAAATGAGGTGATGCTTTTTGAAAAGATGGCTGCCTCAATGCAAGGCGATCTTACTCCCTTCCTGGCTGTCTGGGGAGGTTGGATCACCCATTTCCAGCCTAAAAACTTTGGTTGTCAACTGTTTGTATCCTAGCCCCAGGTGAAGCCCTTTTTATTTGGGTCATAGTATGGACACCCACCCTTTCTCCTCCTTCCCTTTTCCTCTTCTTTCTATACTCTGTTATTCTTCCTATTTTGCTCTGCCTTAAACCTGCTATGCTGCTGTTGGTTTTTAATAGCGTTGAATGCTCTTTATAAGAACTACAATTGAGCTTTGTTATGTACAAGTATGCCGTTAGTTGGATATGTCTTTATACTCATCTTACAAAATCTTCTGTACTTTGCATATGGATGTAACGTTTGCATATCCTCAATAAAAATATTGTTGAAAAAAAAAAAAAAAAAAAAAAAAAGAAGAGACAGGCCGGGAGGCCAAGAAACCATGTTACTTCAACAGAAAAACCTCAGGACAGGTTCCATATAAAACGGTAATCACCATAACAGGCAACAGGAGATAACAAGAACAAGGGTGGGGTGGAGCGACCTGAACAGGACACAGACAAAAACAATTCTACAGATGAGTAATCACAGACTTGTATTTTTCTCTGTGTCCTGTTCAGGTTGCTCCACTTCTTACATGTGGGACATCCAAAAGCAGTATCCAAAAAGAAGGGTGGGATCCCCATTGAGCAACAGCATGTAGTTCATGATACTACCGCCTGAAGCACCTTAAGGCCAAAGACAGCATCGGCTGAGGCCCTAACGTCAACCTTGTAAAACTTAGTAAAGGTACTAACAGAAGACCAAGTAGCGGCCTTACAAACCTGTTCAACAGAGGCCTGGTGCTGAGAGCCCAGGAAGCACCAATAGCTCTAGTAGAATGAGCTGTAACACGAAAAGGAGGAGCCTTCCCCTTGGCAGAATACGCTTGCACCACAGCCTGTCTAATCCACTTGCTGAGAGTGGATTTAGCTAGAGGCTGACCCTTCCTAGGGCCGTCAGTGAGAACAAAAAGAGAATCCGATTTCCTGAAGGATTCTGTTGCAACCAGGTAGTACTTAATGGCTCTGACCACATCCAAGGCATGGAGGGTCCATTCTTTAGAATTAGTCGGAGCTGGACACAGGGAAGGCAAAACAAATCCTCATTAAGGTGGAAGAAGAAACAACCTTAGGTAGAAAATCCGGTTTAAGGCGAAATACCACCTTATCTTGATGCCGCTCAAAACAAGAAGGCTTCATACAAAGCACAGCCAGCTCTGAAACGCAATGCACCGAGGTGATAGCTACCAAAAAGATCACTTTCCGAGTCAAAAAGGATAGTGCAGCATCGCACAAGGGCTCAAAGGGAGGACCCTGGAGAGCAGAAAGCACCAAGTTCAAATCCCACACCGGTAAAACAGGCTTACGTGGTGGTACTCAAGGGTACTCAGCTGGAGACCCGAGTCCAAACCATGTTGTAGGAATCCAAAATCCTTGAAAAGAGAAAGGTGCGACAAGGGAGACTCTTGGACTCACACCAGGCAATGTAGGCATGCCAAACTCTGTAATATATCATGGAAGAGGATTTCTTCCGAGCCTGAATCATGGTATGCACGACAGTGGTGGACAGCTCCTTCTCCATCAAGATGGCGGTTTCAGCAGCCAAGCTGTCAAAGCCAGTGTTTGTAAATTGGGGTGGCGCAGCAATCCCTGTGTGAGAAGCCCTGGATCGTCGGGCATGATGTAGCGATCCACTGACAACTGAACTATGTCCGCAAACCAACTCCCTCTTGGCCAGCGAGGAGCCACCAAGATGGTTGGAACCCCCTCCTGGGCTATCTTGCGCAGCACTCGACCCAGGAGTGGAAACGGAGGAAATGCATAAAGAAGCCTGAACTCCGTCCAAGGAATTGCCAGAACGTCCGTGGCGAAGGCCCGCGGATCCCTTGACAGGGAGACGAACCTCGGAAGCTTGTGATTGTGCCTGGACGTGAAAAGGTCCACATCCGGCTGACCCCAGCGGCGACACAGAGCTTGAAAGATCTTGTTGCTGAGACACCATTCTCCCAGACGAGAGGCCCCCCTGCTCAGGGAGTCTGCCTCCTGGTTCCCCACCCCGGGGATGTAAACCGCTGAGATGCAGGGAACATTCCCCTCCGCCCAAGTCAGGATCTGGGTAACCTCCTTGAGGACTCGCTTGCTCCGAGTCCCGCTCTGGTGATTGATGTAAGCGACAGCCGTCTGATTGTCTGAGCCGACCTGGACCGCACGACCCCGTAGATGGGGAGTCAAATGAACAGGACCAACCGGATCGCTCTCAGCTCCAGGAGATTGATGGGCAAGTGGGCCTCCTGCAGCCCCACTAGCCCTGGAACTTCAGCGATTGCCAAAAAACCTCCCCAGCCGAGGAGTCAGAAAGGACCTGCCAACTAAAGGATTTCTGGAGTCCAACCACCACGAGAGGGACTGCCTGGCCAGAGGAGACAGTGAGAATTCCTGCTCCAGGGACTCCTGTGTCCGGTCCCAACCGGTCAACAGATTCAATTGAAGAGACCTCATGTGAAACTGAGCGAAGGGCACTGCCTCGAAGCATGACACCATGAGGCCCACCAGCTTCATCCCCAGATGAAGAGGCACATGGCAAACCACTCCTGAAGAAGATGTTGAACAGCCAGCCTCAGGCCCTGAGCCGTCACAGGATTTTGGGAGATCCGGGACCGAATGAATCTTGGGGGCGGCCAAGCTGCCAGCTCTATCTTGTATCCGGAGGACACCACCTCCTGAATCCACCGGTCCGAGACGTGTTGCCTCCAGACGTGAGCAAAGAGCCGAACCCGTCCCCCCACCCGGCTGGGTGAGGGCGTCCCCTCATGCCTGAGGGGTCTTGGAAGGGGGCTTAGGCTTGGATCCCCAGGCAAGGCCGGGACGACCTCGGGCTCTACCTTGCCCCCATGAGTCTCTGCGGCCACCAGAGAAGGAAGATCCTGGGCCCTCCCCGAGAGGGACGAAAGGAAGAAGAGCCCCGAAAAGGCGTACCTGCTTCCGACGTTGAGGAAGTCTCCTGTCCTTAGCCAGGAGGTCCAGTCGTTCCCCGAACAGCCGAAGTCGCAGGAATGGAATACCTGTGAGAGCTTTTTTGGCGGCAGCATCCGGTGCCCACTGTCGTAACCAGATAGAGCGAAGCAGCGCGACCATCACAGCCAAAGCCCTACCACCAAAACGGACGGCGTCATCCATGGCCGATATAACAAAGGCAAGTAAGTCCATACAAGCCAAAAGCTCCCCATACTGCTCCGCTCGCTTGTGAGATTTGGCAATATCCGCGAGACACCTTACCTTCTTCTTAATGGCCATGGAAACAATGGCCGCAGCACAGACACGGCGTAGACCGGTTCCCACAGAAGTGAAGGTGTGACAGGCTAGCTGATCCATGCGCCTGTCAACATGATCACGCAAGGAGGAAGTCTCAGGAGACGGCATAACAGAGGTATTGGAGAGCCCCAGAACAGGAGCATCCACTTCCGGAGGATGGGACCATAGGCGAACCAAATCCTCTGAAAAGGGATAGCGTCTGTCCAGACCCCTAGGCACAGACGGCAACCTATTAGGCTTCTCCCATTCCTTATAAACCATCTTAGAGAAGTGGCCTCGTTCAGGAAAGACAAGGCGCTGTCTCTCCGGGCGAAAAAGGTCCCCCTGTTTCTTCTTGGCTGCCTTAGGAGGAACAATGTGCAGAGTATCAAGTACCGCCGACAACAGCTGCTCAGTATCATCCTGGGGCCACTCGTCCTCGTCAGATGAAGACCCGTGGTGACTGTCAAGGTCCCCCCGACTACCCCCGGAGGAGTCGGACCCCTGGAGCAACTCACCCTCAGCGGAATCTCGGCCACCGAAGGCTTCATAATCCTCATCGTCAAAAATGGCGCGAGCCGGCTCCAAATGCCGCTTCTTAAACTTGGCCTTGCCAGCGGTCGAACACACCGACTGCTCAATGCTAGTCAATCTGAGCTCAAAATTACTACGCGAGTCCCTGCTGGCCTTCCCCTCACTAGGGGCCAGAAGCAGGCGCGGGGGAGTCGGCGAGGCCGGAGGAGCAATGGGACTGGGGCCGGCAACACTTGCCCCATCCTGATCCGCAATAGCACTCTGGGCGCAGGGCACACAAACCACGTTGCGACCACTCAGCGAGCATGTACCACACACAAGGCAAAGCCCGCTACTTCCAGAAGCCTCCATTATGGTGATTATGATAAGAAAGACTCAAGGCACTAAGACGGCCTGGAACCGTACAGAAAAAAACCCAATTTGACTCTCAGCACCCTAACCCACAGGACAGGAAAGGGTGGAGGGGGGGTGGGGCGGGGGGTGATGTATAGACCGGGAGGAACCACAAGAATCTCAATATGGGACTCTGAAGGACACAAAAGGAAGCAGATAAGCATCCCACAGCGCATGCACAGCCAATATAAAATAAAAAGACCGGACTCACGGACCAAAAGGGAGACAGTTAAAGAGCCTGGGAAGAGCCTCTGGAGCCTGTGCAGCCTGTCAGCAGACCAAGGAGCGACACTGTGAGGAAAAAAACAGGAACTTTACCTCAGGAAACTCTGTGAGGAGAGTGGCGCCGGCTTGCCCAAGCAGCACCTCAAGGGGCGGACCGCCTCAAGGGGCGGGAGCCAGTTGAAGAGCCTGGGAAGAGCCTGTGCAGCCTATCAGCAGACCAAGGAGCGACGGCGTGAGGTAAAAACGGGAACTTTACCTCAGGAAACTCTGTGAGGAGAGTGGCGCTGGCCTGCCCAAGCAGCACCTCAAGGGGCGGCCCCCCCGACGCCATAACGTAGAAGAGGCAAGAGGAGCAGGAGTGGGGAAGGTAAGTATATTGTGAAGTAAAAAACTTGAGAAAAACACACACAGCATAAAATGCACAAGAATGCATGTGGGACACATAATGAAAAGGGAAAAAGGGGTGGTTCCTCCCCTCCCCCCGCCTATAGGCTTACCATAGCCTATGGCTGGCTTACTCTTAGGAAGAGTCTGCGGCCCAGAGCGTAGCTCTGCCGAACGCCTGACCCTCTGGGTTCCCCTACCTGCACCTGATCCACAGCCATGGCTGGGAGGCAAGAAGGGTCCCGGAAGCAGGTGGGAATACTGCTTGCAGCGGCCGACGGGCTAGTAATGCCCCGCTTATCTGCGAAGTCCATGGAGAGAGAGAAAGAGACCATCTTCGCAGTCAGACTGCAGGAGAAGACTGGGGTCTTCTGGGTAATTCTGGCCCTTTTATGGGCCGGGAGGAGCCACAAGTCTTCCTGCAGTCAATTGCGCCACCTGTGGCGGATTACCCACATGTAAAGAATTGAAATGAAGCAAGCTGTGCTGTACACCTGGAAAAAGATGGGGCCCGCTGGAAGACAATGTAGAAAAAACTGTAAGCATCCAACATGCATAAGGAACAGCAAAACAAGCGTGCAAGGGACTCACGGAACCGCCAGCGGGAGCAGGATCCGGATGACCCTGCTGGCTACCCTGATGTAGGCGACAGCCGTCCGCGTCCCCTTCCTAAGTACAAGCAACAGAGAAGGCGACTGGCACGCTGCGGAGCTGGGAACGCGACGCCCGCGGAGCAGATAATGGCGCCGGCAGGATACGCCAAACACATACACCTCGAGGGGTGGGCCCCGCAGCGATGACGCGGAAAGTGTCATCCCCCCCACTGCGGAGCGCAGTTCGCACATAAGCACCATAGCGGCCGCACAGAAAGGCGGCCCGGCCGTTCCTGCTGGGGTCCCCCGCCCCCCTCCCTCACAGAGCCCTGTCAGCTGGAGGGGAGAGGAGAAGGACAAGGCACGAGGGAAGTGAGTATAAGCAGTAGTTTAAAACACACATACACATAAAAAAGAATAAAGCTTGTGGGAATATGAGGGAAAAACATGGGCCCTTTTAGGTGGTTCCTCCCCCCCCCCCCCATATAGGCTCACCATCGCCTATGGCCGGCTACCCTTTGGGAGAGGGTCTGCGGCCCAGAGTATAGCTCTGTGAATGCCTGACCCGCGGCGTTCTCCCTACCTTCACCCGTTCCATAGCCGAGGCTGGGAAGCAGAATGGGTCCATGGAAAAAGGCGGGAATAAGGATGCAGTGGCCGACAGGCTTAGAATGCCCCGCTCGCCTGCAATATCCTGAGAGAGTAGGAAAACGATCCTGGCAGTGAGACTGCAAGATGAATTTTGGGGATTTTTGGGAGACATCTGCCTTATAAGGGGCCGGGAGGAGCTACACTTTTTGATCTTGCCCTCACTGCGCCACCTTGTGGCGGATTACTGACATGTAAGAAGTGGAGCGACCTGAACAGGACACAGAGAAAAGTTCTCCACAATTTCCCAATCGGCTTTCAAATTCAAGCCCGCAAACTGTAACCTTTTCTATCTGATAAGATTGAATATCACACAGTACCTTTCGGTGAATTGGGTGCCGAGTCTTTTCCTCGAGGTGTGTTTGGCTTTTTCTTTTCTTCAGAGTTATCTGAAATACACATTACGCATGACATTTATATTTTTCTGCAGAATACATTCAAGTATATATTTATAACTGAAGACAAAGAAATAGGTAGATTTTGTTTGGTTTTGTTTCACCATGTTGTTTGGTTTCACCATGTTTTTAAGGCTTGCTGTGTTGAGTAATTACTACACTGAAGGCTGGTCACATGGCACATGAATAGCTCTTTATGACACAAGCAATAGTGACACACTCGTCAGAACATAAAAGATTAATGCTTATGCAAATGAATTGCTAAGACAAATGATATGCATTAAAGAGGCCCAACACCTGTGTGGGTGCGGGGGTTGGTTCTCACCGCTATTAGACAGTCTGGGATGGGGTGGGGGTATACAGGCTTTCTAGGGGGGTTATGTGTGGGTGAGCTCCAGCATTTTGGAGTCTGTCTATAGCAGTGGGGACCAACACCCACGCCACATGGGTGTTGGTCCCCTTTAAAATACATCTGCTAAATGAAATTATATAAAACACATCGGTATAGAGTTTGTCCTGCATAAGCCATAGAAATATAAACAAATACCATTACAGGTCCTTTGCGGCATGCGCAAGCTCTGCTTGGTATGATGCCAGATGTGGGCCGCACATGCAATGTGGGATTCCGGATTGAGGGAAGTATAGGGGACAGGCTATGTAATACTGTACTTGCTCCCTATGAGATACTAGTGTCCTGGCACAAACTTTGGTGGCCCGTATTGCCAAATTTAAAACCTATCTAGAGTCTGCAGTAGACCATTATCGCACTGAAACTTTGACATTTAAACTTAAGTACAAAAGAGAAGGGGCCAGGGCCGAAGGCACAACTCACTCGGAGAAGAGCCCAAACAGGGTTCCAAATCTAGTAGTCAACTTATTATCCCGTGAACTCACCACAAAAGAATTACAGGTACTAGAGGATTAAGCTTTGTGCCCACCTATATAGGTAATTAACTTGAGTTAGATATTGACTTACACAAGTTCTTCCATTCCATCAGAATAAAGGCACACTTCCAGACTAGTGACTATCCACCCAACAATAAAAAGAGAATGGACCTAGTCAGGGGAGTGGAAACCTCCTGCTCAGAACCATGCTATAGAAACTTTTATTAATCTGGTACAAAAGGAAGTTATCAAACTACAGAGGCCCCACTCATATGATTCTATTAGAGAATCAACTTCAACAATTGGTACTGGAGTTAAATTCCCTTGAAACAGATAATACAATTAGAATAAAACCTGCAGATAATGGGGGTGGCACTGTAGTATTGGATCAGGCCAACTATGAAATATAATTTGGGACCAGCTAACAGACAAGACTATATACCAACCTCTTAAAGAGGATCCCCTATTACAGATCAAAACCCAACTTGACACCCTAATTAGCCGGGCAAACAATGACAATAATATTGATCATAAAACTAGAGATTTTCTTATAACTGATGTTCCACTGACTGTTTTATTTTCTTCCTTAAATCCACAAAAATCTGTCTCAACCTCCAGGTAGACGAATTGTTGCTGGGACACAATCCATCTTTCAATCTGTGGCAGTTTTTGTTAGGGCGAGCGCTGCGTTTTCCCCGCGCAGCGCCCCCCTCCGTGCCTCTCCTCGGGCGAGCGCTGCGTCCCCTTCCTGCAGCGCTCCCCGCTCTACCGCCATCCGGGCGTCCGCTGCTGGCCCCCCAGGCTGCGTTTCCTCCTTACCTGGTCCCCGCGCCTCCTCCTCTGACCGGCATGGCCGCCGGCTTCCTCCTTCTGTCTCAGTTCCGCCTTCCCTGCGCGCACGTCCCCGGCCACTAGGGGGCGCGCGCGTCAACCTTCTCAGATTTAAAGGGCCAAGGCCCTGTTAATTGGTCTCTGCCATCCAATCCCTTTTTGGCTCTTCCTTTAAATAGAACCCTGCCTTACTTCCTGTGCCGGATCTTCGGTGTTGTTCCCTGAATGATATTCGCTGTTTTGCTTGATTCCTCGTGTATGACCTCGGCTCTCCCATTGACCTTCGAACCTGTGCTGCCCGTCCCGACCTCGGCTTGTGTCTCCGCTATTGAACCCGCGCTGCCAGTCCCGACCTCGGCTTGTGTCTCCGCTACTGAACCCGCGCTGCCAGTCCTGACCTCGGCCTTCTCCTTCGACCACCGTTTGTCTCTACTGCACGTCACTTCAGCAGTTTGTGGAACTGTGCCGCTGTTGGGGGGTAGCGACCTGGGAGTCACCTGCCGCACAAGACCATCCCGCCTTGCGGTGGGCTCTGGTGAAAACCAGTGGCTCCTTAGACTCCGCTCCCCTGACGCGGTATCTGCCAAACAGTTCTGCAGATCCTGCGGGTCCACTTCTTCGCACGTTCAACCCGGAGCGTAACAGTTTTCCTACATAACATTCACCAACCTTGTGTCCTGTCAACCTTTTTTACTGGATACAGGTGACTTCTTGGATGTTATCAGTAGATTAGGCAACCTACCCCCCCAATTGCACACTTTGTGCAATGGATGTAAACAGCTTGTATACATCTATTTCCCACAACCTGGGCACTGAAGTCATAATGAATGTTCAGTGTACTCAAGAAAAAATCCAATCCTTATCGACATTCGTTATTGAGCTTTTGACCATTGTTTTGACCAAAAATTATTTCATGTATGGCAAATTTATTTATGGCATCTTTTGAGAACACATTTGTATACAGCCACCCATTATATGAACCAAATGTACCTGTATGAAAACGATATACGGACAATATATTTTTCTTGTGGCAAGGTATCCATGCAGATCTACTGACCTTTTGAGAATCCCTAAACTCCTTCCTCCCTTCAATCTCCTTCACACTAAACAGCAGCAAAGAGAAGGTAAACTTCCTTGACGTTACAATTAGCATTGAAAACAATTTCTTCAGAAAGGATGTTCACTGCAAAAGTTCTGACTGCAATACCTACTTACATTCATAGAGCTTCCACCCCAAAAACGTAAGACTAGTCTGCCCTATAGTCTGACTGAGATGCATTATTGATGATGACAATACATTCAGACTAAGAGCTGGGAAAGTGGCACAGAACTTCAGGGACAGGGGTTATGACAATGAACTTCACTATGGAGAAGCCTTTAATCGACCTAGATCCTCACTCCTTTACCACAACCCTAGATCTTCCAGTAAAAGGCTCCCCATGATCATGATACTCCAAAATTAACCCACTAGTAAAGAGAATAACCCAAAATATTTGTCTGTTATTGGAAGTGATGTCTGATTGAGACATGAGCTGACTAACCCTTCCATGTTCACTTACAGACGCTCTAGAAATATCAAACAACATATCATTAGAGCAGACAGCTCATAAAAGGAGCAAGCCCAACATAACCGAGGAAACTAGCTTAGATTAGGTTAACTAGCTTACCTAAACCTATTATATGTACAAAAGTGGTCACTGCGTCCACTGTGGACATGTAATTAGGGACTCCAAATTCTCACACTCACTGTCAGGAAAACTCTACCCCATTAGGGGGCTGAATTGCACTACAACATTTGTCATCTATCTGTTGAAGTGCCCTTGTGGCAAGGCCTATGTGGGCCAAACCACAAGGGACATACGCACCAGAATATGTGAGCATGAAAGTGCAATTCGACAAGGCGATCTAGGCTCATCAGTCGCCAGGCATTTCATAGAAGCCCCACATCAAACATCGCAACTCTGATTTACAGTGACTCAGCAGGTCAAACCCCTAAAAGGCGTGGGGATCCCAAATTACTGCTATCCAGTAGAGAAGTATTTTGGATATATGAACTCCAAACTTTGTCACCTAGTAGGCTAAATGAAGCACCATTTTCACACAAATAATCCACATAATATGGACGTCACAATTTACCTTACAGCCCTAATCTCCGTTATTCTTTTACTCTGACCTGCGCCGTATAACTCTTGCCTGCTTAGCTATAAAAAAACACTTGTTTATTTTAAGCTGTTTCTTACCTATATATTTGTCTAAAGCCGAATTCTATGTTCCCTTGGTGTTTTCTAATGATCTTGGTTAAATTGACATAGTGTGTCTTGCTACAACACAGTGTAACTTCTGAACAGGTGCATACTATGTATAGAAGGTTACCCTAGATTAAAGTTGACCAAAACCCAGGATTTTGACTATCCTGGGTTTTGGCCCTTGCCCCAGTGGGGTTGCCTCCGATTCCAGAGTGATTGTCAGAGCAGCTCATTAAAACTGATATAAGGCCAACAACTTTTGATCCTGATGACACTCACGGCTTTCTAGCTAGTGATTGAGAAAAGTCAAAAGTCCAACTTTCCTAATGGCCTTTCAAAATAAAACACACAAACTGTAAACTTTTCTAAAAAAAAAAGTCTAACACTATGGTAGGAGTGAATATCACATTATCTTTTGATGTACCTTTTGATGAACTTGGTGCCGAGTCTTTTGCTCGAGGTGTGTTTGGCTTCTTTTTTTCTACAGAACTATCTATGAGAATACATAATAATCATGACATTGATGTCTTCTGCATAATACATAATAGTTTATGTCATACATTTATAACTGAGGACAAAAGAACAGATAGATTTTGTTTCAGTGTGATTTTAAAATAGTTTTGCTCTGCTGAATAATCATCACACTAAAGGCTGGTCCCATGGCACATAAAAAGACATCATGACATAAGCACTAGTATCACATTTGTCAGAACACAAAAGCTTAATGCTTAAACAAATGTATTGCTAAAAAAACTATATGTATTAAAATACATTTATTAAATGCAGTTATGTAAAATACATTCTTATTGAGTATCTGCAGAAGCCTTACAAATATAAGCAAATACCATTTAATCAAGTTATGTATCTAAGAAAAACATTCTTGTCTTGTTCAAATCTTTGTGAATTCTGCCACTAGCAGACCATAGAAAATACAGGGGTCATTTACTACACTCGCGCCTGTTCGCTAATTTACGCCTGATGGGGTACACCATGGAGTAGATGCAGAGCCCCTTTCTCAACATTTTTTGGTAGGTATTACTACCAAACAAAAAAAATCACACAAAAAAGAAAACATTTCGCATAAAAAATTCTTGCAGAAAAAAAGGCTTTGCTGAATCAGATGAGGTGGAAAAATGGACAAGAAAAGAAATTTTCACACAAAAAAATTATGAGAAAGGGGCTCTGAACCAACCCTCTTGTGTGCTGCAAGTGTGGAATAACACGGTGATCTAAGCTATTTTGTGCCGAATGCAGGGAACAAATAACTTTCTGGTGGCATTTTGCTGGGTCTTCACCGCACTTCGCTGGTCAAATTGTGTGGTATTTACTAGCGAACAGGGTGCTCTGCGGCAGCGCGGTTTGCTATTATCAAATCAAAAATTATGCTGGAAACTCACTTAACAGCTTAGGGCAGCATGGGATTTTGTCTCAGAATATATGTGTGCTGTCTCTACAGTGTCTGGGGTGTTTGAGAAGCCTCTAAAAAAAAAAAATCACTAGTCATCCAATACTATCATCTATCTGACCTTCACGCTTGATGTATTAGTGAAAGATATAAATATTACATAAACAGCCATTCTCACCAAAAATTACATTGATTCCTATGGGGTTCGCCACTAAAAGCTGGCACACTGAAAAGCCCTTCGCCAGCATTCGCATAGGGCGAAGATGAACATACTTGAATCAGACGAACAGTCTGGCACAGGCTGGAAAAGAAAGGTAGCGGCCATTTTGAAGCTTCCTCTCCCAGCATCTAGGTCATGCTGCTGCCTGGATTTATCTGACATAACTGACAATGCACAGTAACAGGAAGCCTAGCAGCACTTCCTGTTTGCAGGTGGCCTGCAAATGCATGATCTGCCATTTTACTACAGTAGGAGTTAGAAAATGGTAAATTATTTTTTATGTGCAGCAATGTAAATTGCCCTGGGGAGGGATGCATATGAGCACTGTTTGTTGTGTTGGTCTGGTTTGTCATTTTTGACTGTTGGTCTGCTTTAAATACAGCAAGCACAGCCTACGCCTGGTGAATAGGCCATTTTTAGAATAGTAAATGCGGAAAACTAGCAAAAGCAAGGCGAATGGTCAGCGAACCACCCCCACAATCTTTTGACGTTCTTTTTTACGCTATCCATTCAGAGGGAGAAACTGTGTCACTGTGAGTGCAGCAGCCAAGTAGGCTTTGTTTCAACGTACAGAGCCTATAAAATAGCCCCATGCAGCATAGCATAATTCCTGGGGTAAAAGTGTGGGTTTCACACCGTGAGCCAGTTAAAATGTTATTCTGTACTTGCTAACAGTGAACGGGTACAAAATCTGGTGACACGTACGGCAACACAATAGGAGTAGTTGATCTGAGGTGCCAGAGAACCCCCCCAAGAACCTTTTTAAAAAAAATGTTGGGAAAATTGCCCCATAGAGAGGTTGCAGACACCAGCAATATATTGTTCATGCTAGAAAAAAAGTATTTTTATTTAAAGCCCAATAATCCATTCAGTTGGTTTAGGTAATGGTCCAATTTTCCTGGCACCAGCTTTCATCAATCTATCAATCTGGGCATACCAGTCTACAATAAGTTACACTTTTACAGTCTACGTGGTTTTAGAATTTGTACATCTGTAGTATGTCAAGTTGCATAGAGCATCCCGACTGCTAGTGAGTTTTTAGCTGCTGAATGAAAACTGCGTCAATAAAAAGAAATAACCAGGGGAGGATGGTTCAGCCACTTGAGTTATTGACCTCTCCAAAGTCAGAAGGAAATTATGCTGGGGAAATCCCAGAGTTGTAGCTTAAGTGATACCTAGAACATGTTGCAAGGATTCTGTATGACTGATGTATAGCAGCACATGGAAGTCAGGATAATGTTAGTATGTGGTCATTTATAATAGATAATGAGAGGTGTGCAAAAGAGCAAAGGTATAAGATAATTAGAGAAAAAAAAAGTCTAAAAAGATCTGTAGATGAAGAGCGGGAGGGAAAGTTCTCATATCAATTTGGTGATTTAGTAGAAAGTCCACTTTGAATAATAATTCTGATAAAAGCATTAAGAATAATTCCATCATGCTTGGTAAAGCTAGCTGGACACAGCTGAGAAATACACATTCCCAAAGATAAATCTTCATTCAAGTAGAATTAGAAGTCACAGGACCTTTGGGTGACCTTGATTTTCCTTTAGCTTTTTTTGCAGATGTTTTTTTATCTGGTGATGAAGGACGTTCATCGCTGGAGGCTACTGGAGGTGGAGGAGGGGGAGATGGAGGTGGTGGTGTGGCTGGAAGTGGTGGCATCTCTTCTTTCTTTTCCGTCTCTTTACCTATGAATTAAATGCACTTAATTAGGAATAATATAACAACATTGGGAAAGAAATAAAAACCCAAAGTTTAGTGTAGAACCATGATCCCCATATCTAATTTCTAGATTTAGAGCTTGGTTTATGATGGCCACCACTTTCCACTGTTAAGTTTTCAGTGGTTGCCACCACTGCTGCCTCTAATGTGGCAGTCACGTAAATGAAGACTGAAGGAAACAAGTGGAATTGCGTGTTGATATGTTTGTGCAGGCAGCATATTGATACGTTTCACTTTCTAACGTTGAAAAACTATAACATCTATCAAAAAAATGTGCATGGCACAGGCTAGCCAGTCAAAGAAGCATAAATAATAACCTGTAACACGTTCAGGATGGCAGCAAAAAACAACGTGCGGGAAGTTGGAAGACAAGTTAGTGATCTTGATTTAATTTAAACTGGATCTTCACTCTAAATAAGAGCGTATCGTATATGTTTCCCCCACCCTGTCTGAGCAAAGCACAGCTATAACCCGTCCCCCTGCAGTTTTCCCCCCTCTACTCTCCTCAGTATGTGATGCTTCTGAGGCAAGATGGCAGCGCCCATATCCTAGAGTACCGAACAGAGTTGCAGCCAATGGGGGGAAAGAATTATAAGTAAGAAACTAAAAACATAAAATATATTAATTTTAAATGCTGGTGAATAATGTTTCAAGGGTTTGGGCTATTCATTAAATTATGCTGAAGGTCCGGTTAAAAAAAAATCTAATTAAGATATTTTAGGATACCTTCACAAATGTGATTTGTTTTTGCTCTGGCAACTATTTAACCCTTAAAACATTTTAATAAACTCACAATACAGGTCTTGATTCTTTACATTTTTCTTAACATATCTCATGACAATAAGAACCATTTCATGCTTTATTTCAAAATAAGTCTGTTTAAGCATCATGAAAGGAGCCAATGAGTGGGTGGCCACGCGCACAGCGCAGGAGGCTACCGGTCTGACAGCACCCGTGCAGCAGAGTCAGGATGGTGGCGCCCTATGTGGTTATCGGGCGATGACCATCGCTGGATAGCAGGCGAGGCAAGTGTCTTTTTGTTGTTTAACCCCTTAGCCCTGCTTTAGCGCTAGTTAAGGGTGGCAGGACGGGGGTAGTTTAAAAATGGGTAGTCTGGCTGAACTGACCCGTTAAGTCCATTAGGCTTCTGATAAGGTTTGATAGGGAGTGTGGGAACGGGTATGTTACTGTACATATGGTGAGAAAGCCAGTGACACAGGGCCAGCCATTTCCAAATGGGTGTTTACCATTTTATTGATGCTATTATTTTTGACTGATCTAGTACAACTGGCTTTGAATTGGGAATCTGAGATAATGATGATTTGTATTTTCTCTTTTGTCATATGCATGTGGATATATTGGTAAGCCTTAGTTAAGAAGCGTCAGCGACACTTTTTGGACTCAGCAGGGGATTCAAGAAAGAAAAAACGGCAGCGCTGATGCAGCCGCTAGCTTGCGTCTTATTTAACACTAGCGCCGAAAGGATGCAGCGCCAGGCGCTGTGGCTGAATCGGCGCTAGCTGAAACCTGGCGCTGTAGCTTAAGATCCCATAAAGCACAATGGGCAGAACTGGATTGTAGTGTTTAACCCTTTAAAGCGGTCCTTCACTCTGAATAAGAGTCTATCTTATATGTTTCCCACACCCTGTACATACAGATTGCTCACATTAAAAATCACCCTACCTGCATCTACTGCATGTTATGAGCCTTTAAACATCCAAGATGGCGGCTTATGGAAGCCGCCATCTTATCAGGCAGCCTGCAAACAGGAAGTGCCTCCTGACTGTGCTGCTCTGCATTCTGGGACTGCTGACCTTTACCCGACCCCAGCTCTGCTCTGTCTGAGCAAAGCACAGCTATAACCCGCCCCCCTGTACCTTATCCCACTCTCCTCTCCTCAGTAAGTGTGATGCTTCTGAGTCAAGATGGCGGCGCCGGTATCCTAAATTCCTGAACAGAGTTGCAGCCCAGTGGGAGAGAGAATAATAAGTAAGTGACTAAAAACGTAAAATATATTAATTTTAGATGCTGGGGAACCGTTTTTTAAGAGTTTGGGCTTTTCATTAAATCACGCTGAAGGTCCGGTTTAAGTGCCAGCCTACCTGCAGCTTTTGTCACCCTTTGTTGCCAGACCACGTTTCACTATTTTGAGCTACATATGAGTCTGGGATTCAACATGCAATGTCTTGTTTGTCCTTTTTTTTAATGTATTCTCAATACTTTTGGATGAAATATGTGCAAAAAAATGACGTAGGGTCCCCCCTGCCCGGGGGGGTGGGAACCATTTTTTTTTGGAATTTTAAGGGTTAGGCTAGAAAAAAAAAAAAACAAAAAGGACGTAGGGTCCCCCCTTACCCGTCATAACCAGCCCGGGACCAGCTATGGGGGCTTGTAGGAACAGAGTGGAGGGGCCAGCTTTTGTGGCCCCCCACCCTGCAGCCTACAAGCCCACATACCCTGTGTGGGCCCGGACTCTTCTGCCCCCCCCCCCCCCGGGCTTTGGGGAGGCAGGTCATTGGGGGTGCGGGGGTTAATGGCAAGTCACCCGCTAGTTGCAGGTGACTTGCCAGCCCCCAGCCTTGTGAACTGGTACAGGGGTCTCATGGAACCCTTACCAGTTCACAAAGGGTTAACAGTAAAAAAAAAAAACAGACACAAAAATGTCATTTATTAAAAAAAAAAAATAAAAAAAAATAAAACTTTACTCACCTCACCCGATTGTCAGCTCCTGTGTTGATCAGCTGTCAGATGCCTTGGTGATCGCTGGCCAGAGGAGGGGGGGGGGGGGGGCAGGGGATCAGAGCATTCTCTGCCCCTCCACTGCTCTGCCCAGCGATCACCAGGGCATCTGACAGCTGAGCCGAGGAGAGGCGGGACGACACCCGGGAGTCTGGTCCGGTTTAATGCTTATAATTACATAATATAATCATAATATAATATTACACACATTTTTTTTTGGTACAGAACTTGCATTGTGACTTGTCAATAATTTAAACACACACCTAGATTGGGGAGTTATTAAAATTGATTTTAATGGCTTCTTTCGCTTAACAATGTGTAACTAGGACACCAACAACTAGAACGCAGCCTAAATGCACTGTAAAGTTTGTTCCATCATTGGTCGCGCCAATGATTTCAAGTAGGAAAAAATTCATAAATATGCTGGGGAGCGCTCAAAAAACAGCAGTACAACGTGATAATTGGATGGCGGGTCCAACAGGCGCTGACCCAGGCCGGCCAATACAATCGACAACAACAATCAAAGCTAGAGCCGAAGTGTATATATATATATATATATATATATATATATATATATATATATATATATAATAAATAAGGAAATAATAAATAAGGCCCTAAGTTATACAATGAATTATAACCTATACATTTCTGATATTGGCTATAACATTTGGATTTGTAATAAGATATATATATATATATATATATATATATATATATATATATATATATATTTTAAAATTAATTGTTTATCACGTTTCTTTTCATAATGGGATTGTGGGTCAGTATGGGATGCCCCACATAATGAATTGCTTGGGGTAATTTTAGATTATATGTTTGTATGTAATTTTGAATGGGGAATTTATATAAAGATGAATTCATGAGATACATTTGATTTGATTAACTGCTGTGGAGAGGGTGCTGCACTTTGGGGCTAATTGGGTGGTTGCTGGAACCACTATAGGGTAGAATATATAGTTATAACTTAAAGTAGCCCTTAGTTGTAAATACGGCCACATGCAATATAGGATAATATTAATTGACTATTGAACAGGTGGTGCGAAATACACATTTTTTGTATACGATATTGGCTTTAACATATCACCTAATTCTCACCTAGTAATATTGTTGAAATTAGATATCAATATGTGTAAAAAGTGTGTAAAAAGTCCAACATTTTCATGGGCTACAATAACTTTTTCACTTGACTGTATGTGTTTCATTTTGGGCTTACTGCCTCTTCCCTCCAAAATGAAATTTTCTTTTATTTTTTTATTCTCTGAAGCTTGCCACAATACCTTTAGTTTGCTTTGTGTAGATGGTTGATAAAAATACTTCCTCCAACTTCTTGCACAGAATGTCTTCCTCCACTTCTCCATCCACCTTTACTAAATTAGCTTGCTGTGAAAACCACAACTCAAGCTTCTGCCAGTTGTCAAGAAACCCTGTAATTCTAGAAGATGAAAATAACTTTTATGATGTTTTGCCATTATAAATATTTATCAAGGCTGATGGTATTATATATTGTGCATTTTATTTGGACAGGATGAATGATAATCATTTTAAAGCTGGCTTTTCTCCAAATTGGGATGACCCGCTGTGTGAAATCTTACCGAGCGCCGAGCGTCAGTAAAAACTCGCCTTTCCACACTTGGAGCATGGGAAGGTGAGTTTTTACGAGCTACCTGGGAGGTTTTAAAACAAAGCAAGTTAATGCCCCTGTCATCAGCCAGGACTCCTGGTCTCCAAACAAGGAAGCCTGGTCTCCGGTCATAATGCCCAACTGTGTTCCCTGCCATCAAACCTAGTATCCAACAACGGCCAAGCCTCTTCAATCGTGACCTAGTCTCCAGCTGTAATGCCCTGTCTCCAGCTGTGCTACTGTCTCCATCCATGTGAAGTCTTGTCTAGCACTCTCTGTGCCTGGTTTGCACAGTGTATTTTGGACCCTGTACGGTGTAGTGTTAGACTAGAGCCTCTTGCTTACAAGAGTGAGATTTGGAGGCAATCGGCCATAGAAATAATGGAAGATCCAAATGCCCAGGACACCCACACTGCTCAGTCTGTAGCCAGGGGGTCCACATCCTGCTCTCTGACACCTGAGCCATCACTTGACACCCTAGTCTGTGACAGCACTTTTTTTGTTTCTGGTTGCAGTTATATTCCTGGCTCCTAAAATATGCATATTCCTTGAAATCCAACACTTCTGGTTACGACTGGCTTGCCGTTACTGTATCCTGAGCTTTCCTGTATGTTGCTTCTGCTCTTCCCTAACACTCAGATACTGTGCTACACCTGTCTCCCAGGTAAAAAGCCTCTTTATCTACCACAACATCCGAAAATCCAAGCCCTTGCCATCAATGGCTGTTACTGACACCCATGTATATATAGTATGGCTTCTTCAGCACATACTTCATCTTGTGTATATATTGTATTGCTTGTGTGCCATCCTTACTCTTAGCTTGTTGAGGTCTGAAAACCCCAGTCACCAAGAAGCAGCCCTAGCTGCCCATTAGTGAGCTGCCATTCCTTGACAGTGCTCATATACAGTAGTTTGTTCCATTACAAAAAAATTCTGTGGGACTTATTTATGAAGTTTTCAGCTGCCTGGTAATGGTGGCAATGTCACGGTTCATCTTATGAAGTACACATTCATCATTCATAGATTAGGGGGTGCTAATCTTACCAACCTGTGCTGGATTTGGCTCAGCGTTTCAGAATATCCTCCTGCATCTGCGGTTATGGAAGGATCTTGGCCTTGACCTGTTACATTGAGAAAAGGCAATTCATTTTTTGTTCAAAGAGGCTTAGTGCCAATTGGGAGATGTTATTCCTTTAGCCCCACTGCTAAAAGGAGGTACCTAAAACAAAGGGACTGATTTACCAGACTTAAACCAGATTGTGCAGGTGTGTGTTAAACAATGGTGCACAATGGAGCACAGGGCACAAGTGCCAGCATCGTTTATCATTTTTTTCAGTTGGGACATCCGGCAACAGTGTCTTGCTTATGTCTTGCTTATTAGTTTATTAATTGCCACGGTTGGTGGTGTTATAATAACGGTCATTTTGGAGGAGGGAAGGAATCCTTTAGTCTATTACTCAACCTGCGGTACACATACCCCAGGGGGTAAATAGCAGTGTTCAGGGACACACCAAGGAGGTGTCTGACTGATCTGATTTACTACTTGTTTTGGTACTATCTGTAACTGATCACCCACTTGGGGGTATTTGGTTGAAACTTCTTGATGCTAGCAGGTACTTGGGTTAAAAAATGTGAGAACCATTGCATTAGGCCACAAATAGGTGGCAACGTGGACCAACACTTATGGATGGAAAGCTGTTCTTATGGTAAAGCCTTTCTTTAGATATCACAAAGCAGCACTGACATGATCCTAGAGCTGCCAGTTAAGTAGTCTTCCTCCTTATAACAATATGGGTAGTGTGCACCTCCCCTGTGGCCAGGACAGAGTCCGCTTTTATCTGGCATTGCAGATTTTGCATTCATATACAAAAATCTTGTGAATGTCAACCACAATTAGGTTAAAAGAATAATAAGAATAATGTATTATTTGACAACATCACTCATGCAAACCTTTAACAATTACAACTATAACAAGGCTTGTAACTATGTTTAAACTGGAATAATACCGTCTAAATAAGTTTGGATTGCGCATCGGCGCTAACCAGATTGTAGCCAGAATAAAAGTGCTCACTTTTGTAGGTTTGTGTAAAACACATTTTTATTGTGATAATGGCGGCCCCTGGGGGATCTTTGGCCAAATATCCTGGAAGCACCGCCCAACTCCTGAGCAAGTGGAGCACTCTGCGCATGCCCATTTGCAAGGGCGTGGACCAAGTATGATTGAGAATTAGCAAATAATCTTAATGTATTACATTGACAAGCCAGTTAAAGCAGAATACCTTCGTTGACCCCAATTTGGGCTTAGTCCCAGTGAAAGAGGGTGTAGGAACCTTGTTCTCTCCCCAGACTGAACTTTTTTTTTTCTTACACTGTAATTTTAAAAGCAGAGTGCTTGTGTCCCATAAATATTTTATCTTTGTTGTGGAAACCCTCCTTTGTTATATACAGTCATTTAAAATAATTTACCTTGTGAAAAACAAAAGAAAAAAAGCAATTCTAGTCATTCTTAGCAGCCTTACCACATAATCCAGCAGTACGCTGTAATACTACATTGTCCGATACGTCTATCAAGGCTGCAAAATCAAGTCCTGGGGCAGGTGGAGGGGCATCCTCTGTGGCAGCTGGATCTTTCACTAGAGTCAATGTCGCATTCTTCCTGGTCCTTGCAGCCATTTTGTCAGGGTCGTATCCTGTGAGAGCTTTCTCTAATAATTTAGCCTGGTTTAAAGTAGATGGGAAGCCATCCAAGATCCATCCACAGTTTTCTGGAATATGACTGGTACAAAAAAATCAATACATTATATATTTTAAGTATATTAAGACCTAAAGTATGAAACAGACTTTAGGTCTACTGAATATCCTCATTGTAGATAATGGGTCTTTATGGAAAATAATGTCAATGGTAACACAGTGAATACACGCAAAAGAGTGTAATTCTTTAGATATCCGTTATTTCAAAGAACTCAGAGACCAATAGTTAACACAAATAACACAAGATGCAATAAAATCTTACAAAATAACAAGATACATCACGCTATTATTTAGAGTTATATGACCGGCATTCACATATACAGTGGTTAAGGCAGGCTTAAGAGCATTACCTGATCAGCAACCAATATATTTATCATCCTTACAGGGAAACCCACAAGCAGATCTCCAAGCTGGAAGCCTCGGCCTCCTCTCCTCCTCGGGCCCTCTACCTAAGGCTCCCCCCTCAGTTATACCCCGATATTACTTTGATGTCCAGACTTGTCCTTCCGGTTTCGCTAGCCTGAAACTTGTGAAAACCTGTTTTGCTGGACTCTAGGTGGGTGAGTATGGGAATTTCCCAGTCACTGAAACTGGTCTTGAATATTCTCAGGATCTGCCCTCCCAAACCTGATTTGAAGATACAGTTTTCAAATTTCAGAGTTGTTATGCATCAGGTTCACTGAATATCCCTCTCAGGGGCATTCTGATTTGTGATGATGTAGACAATGGGCCTTTATAGAGAATTAATATTGTTAAAATATTATGTAATGTTATAAAGTATTTGTCTCTCTCGCTATGTATAATCAGTGTTTCACCAGTCATACATAAGTCAGGTCATCCAGGCTGGCTAATGTCCCTCACAAGCAAAGAGGCTCATCAATTCCACATTCCTTTCCTCCACCCTAATAAAAAAACATTTTTTCACCCACGTGGTGCAATTAAAGGGTCATCCATATACTCAATGTCACCTTACGGTTCATTGCAATTGAACTGTCACCGATCTTCTATTCTCACTGATGTCCCCTGCAGCCACCTTCTTCGTGGTCCTGCCATCAAAGTACTTGCACTAAAGTCCTTCCACTGGGACCTCCTGCTGCTGCCAATGCCAGAAACCTCCGCATGCTGCAACAGTGAACAGTACAGGGCGACCTACAGGACAAAGGCACAGCACAGTACACAATAGTGCACTGCATGGCACTGCACCTGTGGGTTTCCGACACAAGGTGTTGGAAACCCATTGGTGAAGGTAGCCTAATTAAAGTGGGCCAAAACTCTAGCAATCTAGTTCTAGAGTCAGAGACTCCAGGGCTGGGTTACAGCTTGCTGTGTGAAACCTCAACAGTGCTTGTATACTCACCTTGGGAATTGATCCAAGGTGCGCAAGCCCAGCACTCCTCCTCCTCTAATGGGGTACCCCTGTCAGCATACCTAAATAGTGGTGGGTGAACGCAGCAGTGGAGAGTGGCCAGTGGGAGACACCCAGCAACTGATTTCAGTCAGGGTCATGCTAAAGATTTAGTGAAGCAAGTTTAACTTTGAGTGCACATTTAGATGTGAATTGCCGGCGGCATTTCAGTGAGCTTAAATAAATAAATTTGTTCAAACGATTTGGAAACAACAGCACCTATGCGCTATCCTAAAGTATTTGTTATTTTTTTCTGCATACCCCATAGGGTGCTGTTGTTTTCAAACTTTTAAACAATTATTGTTACGCCATATAAAATATAATGCAGATCACCTGCAAAAATGCCCCAGCTGCTGGCCCTAGGAGTGTCCTAACTCAAGGGGAGCAGCTGTGGCCATGGCCGTGGACCATTTCAAACGCCGCTGCTGACAGGAAGGGGATCCTGGGGCTCAGGTGAGTTTTACAGCAGCTTTAGCTGCTGGATCCTTTAGCTGAAGCAGGTGGATGAGCTGCTCAGCATTAGCTCAACCCATCTTTTCCGTGTTCGGACCGGAAGCTGAACTCGAACACGGACTTCTGGCTGAAGTTCAGGTTTGGGAACCCGAACTCGCAAAGTTCGGTACGAACCAGGTTCGGGTTTGCACGTCACAAGTCAAGATCTATTTTCTTTCTAGAATACTCCTGTCACCTTATTTTCCTCCAGAATAAAGTAATATATGTTTGGGGAGATTTTTTACATGCAATGTCTATAGGTAACCATACCTCCCAACTGTCCCTTATTTAAAGGGACTGTCTCTCTTTTGAGTTCATGTCCCACTGTCCCTTCTAATTTATCTCTCTTTGAGGTGTAACATGCAGATCTGCATCAATAGATGATTAATTTGCCTATTAAGTGTTTCTATTGTAATTGTTACATCCAATCTTCTATCCATCCCTTAAGGAGGGGGTGTGGCTTAATTAAAAAATTGTTCCTCTTTCCCAGCCTGAAAAGGAATGTATAGATAACCCCTCCATGTGCCATCTAGCATGTATTTTTTATTGAACCATTTCCATTTCTTTAAAGTGCCTGTTCAGAAACACTCTAACACCCCCCCCTTACCCCCCTTGTTTTTGGTTTTTGTACATGTTTTGAATTTTGACTATCCCGGGTTTTGGTCCACACCCCTGGGGCTTCCCGATTTGAGATGTCCCCCTTTGGGAAACCCCCCAGGTCGCTCATAAAAACTCACCTTTCCCTGGTCCTACGAAGCATGCACTGCGTGCTCAGCTCCATTGGGAACTGATGGCTGCATACCAGTTATCCTCTAACAGGAGGCGTCTGCGGCCCGCACATGTGCCGTTGGATCGGATGGTTTTACTGGTGACGTATTGTTATTATTGTTTATTTATATAGCGCCATCATCTTCCGTAGAACTTTACAAGGTATAATTACAGAGTAAAATATGCTGTACAGAGACCAATACAAATTAGATACTACAATGTTCTAATGTTGTGAGCACCGGCGACAATAGGAAAGAGAGCCCTGCCCTTCAGAGCTTACAGTCTAATGGATCGAGGGTGGAGACAAAAGGGGTAGAACTTCAGTTTGGCAGTATGTGCCATGTGAAGCCTATATAAAGTGGATCAAAACCTACAGTCTGTTGAATCTGATGAATCTTATGGATTCCAGAGCTGCTAGATTCCCTCCCCCTGGGGCATCCAGAATGCCCCGCTGTGTAAAACCCCTCAGGTCGCCCGGCAACTCACCTTCTTTCCCGGTCCAACGTTGCATGCGCAAGCAGCGGCCGCATTCCCACTATCCCTTTAGCAGGGCACGTCAGATCGGGGGACCTGGTGGGTTTGACACAGCAGGGCATCCCTGATCGGGGTGCCCTGGAGGAAAATGACCAAACCCCAGGATAGTCAAAATCCTGGGTTTTGGTCCTTGCCCCCGGGGCACTCCGATCGGGGATGCCCTGCTGTGTGAGACCCCCCAGATCACCCAATCAGCGTGCTCAAATCCGTTCCTGCCCCTTCGTTCAACCCTGCTATTTCTGGGTTTTCCCTGGGACCACTGGAAGAGCACCTGACCTGTTCCAAAGAGCAAAAAAAAGGTCCAAACTATTTGACTCAGTTATTACTGCTATTTGGGTGTTGCTGGATCGAACCAAACTGCCGATATCTAGGTTGAATTTAGCTCTGACCTAAAGCTCAACTCTATTCATAAATACATGCCCAAAGGAAAAGAAGAAAAATCAGGAAAAAGAATGAAGTAGTTGTTCTTACAGTTCCTTACCCTATACCAGAGGCATAGGCTTTATGGCACCTGGGGCAAAGATTCAAAATGGTGCCCCCCACCTGTGCTCAGGCCCCCCTTTGGCACCCCCTTCACCTGCTGCACCCAGGGCACATTCCCCCGCCCCTGTCCCCCCTTTACATTAAAGAAAAAAACAGCTAACACTAAGAATAGGAAAGGGGAAACTGCAAGGGTTCTTACTTAATAGATGCAATAAGAATATCGATGAGCAGCTCGTCTGGCACAGCCTTGCCCCTCTTCAGGTATTGCTCCACCATCTCCCCAAGCCTCGCCCTTGCCGATGGCTGCATGGGAATAAAATAAATGAAGAAAAATAAGACTTGACATATATATATATATATATATATATATATATATATATATATATATATATATATCAGAAAGAAAGAAAACACTTCATGTTACAGAATACAAAAATACAAAAAACAACACATCGCTGTAGAACAATGTGCACAGTGGTATCCCTGCTGTGCGCGCTCTTCGTGCATGGCAGAACTGACAGCTCTGCAGTGGCTCTAAAGCAAGTGCTTGCAGCTAGGTGAATGTTTCAAAAGGGCCCTGAGCCACAGGGACATGAAACTAACCTAACCCCTCACGCCCCCATTGTGCTCTACATTAAAGAGATATTCAACTTTTTCAGAGCTAAGTTCTAAAATCTCACTTAGTTAGGAGTACAGGAATACTATGGGTGGGTTAGAGTCCTTTCGTACCTTGGCAGATCCACTTTAACACAGACCACCAGCCAGGGTCAGACTGGAAGACTTTGGGCCTACCAGAGAAAATCCTTCTCGGGGACCCACCAGAGGAAATTATCCTTGGGGCCCACCATTTGGTTAAAGCCCTACTTGATGTTATAATATAAAATCTGTCATTTACTGACCTAATAACAAATGTAACTTACTGAAGAAATACAAAGAACCTGGGGAACATGACTACCCCCCCCCCCCCCCCCCCCCCCCCCATTGAGCCATCACAGTTCCTGGCTAACAGGAAGGAGACAGACTTCTGGGACACCGAACCACTGAAATTATTAAAAGGGCCATGGCTAGATGGCTAGCAGTACATGGTGGTGGGGAATAGGATATAGGGTTTGATAAGTGTGTTTGTGTGTGTGTGTGTGTGTGTGTGTGTGTGTGTGTGTGTGTGTGTGTGTGGGGGGGGGGGGTGCAGATGGCTGTACATTCCATGCATGTGTGTGTGTGTTTATGTGTGTGTAGGGGGGGGGGGGGTTGCTGAGTGTCAGTGTGTGTGTGCCAGGGGGTGGAAGACGAGTGCAGGGGGGGAGGGGCAGGGCAGTATGTGTGAATTGTGTCTGTGCTTGTGTGGAGGATGGCAGATAAATATGTGTGCTCCCTCCTCGTGACATCAGCCATGCCCTGTCCTCATGCTCTCCCTCACTCCCTCCCTCTTCTCTCTCATGTGTCTGCTCCGACCTCCACACTGATTGAAGACCACGTTGCAAGACCACGCCCCCATTAGACCAGTATTGTTTGCATTTTATTACATGAATACATTTGTTCTTGAATTACTTTTGTATAGCTGGTGGCTATATAGCCCAAGAATACA
Organism: Gastrophryne carolinensis; assembly: GCA_027917425.1. Lineage (NCBI taxonomy): Eukaryota > Metazoa > Chordata > Amphibia > Anura > Microhylidae > Gastrophryne > Gastrophryne carolinensis. Next base: position 615,975,250 of record CM051234.1, on the reverse strand, counting down.
TCTCTCTGGTGGCCCCCAAAAATGATTTTCCTCTCCTCAAGGTACTCCCTTCCTACTCTGGAAATACAGTTTGCCAGGCTTCTGATAAAATGAAGCAAAGCCTAAGTCACTGGTAAGTGGAGTGGAGCAGTAGGGGGTCAAGAAGAAGTCAAACCTACAAAACAATTAGTGGTTTATAGACCATGTGATGCACATGTCAGCATGTCTTCCTCAGTGGTTTGGGTTACATTTTTTGTCATTCGGAATTACTTTGGTGACTGTTAACTAGGAATATAGATGCTGATAATAATGGAATTAATGTAGGTAAGAATTTTGTTGTGTTTGCAAAAAAAAGGACAAACTAACCAATCATTGTATTTGAATGTTATATTTAAAGGGACTGTCCATGCAAAAAACTTTCACACTTTTCTCCTCCGCAGCTGATTCGTCTTAGTCTGGCAGGGTAAGAGATTGAGTCCCACACCATGCAGGTTCTCTATTCAATGGCAACCTCCAGGACAAACACCCACCCAGTGTCAGTCACTGTATCTGCAGCACACTTTCTATACTCAGTGCAATATTGCGGATGTATCAGGCTTTGGCATGTCCTCTCCTATGTAGTGAATGGAAGGGGCATGGCCAGTCACTGTGACTAACGCATTGCCCAAAATTACCTGTAAATAGAGAACAGGCCTGCACAGCGTGGGACTCAATCTATGGAACCATAACATTTTCACTGCTGGACTAGGACCAATCAATGATTTATTTTTTTTTAACTCACCTGGACATTCCCTTAAAGTGGAACAAAACCCGGGATGCCCCACTATGTGAAAACCCCCAGGAAGCCCCAAAAAACTCACCTCGCTACTCTCCAACAACACATGCACGGGCTTTGGTCCAATGAGAGCCGCCTGCTATGACAATGTCATTTTAATCAATGGGGAGAATCCCTGCATCCCCGGCCGTGTACGAGCTCCCATCCCAGTCTTTCTGAATAAACAATGAGAGCCGACTGCCGAATGATGTTGTCATAGTGGACAGCTCTCATTGGACAAGAGCCCACACGTGCCCCGCCAGAGTATGGCAAGGTGAGATTTTTTATGCTTCCTGGGGTAGTTTTACACGGCGGGCATCCCGAATCGGGATTCAAGTGTCCAGCCCTGGTGGGTTTTGCTCTGTTTTAAATATAATTACTATTACCATTGTTCAAAAGTAGTTTTGGGCGAACCCCCCGAAAGTTTAGGTTTGGCAAGTTCAGACGAACTTAGAATAAAAGTTCATTTCGGGGACACGAAACTTAAATTGGACCAACAGCCTGGCACAGTTGGAAAAGCAAGGTAGCGGCCATTTTGAAGCTTCCTCTCTCAACTGACAACACAGTAACAGGAAGTTCCAAGTTTTGCCAGCTATGGATCCCAGGAATACAATCAAAAGCTCAACACGGCAGGCAAAAGGCAGAGAGCGCTTACCTCTCGTATAACATCAATCCTGAAGAACTTGTAAGGCCAGCCAACGCAGCGTGAGCAGTAAAAATCCGTCCTTTATTAAGAGTAGTTAAAAGGCCATCACAGCAGCAAAGACATAAAAGGTGTATACATGAGCATCTCCTGACGTCTACGCGTTTCGGGCCTCAGCCCTTACTCATGAGTAAGAGCTAAGGCCCGAAACGCGTAGACGTCAGGAGATGCTCATATATACATCTTTTATGTCTACCCCCACTCACCCACCAGGGCAGAAGGCAGGCAGCTTGTCAAGGGGCCCCTAGAGGCAGAATAGGGGCTGTAAAGAAATGAAATTGTGATGGCGGGTGTGTGTGTTTGTGGAGGGAGTGGGGGCACAGAGTGTGCAGCAGGAAGCGGCTGTAACTTACCTGTACCCCACGTTGCCTGGTCAATGTTTCGACTGTCAAATGGGCTATGTCTAGGACCAGTGCCAGCTGCCAGTGTCCTTACTCATGGGAGTTGCAGACATCATTCTGTAGCCCTGGCCGCAGCCCATTTGACAGCCTTAACAGCCGACCCGGCACCATATTTCAGGCCTCAGGCTAGTTACTACTTCCTGTTGTACATTCTGCATAGGTAAGCTGGGTTGATGTGCTTTTTTGTGTTCGGGCGGAACGCTGAACTCGAACTTGGACTTCTGACTGAAGACTGTGTTTGGAAACACGAACTCGAAAAGTTCTATACCCAACACTGTTCAAAAGTTCTTGTGCATTCAGTAGGTTTACCTTTTTTTCCTTGGGTGCCGTGGAATCTTGTGTCACTTCATGCATAGCAGCATCGTTTTCTAAATAGGAAAAGAAAAAAAAATATAAATTTTAAAATATTTATCTGTGGTTTGTCGCCTGTACTCACTGTCATAAAAAGGGACTATCCAGCCATAAACCAAAAAAAAAGTCTTACCCATTTTTTGTTTCCCACCGTTCCAGTTTGATAAAAAATCAAGTCCCGAACTCCTGTGGTGTCAATAATTGTCCACCACTCACCGGCAGCAACGGTTGCCCCACACATCAATCAGCCTCACACATCACAAGTCACATGTTCTGACAGGTTCCCTGCCAGAACATGTAAAAACGCTAGGAGTAGGTCATTTTCAATGGCTAGGTGCTGGATTGGGCTACAAAAAGACTTCAGAAAAGAGTGCCAGGTGTTGCGTTACCGGCCCTGTGTGGGTCCTGCTGGCCAAGTAACTCAGCCCAGTACTAGTCCATGCTGGAAGGACCATAAAGTGGCTGATGAGTCTCAGATGGACACTGCTGTATGGGCTGGTGAGGTGCAGATGGCACCTACTGTAGAGCCAATATAGGGAGAGCCATGAAGGCTGGCCAGGTCCATGAGGCCCCAGGGGCTGGGCCATGGAGAGGCCCGCAGCTAGTTGTGCTTGTCTGTACATAATGATGTATGGGCAGGAGCGCCCAAAGGAAGGCTAAGCAACCTTTACTTGTGTGTGTGTGTCCATCAGGCAGCAACCGTAAGTTTAACTGCTTCCTACATTGCTTCCTACATGCAGATCCACTATTGTGCTCCCTCCTCACACACGCAATGGGGTGGTGTCACACACTGCCTTTAATGGGGGGATGCCACACATTGCATGTTGTAATGGGGGTGCAGAACTTTGCCTCTAATGGGGGGATGGCGCACAGTGCCTATAATGGAAGGATGCCACATACTGCCTGTAATGGGTGATGACGCACACTGCCTGTAACAGGGCATTTTGCACACTGCCTGTTATGGGGGAATGCTGCACACTGCCTGTTATGGGGGAATGCCGCACACTGCCTGTAATGGGGGAATGCCGCACAGTGCCTGTGATGGGGGATGCCGCACACTGAATTTAACGAGGGGGGTAATTGGGGGGCGGGGGGGGGGGGGATTCTGCACACTGTCTGAAATGGGGTGATTGGGATTGGGAGGTGGGTATTTTAACACATAATTTGGTTCAGAGGATTTTTTTTCATTTTCTCCCTCTAAACCCTGCCTTGTCTTAAGGTCAGGTGCGTCTTATTTAGAGAAAATACAGTACTAAATGAAATAGATACTTTCCCCTCCCTACATTTTCCCACTTGAGGCTTGAAAAAAATACTTCTTTTCCCTCACTCCGGTGAGGAATTGCACTTGTTCCAATACTTATATCTACAATAGGGGAAGTGACCCCCTATAAGTGGCAGCAGCTTCCTACCATCTCCAGCGCTTATCACCAACAAAAGTATCCACCAGTTGAAAAAAATACCATTTTGTGAATACTCACCTTGTAAAATGGGTATTATAAGTATGTCACACACCCCGCTTCAAGATATTCATTACCTGTGGGTAGTATGGTCCTGTAGAGGGCTTCTGCAGAGATGATTGGAGGAAAGAAAGCCCCTCCCAGTCCATAAGTACCTGGGACCTCCCACTCATTACCCAGTATAAAGAAAGCAGTAAGGTAAAGGACCAGGAAGAGCCAAATATCAGTCATAACAACGCAAAGTTCACCATATGAAGGATGCAGAATCCAAAGGGCGGGTGAAGCGGGGTGTGTGACATACTTATAATACCCATTTTACAAGGTGAGTATTCACAAAATGGTATTATTCTAAGTATGTCACACACCCCGCTTCAAGATATTCATTACCTGTGGGACATCCAATAGCAGTGTCCATAAAGGGTGGGGATCCAAAAACAAGGTATAAAGCACAACTCAAACTACTGCAGCCTGCAGAACTTTGCGGCCAAAAACAGCATCCGCTGAGGCCTGCACATCAACCTTGTCAAACTTTGAAAAAGTGTGAACAGAAGACCAGGTAGCGGCCTTGCAAACTTGCTCAACAGAGGCCTGGTGCTGAAAAGCCCAGGAAGCCCCAACCGCACGAGTAGAATGAGCTGTAACACGAAAGGGAGGATCTCTCCCCTTAGCAGAATAGGCCCCTACAATGGCCTGACGGATCCATCTGCTGATGGTAGACTTTGTGGGTGCTAGACCCTTCTTGGGCCCAAAAGGCACCACGAAGAATGCATCAGTCTTGCGAAAGGCAGACGTTACCACCAAATAATACTTCACAACACGAACCACATCCAAAGAATGCAGGACCCTCTCCTTGTCATTGCTGGGGTTAGGACAGAGAGAGGGCAGAACAATATCCTGATTTAAATGAAAGGACGAAACCACCTTAGGAAGAAAGTCCGTCTTAAAACGGAAAACCACTTTATCCTGATGTCTTTCAAAATACGGAGCTTGAATAGACAGAGCCGCCAACTCAGAAACACGTCTAACTGAAGTGATAGCTACCAAAAATGCCACCTTCTGCGTAAGGGAAGACAAAGGAATATCATGCAAGGGCTCAAAGGGGGGACCCTGTAGCGCAGAAAGAACCAAATTCAAATCCCAAACCGGAATCAAAGGCTTCCTAGGAGGCCGCACATGCGTAACCCCCTGGAAAAAGGTCTTAACCAAAGGATGTAGTGCAAAAGACTTTTGGAAAAATACCGCCAGGGCAGACACCTGCCCCTTCAGAGTACTGAGTTGGAGCCCTAAGTCCAGACCATGTTGCAAGAACTCCAAAATTCTAGAAACAGAGAATTCCCTACAAGGGAAGGCCCTAGACTCACACCAATCAATATAAGACCTCCAAGTCCTATAGTACACGGATGAAGAAGACTTCTTTCTAGCACGAATGAGAGTCTGAAAAACAGCGTCAGAAAGACCTTCCTCCTTCAAGATGGAGGTTTCAGCAGCCACGCCGTCAAAGCCAGCGTTGGTAAATTGGGGTAACGAAGATGACCCTGTGTGAGCAGATCTGGCAGCAGGGGCAGAACGAACTGATCTTCTGCCAACCTTACCACGTCTGCGAACCAGACCTGTCTTGGCCACCTTGGAGCTACCAGAATTGCTGTTGCTCTCTCCAGAGCAAGCTTGCGCACTACTCTGGCCACCATGGGAAACGGAGGGAACAGGTACAGAAACCCCAGATCCCTCCAGTTCAGGGACATGGCGTCCGTCACGAGAGCCAGTGGGTCCTTCGCCAGAGACACAAAAGCCGGAAGTTTGTGATTGTGACGGGAGGCAAATAGGTCCACCGCCGGTGACCCCTACCTGAGACAAATTGAGTGATAGACCCTGGGATTGAGAGACCATTCCCCCTTGCGGGCTGACATCCTGCTCAGAGAGTCCGCCTCCGTGTTCTCCACACCTGGGATGTAAACTGCTGAGATACACGGGACATGTCTCTCTGCCCAGTCCAGGATCAGAGACACTTCCTTGAGGGCATTCCTGCTGCGGGTTCCTCCCTGGTGATTGATGTAGGCCACCGCCGTATGATTGTCCGACCTGACCTGGACCGGCAAGTCTCGCAGTTGATGAGTCAAATGACAAAGAACCAACCTGATGGCCCTCAATTCCAGAACATTGATAGACTCGTGAGCTTCCAGGGGACTCCACAAACCCTGAACTTGCAGATCCTTCCAAAAGCCCCCCCATCCTGAGAGGCTGGCATCCGTAGTGACTATCTCCCACTGAGGAGTCCGCAAGGATCTGCCCCTCAGTAGGTTGGTTGAGTTCAGCCACCACCAAAGCGAGCGGCGAACCCGGGGAGACATCTGAAAAAAGATGATCCAGCGACTGAGGAGACCTGTTCCAGACCGATAACAGATGGAGCTGTAGTGTCCTTGTGTGAAACTGAGCAAAGGGAACTGCCTCGAATGAGGCCACCATCAAACCCACCAGTCTCATCCCTAGACGGATGGACGGTCGAGGCATGGACATGAGCGACCGAACCAACTCCTGAATCAGAAGAACCTTGGACTGAGGAAGGAAAACTCTGGCCAGATCTGTATCCAGAGACATTCCCAGAAAGGATACTGTCCTGGACGGGTGTAGGGAGGACTTGGGGTAGTTGATCACCCAGCCGAACCTCTCCAGAGTGGATATTACCGTCCTGGTGTCCAATTCTGCCTGGCTGAATGACGGTGCCATGATGAGGAGATCGTCCAGATATGGCACAATGCAAATCCCCTGCGCTCTGAGGAGAGCCATCACCCCAGCAAGCACCTTGGTGAAAACTCTTGGAGCTGTGGTGAGACCGAAGGGAAGAGCTACAAACTGAAAGTGCCGATCCTCCACCGCGAACCTTAGAAACATCTGGTGTGCGGGAAAAATGGGAACATGGAGGTAAGCGTCCTGAATGTCTATGGAGGTCATGAAGTCCCCCTGACGAAGAGAATGAATAGCCGAGCGCAACGTTTCCATGCGAAACCTTCGCAGTCTGACGAACTTGTTGAGAATCTTTAGGTCCAGTATGGGCCGGACGGAGCCATCCTTTTTGGGGACCGTGAACATATTTGAGTAAAAACCCCGACCCCGGTCTAATGAGGGAACTGGGCAAATGACTGCCATTTCCAGAAGACTCGATACTGCCGCCCGGAGCTGCTGCGCACCCAGTGCCTCCGGGGACACCCGAGACCTGAGGAAATGCAGGGGAGGGTAGGATTCGAACTCCAGCTTGTAGCCGGAAGACACCACTTCCCTGATCCACCTGTCCGAGACCTCTCGGTTCCAGACCTGGGAGAAGTGCTGTAGCCGTCCCCCCACCCGCACGGGTGAGGGCGCCCCCTCATTGTTTGGGTTTTGGGTTTGGGTTTTGGATTTGTTTGAGAAAACAAAAAATCCAGCACCTGTCTCAGCTCTGAGGTAAAAATCCAGCACAGTGTCTGTCAGACGTGAGGGGAAGCTCCCCTCCATTAACACTCGCGCACCGGTGCCGCAGGCAGCCGCGGCACCGGGCGCATAATAGAGCCGGTAGCAGCCCGCATAACAAGCGGAGCTGCTCCCCGCTCGGTCACGCTACCAGCTCCAAACTCCTAAAGGGCGCGGGCTGCGGCCTCATACCGAAGGCCCGGCCCCGCCCCCTCACTGAAGAGCGTGAGGGGAGAAATCCTCCCCTCAGCTCTGAGGTAAAAATCCAGCACCGCGGCGGCAATAGCCGCCACGGTGTCTGTCAGCAAAAAAGATTGCAACAAGTTTACATTATAACTATTCATACCAGAAAAGTAAACATTTTAAACAAACATTTCAAATAAATCTATTTTCCAGGCGCCCCCATAGAAAAACACCAGAAGCTGAATAAGAGGCCTCCACACAACTAAAAAAGGGGAATAGGCCATTTAAGGGGAAAATTAAACTCTTGGACAGGGCATCCCAAACCGGAGTCACCAACCCGGTATAACCGCCTACCCTCTTTATAGGGTCTCGCGGTGGAGCATAGCTCCTGAGCACCTGAGGTGCTGTTATACCCTCGCTCGGACAGCAGTCAAGACTGGGAGGCATTTAAATAGCTATATATCAATAAAGGGAATAAAGAGTCCGAACGGAAATAAAAATATATATAGGCCGGGAGTAGACCCGGCTACCTTAAAGTCCCCCTGTGCAAGGAGGAGACATCATCTGCTGCTTGCTCGCCGTCTGCAGAGATGAAGACTGGGTAATGAGTGGGAGGTCCCAGGTACTTATGGACTGGGAGGGGCTTTCTTTCCTCCAATCATCTCTGCAGAAGCCCTCTACAGGACCATACTACCCACAGGTAATGAATATCTTGAAGCGGGGTGTGTGACATACTTAGAATAAGTGCTTAGTCAGCAGAAAATGATAGATTTAAGCAGGAAGGGGCATGGCTGAGTAGCCTGACAGGTGATGGGGACAGCATGTGTCTGCTCACAAAGCTTTCAAGCACAGTCTTAAAGAGGAAGTAAAGTCCTTTTTATTGTGCATGACACTGGCAGCTAACAGCATGTCCTGCTGAGCAGTGCTACCCCGCGAAGCCGATACCAGACACAGTAATACTTACCGCTTCTGTGATCCAGCGACGGCCGGGTCAACTTCTGCTGACATCCATCAGTTTCTGCAGTTTTTTAAAAAATAATCTAGTCAAATATTTCTTTCTATAGCCTCTCATTTAACAGCATTTAATTTTCACAGGTGTTTGACGATAGTTCTTTAAAATGAACACAGAGCAGTTTGCCATTTCTAGTTTCATTCACAGATGACAACAAACCTGCAGTTGCAGTAATACTGTCAGTAGATTGTGCTTCAGGCCCCAGGACGTCATTTGTCATCTGCTTTTGGGAAACACAATTTTCTCATTAAAATGTGCAATAAAACCCAATATCTGAACTGTAACACTAACACAAGGACACCGACTGTAACAAATATTATTCAGTTATTGCAACAAGTGTGCCAGATACTGATACACATTATCTTTGGAAATCTAAATGTGATGCCCTGCTGGACACCCGCCTTTAGGTGACTTGGCAACCCCCCGATCCTCGCCGCTGCTTCTGCCTTTAGACAAGCCTCCGTTCCCGGGACGCAAGCTGGCCTCACCGGACACAGTTGCCCCCAGGTCTTATATAGCGCAAAGGATGCCAGCTGACGGGGTGAAGGTGGATGAACTGAAGGCACACAGAGTCAGGAACCCGGGGTCACTCATGAGGTGGGGGGGAGAAAAAAGTTGCCGAGATCTTTTTTCTCTACGGCAGATTGCCTGAATGTATTAAAGTGAGACCCTACTCCCTAATATTGCATTGGAAATCAAAAGGGGGTGTTTACCCTACATGTACCTTCACTGGTGTTATATAACATCCTAGTTTTGGTACATAGGTGTCAGGTCTGGAGTTCCTCCACAGCCTGATTTCCCCTGCATTATGCTGCTCCACCAGCAGATGGCTCTGTCCTGCTGAGGTGTGTTAATCAACCAGCACCAGGCCTATATAAGCTGGTCAGCACATGGCCTCAGAGGATGATCATTAATCTGTCTTTTGAACTTGTACCCTGGAACTCTGTACCCCGGACTTCTGCCGTAGCCGCAGTCATAGCCATTGTTCGGACTTTGGACTCCTAACACATATGTTTTCTCTATATCCAGTCCTGTCCAGGTCGTCCCAGAAGTGATGACAGTTGGGTAGTCCGCCACCAGGTGGCGCAGTCACTGCAACATCCAGAGCCGCAACTCCTCCCGGCCCCCTATAAAATGAGCTGTCTCAATAGAATTCCCTCACCTCTTCTCCTTCCCCTCCATCTGGTAGCTGTGAGGGGGGGGCGGGAGCGGCGTTTGTTGAGGCCCTCTTCTGGCGAGGCCTCGGCATGTTGTGCGGGGCGCGCCCACGGAGGAGTCCCCCCCCCCCTTCCTGCGCTCTCGGCGCCATTTTAGGCGCTGCGGGCGCCTCTTTTCGCACCCGCAGAGGGGGGCGGGGCCGCGCGGTGATGCGTTTTGCGTCATTGCTGCACGGCCCGCCCCTTGAGTTTCGGCCTTGATGCGCTCGGGCGCCATTTTCCTTGCTGCTCACTATGTCATTTGCGGACCCTGCTGAGGGTCCCTATGGGCCGACCATCTCAGTTACACTGCCTGCGCTTCTGGTGCCTGCCTCCCGGACCCCTCGCTGGTCGGTTCCGTGAGTCACTGCAAGATCCAGAGCCGCAACTCCTCCCTGCCCCCTATAAAATGAGCTGTCTCAATAGAATTCCCTCACCTCTTCTCCTTCCCCTCCATCTGGTAGCTGTGAGGGGGGGGAGCAGGAGCGGCGTTTGTTGAGGCCCTCTTCTGGCGAGGCCTTGGCATGTTGTGCGGGGCGCGCCCACAGAGGAGGCCCCCCCCCGCTCTCAGCGCGATTTTAGGTGCTTTGTGCGCCTCTTTTCGTGCCCGCAGAGGGGGGCGGGGCCGCGCGATGATGCGTTTTGGCTCGGGCGCCATTTTCCTTGCTGCTCACTATGTCATTTGCGGACCCTGCTGAGGGTCCCCATCGGCTGACGACCTCAGTTACAATGCCTGCGCTTCTGGTGCCTGCCTCCCAGACCCCTCGCTACCTCGCTGGTCGGTTCCGTGAGCCCCTCGTTTTTTTCTATGTTGGCTTTTGATGTGCATGTGCTGTGGGATGCTCATGAATCCTTCCGTTTGTGTCTTCTAGGTGGGCCCCCTCCATTGCCAGTTGAGGGTTGTGGTTCCTCCCGATCTCCTACACCCCCCCCTCTCTCCGCACTCTCTCCCTCCCCTTAAAGAGGGATTACTAAAAAGAGGGACTAAATTGTGGGTCACTCAGGTTTGGGCCGTTAGTGCCTTGTAACCTGTATTTTTTATCACTATAATCACCATAATGGAGGCTTCTGGGGATAATGAGCTAGGGGCCCCATCTGGGCGGGTTAAGCGGGTACCAGCCCCTTGGGCGGACTCAGCACGGTTTGTGTCACTTGCCCTGGGAGCGTACTTCTGGAACATATTAGGACGGGCGTCCCTGCCCCTAGCCCTCTTTTACCTGCAGCCTCGCCAACACCCCCGCTGCTGCATTCAGCCCTCAGTGAGGGGGAAACTAGCAAGGGGTCCCAAGCCGATTTGACACACCGGGTGGCCAGCCTGGATAGACAGTTATCTCACACGGCTATTGGGAAGGCCATGAGTAAGAAGCGGCACATCGAGCCGGGTTACTTGGATTTTGCTGATGATGATGATGACCTTTTTGGAGGTCGGGACTCCACGGAGGAGAATGAGTTGTTTAAGGACTCCGTTTCCTCTGGGGACTGGTCAGTTGGCTATGACAGCGAGCCTGGTTCCTCCTTAGATGAGGATATGTGGCTCCCTGACGACATGGAGAAGTTGCTGTCTTCCTTGCATATTGTCCCTCCTAAGGCGGCTAAGAGGAAGCAGGGTGATTTATTCAAGCCTGAGAGACAGAGCCTGGTCTTCCCTGAGCAGGCTCACTTTTCCAATATGGTGTTTAAGGAATGGGAAAGACCTAATAAATTGCCATTGGCGCCTAAGGGCCTGGACCGGCAGTATCCCATCCCCGAAGAGCTGGTCGGCCTCTGGTCCCGTCCCCCTGATGTGGCTGCCCCAGTGCCGGGGTTATCCAACACTACGGTTATGCCGTCACCTGATACGGCTTTCTTGCGCGACCCTGCTGACAGGCGCATGGATCAGCTGGCTTGTCATGCGTTCACTTTCGTGGGTGCTGGGCTTCGCCCTGTCTGTGCCGCGGCCATTGTCTCCTTGGCCATCAAGCAGAGGGTGAGACGCCTTGTTGATATTGCTAAGTCTCACAAGCGGGCGGAGGAGTATAAAGAACTCAAAGCCTGCGTGGAATTTATTGCTTTTGTTGTCTCGGCTATGAACGATAGCGTCCGGCTTGGTGCCAGGGCTTCGGCTCTGCTTGTTGCGATTCGTCGCTCGCTCTGGCTGCGGCAGTGGTCGGCTGATGCTGCAGCCAAGAAGTCCCTCACTAGTGTCCCCTTCCTGGGGCTTAGGTTATTCGGAGAGTGTCTGGACCTTCTGGCCAAGGATGGAAGACTCCCTCAGCGACGGAAGCCTGCGCGGTCCTTTCGAGGAGGAAAAGGCTCTTCATTTTCAGGTGGCAGCAGAGATTCCTGGGGACGGGGTAGGTCTCGCGGCCGACCCAATCCCTCCTGGGGAGCTAAATCCAAACCCCCTGCCAAGCCCTCTCAGGCATGAGGGGGCGCCCTCACCCATCCGGGTGGAGGGACGGCTTCTGCTATTTGCTCACATCTGGAGACAGCACGTCTCGGATCGGTGGATTCAGGCGGAGGTTTTCTCCGGGTACAAAATAGAGCAGTTTGGCCGCCCTCAAGATTTCTTCGGTCGCGGATTTCCCGGAACGCGCTGACAGCGCAGGGCCTGAGGATGGCCTTTCAGAGCCTTCTGCTATCGGGTGTGATTTTTCCTGTGACTCACCAGGAACGAGGCCGAGGGTTCTACTCCAATCTGTTTACGGTGCCCAAGAAGGACATTTCTGCATGGAGACCTTGCGGTCCGTGGTGAGCTCGCTTCGGCCCGGCGACTTCATGACCACGGTGGACATCAAGGATGCTTATCTGCACATCCCAATATTTCAGGGACATCAGAAGTTCCTGAGGTTTGCACTGGAGGATCAGCATTACCAGTTTGTGGCACTGCCGTTCGGGATAGCCTCAGCTCCCTCTGTGTTCACCAAGGTGCTGGCAGGCTTCATGGCCATCCTGAGGAGCCGGGGCATTCGTGTTCTTCCTTATCTGGACGATTTGCTGATTGCGGCTCAGTCCCTTCAGCAGGCCGAGAGCGACACCCGGATGGCCACTCTAAAGGATTTCAGGTGGGTAATGAATTACCCCAAGTCTTCTATCACTCCCTCAATGGTGAGGTCCTTCCTGGGCATGACGTTGGACACCTCTCAGGTCAAGGTATTTCTGCCCCAGCAGAAGGTGGAGGGCCTCCAGACACAGGTGCAGGCCCTACTGGCTTGTCAGCGGCCATCGATCCATCTGGGGATGAAGCTGGTGGGCCTCATGGTGTCCTGCTTCGAGGCAGTACCCTTCGCCCAGTTCCACATGAGACCTCTTCAATTGAATCTGTTGACCGGTTGGGACCGGACACAGGAGTCCCTGGATCAGGTTTTTTCACTGTCCCGCATGGTCAGACAGTCCCTCTTGTGGTGGCTGGACTCCAGAAATCTGTTGGTGGGCAAGTCCTTTCTGACTCCTTGATGGGAGATAGTTACCACGGACGCCAGTCTGACCAGCTGGGGAGGTTTTTGGCAAACGCTGAAGTTCCAGGGTCAGTGGGGGCCACAGGAGGCCCACTTACCCATCAATCTCCTGGAACTGAGAGCGATTCGGTTGGTGCTTCTTCAATTGACTCCCCATCTAAGGGGTTGTGCGGTCCAGGTCCGCTCGGACAACCAGACGGCTGTCGCCTACATCAATCACCGGGCGGGACTCGGAGCAAGCGAGTCCTTCAGGAGGTGACCCAGATTCTGATTTGGGCGGAGGAGAATGTTCCCTGCATCTTGGTGGTTTACATCCCTGGGGTAGAAAACCAGGAGGCAGACTCCCTGAGCAGGGGAACCTCTCGCCTGGGGGAATGGTCCTTCAGCAACAAGATCTTTCACACTCTGTGTCTCTACTGGGGTCAGCTAGATGTGGACCTGTTTGCGTCCAGACACAATCACAAGCTGCCAATGTTCGTTTCCCTGTCAAGAGATCCTCTGGCCTTCGCCACAGATGCTCTGGCAATTCCGTGGACGGAGTTCAGGCTCCTTTATGCATTTCCTCCCTTTCAGCTCCTGGGCCAAGTGCTGCGCAAGATAGCCCAGGAGGGGGTACCAACCTTCCTAGTGGCTTCTCGCTGGCCGAGACGGAGTTGGTTCGTGGACAGATGTCAGTCGATCACTACATCATGCCCGACGACCCAGGGCTTCTCACTCAGGGATCGCTGCGGAACCCACAATTTACAGATGCTGACTTTGAAGGCCTGGCTATTGAAACCTCTATCCTAATGGAAAAGGGGCTGTCGGTCACGGTTGTTCAGACCATGATTCAGGTGCGGAAGAAGTCTTCTTCCTTGATTTACTACAGAGTTTGGCATGCCTAAATTTCTTGGTGTGAATCCAACAGTTTCCCTAGTCGCATTTTTTCTATTTCTAGGATTTTGGAGTTTTTACAACACGGCTTAGACTTGGGTCTACAGCTGGGCACCCTCAAGGGTCAGGTCTCGGCCTTGGCCATCTTTTTCCAAAGATCTTTTGCCAATCATAGACTGATCATGACTTTTTTCCAAGGAGTTACCTATGTACGTCCACCGCGTAAGCCTCTATTACCAGTGTGGGATTTGATTTTGGTGCTTTCTGCTCTCCAGGGTCCTCCCTTTGAGCCTTTGTGCGACGCTGAGTTGTCTATCTTGACCCTAAAGGTAGTCTTTTTGGTAGCTATCACCTCGGTGCGCCGTGTGTCAGAACTAGCCGCACTTTGTATGAAGCCTCCTTACTTTGAGCGGCATAAGGATAAGGTGGTTTTTCGACTGATTTTTTGCCTAAGGTCGTTTCTCCCTTTCATCTTAATGAGGAGGTTGTTTTGCCTTCCTTGTGTCCAGCACTGACTAATTCTAAGGAAAGGACCCTCCATGACTTGGATGTGGTCAGAGCCATTGAGTACTATCTGGTTGCTACTGAATCCTTCAGGAAATCGGATTCTCTCTTTGTTCCCACTGCAGTTTCTAGAAAGGGTTTGCCTCTGGCCAAGTCCACTCTCAGTAAGTGGGTTAGACAGGCGGTGGTGCAAGCATATTCTGCCAAGGCGAAGGCTCCCCCTTTTCGTGTTACAGCTCATTCTACTAGAGCTATTGGTGCTTCCTGGGCTTTTCAGCACCAGGCCTCTGTTGAACAAGTTTGTAAGGCAGCTACTTGGTCTTCTGTTCATACTTTTACTAAGTTTTACAAGGTTGATGTTAGGGCCTCAGCTGCTGCTGCTTTTGCCCGAAAGGTGCTTCAGGCGGTAGTAAAATGAACTGCATGCTGTTCCGCACTGGGGATCCCGCCCTAATGGACACTGCTTTTGGATGTCCCAACTGTCATCACTTCTGGGAAGACCTGGACTGGATCTAGAAAAAAATACAATTCTGTGAAACTTACCTGTAGAACTGTTTTTGAATATATCCAGTCCAGGTCGTCCCACCCCGCCCTTGGTTTCATTACCTCTTTTTTGCCTGTTATGGTGATTACCGTTTATATTGGACCGTTGTCCTTAGTTTTGTTGGAGACAGTACATGCTGAAGCTATGTGAGTTAACATGGTTTCTTGGCCTCCCGGACTGTCTCTTTTTACTGCTCTTTGACCTCTGGGAATTCTATTGAGACAGCTCATTTTATAGGGGGCCGGGAGGAGTTGCGGCTCTGGATCTTGCAGTGACTGCGTCACACCTGGTGGCGGACTACCCAACTGTCATCACTTATGGGACGACCTGGACTGGATATATTCAAATACAATTCTACAGGTGAGTTTCACAGAATTGTATTTTTCTGACTTCACAGCAATCTGAGTGTGTTTCTTGATTCCTGGTTTATCTTTGTGTATATAGCAGCTTGGTTGGTGTGTACTCACTGTTTGTTGTTATTAAACACGGTTTGCCGCATATCCACCTCTGTCTCTCAGTCTAACTCTGGAAATTACTACTATTGGGATTTCTCAGATGAGAAATCCATGACAATAGGTAAGCCCAAGGGGAGTATTTGATGGGGCTGGTGTTATATAACACCCTAGTTCTGGTACATAGGTAAGCCCAAGGGGAGTATTTGATGGGGCTAAATATTATTATTAACCCCCCCCCCCCCCCTTTTCTTCACTCATGAGGTATCAGTCCTCCAGGTGTCTTAGTACAGAGATAGAGCAGATGGATGGTCAAGGATAGCCAGGAGGGTCAGAGGGGGAGAGTCAGAGGTATCGCAGCATCAAGAGGGCAAAGCAAAATCATGGTCAAGCAGCCAGAGGTTGGTGCAGGTGGCAAACAGGGATGGCGAGAAGAGTCAGTAACGGATTAGCTTAGCAGAGACACAGAGAGCACCCTTAGCACAGTAACACTATCACAGGCAATGTGGACAAGACTGGGTTCCAGTTTAAGGGGTCAGTGGTTAATGGGGGCCATGGGTAGGTCTGGTCTGCAGTGAGGGGCTCATTGCCGAACATTGATTCCAGGGGCCAGCTAGCTCTGCGGCAAGTGTGCCTGCCCAGCCCCTAGTTAATAATAATAATTAGCAGTAACATAGGATACCTTATTTTCCTGAATAAGCTGTTCACTATCAGCAGTTGATGAGTCAGCCTCTTCTTCCATTTCTTTGTCTTCAAAGGCTTGTTTGGCTTCCTTCACAAGCAAGTCCACATTTAGAACTCGAACCCCATGAGCTGGCAATACATAAATACTATCATATTATAGACAATGAAGTGCCTGAACATTGGTGTAACAAATATAATGCAATACACAAGGAACTGATTTGACTCTAATTATAACCTTAATTTATTATATTTATACCTTAATTTATCGACAAGGATTAGAACAAAGTAGCAGGCACAGAAATTATTATTCATTCTAATATATTGATATATTTAGTATAGTCTCAATACCTTACCTCGAGAGGGAGGAAGTATTAGTTTCCTGTGCCTTATATCATTTTTTGTTCCAAAAGTTTGTGAGTCTTATTTTCTAACAGTCTACATTGGTTCTTCATCGCCATTCCAAAATTGATAGAGCTACAGTAATAGGACAGCCCAATTCCGCCTGCATGTTCCTGGTGGGTGCCACTCCATAAAAAAATGGTAAAACTTTTCATGGGTGATACTGCGCCCGTATTGGACTGGGGCCGAACGGGTGCCTGGCATCTACACAGCTCCACAATATGACACAGGTGGTCACAGGACGCCTATGTCACATTGCCTTGGCGGGTTGCTAGTGCACAAAGGTCACCCTGGGCAAGAAATGTCCTTGACTGTAATTGGAGCCTTCTGGTCCTGGTACCCCATGCAATTGCCTTATTTGCCCCTGTAACTGTAACTAGGGCTTATGGCTTATCTTTGGGGTAGGTAGACTTATATTTAAAGTATCCTCGAAAAACCTGAAAAAAAAATGTCGGGGTATTTCTTATTTTCTGGGAAACCAAAAAGTGGAAAGAGCACCAAGGCAAGCTCTGCTCTCCAACTCTGCAAGGGGTACTGGGGACTGCAATTGAGGGTGGTGAGGGCCACCTGTGCCCCCTGCGCCGCAAGTTGTGCATTCATGCTCTATATATTTGGTATCTAAGATCAGAACACATACACACTGTAAACCTCTGCTAAAACATATGATGATACCATACCCTGGGCCAAGTGTTTGAGGCAGTTGGTCTTTCCAGAGAACATCTTCCCAAGAACGCAGCCTTTAATGGGAAATGGTGGGAACTTGGGGGGTGGGGCACTGGGTGGGGGAGGATGAACAATATCCAGCAGTCTGTGAACCACATGGCCAAGGACATTGTTGTTAGGTTCGAAGGCTTTAACCCCAGAGTCATCAGAGGAAATCCACTCTCCTGACATGGTCTGTGGAAAGAAACAGGGAAACATGATATTACATGGGCTTAAAAAGACAAACTGTACTTAAAGTGTAAGAAAACCCATGAATTTGCCTTTGACTACGTCATTCGGCAAAGGACTCTGATTTAAATGAATGGGGAGCATGCACGGCCGCATCCCCTGTATAACCAATGGCGCGTCTGCTCCAGCCTATCTGAATGGCTGAGATGGGATGCCACCAGGGATGTAGGGCGTGTGCAGCACACACTCCCCACTGTAAACAATCATTGCCATTTGCCAAAAGGTAAAAGGCTCTGATTGGACAAGACCCGGCGCATGTGCCGTTGGAACGCAGAGAGCTGAATTTTTACAAGTGCCCTGGGAAGTTCACACAGCAGAGTATCCTGATTTAGGATGCCCCGGGGAAAAGCCAGCGGCTGGCCCTGGAATCTTTTATATTCCACACCGGCCACTGGTGGCGTTTATTCCGCTCTATAAAATTATGATTAATATAATTGTTTATTCATAAAGTAAGATCATATTCCGTGGAGCTGTACAAAGTATAAGTTACAGTGGTGGGATAAGTAACATACTTATATTAAACAGGGCATTAGGAGTCGTATATAAAAGAGATATGACAACACATATAGTATTATGAGTCAAATGCAATAAAACACATTGGTACAGGAGTACGTTGGAAAAGAGAGTCCTGCCATTGTGAGCTTACAATCTAAAGCATGAGGGTGCAGACAAAAGGTTGGGTCACTAAGTATGTGCTAAGCATGGTAGCAACTGCTCTGAAGGGTGACATGACTATAAAGTGGTTTGGTTAGGCCGGATGGTAAGCTTGTCTAAATAGATGTGGTTTGGGGGTGCTTTGGAAGGTTTGAAGGGTTGGAGAGTAGGGAATTTGTATGAGGAAAGGCATTCCAGAAGAGCAGAGCGACACGTGTGAAGTCCTGGACACAAGAGTGGGAGGAGATAACCGGGGTTGAGGACAGGAGGAGGCCACAGGCCAATCGGAGTCAGTATCTTTAAACAAGCAATGAAATGTAAGAAGGGGCTTCGCTGTAGAGGGCTTTGTATATGAACCTTTAGGAATAATAAACCACAGAGTGACGCAACAGTAAAGGAGCACAATGATGGACAAAGGATCCAGTTATAAAAACGTACCAATTCTGTTCTTAAAGGGGAGAACTGGCCAACTCTAATGGCCTTTCCCCCGAGCTACGGCCATGGCATGACCCCTCCATTGCAGTGAATAGAGTTTAGCATGCACAGTCACTGTGGCTGCCAGGGGGCTCGAGCCACCACAAACAACTAGCGATGGACAGGAGCCTGTGTAGTTCCGGGCCTATGCTCGCCGCAGGGCTCATGCTCAGAGGTTATGAGGTTTCAGAGCACCAGACTGGTCAGAAGCTGCTGCGGGGGGATAAAGTAGAGTACCTTTTTTGTTTGCTCTGTTCAGGATGTGGGTAATTAGAATGGGGTGTCCGCAAGCCTCCTGCATGCGAATCTCCATTGCCCACACTGCACTTCCTCCTTGACTGGCCAATGGGGGCACATCAAATGAGCATCTACCCTTGAAACCTGAGGGGGAGCTTAAAGAGGAACAAAACTACCTGGGTCAACTCTGGAATCTAAGATTTGTCATGTGAGCCGTTTCAAACTAAGGTAAAATGAGTAAGGGGGAAGCACAAGATGTGTTATCAGCTATGTTTTATACATCTTTGCTCCAAAAGACGCACAAAAAGACACAAAGACCTCCCCTGTGTGTATGTGAATGTGAGGCTGGCAAAGCATCTAATCTTCCTCCTGTAGCCCTAATTCCACCTGGCTGGTGGGTGTGGCCTCTGTACGACCAGATCCTATTAAAAACTTTACCTGTTATGGGTGATTGGAGGGGATTCTGCACACTGCCTTTTATGGGGTGATTGCGGAGGCTGATTCTGCAAATTGCTGGTTATGGGATACTTGGGGGGAGGCTTCTACAGATTGACTGTTATGGGGTTCTTGGGGGGCTCTGCAAACTGCCTGTTATGGGTGATTGGGGGGGGGGGGGGAATCTGCACACTGCCCATTATGGGATACGTAGAGGGGGGGGGGGGGGCTCTGTTCACTGCCTGTTATAAGGTGAGTGGGGAAAATTCTGCACACTGCCTTTTATGGGGTGATTAGGGGGAATGTGATACACTGCCTATTATGGGGTGACTGGAGAAGGGATTCTGTTATGGGGTTCTTGGGGGGGGGGGGCTCTGCACACTGCCTGTTATGGGGTGATTGGGGGCAATTCTGCTCACTGTCTGTTATAAGGTTTGTGGGGGGAGTTCTGCTCACTGCCTTTTATGGGGTGATGCAATACACTGCCTATTATGGAGTGACTGGGGGGTGAGGATTCTGCAGATTGACTGTTATGGGGTTTTTGTTGGGGCTCTGCACGCTGGCTGTTATGGAGTGATTGGGGGCAATTCTGCACACTGCCTTTTATGGAGTGGATTGGGGGGAATGCTTTACACTGCCTATTATGGGGTGGCTGGGGGGAATTCTGCATGCTGCCTTTTATGGGATGATGGGGGATTCTGCACACTGTCTGTTATGGGGTTACACTGCACACTGCTAATTATCAGGGTTTTTTTTTTGGGGGGGGGGGGGGTTCTTCGGGGAGTATTTTAGCACACAATTTGGTTCAGAATATTTTTTTCTTATTTTCCTCATCTAAACCTTAGGTGCGTCTTATAGTGCGAAAATCACAGTACTTTGTTTTATGTAATGACTGTTATGCGGTATTTACTATAAGTTGTCTTTGTCACAGATTTTAATTCCAGTAAAAAAATTAATATACACGCTGTGCGTCACATAATTGACCATAAAACCTGCAAGTCTAACAGATCTAGTTCAGGGGGCCTTGTGGGTGTCATACAGGACTTGAGTCACTTTTAAACCTTATTCCTCACACAGAACACATCTATAATGCTAGTGATGTTTTCTCACCATTAACACCTTCTGCTGTGGTTTACCATTAAACAGGCTGACGTCACTTCAACTGATTCTAGGTCAACTAGAACTCAATCTTGGTGTTTCCTTTTAGCTTTTCTCGGTTGAATGTGATGGTCAGATGTTTATATTTTAACCTAAATATAACTGCATGTTCTCTCATTTACCTCTCAGGTTGCTTCTCAACTGCTGCTGATCTCTTTTCAGTTCATCACGTTCACAGAGAAAATAGGTTAAAATACTTATGATGGCCTACATGGATTACCCCGCCCAGACCGTGAAAAAAAAAATGAACCCAGGCATAAACCTTCTTTGATTGTGACTTTACCATGTCCTTTTTTATTTTGGAAAGTCTTTCTATTCTTAAAGCGGACCAAAACCTACATTTTTAACTAGCATCCCCCTATGAAGAGCACATTTTGACAATTTTCACTGCCCCTACTTCACTCTAATCCCAGATAATGGCGTCTGTTTTAGCTGTAAAGCTCCGCCTCCTCCATTCATTGCCACTGTTGTGTGTGGCAATGATGTCATTGACACACCTATGCAATGACTGATCACATACAGAGAGGGACAGCACAAAAAATCAGCATTCCAGGATGTTAATAAAAAAACAGAAATATCCATTTTTAGTTCTACACCCTAAGGGAGTATTGGCAGGGGCTTTGGCCAAATGTATTTCGCAAGTTAAGTGGCTTTTGGTCTGCTTTAAAGAGGAACATTACAGGTCTTGGGGAGCTAATAAAAACTCCCCAAACCTGGCTTGCCCAGCCCACCTGCCCTTCCGGTTTAGCAGTTAACTATCAAAAACGTACCTCTCTAGTCACAACCCTCCGGCAACTTCCCGCTCCGTCACCATCCTCTGTAGGGCAGTGCCATTTGGAAGCTGAAGGCGCCGCCCCTCAGATTTCAGGCGTGCTCCATGCCATTGCATAGGCTGCAATGTCACTGGGAGCAGACGCACGCAAGATTTGAGGAGCAGTGTGCGGGATTCGTACAGCGGCCGGCGGAGGGGTGAGTATGCTCCATCATTTGGGGAGGGGGTGGAATTAAGCAGTATGTCAGTGTTTAAAGTGGACCAACACCCAGGGGTGATCGGTCACCTCCCTCACCGCGGGACATCCGAGATCGGGATGTCCCGCGGGGTGAAACCCCCCAAAACCCCAAAAAAACCTTACCTTATCGGCGGCAGCCGTTTGTGAATGGCCGGCACGGGTGCACGCCCTGTAAGAGTGACGTGGGGGAGGCGGCGGCGGACGCGCTGTCTTGTCTGTCGCTGTCACCCGCTTGTCCGTCAGCGGGGATTGGACGACGTGGGAGCGTGGTGAGGTGAGTTTTTGGGGCTTTCTGGGGGGTTTGACATAGCGGGCCCCCCCCGAAGTGAACCAAAACCCAGGATATTCAAAACCCTGGGTGTTGGTCCACTTTAAGATAAGGCTTACATTCAAAATGCAGTTGGGGGGGATTATCTGGGAGGAAGATCAGAAAAGGTCTGTTGTTCCTCTTTAAGAATTTTTATTGGCTCTCTTTTGATTTCACACCAATTTATGGTTTGTGATCAAAAAAATAAAAAAAAAAAACAGAAAATACAGAGAAAATATTATAAAATAAACTTTATAAAAAAAAATAGAGCATGATTTACAATGGCCGCCACTTTCCGCTAGTACAAGTATTTTCAGCAGTGACCACTACTGCTGGAGCCAATCCCCTCGATTCAAAGAGCAAAAGTTAATTGATTTCGGATCTAGAATCCTAAGTTTGGGTGGGTGTTTGTCATTTTTTCCAGTTTTTTTGGCCATTTCCGACTCGCACGAGCCTACGTACGATTTCGTATATGCTCTTACGATCATCGGAAGTTCGTTCCTAAATTGTAGGATCAAATCCTAAAACTTAGGATCAAAACCTAAAACTTAGGATAATCGGATGTGTTTTTACGTGTGATTCAGAGAGCAGTTTTCCAACCTCTAAATACGTTTTAAAAGAAAGCCACTGCCGACACCTTTTAGCAGTCGGATTGCTGTTCTTGAACAGGTTTTTTGGCTATGTGGAGGAGTCTGCGCGTCTTGAGCTCCAATGAACTGCATGTATCAGCATGGCCGAGGCCATAAATTGTATGGCAATGCATACCTGATTCAATACATTTCATGTATGCCTTATAAAAGCATTTTAAGGTGGACCTTAATTAGTCCTTTGCATGTAAACCTTTATTTTGCAATACATCCATATATTTGCGTTAATTAAAGAAACTTATGTCCTTTGTTATTTATTTTTTAAATTGATGTACTAGAATAATATTTTTAATTTGAATTTATTGGTGTAGTTGTTTACCTTTGCTTTGTTTAATTATTTTAGCTCATCTTTGGTCAGATGCATCACACTTACTGAGGAGAGGAGAGCGGGATAAAGTGCAGGATGTGGGTTACTGCTGTATTTTGCACAGACACAGCAGAGCTGGGGGCACGGAAAGGTCAGAAATCAAAGAATGCAGAGCAACACAGTCACAAGGCCCTTTCTGTTTGCAGGCTGCCCGATAATACCTGACCCGCCATCTTGGCTGTTTCTAGGCTCGTAACATGCCGAAGTTGCTGGGTGTTTTTTAATTTTTGAGAGCAATCTGTATGTAGACGGTGTGGGTAACCACACCAAAAATTTTAAGTTGTACCATTTGAAGCCAAAATATTAAAATTAAATCCACAAGTAAAAAATGCAAGTTAACTAAAAATTAAACAAAGTAAGATTTACTTATGCAAATGCATTCATTAATGGTTGGTTACTACAAAATGAATGAAATAAAGAAAAATAAAAAACCAAATATTTAGAATGCACTTTAATGAGGTAAGTTTGTAGTGCGCAGCCGCAAGATCAGAAGGATTTACGTCCAGACAAAAAAGGAAAAAGGGCAAAACCAATGTTGCAACCTGAGAAATGAAACGGAAAATTCAGGATGGAAACTGACATAGGTCTGATTCCCGAACTGCCATACGAACGGACGTACATTTTAGGATAGAAACGTATTTGCTTATAGAATCACTCGCAAGTTCATACGAACGCACGAGCGTTCGGGAAAAATAGGATGATTGGCACCAAAATCCAAGCTGTTACATGTTTCTTTGAATCGACCCCAATGTGGTACTTGCATGCATGGAAACTGGAGGAGACTAGTGAAATCATTTGTCAATATCAGGCAAGGAGAGCTACACAATGGGGATCATGCTAAAGATTTGGTGAAGCAAGTTTTGGGTGTGCTTTCAGGTGTGAACTGAAAGCAGACCAACAGTCAAAAATGACACAACAAACAGGGCTCATATGCACCCCCGTCCCAGGGCAATTTAGATTGCTGCACATAAAAATTAATTTACCTGACTCTTTCTAACTCTTGCTGTGGTAAATTTTAAAAACAAGGCAGCAGCTCATACATTTGCAGGTCACCTGCAAACAGGAAGTTCTGCTGGGCTTCCTGTTACTGTACATTGTCAGTTATGCCAGTTAGGAGAGTAAGCTCTAAAATGGCCACTACCTATCTTTTGGTCCGGTTGAAGTTTACAGCTAAGAGATCTTTTTTACTGGAACACACCAAATAAATTCTATTCTAATTTCTTGTTTTAATATTTCCCCCCAAAATCACCTAACCCTGTGATGGGGCATATTTACAGCTGAGGTGCATCATTTAGCCATTGAGGTAACTTTTTTTTTCAAAGTTTGGAAACAACAGCACCCTATGGGTTATACAGAACAATTTGGCAACTTATTTAGCAGACAGCTGGTCCCGCAGACAGCTGATCTAAACAAGCTTGGGGGGAAGGGGGCATCCAAAATGCTGGAGCCCCTTCGCACATAATGCCCAATAACCTCATCTTTACTTTGAGCCAGCACCGGTAATGCAGTCCCGAGTCCCGTGATTCGCCGGCAGGCGGTCACATAGGCGGTGCGCTCTGATGGCAATTGCATGACTCCGTTCCCAGCAGTGGCTCAAAGTAAAGGTGAGGTTAGCAGGTGTTCTGGGGGGGGGGGGGGGTTATGTGTGAGGGGGCTCCAGCATTCTGGATGCCCCCCGAGCTTGTTTAGATCAGCTGTCTGTTAAAGAAAAAACGGGTGTAGGTCCGGTTTAAACAAAAATCCTTAAATTGGAAAAATGATGTGCATCACCTTATTTTTTAGTGTGTTCAAGTTAAAAAGCTCACTCAGAAATTCACACCTAAAAGCACAGCCAAAGGTAAACTTGTTTCACCAAACTTTGAGCATGATCTACATTGGGGGTCATGCTACAGATTAAAGTGACACATGTTCAACTCTGGGTGCACATTTGGGTGTGAATTGTTGTCTGCATCTTGGTGAGCTTTTTAATTTCAACAAAAGTTACAAAAGTGCAATAAAAATATGTGTTCCAATTTAAAAAAAAAAATCACCTACATGTGCAGGAGATTGTTTTAAGTAACAATTACAACAAATATTTTTTATTTTTATTGTGTATTAAAATTAAAAAGCTCAATGCACACCTAAAAGCACACCCAAAGGTAAACTTGATTCACCAAATCTTTAGCATGACCCCCAATATTAGAACATGGTTTGTAAAGCTGTGCGGAAGTGTGGCTTTAAAAGTGTAACTGAGTTACCGTAAAAAAAATCAGGCGTTAAAATCAGAAGTTAAGAGCAGACGTTACTGCAACTGTAAGTACTTTTTGTATTCACTGCTGTTTAGTAACTAAGATAATGGCTAGCAACATTGGAGGTCTACTTCAGTGTGCAATTTGTTAAATACAGATACACTACTGGAGCAACAGTCCTGGGATGAATACCCCTGTGATAAATGTGAGCAGGTTGCACACTTAGGCCCTTATTTAACAAGGGATAGCGCCAGGTAGCGAATGGTGAGCGAACGGTAATGACGCTCACCGCCATGAGAACGCCGGCTCCCCTCCGCAATCACACATTTATCAAGCCGATCCTGCTTAGCGACTGACAGAGCGCCAGATAGCGAATCATTCATCATTATTCCAGCCTCACCACACAGCGCCAGCGAGCGACCTTGAACAGCGACAGGTATGACCTCTCGCTACCTGGCGCTCTCCAATGCATTTCAATGGAACAATCTTTAAATATTCATAATTAATTGCTATTATTTATTTGTTTTTTTTTTAAATGTCAAAAATTCTGTGACCACTTCTGCAATGTTAGATATTTTAAGTTAAAAAAAAAAAAATTGTGCAGAATTGATATTACAAGTCTGATATTAATGTATTCATATTACTAAATGTTTTGAAAAACATGTTTTTTTTTTTTTGTTTCTAAAAATATGGTTGGGGGTTAAAAAACTACTTTTAACCCATCGCCTCCAGCGCTCTGGGGTTTAAACAAGCATTTCACAGCGCAAGAATTTTGGGAGCGTGATTTGTTAATGAATATACTGGGAGCCGTTCGCTATGGCCGTTCGCTGTCATGCGCTCCCATACAGCGCGGAACCTGTCAAACAGCGACTCCTAACCCCGTATTCAACATTACCGCACACCGACTGAGTCGCTGTCAACAGCCGAACAACGGCCAAGCACAGCGAATACTAGCGGGCGCTGTGAAAATAACGCTACTGTCGCTCATCTGTCGCTACCTGGCGCTATTAATGAATCGGCCTGTTAGAAGCTTGGGTTAGAGATCTGGGAGCACAAAATGTAACACCGAGGGTGATTTACCATCTTAAAAGGGTCATGCTGCTCACTGAGCAGGTATTAAGTGGGGAAGTAACAGAGCGTGAAGTGTTGGGTCAGAAGGGGCAGGTAAGTAGCTGAGTAAAGTAGTTAGAGGGAGTAAAAAGGGAGCACAGAAAAGGAAGGCCATACCTGCATCTGTGCTCCCTAGCAAAATTGCCAAGTTGGGTAATGATGCAAGAGTGTCAGAAATGGCAGCCCTAGCGTTCCTAACAACCGGGGGGACAGTCCAGCTAGTGAGCCGGTGGTTGGGACTGCAGGTAGGACTAGACAGTTAGTGGTCATAGGGGATTCTATTATCAGGCAGACTGATAGAATAATTTGTTGCCAAGAACACCTCAACCAAATGGTTTGCTGTCTCCCTGGTGCCAGGGTTCGTCATGTGGTGGAAAAGGTGGATAAATTACTGGGAGGGGCTGGGGATGACCCAACTGTCGTGGTCCATATGGGAACCAATGACAGAATTACAGGTAGATGGAGGATCCTTAAAAATACATTTAAGGAACTAGGCACCAAGTTGAAGAGAAGGACCTCCAAGGTTGAGAGGAAGCTTAGATTATTCAGTTTGTTTATAAATGATATAAAAGATGGCATTAAGAGCACTGTCTGTATTTTTGCAGATGACACAAAGATATGTAGCACAGTGCAGTCTATTGAAGATGTTCACAAGCTTCAGGCTGACTTGGACACTTTGAGTGTCAGGGCAGCCACTTGGTAAATGAAGTTCAATGTGCATAAGTGTAAAGTCATGCACTTGGGGTCTAATAGCCTGAAGGTCACATTTGTCCTCGGAGGAGTAAAACTGTGAAAATCAATAGTTGAGAAGGATCTGGGGATTCTGGTAGACCACAGGCGAAGTAACAGCATACAATGCCAAGCAGCTGCTTCCAAGGCCACCAAGATATTATCATAGGAGGTATGTGAAGGGACTGTCCAAAAATACATGTTTTTATTGCTATATATCACCATTGGCAGTGTATTTCAGGATTTTCAATTATTTCCTTTTATTTCCATGATAGGGCTGTGGAAGATGAATTATGGTACTTTGCAATTTGTAAAAGTTACCGGCACTTTCCCAAACTGTCAGCCTAGGTCTGGAATATTCAGCCTCTACTGTATATTTTTATCAGAAAATCCATGTTGCCTTAAACTAATAGGTGTTTCTGTGGGCATTCACATTACACAGTATATAAAGTGCAGTAGTCCTTTAAGAGTATAAACATGTTTGTTTTGTCTTCATCATAAGATGGGTTACGAAAAAGCACAAAACAGAATGTGGCGACATGTCAGCCCTTTGCTACCTACAGCTTACCTATGTAAATGTATTGGCTTCCTGCGTGCAGACCTGCAGCGCCAGGAAGTGGGCTTGAAAACATGATTTTTCTGGTAAATATTTTCCAAACCAAAGTATGAAAGTAACTTCACGTGTCAGCATCGGAATACAAACAGTGAGTGCATATGCCCCTCAGCATTTCCTGTGACACCAAAGCAGTGTGACATGTGAGTACCCCTTTAAATAAAATAATTATCTTTGATTCTGGGACTTTTTTTGTGCTAGTTAACTTTTAGTTAGCTAGTTAACTTAGCTGAGGACCAGGACCTGAGTCAAATGTGGTTAGTGTGTAAAATGGACCACTAGCCACTAGATTATGTTCTATTACATTATCCCTGCAACCACCAAATTACTATTACTAACCACCTCTTTTGGCCTCAAACCATGGTCTTAGCTCCCCCCACAAAGATGGACATACACTTGACGTACTCTCCACTTACCTCTGCTCTGTATCCAGTCTTTCTTCATCTCCACTTCCCCTCTATGATCACAACCTCCTAACACTAACACTCTCTTCCCTTACACCTACCCCCTCTGCACACAAACCTGCTATTCTGCGCAGGAACCTCAGAAACTTAGACCTTCAGTCTCTCTCTAACGCTCTACCACACCCTGCCCTCATTCACCATTGTAGACACTGCAGCTTCATACTACCATAATACAATAACCTCTGCTCTAGACTGTGTTGCTCCCCTTAACTACAGCTGCCCTCAGGCCAAAAAAACACAACCCTGATTTAATACCAGCACTGCTACATTGAAACGGCATTCTCGAGTTGCTGTACGGCAATGGAGGAAATCCAAAAACAAGGACTTATACAAAAAAAGCCCTTCAAGAACTCAGGATTGCCCTTTCATCTGCTAAACAGGAATATTTCTCATCACTCATATCAGCACAGGCCCGGAATCCTAAACGGCTATTTAACACTTTCAACTCCCTAATCTGGCAACCGCCGCCTTCTCCATCCTCACAGCTAGTAGCAGAGAAATTTGCCACATACTTTAAAAATAAAATTGACATGATTCGAAGTGGCTTCACCCCTCAGAACACCTCTCACCTACCAACTTGCCCCACTCATTAACTCATTTCACACAGTTAACTGCACAACGTCTCTCGCCTCTCAGTCTCAAAGGCCCACCTGACCACCTGCTACCCTGATCCCATTCCATCCCACCTTATCCCTCAACTGTGTCCATCTGTCATTCCAGCACTAACATCCTTATTCAACCTCTCCCTCTCCACTGGTACCTTTCCTTCTTCATATAAGCATGCTGTTATCACTCCAATCAACAAAAACCCTCTCTGGACCCCTCTGCCCTCCCCAGCTACCGCCCTATATCTCTGCTCCCCTTTTTATCCAAGCTTTTTGAACAGCATGTCCACACAGAATTGGCTTACTATCTGTCTACATATTCACTCCTAGATCCCCTCCAGTCTGGTTTCCGCTCAAGTCACTCCACAGAAACTGCACTCAGCAATGATCTACTTACTGCCAAATCCAAAGGCCACGACTCTGCTTTCATTCTTGTCGACCTATCCTCTGCTTTTGACACAGTTGACCATGCTCTGCTCCTCAATATTCTTTCTTCTCTTGGAATCCAGGGTCTCGCTCTCTCTTGATCTCACTGATCACACATTTAGTGTATCTTACTCTAACACAACTTCCTCCCCCATCCTCTGTCTGTTGGTGTACCACAAGGCTCAGTCCTAGGACCCCCTACTTTTTTCATTACACACGTCTGGTCTTAGACAACTAATAACCTCGCTGGGCTTCCAATATCATCTATGTCTCTGGTCCAAATCTCTCTTCCCTCCTCTCTCGCCTTCCTGACTGTCTAACAGCCATCTCTTCCTTCATGACATCTCGCTCCCTTAAACTGAACATGGACAAAACTGAACTGGTCATTTTCCCACCATCTCACTCCCCTCCCATCTCTTACACCACAATCTCTGTAAATAATCTCACAATAACTGCAACTCATCAAGCTCGGTGCCTCCTCGACTCCTCTCTCTCATTCACACCTCACATTTACTCCCTAG
Organism: Gastrophryne carolinensis; assembly: GCA_027917425.1. Classification (NCBI taxonomy): domain Eukaryota; kingdom Metazoa; phylum Chordata; class Amphibia; order Anura; family Microhylidae; genus Gastrophryne; species Gastrophryne carolinensis. The sequence goes on along the minus strand of CM051234.1, from coordinate 615,945,881 downwards.
CCACCTCCTGCTGTCTTCAACTAAATATCCCCCCCATCCTACCCTTCCTCTCACCTGACACCACTAAAATGCTAGTGCACGCCCTGGTCATATCCCGACAGGACTACTGTAACACCCTCTGTGGTTTGCCACCCCTCCAATCTAGTCTGAACTTTGCTGCTCACCTCATTCACCTCTCCTCTCGCTTCTCCAGCACTGCTCCCCTCTGTCAATCCCTCCACTGCTTACCTGTCTCTCATAGAGTTCAGTTCAAACTTAACACTAACACTAACCTACAAAGCTCCCTCCAGCCAGGCCCCTCCCTACATTTCATCTCTGATCCAGCATTACCAACCCAAGCGCAACCTCTGCTCTGCCTCTCACATTCTCCTGTCCTCCTCTTTGGTTACCTTCTCGAACTCCCGCCTTCAAGACTTCTCCCGTGCCTCCCCACTTCTCTGGAATGCACTTCCCCCCTCAACCCATCAATCCAAGCTTTTAAAAGTGCCCTTAAAACTCACTTCTTTAGACAAGACATATAACCTGGCATAAAGCGGTCCTTCACTCTGAATAAGAGTCTATCCTATATGTTTCCCACACCCTGTACATACAGATTGCTCACATTAAAAATCATCCTACCTGCATCTACTACATGTTATGAGCCTTTAAACATCCAAGATGGCGGCTCATGGAGCATCAGGCAGCCTGCAAACAGGAAGTGCCTTCTGACTATGCTGCTCTGCATTCTGGGATTGCGGACCTTTTCCTGACCCCAGCTCTGCTCTGTCTGAGCAAAGCACAGCTTTTACCCACCCCCTGTACTTTATCCCACTCTCCTCTCCCCAGTAAGTGTGATGCTTCTGAGTCAAGATGGCGGCGCCCGTATCCTAAAGTCCTGAACAGATTTGCAGCCCAGTAGTGGAAAGAATAATAAGTGACTAAAAACTTAAAATATATTAATTTTAGATGCTGGGGAATAGTTTTATAAGGGTTTGGGGGTTTTCAATAAATCATGGTGAAGGTCTGGTTTAAGCAACTCACTAACCTTCAGATGGCACATACAACCCAACTCAAGCTCTACCACTTGTGATCCCGCCCCTTTGTCCCCACCCCAAACCTTTAGACTGTAAAGGGCAGAGCTCTCTTTCCTATTGTCTCCTGTGCTCGTAGCATCTAGTTTGTTTTGTTCCCTGTACTAAATGTTTTACTTTGTCTGTAATCATACCTTGTAATGCGCTACAGAAGATGACGGCGCTATATAAATAAACATTAATAATAAATTATAATAATTATCACTTTAACTGCCAGCCTACCTAGAGAATTTGTCACCCTCTGTTGCCAAGCCATTTTTCAGCATCTTGCACTATATATATGTTTAACTGTGGGCGTGGCTGATGCTCCCACACCCACCTGCTGCACTGAGCCTGGTGTTTGCGTTGTGTGTGTAGGCAGCAGCGGAGAAGAGGCAGCGGTGGAGACAGCATCAATGGCAGGGACATCGGCATGGCTGAATATGTGAGTTTACTTTTTTTTTTCCTTTTGCCTATAGGGAATTGGAGGGGGAATGCCACACTGCCTATATGGGGAATGGTAGGGGGGAATGCCACCCTGCCTATATGGGGAATGGGAGGGGGAATGCCACCCTGCCTATATGGGGAATGGGAGGGGGAATGCCACCCTGCCTATATGGGGAATGGTAGGGGGGAATGCCACCCTGCCTATATGGGGAATGGGAGGGGGAATGCCACCCTGCCTATATGGGGAATGGGAGGGGGAATGCCACCCTGCCTATATGGGGAATGGGAGGGGGAATGCCACCCTGCCTATATGGGGAATGGGAGGGGGAATGCCACCCTGCCTATATGGGGAATGGGAGGGGGGAATGCCACCCTGCCTATATGGGGAATATGCCATACTACCTATATGGGGAATGGTAGGGGGAATGCCACACTGCCTATATGGGGAATGGGAGGGGGGAATGCCACCCTGCCTATATGGGGAATGGGAGGGGGAATATGCCACACTACCTATATGGGGAATGGTAGGGGGGAATGCCACCCTGCCTATATGGGGAATGGGAGGGGGAATATGCCACACTACCTATATGGGGAATGGTAGGGGGGATGCCACCCTGCCTATATGGGGAATGGGAGGGGGAATATGCCACACTACCTATATGGGGAATGGTAGGGGGATATGCCACACTGCCTATGGTAATGGGAGGGGGGAATGCCACACTGCCTATGGGAATGGGAAATGCCACACTGCCTATGTGAATGGGAGGGGGGAATGCCACACTGCCTATGGGAATGGGAGGGGGGAAATGCCAAATAGCGTATAGGAATGGAGGGGGGAATGCCACACTGCCTATGGGGATGGGAGGGATAGAAGGCCACACTGCCTATGGGAATGAAGAGGGGTAAATGCCACACTGTCCATGGGGAATGGGGGGGGGTGCCACTATGCCTCTAAGTGGGGGATTCTGGACCTTGCCTTTTATTTGGTTCTTGGGGGGACATAGCACAACACTACGGTTCAGAATATTTTTCTTTTTTCTTATTTTGCTCCTTCAAATCCTAGGTGCGTCCTATGGGTAGGTGCGTCTTATAGGGCGAACATATGGTACTTATCAGCTCGCAGTTTCCATGATTATCATATTCCTGGGACACTGTTGTGTTACAATGGGTGTGGAGAGCCATCGAACGTGAAATTACCCTTTAACCTATGAGAGGCTGTATCCACAAATAAATTAAAACAATTCATCTTGATGCACACTTAGGCTGGTGTCACATCAAGCTTTCGGGGGAGTGCTCTACAATCGCTGTGTGCAGAGTGTGGAGGGAGTTCAGCACTAGTGCTTTCCGCTCACATAGCAGGGAATCACTGGTGCTGTGCTCTCAGCACGCTAAAGACAGGGCTATCGCGTAGCGCTCTGAGCGCCTACTGTTGGCAGCTTTTCACAGCCGGCTGCGGGGGGGCGCTTGCTTGAAAGCACAAGAGCGTTCTGCATCCAAACTGGTGTAGCCTTTGAGTTTCTCTTTGATGTGGCCCCATCTGCCCACAAAGTTCCTAGTCAAAACTGTCCAACTATTTTTATAAAATCATATGTCAACTACTAACTGGTACAATAACTTGACAAATACAAATAAATTATAAACATGCAACTCATATGCAGGTCAGGCCTACAGTGGGGACGGAACCTCTTTATTGGTAAAAACAGGTTCACATGACGCAGAGAAGCAGTTATGGTGAAGTTTCAGTAGACGAGGCATTCTGTGTGCCCATAGATTTTGTGGGATTCTCCTGGATAAATGAAGATGTAATAAATTATTAATAAAGAGGACCTATCGCTTATTACACAACTTTTCTTCCCAACGTTTCTCTAACATGAAGCCCAAAATAAGGTTCCTTTCGTAACCAAGAGATACAAACCAGGGGTGGCAGCCGCTCAGACCAATTTATAACTAACCTTTCGTAGCCACTTGAACTCCAGGTACATAGATCATTAATTCATTTATTAGGGGCTTATGTGAAACGGAAGGGGGTGGATTCACTTTCACAGGGTTGTCATGGAGGGTTTAGGGCTGCTTCAAAGGGAAAGTCCACACTACCACAGATGCCATTTTACCTGCTGCTGTATGTGTAGGGGTGATGCCACGTATTGCAGATGGTGCCCCGAACATACTAAACCCCCCCCCCCTGCAAGCCCAGCTCTGAGCACCACACGGGGAGGCCGATTCATCAATAGCGCCAGGTAGCGACAGATGAGCGACTGTAGCGTGATTTTTTCAGCACCAGCCAGTATTCGCTGTGCTTGGCCGGCATTAGCTTGATGACAGCGACTCAGTCGGTGTGCGGTAATGTTGAATACGTGCTGGGGGGTCGCTGTTTCACAGGTCCAGCGTTGTATGTGAGCGCCTGACAACGAATGGCCAGAGCGAACGGCTAGCTTCATATTCATCAAAAAATCACGGTCCGAATGTGCTGTCGCTGTCCATTCCTTGTTTAAACCCCAGAGCGCTGGCGGCGATCTGTATTAACTAGTTTTTAACCCCTAAACAACCATATTTTTTGAATGTAACATTATACATGTTTTTAGAATCATTTTGTTATATGAATACATTAATCTCAGACCTGTTAGATCAATTCTGCACATATTTTTTTTTTTTTGGACTTAAAAATAAATCCTAACATTGCAGAAGTGTTCTCCGATTTTTTGACATTAAAAAAATAAAAAAAAAAATTATTACCAATTAATCATGAATTATTAAAGATTGCTCCATTGAAATGCATTGGACATCGCCAGGGAGCGACAGCTCATACCTGGCGCTGTGAGGGAATTTGCAGCGGCGCTGTTCGGTCCAGGCGGCTTCATGACGAATGCCGCGCTAGCCGTCGCTCTCGCCGGCGCTAGCCTCATTTTGCTTGATAAATGCGTCATTGTGACCGCCGCCGGGCGTACTTGAGTCGGTAGTCGCCGATAGCTGCCGCTACCTGGCGCTCGTCAGACACTACCTGGCGCTATCGCTTGATGAATAAGGGCCTTAGTCCTGAGTCTTCTCGGTGTGGAGGAGGTAAGAGTGCAATGCCCAAAACAGGGCTTGCAGGAGGCAACAGGTCATTGCCAATTGAGATGCTGCGATTAGGTGCAATCAACACCCACATTATTAATTAGGTTTTGGATCGCTTTAATAAACACACTAGAAAAGCAGATTACATTTGGTGAAACAAAACCTGAGAATTTTACTTTCTGCTTTCCACTGCTGTGTGGAAACCACCAGAAAGCCACTATTCACTCACCTCTTCCCCATTCCAACAGCACATGAGCGGGCTCTCGTTCAATGAGAGCCTTCTGCCGTGACTATGTCATTCAGCAAATGGCTCTCACTGACTAGAATGGGGAGTGTGCATCCCCGAAGGCATGTGCGCAACTGCCCCAGCCTGAATGACCGCAATGACAATGACGACAGTTTGACTTGGACGAGAACCTGTGCATGCATCATTGGAGTGGGGAAAGGTGAGTGTTTAGGGGCGCCCCGGGGGCTTTCACACAGTGGGGCATCCTGATTTTAGATTCCAGAGCCGACCCGTTTTTTTCCACTTTAAGTACATAAAAAATGTTTTTATAAGGTTGGAATGTGTGCTGAAGTATTTGCCTTCTGTGTCCTGTTTTGCTGTCTATTTATGACACCCCCCCCCCACACACACACACACACATACACACACACACACACACACATCCTGTTCATTAGCATTAAAGCAAACCAAAAAAAATTATTCTACTTCTCTGTTAACACTTGCCCATGGAGCATCCCAGTTTGGGCCTCTCCTTAGGAAGCCAAAAACGGGCATTAAGGCCTTCCTGATGGGGGGGGGCAGGAAATAGCTGCACACTTCAGTGGAGCAAGTTTTGAAAATGTCACCAGCGTCACCTGCACAAAAAGTGGGGAAAACCTGAGTAAGACCATTGGAAGTGCTGTGACCTTCCTTTCTTAGTGGAACACTGGGAGCTCATCCTCCTGCGAAACTGGGGACAGGAACAGAACAAATCTCTCTGAAGAGACAGCTGTTCAACCAACAGAGAGGATCTTTATAAGCGGATTGGTCAGCTGTACCTTGTATTCTTCAAAGTCTTTCTCATCTAACAGCCTCTCTTTCTCCTGCTCCACAAGCTGTTCGGCGGTGGGCTCAGTTGCTGAAGGATCATCATACAGTGGAAGGCCGCTGAAGAAAACCTCTTTCCACTCTCGTGTCACCTTACTTGGTATTAACCTGAAGAAAAACGCTCAGTTAGGAAAGCTGCATACTAATAAACCATATATTAACATATATAATACTAAATTATAAATAATAAATGGGAATCAATTTATTGTTTATGCAGTATACAATGTACAATAAATAACACACAGTGACATGAAAAAATACAATTCTGTGATTACTCAGCTGTAGAATTGGTATTATATGTATACAGCACGTCCTGTTCCAGAATATTCCTTACTCCTGGGTAATACATCCACCAGATGGCGCTGGACTGCAGAAAACAGCTTGTGGCTCCTCCCGGCCCCATATAAGTCAGGGACCTCCCACGAAAATCCCCAGTATTGACAAGCAGTTAACAAGAAGCCGGGAGGACAATAATAACAAGAACTCAAAATGAACAATCACCATACAGAGGTAACTAACTAGATCGGGGTGGAACAGGACGTGCTATATACATATAATACCAATTCTACAGGTGAGTAATCACAGAATTGTATTATTCTAAGTATACAGCACATCTTGTTCCAGAATATTCCTTACTCCTGGGACATCCAATAGCAGTGTCCATAAGGTAGGGTGGGATCCCCAAAAAGTAACAGCGGGCAGTTTAAACCACTGCCGCCTGCAGGACTTTGCGGCCAAAAGCAGCGTCAGCGAGGCCCTAACATCAACTTTGTAAAACTTGGAAAAAGTATGAACAGAAGACCAAGTAGTGGCCTTGCAAACTTGTTCAACAGAAGCTTGTGCTGAAAAGCCCAAGAGGCACCAATAGCACGAGTAGAATGAGCAGTAAGGCGGAAGGGAGGCTCCTTCCCCTTAGCAGAATAGGCCTGTATCACAGCCTGACGGATCCACTTGATGATAGTGGACTTAGCTGGAGCCAGACCCTTCTTAGGTCCAGACGGGAGCACAAAAAGAGCATCAGTCTTCCTGAAGGATTCAGTAGCCACCAAATATAACTTCAGGTTCCTAACCACATCCAAATAGTGTAAAACCCGCTCCTTAGGGTTACTAGGATTAGGGCACAGAGAAAGCAAAACAATGTCCTGATTGAGATGAAAAGCAGAAACAACCTTAGGCAGAAAATCTGGCTTAAAATGAAACACCACATTGTCCTGTTGGCTGTCAAAGTAAGGGGATTTGATGGAAAGCGCCGCCAACTCAGACTACCTTAAGCGTAAAAATGGACAAAGGGGCCTCACGCAAGGGTTCAAAGGGAGACCCCTGCAAGGCAGATAAGACCAAGTTTAAATCCCAAACTGGTAACATAGGCTTACGTGGGGGACCCCCTGGACGGTCTTAACCAAACGATGGTGAGCAAAAGATCTTTGGAAGAAAATGGCCAAGGCAGAAACATGACCTTTAAGGGTACTAAGTTGAAGACCCAAACCCCAACCATGTTGCAGAAATTCCAGAATCCTAGGTACAGAAAACACCCGACAGGGAAACGACTTAGACTCACACCAGTCAATATAAGCATGCCATACCCTATAGTAGATGGAGGACGAGGACTTCTTCCTAGCCTAAATCATGGCATTAACAACAGAGGCAGGCAGCCCCTTTTCCATCAAGATGGAGGTTTCAGCAGCCAGGCCGTCAAAGCCAGTTTGTAAATTGGGATGGCGTAGCTGCCCCTGAGTGAGCAGGTCTGGAACCTTGGGCAGGGCGTACTGATCTACTGCCAACTGCACGATGTCTGCGAACCACACTCTTCTTGGCCAACAGGGGGCCACCAAGATAGTTGGCACCCGTTCCAGGGATATCTTGCGCAGCACCCTGCCCAGCAGAGGAAACGGAGGGAGCACATAAAGAAGCTGAAAGCTCTTCCAAGACATTGCTAGTGCATTCATGGCCAAGGCCAGAGGGTCCTGTGACAGAGAGACAAAGGCTGGAAGCTTGTGATTGTGGTGGGAAGCAAACAGATCCACTTCCAGCTGACCCCAACGGTGGCACAGGGAGCGAAACACCCTGCTGCTGAGGGACCATTCTCCCAGGCGAGAAGTCCCCCTGCTGAGTGAGTCTGCCTCCAGATTCTCCACTCCCGGGATGTACACTGCCGAGATGCAAGGAACATTCTCCTCCGCCCAGGACAGTATCAGAGACACTTTGAGGGCCCTCTTGCTCCGGGTCCCTCCCTGATGATTGATGTGAGCAACCGCTGTCTGGTTGTCTGAGCGGACCTGAACAGCCCGACCCCAAAGGTGTGGAGTCAGTTGGACGAGAACCAACCGTATCGCCCTCAGTTCCAGAATGTTGATATGGGTGTGGGCCTCCTGAGAGCCCCACTGACCCTGGAATTTCAGGGATTTCCAGAAGCACCCCCAACCTGTCAGACTGGCATCTGTGGTGACTGTCTCCCAGCACGGAGCCAGAAAGGATCTGCCCACCAACAGGTTTCTTGAGTCCAGCCGCCACGAGAGAGACCGCCTGACCAGAGGGGACAGAACAAACACCTGATCCGGGGACACCGGGTCCCGATTCCAAACTGACAAGAGGTGAAGTTGAAGAGGCCTCATGTGAAACTGAGCGTATGGAACAGCCTCGAAGCAAGACACCATCAGGCCCACCAGCTGCATACCCTGCTGGATAGAAGGATGAGGGCAAGACAGAAAGCTTGAGCTTGCAGACTGTCCACCTTCTGCTGAGGGAGAAGGATCTTGACCTGAGATGTATCCAAAGTCATGCCCAGAAAGGACTTGACCATTGACGGTGACAGGGAAGACTTGGGATGGTTGATCACCCAGCTGAAGGACTCCAGTGTGGACACCACCACCTGCCTTTGCTACAGAGATGGCTTACCTACACTGTGGGGATGTCTTGCCTCCACCACCGTCAGGAGCTGCCACCTCCGCTAGCAGGTCCCACACCCACGCCGTAGGACAGGAAACAATGGGGAGGCATGTGCATGCCTCCACTGCAAAGCACGCCAGGCAGAACACAGCACATAATTGTGTGCTGTGCTGCGTTTGTGCACTTCCACCGCAATTATGCTGGAAGTGGACAGCATATAAGGAGCATAACACAGTGGTTCCCAACCTTTTTATGCCAAGTACCCCCTAGTGACAGGAAGTTACAACCAAGTACCCCCATAGGTGGCGTTACAAATATTACCAAAATGAGTGGTCCACAGGCATTAAAGCACTTTTAAAGAAAGAAAGAATAATGTTATGCTGTTAAAATAATATACCAGACCTGTCAGACACCCCCTGTAGGTGCACTCCTGAACATCTCCGAGTACCCCCTCCACGTACTGTAGGTTGAGAAACAGTGCTCTGACAAATCTCCTCCCCCTTCATGTCAATCACAGTGTTTGGAACAACCCCAGGGATACAAACCGGCTGCTTTGAGCCATCTTAGCCTGAAGCTGACCCATTCTCAGCTCCTCCCTGCCCTAAGCCGTGACCGACCCGCCCCCTACAGTGTGTGTAGCTCAGCTGGACCATTCCCAATTGGCCCTGACGCACTACAGATACACCCAGCCTGAAGAAGTGAGTGTTGCACCCACGAAATGCGTGGCACTTTCATGGTGGGGAGACCTTGTTGTTATTGAGATTGATATTGCTGCTATTGTCATTTGCTGCTATTGTAATATGCTTTTTTTGGAGATGTTTATCAACTATTGGATATGGCTCACTGCTAAAGAAATTGTTTTGTGTTTATAGTGGTGGTTGATGGTTATTAATTTTAGGTAATTGCACATTCATAGTACTGTTAGGCACTTGCACATTATGTATATACAGTAATTATGGGAGTATTCGGTTCACAGGCAGGTACTGCTCTCTATTTGGTATCATTGAGTGATTATAGTATGGTTTCACCCGGGTGGATGAATTTTCCCGGTCCATGCTGTTGTATATTGTTTATTAATTTATAGTTTTGATATATATATATTTTTCTCCCCACCACCTACTCATCTATTTATGTTGGTTTGCCTGGTGTGTTATTGTGTTTAAAAGCAGAAGCGGCATGGGTAGCTGCGTGCGCAGGTGCCCCCTGCTGCTCCTTCCCCTTCCCTCGGACGGTCGTGCTGGCCATTTGCTTTAATGTGTTAACATTGGGGGTTATTCATCAAGGGATAGCAGCAGGTAGTGCCTCGTAGCGGCAGGCAGAGTCTGGTGAGCGCCGGGCGCTGTATGCAAAACTCATTTATGAAAGCGAATATGGTGAGCGCCTCTAACAGCGCCATCCGATGTATTATTACAGGTGGCTCAGCATATAGCGCCAGCCTGGTATTACCTTTCGCTCAGTGTCGCTCTCCCATACATTTCATTGGCTGTTCATTTGCTTGTGTATAAACAGCGTGTTTGAATTTTTTTTTTTTTTTTGCTCCAATCATTGTGTGACCTCTCCTGGCTGCAAACAAACACTTTTAGAAACTTTTTTGACTTTTTATATTTTTATGCAGAATTGTCATTACAGGTCTGGCACTAAAGTGTTAATGTCACAGTGTTATAACAATGTCATTCCATGTGTTTTCGCTTTGTTACAGGTCAAAATGTGTTCAAAACCAGACTTTAATCACACAGCATCTGGCGCTCTATGCTATAGCGCCCAGATCCAGAGCGCCGACATTGTGTGTGTGTCCTTTTTTGATAAGTATGGTGTGAGTCGCTGAGAGTTGGTTGCACTGAGCTGGCGCTACCAGCTCTCCCTGCAGCGCTTTACCGGTGTTCGAGCACCCAACATACATCACATTCATCGGGCCAGGTTACTACAGCGACTGAGGCGCTCTGTTACAGCGCCCGATAGCCGATTAAAGCATCTACTAGCACTCACTCTAAGCGCCGCTATACAGACGCTCATCTGCCGATACCTGGCATTAGTAAGGTATCAGCCTCCACGTAATTTGCACTGTGTCATACCCTTTGTTTACATGCACAATTGCACTTTATGTTCATAACCAAATGAGCAGTTTTTCATGGTCTTGTTCATGAATTATCTGAAGATTTGTAAGCTTGATTTGTGTATTATTTTTATTTCTGTATGTAGCGATAACCCTTATCGCCGGAGGGCTTCCCCGCCAGAGACGTCCTTTTCCCAATGGTGAGAGGTGCTGCAGGAATCCCAGAGTCATCGGTGAGGAAACAGGAACTGCCCTTACAAGGGCTAGTGAATTGTAATATAGCGTTTCCCCCAATAAGAGACAGAACTCAGTATTGAGGGTGAAGATGAACTTTCTTTATTAGTGCCACTCTAGGCCTTATATACACAAGTCTCCATGCAAGGTGGACCTGATGGAGAACTGCATGACACACACACCGACCAATAGCAGCAGGGCACACAATCCCTCAACTCTGCCGGTGACGCAATCAGCAACACAATAGACGTCTGTAACACAATCAATCAGAACAATGCCATTGTCTGTGACGTAATCAATCAACACAATGGCAGTCTGTAATACAATCCAAACTACAATGACATTGCCCGTAACAGTATCAAAATACAATGACATTGTCTGGAACCTAATTAAGAAAAGGCCAGTGAATGACCCGGTGGGCCATTGAATAGTGATGACATCCAAAAGGCAGAGCGTCTGTCACACTGTATTTAGGATTATGTATTAGATTACGGTACTTGAATATGGGGTTTGCTTATAAATGAATTTCTTGTTTGAACTAGTCACTTTATTAGGGTACACTGTCCCCCTCCTTTAGATTGGTAGTCTCTATAGATTGCTTTTTGTGCCAGCACAAAAAATTAAATAAGGGCCTCATTATTATATGTTGGGGGGTACTCTGTCCAGTTATTATTATTATCAAGTTACTTATTGATGAATTGGATATACTTTATGGGAAGGTCCAGCTTTGCTTTTAATGTGTCTTGTGTAGTATGTTTGTGTTTTTTGGTGCTATTGTTTTCTAATAAAGTCTTCAGATGAATTTTACTATTTTGTGGTGCTCCTTTATTGAGGTAGGTGTGGCATTTGGCCCACACCCCCTCCTTTGCTGTTTTATGTATTTTAATGGTTTTAATATGTTTTGGTTTATGTTTTTGTGGACATCCTGAATAAATACAATTATATATTGATTGGGATATTGGTGTGCCTCCCTTTACATTTTTGGTTCCCAATAGAGATTGCTTTTATAGCTTTGGGTGTGGCACCCTTTCACTAGTTGATTATATGAATAGGGGGAGATGCAAGCTTTTGTGGCTTTATTACACCCACCAGAAGCTGCTCATGGCTCAGACCCTCTCATCCCTCCTTAGAAGAGGAAGCGCTGACCCATACTGTGACGCTCTTGCTCTCTACTGCTTGCAATGCCTTTACTTACCTTTCCTGTAACCTAGGCACCAGCCCCACCACTCCTGGGATTACCTTTCCCACACCCGCCGAACCTACTATTCTATCTACATGGCAGGACCCTACTGTAAATTTTCACACCATACTGTAGCTCTCATAGCAATAAAGACACCCCCCATTAAGCAGGGGTCAGCTGATTTTTTTCACCCAGCACCCTTCTGGCACACCTACCCATTTGTGAGCCCTCACCACAAGTACCCAGGTATACCCCTTTCTTTCCTATGAAGTCCTTAAGTGTTTATGGTCATTTTGCCACTAGCACTATACTTACGTGAATCTGGTGTTTCCACCCAGTTTAGACGTCCGCCACTCCTTACATGCCTACCCGGGTGTGCTTACCCTTATTCTCCTTTGTATGGTAATCTATTTTTTAATTCTATACACTTCTATGGTAACCCAACCTCCCTGCCTAACATTTAAATATATCTACCATTCCAGATTCACAATATTTGTTTGGAGGGTCTAGCAGGGGAGCTAAGCTACTCGACCACCAAGGGCCAGGAGACAGGAGGTTCATCCTCTGCAACCAAGTGGGAAGCTTCGGGAGAAGACGTATATGGAGTGGTGAGGGAGGAAGGGGACAACCGTCTAAGCCAACCAGATTAGCTGAATTAGCCCTAACGATCAATAGGGTGACAGATGTCGCAGCCAAATCGCCCTCACATTTACAATATTTGAACCATTTCAGCCCAGCAGGACGAATCTTCTTGCCCTCTGATAACGCCCCTAGGCGAAACGCGTCAGGGCAATAATTACACCATTTTGTCACAACTTGCTACAAATGCATGGTCTTAAACCTGTGCCTTAATTGAAGGATTCCTGCATAGCTTGCTACAATTGAAAGGCATACAACCCTGTAAGTAACTAAGGATATTTGGTCTTCTATCTGCATGTATACACCATTTCATATCTTGCATCGATCATGTGCTGTAACAGTGATTCACTGTATGTAAAATGTTTTGTATTTTCTTCTTTGTAATTATTAAAACTTGCCTGGCCTAACATCACCAGCAAAGATGCCTTTTCTTTCCAACTAGACAGCAATCCAGTCTTTTATCTCAATTTTTGTATACTGAAGTTGACTCATTACCTGAGTTTGCTTAGCTCTCTGGGTGGTGGTCAGAAGAGACAACACACAACACATTATCCTACCTGTTAGTAAGCTCTCTGTATTCTCCTGTTTTAGTCACTAGGTCCAGGATCTGGTCCATTATCCCCTGGCAGATGACATAGTGTTTCTTGTATCGTGCCTGCACCCGCTCTGCGGCAATTTGGTCGTGCAGCTCCTGAACTTTCCGCATCTGTTCCTCGCAATCCAGCCTGGCCTGTTTCTGCAGGGCCTGAAAGTGTCCACAGATAAATACCATTAGCTGCCATCAAGATAAGGAAAGATACATCTTATATGATTGAAGAGAGAAGAAGAATTGCTCTTCTCACGCCTCACTAATTGGCTGACAACCACCTCAACCATCGAAAATAATAATCAGCTATATCAAGTATTTACCATTAAATAAATTCTACATAACAATACAGTTTGTTATTCCATACGTTTACACTAGCTACAAGTTACATAGCTGGTCGTCAGACAAGTTTCGCCATGGATGCCTCCTCAGAGAGAATCTCATCCAGCTAGTTTTAATGTTATCTTCCCCCCTAGGAGTGTTTTTTACAATGTCAAAAAAACTTACTTATAAAAATGGCAAAAACAGCTGGGGTGAGATCCTCCTTGAGGAAGCATCCATGGTGAAAAGAAAAAAAAAAAAGACTGTGCCTTCCATAGCAAAATCTTCATGTATGACAATGTCCCATCTCATACTGCAAAAATATATCTCAGTCATTAGCTGCTATCGGCATAAAAGGATAGAAACTCATGGTGTGGCCGCCATTCTTCCCTGACCTCAAATCTACTGAGAACCTTTGGAGCATCCACAAGCAATAGATATATGAGGATGGGACAATCCGCAAAGAAAATTCAAGCAGAAACTGTCCCAAAAACTCACAGGTTCAGCAGATGCAAGAATTGTAAAGGTGCTAATATACAAAAGGCTCCTATGTTACCATGTCACCTTGGGCTGTTGGGAGGTTTTGGATTGAAAGATTTTGAGGTCAGACAATATGACCTGCTGCAAATTCCCCAGATTTTCAGTGCTTTACAACCTATACAATCCCCTCGATTCAAAGAGCAAAAGTTAATTGATTTCGTATCGAGAATCGTAAGTTTGGGTGGGTGTTTGTCATTTTTTCTTGTTTTTTTGGCCATTTCGTATTCGCACGATCGTTCGCGCATAGACGTATATGAACATACGCATTTCGTACGAGAATCGTATAATTTGCGTTAGTTCGTGTGTTTTTCCCGTCAAAATCGTATTATTTGCGTCCGATCCTATTTTTTACGTCCTTCACATGGGCTTGCGCCCAATTCAGAGAGGTGATTGCTAATTGTTTTGAAGCCCATTAAAGAGCTGCTTTACGAAATGTTTGCCGGCAGCTATTTGGCCTCGGGAGTAGGATGGAGCGGAGCGAGTTTGTGGCACATCAAGGGCTTATGCTTTTTGGCATTGAGTTGATCGAGATGTCTGAGAGCAGATTGCCCCTGCGTCGTCGCATGAACATCGATAGCATGAATGATGTTGAGCTGTTCGAGCTGACCAGGCTTAATCGCGCTTCCCTCCATAAATTATATAGTGAGCTGCGGCCATGGTTAGCCCGCACCACAAGGAAGGGGCATGCAATTTCAGGTATGACCAAGATGCTTGGCTGCCTGCAATTTTTGGCGAACGGCTCGTTCCAGAGGCTGGGTGCCCTCTCTGTGGGGATGTCACAGCCTACGCTGAGCCGCGCACTGTCTAAATTTTTGGAAGGCATGGCTGCCATAACTCAAAAATATATTTATTTTCCAGATGATATGGCAGCCAGAAACGCCATTAAGCTTGGGTTTTATAATGTGGCCGACATGCCCAACGTTATTGGTGCAATTGACTGCACACATGTGGCACTCGTACCTAGGGCAGCCGACGAGTATATATATAGGTATTGAGATTGGTTATTATGTTGCCCAACGTGTCATGTAACCTGTTTTCCTTTGCGGCAGCATATTTGTTTATCCCTCATTTGTGTAGCTGCTTTATCTAGGCTTTTCATTAGTCTTTCCCAATAGAGTGCAGACATGTTTTGTGGTTAATTTATTAGTTTGGGTCAAATATCAATTACCCTTTTTGTATGTTTTTTCCTTAAGGAATCGTAAAATGGGACACTCACTTAATGTCCAGGCCGTGGTTGGTCCGGATATGCGGTTTATGAGTGTCCTTGCCGGCTACCCCGGATCGTCCCACGACTCCTATATCCTCCGGCGATCGGGGTTGTTTCGGAGATTTGAGGCAGGTGAATTTTCGGGGGCATGGCTGCTTGGTAAGTGTGTCCTATTTGTGTGTTATTAAATGTGGCATTAATCTTGTATTTGTTGATATGTTTGTTTTGGAAAACTTGACAGAAGCGTCCAACTGCCTTTTTCTTGGCTCATATATTAGGAACTTACCCAAAAAATCCTTGTCTCGCTTTGGCCTTCAGAATGTTTTCCCTTTAGTTAGGATGTCTGTAAGTTCCTTGTGCCTAAATATATTGGTTTGGAGTTTATACCCAAGGATCTTTGACATTTGGCTCCTTTTGTACTATTGGTCGTTAAATGTCAAAGTGGACTTAAACTGCATACATTGTAGTTTCCAGTGAAATGTGGATAGGGATCTTTGACATTTGGCTCCTTTTGTACTATTGGTCGTTAAATGTCAAAGTGGACTTAAACTGCATACATTGTAGTTTCCAGTGAAATGTGGATAGGGATCTTTGACATTTGGCTCCTTTTGTACTATTGGTCGTTAAATGTCAAAGTGGACTTAAACTGCATACATTGTAGTTTCCAGAGAAATGTGGATAGGCCCTCAGCAGCATCCTAATTGTAACATGTCTGAAAACTACAAATATATGTAAAATACAAATACCCTTGGCCGTGCAGATGTTTGTTAATTATTTGGTATATAGAAGTGCCATTTTTATTTAGGTTATACCTTAGTGCAATTTTTGGGGGCCCTAATGTGCCCTGTTTTTTTTGGGGAACACTTTACCTTACATCATTATGATATCTGTGAAATTTTTGTTGTTGGTTGGGTTGCCTTTTTAATTTTGATTACATTTAATTCTCTGTTTAAGGTGATTCCGGGTACCCACTTCTACCCTGGCTCATGACGCCTGTGCTGCGGCCCCAGGATGCCTCTCAGGAAGCGTATAACCGTGCGCATCGCAAGACCCGGGCTGTTGTGGAGAGGGCCTTTGGTCTGCTGAAGACACGTTTTCGTTGCCTTGACCATACTGGGGGGGCCCTGCAATATGATCCCAAGAAAGTGATCGACATTATAATGGCATGTGCTGTTTTGCACAATTTTGCCATCATGGAACGTGTCCCACGTTATGTGGACAGCCTGCCCTCTTCAGCCGTCGAGGATGAAGTCGAGAATTTTGAGGGGCCCCCCAGTGAGTCTGGCCAATCTGTTCGAGCCAACCTGATCAGCCAGCATTTTAGTTAACTTTTTTCCCTGTCTCACCATTCTGTATGTCTGTGTTATCCTTTTTGTTACATATGTTGTTTTGCCGTAATGTGGCATTACCTCTAAGTAAAACATTTAGACCTTAATTGTTGCCTAATGTATTTCATGTAGTTTCCTTAGCTTTAGCTTTGCATTGTTACACCTCTTCAAACCAAAATTATCTGGTTTAGGCCAAGCTGTTAAAAATGTCTTCCCACTAAAAACGCCACAAGTATTGTAAGTGAATTTTTTGTTTTACTTTGAAAATGAAAAATTATAGTGGTTAACAGAAATCAGTCCACATACATCTGTGGTAACAAATGGATAACATTAAAAAAAAACATCGAGCACATCTACACCTGGAAGTGAGTGGCACAACCAAACAAGGACACCCAGTCCAAAGGCCAGCCTAGTCCAGTCATTAATATTGCCTGTGCCCAGGGATATTTGGGCATGGCCATAATGTCACACAAACATGTCTGCAAACAGGAGGAGCACCAACCAAATACATAGGTTAAGCCATAAGTGGCCAGATAAACTCCACATAGACCTATGGCATTGGCTAGTGGCCTTAAGCATTACTCTAAGGAGCTATATGGGAGCAAATACAAAACACAACCTGCCAGAGCAACACAAAATGGATTGTTTGAAACCTCAAAGGACAAGTAAATACAGTGGGGGTTAAGAGAAAAGATGTCCCACACACCCATGGCTTAATAGGGTGGCTGCCCATAATACCCAGGTGGAGGTCCAGGTGGAGGTCCATGGGAATGGGACCTAGCCTGGGCCATGGCAGCATTGTGAATTTGAAACTGCTCCACAATGTTTCTCTGCATATTGGTCATCTCAGCCATGGCTGACTGGATGCCATTACTTGCATTGGCCACGTTGCTGTTGAGGGTACGCAACTCCGCGAGGATGCCCTGTAGACTGGTATGGATGTTCACCATGTCGGCATGCCTTTGCTCACGCTCTGTAACGAGCTGGGCGTCATAAGAGTCCCTTTGTTGGGTCCATAATTGAAGCAGGGCACTCTGCCTCCCCTGGGAAATTGTGGGGCGGCGTAATGGCGTCCGCCGCACAATTACCCTGGCTCTTGGGCGTGCCCTGCCGCGTGGTGTCGTACCCTCAACAGCAACCGGCCTGCTTTGCAAATCCTCAGCAGCAGAGTGAACACTGGGGACTGTAGTGTCAGTCTCCCCATGTGCAAGCACAATGGATGGAGATTCACTCTGCTGCTGAGGATTGGCCAGAGAAACATTATGGAGCAGTTCCAAATTGGGACCCAGGGGGAGTTCATCCGACGTGCCCTGTACGGAGACATCATCATCTTCCTCCATGTCCTGGATCTCTTCCATGAGTGTGCGGGTCTGTAGGGACATATCAAAAAAAAAAGGCTAAGTTGGCGTCCAAATTTTGGATTTCAACAGTTTAACACATTCTTAAGCACTTGTTAGTATTTATGCTACTAAATTAACTTACCGAAAATCTCTGATCTGGGCTCCTATGCTGTACGGACCTGGTAGGCATAACCAAACTGGGGGGTGAGTTTACCCTTGCTGAGGGATCATGCTGGGCTGAAGAAGAGAAAAACAAACCACGTAAACACACACACATAACCTTTTTTAGGATAGGTAATCAAATATAGCTCTATTTGTAATATTTTTCAACTCTAGAGCAATGGTGACCTTTGTTCAAACACACGCAAGTTTACATAGGTGCAATGGCTCGGAAAAACTGCTAAGTGACCTCAGTTCTAAGTCATGAAGTGTACCCAGTCAGCATACAACTTTCAAGGCACATTTTTGGATTTAGCCTACCATTCGCTAGGTCCGGGGTACTCAAACAATTGTTTGAAACGCCCATTTCAAGGTATGTGGTGAGAGGTGAATGTCTGGCCATGGTGCTGACGCAGGGGGTGTCTAGTTAAAAAAAAATACACTGGTGGAGGGGCTGGAGATTTCAAAGTGCCAACTAATAAAGGCTGCTTGCCCTTGCTGGGCTGGATGGGCCAGAGCTGAGGGGACAGGGATTGGATGGCTAAAGGGGGGAGTTAACGTATTGATGGTGATGGGATGGATGGAGCCAATCTGTTACAAATGTATGGGGCTTATGTGGGGGGGGGCATGGGGGGACTGTGGCAGATGGGCCAGAGCAGGGGCAGCGGGACACGATTGTGGCCAGAGAAATTTTTAAAAAGTTACTGTGTACCTTGCAATGCCACTTCCTGTGCAGTACTTCATATTGCAATGCTATGTTTCAGGGAGCCATGACATTGGGCAGGAGACCAACCACTACATGGCCGATCAAGGGGGCAGCTCTGAGCACGTCAACACAGAAGTAACTGAGTGCAGGGCTGTCTGGGCAGGGGTCCTTGAATGTGGTGCCAAGGTCCGCATTGGGACCCCGGGCTGCCAGTTGAGTGTCGCTGCTCTAGGTCAGATATGTTTGTGGGTGGCTAATTAAATTGTTAACTCAAACACAACTCACACAACCAAAAGGCAACCCATACATAATGATGTGTGTTTTGTGATTGATTCCAAATATCTCACTTATCTTGCGAAACTTCATGACTTTAACAATCCAATTGGACATTTGAACTTTGCCATAATGGCTGTGGGCCTAAATGTGTGATTCCCAGGGACAAAAAGAGGACACAAACAGCCACAGTAGTGCGAGGCCAAGCCAGGCAAACCATAGGGGCATCCCGTTAGCTTGTTACTAGTGAACTGTAGATTATTTAGCAAACAGCCAAACATGCAGATTTCAGAGTACTCACCGTGGGTACGGGTCGGTGAGTCTGTGTCCCTTAGACCAGCATGTCCACCGACCGCGACCGGATGGAGAAGTCCAAGCACAATCTCCTCAGCAGGGGTAAACTCCAATTTAGATGGAAAGCCACCACCAGTTTTCAGGCTGAAAAGAGAAAATCGTTTTGTACTCAGAAAAGGTGCATACAGTACATCCAAAACATTCGATTTAGCGTAAACATTTAGTTACCTGTAATTATGCCTTTTAATTTCTTTTTGCCGTACAGCATACTTCAGATCAGAGATTTTCTTCTGGATTTGGGACACATCTTTCCTCTCTTCCCCCGCTGCATTTACTTGTCGGAGGATGGTTTCAAACAATTCCATCTTGCGCTGCTTGGTGGTGTGTTTGGATTTGCTCCCATATAGCTCGTCATAGTATAATGTAAGGCCACTAGCCAATGCCATATTTTGGTCATGGGAGAATCTCCCACTCAACTGGCCGCGGCGCAATGTGCGGCCAGATGGTTGGCTTGGCTGCTCCTCCATGTGTGCAGACACATGTGGTGACATTATGGCCTGGGGCTGGGTAGGGGAATGGCCGGATTGGTGGCTTCCCAATGACTGGACTGGACTGGCCAAGGGACTGGGTGTTCTTGCGTGGCTGGCCACCGAACTTCCAGGTGTAGATGTGGTCATGGGGGCAATTCGGGGCCCTCTTGGGGGGCTAGGTTCCCGGCTGGTGCCAGGTCGGGGGCTCTGTTCCCGGCTGGTGCCAGGTCGGGGGCTTCTGGCCCTGGATTGGGTTCTTCTGGGCCTGTAGGGGCTTCTGGCCCTGGATGGTGTTCTTCTGGGCCTGTAGGGGCTTCTGGCCCTGGATGGTGTTCTTCTGGGCCTGTAGGGGCTTCTGGCCCTGGATTGGGTTCTTCTGGGCCTGTAGGGGCTTCTGGCCCTAGATGGTGTTCTTCTGGGCCTGTAGGGGCTTCTGGCCCTGGATTGGGTTTGGCGGGCCCTGTCGGGGCTTCGTGCCCTGGATTGGGTTCGGCGGGCCCTGTAGGGGCTTCTGGCCCTGGATGGTGTTCTTCTGGCCCTGTAGGTGCTTCTGGCCCTGGATTGGGATCTGCGGCCTCTGGATGGGCTTCTGGCCCTGGATTGTGTTCGGCGGGCCCTGTAGGGGCTTCTGGCCCTGGTTTGGGATCTGCGGCCTCTGGATGGGCTTCTGGCCCTGGATTGGGTTCGGCGGGCCCTGTAGGGGCTTCTGGCCCTGGTTTGGGATCTGCGGCCTCTGGCTGTGCTTCGGGGCCTGGATGGGGTTCGGGCCCTGGATGGGGTTCGGGCCCTGGCTGGGCTTCGTGCCCTGGATTGGGTCCTTCGGCCTCTGGCTGTGCTTCGGGGCCTGGATGGGGTTCGGGCCCTGGATGGGGTTCGGGCCCTGCTGCGGGGCATGGGTTTCCGAACTGCCCTACTTGAAGGCATGGCCGGTGTGGGCTCACTGGTGCTGCCTGTTCTGGGGGCAGAGGTGGTGGGTGCTGCAGTTGCCAGCTTTTTGGCTGCAGGAGGGGCACGGGGCTTGGGGCCCCTTTTTTTGGTACCTGAGGGTCCAGGGTCCCTTGGTGGGGCCGAGGTGGGAGTCTTGGCTCTCAGTTTTCGGCCAGCTTGCTGGGACCTTGTTGTGGGGCCCTCCGCGGTCTTGCTTGCCTGGGGTCGCTTGCTCATCGCCTTTTTTGGTGCCATCGTACACAAATGCTCAAAGAGAATGAGCTTTGGGTGCAGGGACCTTTAAATAATGAGCCCAGCGTGTGACGCCTATGCGCACGACTACGCGCTCGTACGAACGTACGTTCGAGCGGAACCAGGAAACCGCTGGGGTTTCACTTATCTGCTGCCTGGAAGAAGCATAAAGATGGCGCCCACTATCTTCACCCGTCAACAGGAAGAGATCCTCATGCTGGTAAGTGGCTGCCTGTGCATTTTAATCGAATAGTCAATGATGGCCTAAATGTAAATGATGCGTTTGGAACTAGTTTGGGGTCTCTTAATGTTTAATCACTGGCTCCTCACACTTCATCCTCAAGGGCCGAGCCTGGCCACGTTTTCAACTGTCTATGCTGATGTCCTAATTCGGCCAATTGCTCCGGCTTAGCAACAGTTAATTGACCTGTGGAGTAGCGGGGCGAGCTGGCAAACCTGGCCTGTCTCGGACCTTGATGCGGATGTTTGAGGAACACTGTTTTCCTAAGCCATAAAAACACAACGGGAAGCCACACACGTGGTCCAAAAGCCGAAGCATTAGGCTACATCTTGGATGTTTAAACCATCCGAACATGCCATAGATGCAGGTGGCCTGATTCTTGATGTTGGCTATTATCTGTATGTACATGGTGTGTGATACATATAACATAAGACCAGACTGTCAATCACAGTCAACGTCCTCTTGAAGGCACTCCCCAAAAATGGCGGCCACTCGAAATGTGTGTGTTAATGACATTAAATTCTCAACTTGTGATGCAACACATATGGGTCTGTGTGTAAAAGTAAAAGCTCTGTGTCCATTATGTTTTTCAGATCATGCTTCAGCGCCGGTATGACTTCGCGCCCAATGTGTGCGAGAAAAGGGACATCGCCCGGGAGATCATCGCGGAGATCCACCGTGTGACCAGCACCACCTTCACTCACACCCAGATAATGCAGCATTGGTCGGACCTGAAGCGTCTGCACATGCCCCGGGTGCGGAGGTTTTTTGGAATCCATTTCCCAAGTAAGTACAAAGCAATTGCATGGTATATGTTCCAAATGTCTAAGTTATGCCTTTATTTATAATTACTTTTCTTTGGTAGTGTTGGAAATGGATTTCAGAATTCGCCGCACCCGGAGACGTACAGGCCGACCAGTGCTGCATGACTCTGCATCTGTGAGTGAAGGTGGTGGATCTCCCGGGCGACGGACCTACCCCTCCTCTGTGGCCTCCTCAGACCAGCCCCTGGACCTTACCACAGAGGAGGGGCCAAGGCGCGTGGGCGTGGAGTCATACCTGGCCACGCATGGGGAAGGCTCTGGTATGTCACTCTTCATGTATAGGCACAAAGATATACATGGCAGGCCAAAAACTAAGTTATCCTTTATTATGTATTTGTAGAAGCTTCTGGAGCGGGTGAGATAGTGGAGGAGGAGGCAGCAGAGATGCTTGAAGTCGATCCTGGCGAAGGTGAGTGATGTCAGCCAGACTGGGAGCCAGATATGTGGGGAATAGTGACTCTCTACAAGTACTAACCAAATGTCACATGTTTCTCCAGGGACTTCTTCACAGCAGAGCCAGGACCAAGGGCAGCCTGTTGGCCCCAACCAGCCATCTGTCGGCCACCAACTCCGTAAGTCTCCATGCCATTATTCATATTAATGTTTGCTTAGCTAATAACACACACATAACTAAAGGCGTAGCCAATGTGTAGTTCACACTTTCATGTGGGCACTTCGTTAGCTTAAAGAGGACCCTAACTAGTATTAAGAACCAAAGACTTAGCCATCACACTGTACCTACAGATTAGAAACATGGAAAAACACCCTTCAGCCATCTAATGCATGTTATTAGACTGAACAAAACCAATATTGGGGAATATGGAATGCACAATATTTACAGGCAGCATGGGATACAGATTGAAAAAAGGAAGGTGCTGCCATGCATTGTGTGAGTGATGACCTTTCCCTCAACCCAGCTATGCTCTGGATTCCCAACGCACCACTGTAACCTACTCCCCTGTACTTTATCCAACTCTCCACTCCTCATTAAGTGTTATGCTTCAGAGTCCAGATGGCGGCGCTGTAATCCCCAAAAAACCCTAAATAACTTTGAGGTGGTGCAGAATCATTTGTGAATAGTTATTGGTTTTCATTAAATAATGTTGAAGGTCCGGTTTAAGGAGTTTAAACACTTACCTGTGGGAAATGCATTAACTGTATCCCTTTGAAGAAGGACATATGTCATGCATTTACATGTATTTGATTAACCCTAAATCTATTTCCAGCATACAAACCGGTCTGGGACTCCTATTTATGTTTCTTTCTCTATTGGTTCCAGGGATGATCCCCCAAACCTTGGTGGGAAAAAAAAAAAGAATGAAGGAGTTGGTGGCCGAGCTGCTGGCCATACAGGCGACGTTGGGGCCAACAGATGAAGAAGACGAGGAGGATTAGTGCCCTTGGTCCTGGCTCCTTTCTTAAAGTGGTTTTAAAATTTTAAAAAATTTTAACACTTGTTTTATGTTTTTTGTTAAAAACCCAAAAAGATGTATATTTATAAAAAAAAAAAAAAAAAAAAAAAAAAAGGTGTTTTACTGTTAAAAAAATACAAAATCTTTATATTTGTTTTTCGTTGTAAAAAAAAAAAAAAAAGGTTTTCAAAAAAAAAACCCAAAAACAAAACAAAGTTTTTACAATTATTAAAAAAAAAACAAAGAAAATATTTTAAATAAATTATATTTTAATCCTTCAGAAATGTGTCTTTTCTAATATGCACACACCCAAAAAATTACACAAACCAGAAACAACACACTTAGAAACATATAGACACATGTAAATTATGTGATATTATAACGTTTTATGGACCGAGAAATGAAGTTTGATGCAAGCGCTAAGGGGTTTAGGTAAGTTTGAGGGACCGAGAAATGAAGTTGGATGCAGCCGCTAAGGGGTTTAGGTAAGTTTGAGGGACCGAGAAATGAAGTGGGATGCAGCCGCTAAGGGGTTTAGGTAAGTTTGAGGGACCGAGAAATGAAGTTGGATGCAGCCGCTAAGGGGTTTAGGTAAGTTTGAGGGACCGAGAAATGAAGTTGGATGCAAGCGCTAAGGGGTTTAGGTAAGTTTGAGGGACCGAGAAATGAAGTGGGATGCAGCCGCTAAGGGGTTTAGGTAAGTTTGAGGGACCGAGAAATGAAGTTGGATGCAGCCGCTAAGGGGTTTAGGTAAGTTTGAGGGACCGAGAAATGAAGTTGGATGCAGCCGCTAAGGGGTTTAGGTAAGTTTGAGGGACCGAGAAATGAAGTTGGATGCAGCCGCTAAGGGGTTTAGGTAAGTTTGAGGGACCGAGAAATGAAGTGGGATGCAGCCGCTAAGGGGTTTAGGTAAGTTTGAGGGACCGAGAAATGAAGTTGGATGCAAGCGCTAAGGGGTTTAGGTAAGTTTCAGGGACCGAGAAATGAAGTTGGATGCAGCCGCTAAGGGGTTTAGGTAAGTTTGAGGGACCGAGAAATGAAGTTGGATGCAGCCGCTAAGGGGTTTAGGTAAGTTTGAGGGACCGAGAAATGAAGTTGGATGCAGCCGCTAAGGGGTTTAGGTAAGTTTGAGGGACCGAGAAATGAAGTTGGATGCAGCCGCTAAGGGGTTTAGGTAAGTTTCAGGGACCGAGAAATGAAGTTGGATGCAAGCGCTAAGGGGTTTAGGTAAGTTTGAGGGACCGAGAAATGAAGTGGGATGCAAGCGCTAAGGGGTTTAGGTAAGTTTGAGGGACCGAGAAATGAAGTTGGATGCAGCCGCTAAGGGGTTTAGGTAAGTTTCAGGGACCGAGAAATGAAGTTGGATGCAGCCGCTAAGGGGTTTAGGTAAGTTTGAGGGACCGAGAAATGAAGTTGGATGCAGCCGCTAAGGGGTTTAGGTAAGTTTGAGGGACCGAGAAATGAAGTTGGATGCAGCCGCTAAGGGGTTTAGGTAAGTTTGAGGGACCGAGAAATGAAGTTGGATGCAGCCGCTAAGGGGTTTAGGTAAGTTTCAGGGACCGAGAAATGAAGTTGGATGCAAGCGCTAAGGGGTTTAGGTAAGTTTGAGGGACCGAGAAATGAAGTGGGATGCAGCCGCTAAGGGGTTTAGGTAAGTTTGAGGGACCGAGAAATGAAGTTGGATGCAGCCGCTAAGGGGTTTAGGTAAGTTTGAGGGACCGAGAAATGAAGTTGGATGCAAGCGCTAAGGGGTTTAGGTAAGTTTCAGGGACCGAGAAATGAAGTTGGATGCAGCCGCTAAGGGGTTTAGGTAAGTTTCTGGTTGAGGGTGCGCATGCGCAAGATCTTATAAACATACGAACGCACGAATCTAAGAGGCCAAAAACCAATGAAAACCAGAGGCAAACGCAAGTAATTGGAAGAGGTTGACGATGGAAGCAGCCGAAAAAACAGGCTGCCGCCGCAACGGGTGAGCACATGTACGTGATTTTTACGATTGTCAACTGACTGAGGCAAGTTCGGGAGATATCATACGAACGGACGTATCTTTTAGGATAGAAACGTATTTGCTTATTGAATCACTCGCAAGTTCATACGAACGCACGAGCGGACGTGAAAAATAGGATGATCGTGAGCCAAATCCAAGCTGTTACATGTTTCTTTGAATCAACCCAAATGTATTGACAGTCTGTTGTGCAGAATCATTTGTGAATTGTGAGTAATTTCATTTGTGAAAAATTCCTAGTTTCACTGGGAGGTTTGTTCAATAACATATGATTTATACTCTAACGACTCAGAAACAGGAACAATTCTTACTAAAACTGTGCAAAAATATATTATTATAAATATTTAATATATTATTATATTTAACCACATTCAATTTGTGCTCAAATTAATCAAATAAACGCAAGGAGTATATAACCTTAGTCCCATCGGTTCATCAATTAACATTTAATTATAGAAAAGTCTATAACATTATACTCTGCGATAACATCTTAAAAGTCCAAATAGCTTCGTTTAAATACCAGCACCAGTGCTCAACACTCCTTTTATTCAGTGTATAATCCTTCACCCAGTGAGATAAAATCACGTACCGGATCACAATGATAAAATAGGCTCGTCTCAACCCTTTAGTTTAGGTCCTCTTCAGCTTCTTTCTTTCAATCCCAAGGATTAAACAGGCGCTCTCAACCATAAAATCAGTTTTTTGATTTGATAATCAACCATAGCAAGGAAATAAAACCAGCAATAATATAATAGAGCTAAAAACGCACTCGGCTCAGCCCTTAGTTAATAGCCTCTTACCAAATGCCAGTAAAAATGAACAAATAATCCAGTAAACACAGTGAGAAGAGATTGGGCTCAGCCTTTCATCCTCTGATCTCTATTTAGACCAACAACCTGTCACCTTTCTCCGCATCCCTGGCCGTGGTATTCGGCAGTTTTCAAAAGGACAGAGTACAAAGTCACGTGTTAGCTCGGCCCAGCGCGTTTCGTCAATCGGACTTATTCAATAGGTATTGGTGGTGGTATTTAAAAAAAGCTATTTGGACATTTTGGGATGTTATCTCAGAGTTATAGACTTTTCTATATACTCTAACGACTGATGACTTAAAAATGATACTGACTGTCATTTACATCCACCATATAAAATTATCAGACATCTATCTATAATTTGCATAATAATCTGCAGAGCTGTGTAAATAGGGCTTGATTTCAAACGTTTTTCTAGTTTCAGTTTGCCATGTGTGCTGCAGCTAGGTTAGTTTGTGGCAAACTAGCAGCAAACGTGGGGACAACTGATTATTAGCATTTTTTTTCGCTGGAATTTTGCTGCAATTTGCCTGGCTCAAAGAATGGAATTTACTCCAAAACTCGATCTGATGTAAGTTGTTGAAACCGCTGTGGGTGATACAGTGTTTAAAATAAAAGAGTTACTAAACCATAAAAATAAAAAACAGCACTTACCTTTTTTCCCATGCAGCAGCTTCAACACGGTCCGTTGCTTGAAAACCCCCTGGTCTGCAAGAACGAGGGGTTGGTGCTCCCAGCTTATTGGTGAGTGGCTGGGCTCGCTGTTGGTCTTAGCCCCGCAGTCACCAGGCGCTGTCCATTTATTGCAAAGGAGGGGCACGCCTGGCCTGTCCCTCTAGACTGCGCTATTCGATTGACGTGAGGGGCAGGATGACCCATGAGGCACCGGGAGGATCGTCCTCGGAAACCGTAAGTTTTCTAAGCGCTTGGGTGGTTGTTTTTACAATACTAGTTATCTATCTGACAATCTGGCTATAATAACGTTGATTACTATGGGGTTCGCTGCTAAAGGCCGCCACCAACCAGTGCTGACCTAGAAGCAAAAATAAAAAAACACCACCAATCTATGCTGACCTAGAAGCAAATTCTGAAAACCTGGTCCTCGCCTGGCTGATATGCCACATTTTTCCTTGGCAAATGCGGAAAACTCGTGGAAACCCAGCAGAGTTGGGGTAAATCACCCCATAAGGGTTGATTCATGATCGCTGTGTTTGCGCACGCTATTTGGAGCGCCAAGTGGTGCTCAGGCTGCTGTCTGATTCATGGTCATCAAAATGGGATGTGCTTTCATTTTAGAGTCAATTTGCGCACTAGCGCCCACCATTGCGCCTGAAATGTTTTCGGCTAGTGTCCTTTTTGTGCACCAAACTGTCTCCTTCACCTGATTTATGGTATGTTTAGAGGGCAGCAAAGCGTACGCAAATTTGAAGAGTGAATTTCCTCTCTGGAGGAAACTGCCAATTCCAATGGGTAACAGGCTTATTTAATTCCAAAAACAAATGCCGACAGCGCCTGCCATGTTTTTGAACAATGAACGTGTCAGCGGCAAGTTCTTTTGCGGAGTTGAACCCTTTTGGGTTCCTACAAAAGAAATTATAAAAAGTAAAAAAAGAAACCCAAATTAAGGTTCAAACAACAAAAATGTGTATATTGGGCTCCAAAGTTTAGCAAAAACACAAACAATAAAAAAAACTATAGTTAAATTATTAAGCATTAATATGCAAACCAAAGGGGGGGGGGGGGGGGTCAAAGAGAACATCTGGGACAAAAACACCGGGCAAAAAAGTTAAGGGTTAACTGAAATCAGAAAACCCCACCCCCCCCCTAAAAAAGAGAATACACTCCAAAATGGCGAATGGATCTTCGCAGAAAACACATAAGCTGAAGGGGTCAAATCGCTATGGAGAAACAGTAAAGGAAAGGGGAGAAACACGGGGGACCATAGGGAGCAGTTAAGAGCACTATCATGAAAAAAATGTGCCAATAATAAAAATTGATATAAATATGCTGGATGGCGGGGGGAGGGGTCATTTGTACACCCGGCATCAAGAAATATCCAGCCAGGCTTGTTTTTTATTTTTATTAATGGAAGGAAGAGGGAATTGGGTGACAGGTTCTGTCAACACACTAAATA
The DNA here is from genome assembly GCA_027917425.1 of Gastrophryne carolinensis. Classification (NCBI taxonomy): domain Eukaryota; kingdom Metazoa; phylum Chordata; class Amphibia; order Anura; family Microhylidae; genus Gastrophryne; species Gastrophryne carolinensis. The sequence goes on along the minus strand of CM051234.1, from coordinate 615,917,358 downwards.
GTACACTAAACCGGTCACCCCTGGATTTTATTCCTACCAGGGGAAGAAAACCACAAGCTTGGTGGGAGTGTTTTTCAGTTCAGGTGTATAAGTGACCCCTCCTCTCATTAACCAACGTGTTTATATGGATTTTTTATATTACACAATTTCCCGATAGTGCTTAGCCGGCTAAATGCACATGGTGTAGGGCCATTTGTGCTTCAAAACAGCAGATTTACCCCGCAGAAGGCACATTTGCCATCTGGTGCGATTCGCACGTGCGTCCAGGGTGCGCACACCATCATGAATCATGCGTTTAGGCGCATGTGGCATCTTTTGTACGCGTTTGTGCGCACCGACCATGAACCGTCCCTGTAGTGTACACTCAGCTAAACCAAACCACTATTATACCGCTTCTCTGTCTAGCGCCTCCCGAAACTCCCGCTCACGGCGCTCCTGATACTGCTTCTCTCTGAAAACTCGGTTTTGTCTCATAACTTCCTTCTCGTGGCGAGCGTGCATGAGCTGGACTGCGATTCTGCGTTCCTGCTGGGACTGCTTCATCAGGCGATTAATGAGCTGCTCCTCTCGGAAAGCCTCCTGAAGACAAGAAAAACACAACACCAAACCTTTAGCAAAGTCTAAGGAGGTAGCTCGCTAAGACCTGGGAAGCTCACGCAGGACCAGGATTTGAGCTGATTTTTCGACCAACCATGGGGTATCCCAAATCGGGATGCCTGACCAGAGAGCAGCAACACCCAAGAAATTCATGCAGGGCAGCCGTGGACTTGAGTGGCAGTTCGACTTGAGTGACAGGTCAGTCACCCAATCCATGGAGCAGAGTGGCCGCACTGCTACATGGATTGGGTGACTGACCTGTCATTCAAGGTCTCCATGAGTTTTTATGTTATTACCCAAATGAAGCTTAGCACAGTGGGAGGGCGGGTTGGGGGAGCTGTTAACAGACAAGGGCCTAGTACAGGCTTTTCCAACCTGTGCACTGGCCTTAAAGCGGACCAACGCCCATGCGGGTGTGGGTGTTGGTCTAGCCACCAAGAATGCTGGAGCTTACATACCCCCCTAGAAAGTATGAAATTCTTAGCCTCGATCCTCGAATACAGTGCTGCGATTGGCCGGTGCTCACATGGGCAGGGCTTTTCGGCAGCCAGAACAATGAATGCGCCCAAGTGAGCACCCTGCGGCCAATCGCGCCACCGCATCTAGGCTAAAAGTAAGGATTACAGCCGTTCTGGGGGTTGATGTGTGGAGGCATCAGCGTTCTGGATGCCCCCCCCCCCCAGCCTGTCTTATTTGGGCTTGACCAACACCTGCACACTTGCTTTAACCTTTCTAAATATACATGATCTGCTGGGCACTGTAGCTCTTCAACAGCTGGGCAACCACTGGTTGGGGTCACCATCAAAGCAAATGCATTATTAGCCAAGTTTTTACCTCCTGCGCTCCATGGGCTACAAGCTGCTCCGTTAGGATGCGTCGGCGTCTTTTTTCCCGCTGCTCGCGTGCAGCGCCATCCTCTTCCAGCTTCTTTTGAATTTTTTTCACATAGTCATCAGCAGCTTCCAATTTAAAGAGTCCACTTCCCATGCTGCCTGTTGACTTTAATCGATGCAGAGTTGGGCTCCTAATAGAAAATTCATAATTCTTAAAATTTCAATATTGTTGTGTTAGGTAGTAGTTATTATTCTTTGGTGTTGGTGTTTAGTTGAGGAAAATTATCACAAAGAATGGTAAAATGTGGAAAGTGGTTAGGGCCCACTTACACCATTGCAATCATGCATTTCCACATGCATTGTGGCGGAAACGCAGTGTGATACACTTTTGTACAGTTGCTGTGTCTCCATTGCGAGAGGCATTGCCTTGACAGTTGTGAGGAATAGGGCAAATATAATATTTTATTTTATTCCTGATACCTGTCCCTTTTCATCAAAAGACATGTGTAACAAAAGCCTTTGCAGGAAGTCCACATTTGGACATGAGGAACTGACACTTCTATCAGAGATGAGCAAACAGAGGCAGTCCCCAGTTGAAAGACCCCCTGCTGAGTCCCTCAAACTCCTGGCCTGAGAGGCAGCCACAAGGTCTGACCAATAAACGACCCCATGCAGAGGACTGTCTATTTCACATACAATTCGTTGCCGACACAAAACTGACCATAACTGGGACGCCATTTGTCCCAGCACCAAGGCGGATACAGAATCGGAAATGTTCCACAAAGCGAAACCCAAGTATAGCTCTTTTATTGTAATATGGAGCACAGAACCTGATAAAATTGAGATCTCTGGTTCTGACCCATCTGAGAACAATTTTGGAATCACCAGATGCGGCACGGCACGGGCTCCTAATAGAAAATTCATAATTCTTAAAATTTCAATATTGTTGTGTTAGGTAGTAGTTATTATTCTTTGGTGTTGGTGTTTAGTTGAGGAAAATTATCACAAAGAATGGTAAAAATACAACTCTGTGAAGTACTCACCTGTAGAGTTGATATTATATGCATACAGCATGTCCTGCTCCAGACATATTCATAACGTGTGGGTAATCCTCCGCCTTCAGAGCCGTGCACTGCAGAACACGAAGAAAATAAGCTCCTCCTGGCCCTACATATACCGGAGGACCTCCCACAAATCCCCAGCATTGAAAAGCAGTGAGAATAAGAGGCCAGGAGAAACAACCACCCAAAACTGGCAAAAATATCAAAGGTAACAATCACCAAACAGGGGATCCAGAACAAAGTGAAACCAGGGTGGGTGGAGCAGGACGTGCTGTATGCATATAATATCAACTCTACAGGTGAGTACTTCACAGAGTTGTATTATTCTAAGCATACAGAACGTCCTGCTCCAGACATATTCATAACGTGTGGGACATCCAATAGCAGTGTCCGTAAAGAAGGGTGGGATCCCCAACAGAAGGCAACAGCAAGCAGTTTAAACTACTGCCGCCTGCAAAACCTTGCGGCCAAACACAGCATCAGCTGAGGCCTTAACATCAACCTTGTAAAACTTTGTAAAGGTGTGAACAGAAGACCAAGTAGTGGCCTTACAAACCTGTTCCACAGAGGCCTGGTGCTGAAAAGCCCAAGAAGCCCCAACAGCTCTAGTAGAATGAGCAGTAAGACGAAAGGGGGGAGTCTCACCCTTAGTAGTATAGGCTTGAACCACAGCCTGACGAATCCATTTACTGATGGTAGACTTGGCGGGAGCCAAACCCTTCCATGGCCCGTGAGGCACAACAAAGAGAGCATCCGTCTTCCTAAAAGCCTGAGTGGTAACCAGATAAGACTTGACACACCTAACCACATCCAAGGAATGCAAAACCCTCTCCTTAGGGTTACTGGGATTAGGGCACAAGGAAGGAAGTACAATATCCTGATTCAAATGAAATGCAGACACAACCTTAGGCAGAAAGTCTGGTTTGAAGCGAAACACCACCTTATCCCGGTGTCTCTCAAAGTAGGGAGGCTGAATAGACAAGGCAGCCAACTCAGACACACGTCTAACCGAGGTAATAGCTACCAGAAAGACAACCTTGAGCGTGAGAACAGCAAGAGCTGCTTCATGAATGGGCTCAAAAGGAGGACCCTGCAGGGCCGACAAAACCAAGTTCAGGTCCCAAACAGGAACCATTAGGCTTCCGAGGGGGACGCACATGAGTGACGCCCTGAAAGAAAGTCTTGATAAGAGAGTGCTGGGCAAAGGTCTTCTGAAAGAAGATAGACAGGGCTGAAACCTGGCCCTTCAAGGTACTAAGCTTAAGACCTAAGTCTAGCCCATGTTGTAAAAACACCAGCACCCTGGAGACTAAGAATTCCCGGCAGGGAAGAGACCTGGATTCACACCAGTCAATGTAAGCATGCCATAATATATAGCAGAAGCGGTCTTCTTCCTGGCGTGCACCACGGTAGCCACTACAGAAGCTAACAAACCCTTTTCCATTAAGATGGTGGTTTCAATAGCCAAGCCGTCAAAGCCAGAGTTAGTAAATTGGGATGGCGTAGTGACCCCTGAGTTAGAAGGTCTGGTAACCTTGGCAGATCGTACTGATCTACTGCCATTTGAACCACGTCTGCGAACCACACTCTTCTTGGCCACCTTGGGGCTACCAGAATCGTGGGTACCCCTTCCAGAGCTATCTTGCGAAGCACTCTGCCCAGAAGGGGAATTGGTGGAAACACATACAGGAGCCGAAACTCCCTCCAAGACATTGACAGAGCATCCGAGGCCAGAGCCAGAGGATCCTGAGACAGGCATACAAAGCTCGGGAGCTTGTGATTGTGACGGGACGCAAACAGATCCACGTCTGGGACACCCCAACGGTGACACAGGGATTGAAATACCCTGTTGGAGAGGGACCACTCCCCCTGACGGGACGACCCCCTGCTCAGAGCATCTGCTAGCAGATTTTCTGCCCCCGGAATGTAAACAGCCGAGATGCATTGAACATTGGTCTCTGCCCATGTTAGAATCAGAGACACTTCCTGGAGAGCACCCTTGCTCCGGGTTCCTTCCTGACGATTGATGTAGGCCACCGCCGTCCTGTTGTCTGAGCGTACCTGAACCGCCAGACCCTTCAGGTGCTGGGTCAATTGTTCCAGCACCAATCTGACCGCCCTGAGTTCCAAGACATTGATGGGTAGATGGGCCTCCTGAGGGCCCCACCTCCCCTGGAAGCACAGGGACTTCCAGAATCCCCCCCAGCCCGACAGACTGGCATCCGTTGTGACCGTCTGCCAGGAGGGAGCCAGGAAGGATCTGCCCCTTGTCAAGTTCCTGTGGTCCAGCCACCACGCAAGGGATTGTCTGACCGAGGAGGGAAGCACCCAGATCTCGTCCAAGGACGCTGGGTCCTTGTTCCAAACTGACAGAAGGTGAAGCTGCAAAGTTCTCAAATGGAATTGTGCGAAGGGCACCGCCTCGAAGCTTGCCACCATCGAGCCCACCAATTGCATGCCCTGCCTGATGGAGGGATGAGGGTTTGAGAGCAGGGACCTCACCTGCGTTGTCAGAGCTTCCACCTTCTGTGGAGGAAGGAATATTTTTGACTGAACCAAATCCAGAATCATCCCCAGAAACGGGGTAACTGAGGAGGGGGACAGAGAGGACTTTGGGTAATTGATCACCCAGCCGAAGGACTTCAGAGTGGACACCACCAACCGCGTGTCCAATTCAGCCTGCCGCAGAGACCGAGAGGTTATGAGTATATCGTCCAGGTAGGGCAACACCCGTATGCCTTTTAGTCTCAACAGAGACATTACTCCTGCCAGCACCTTGGTGAACACCCTGGGGGCCGACGTAAGGCCGAATGGCAGGGCCACAAACTGGTAATGCTGATCCAGCAGCGCAAATCTGAGAAACCTTTGATGCCCTGGGAACACTGGGACGTGCAGGTAAGCGTCCTTGATGTCCACAGATGTCATGAAGTCCCCTGGGCGCAGCGAGGCGATGGCCGAGCGCAGAGTTTCCATACGAAAATGTCTGTTTCTGACAAATCTGTTTAAGATTTTTAAATCCAGAATGGGTCTGACTGACCCGTCTCTTTTGGGCACCGTGAAAAGGTTGGAATAAGGGGACCTTGCAAATGACCCCGAGGTTTAGAAGGTCCTGTACCGCTAGCATCAAGACTTGAGCTGAGGCAGGGTCCTGTGGGATTCGGGACCCGACGAACCTGGTAGGGGGCAGTACAGCAAACTCTATGTCAGAACACCGGGTGTGAACCCTGATTGCGGAGACTGCAACACTGCTCACCTCTCGACCGGGAAGCCTGGAATCTAAGGACCAACCTGGTATTCACTAGAGCCTCTGATGGTGAGGATAGACTGGGCTGCAGGAAGGCCCCAGGTCAGGCAACCTAGGAGTGGGTTTTGCAGAATTCCGGGTAGGAGACAGACCAGAGCTGATCTGGGAGTGTGAGGCAGGCTGAAGTCGTGGGCTGGCAGATCTGGATCAAAGTCGAGAAACAAGCAGAGGTCGTGGGCAGGCAGATCAGGATCGTGGTCACAAAACAAAGCCGAAGTCGTCAGGAAAGCAGGATCGTAGTCAGAAGCAAGCCGGGTCGGTACACAGGAAGGAATCACAGGAACTCAGGAGCATGCAGGAAAAGACCAACTGGCAATTGAGGACAGGCCTAGTCTGTTTTTATAGGCCCCTGCACATGCTCAGTAGTGAGGACTCACAGGCGGCCTCTGCTGGTCAACAGGAGGAACAGTCCTGGTTCTCCGGCATAGATGAACAGGCGCCCTCTGCTGGACTACAGAGGGAACAGTCCTGGTTCTCTGACATTGCCCCCCCCTTAAGGGAGGCCTACGGCCGACTCTAGGACCAGGTTTCTCGGGATGGGACCTATAAAAGTCCCTAATCAGACGAGGAGCATGGACATTCCTAGACGGCTCCCAAGAACTCTCTTCGATTCCATAATTCTTCCATTTAATTAAATATTGAAGACCCATACCTCTGCGACGGGCATCCAAAATTTGCTCCACCTCATATTCTTCCGATTCATCCTCAATCAGAGACTCCGAACCGTCATCTAAGGTTTCGGAAACTGGTGCAGGTTTAAGTAAAGAGACATGGAACACTGGATGGATGCGGAGGGAGGCTGGTAAGCGAAGTTCCACGGCCACTGCGTTAATAAGCCTCTTAACGAGAAATGGACCAATAAATTTAGGGCCCAGCTTCTTAGAAGGACAACGTAGCTTAAGGTTTCGGGTGGACAGCCAGACTTTGTCACCGACAGCATATACTGGGGAGGCCTGACGATGACGATCGGCACTCCTTTTGTACTGTTCCTGGGCTTTGAGAAGACATTCCCTTAACTCACGATGTGTCTCTGCCAAGAAAGAGGCCAAGTCCTGGGCAGCGGGTAAGTTCACCTCTTTAGGCATGTCTGGCAAGATATTGGGATAAAAACCGAAATTTGCGAAGAATGGCGATCTGGCAGTGGAACTGTGACAGGAGTTATTGTATGCAAACTCAGCCAGAGGTAGGAGCCGATACCAATCATCTTGCAGGGCAGAAGAATAACAACGTAAATATTGTTCAAGCGTCTGGTTGGTACGTTCTGATTGCCCATTCGACTGAGGATGATAGGCAGATGAATGAGCCAGAGAAATTTGGAGCGCTTCACACAGACGGGACCAAAACCGCGACGTAAACTGAGATCCTCGATCGGAGACAATTTCGGTGGGTATACCATGAAGCCGGACCACCTCCCTGATGAACACTTGAGCGAGTATAGGCGCGGACGGAATACCCGCTAAGGGAATAAAATGAGACATTTTAGAAAATCTATCAACCACCATTAAGATGGTGGTAAATCCCTCAGAGGGAGGTAATTCCACGATGAAGTCCATGGAGATGTGGGACCATGGTCTTTCAGGCACTGGCAGGGGAAGAAGTAACCCCACAGGCTTGTGAGAAGAACCCTTACTTCGGGCACAATTCCGGCAGAGATTGATAAAGGAAACACAGTCTTTCTTCAAGGAAGGCCACCAAAAGTGCCGACGGATCAACTCCAAGGTCTTGTGTAGTCCAAAGTGCCCTGCCACGGGGTGGTCATGAAAAGTCTGTAAAACCGCAGTTCTGGTAGACCTAGGTACAAATATCTTGCCTTGATGGATAAATAAACCGTCAGAGCAAGACAGGTCTTCACAATCCTCAAGTGGTAATTCCGAGGAGGCTCTCCGGATCTGAGAGATGAGTTCGGATTCTAATACCAAGAAATGTCCTTCTGGGAGGATTGGTAGTTCCGAGGAATCAGTCTCATCCAAAGTGTCTGGAAGCGGCAATCGGGACAGAGCGTCAGGCTTGGTATTACGGCTGCCCGGTCGATAGGTAACGTGAAAATTAAAGTGGGAGAAAAACAGGGACCAACGTGCCTGACGAGGTTTTAATTGTTTGGCAGAACGTAGATATTCCAAGTTTCTGTGATCAGTCAGGATCAGAATAGGATGAACTGCTCCCTCTAACAGGTACCGCCATTCCTCAAGAGCCAATTTAATGGATAGAAGTTCTCGGTCTCCTACGTCATACAGGCGTTCAGTAGCTGACAATTTGCGAGAAAAGAAGGCGACCGGATGCAGAACGGCCTTCTCCCCTGAACGTTGCGATAGGACGGCCCCCACAGCAATGGATGAGGCATCAACCTCCAAGATGAATGGTAAGGAAGAGTCCGGGTGCGTGAGTACAGGGGCAGAAGTGAAGCATTCCTTTAAGGTCTGAAAGGCTTGCTGAGCAGATTCAGTCCATACAAAGGTCTTGTCTTTCTTTGTTAGATCCGTGATAGGCCGGACTATGGCAGAGAAGTTACGGATAAACCGGCGATAAAAATTGGCGAATCCAATGAATCTCTGGACCTCCTTTCGGGAGGTAGGTGCTGGCCAATCAAGTACAGCCGAAACCTTACTAGGGTCCATGGAGAACCCCTGATCCGAGATGAGGACCCCCAGAAAAGAGATGGATGCTTTTTCAAATTCGCACTTCTCTAACTTGGCAAAGAGTTGATGTGCCCGAAGTCGAGAGAGTACTGTTCGCACATGTTCCCGATGTTCGGCCAGGTTTTCAGAAAAGACAAGAATGTCATCCAAGTACACAATGACAAAAATATCAAGTAGGTCCCTAAAAATGTCATTGACCAAGTGTTGGAAGGTTGCCGGGGCATTGCACAAACCGAAAGGCATGACAAGATATTCAAAGTGTCCGTAACGAGTTCGAAATGCCATTTTCCACTCATCCCCTTCTCTTATCCGGACGAGGTTGTATGCCCCCCTAAGGTCAAGCTTGGTAAAAATCTGTCCAGTTTTAAGGCGCTGAAAGAGGTCTGAAATCAAGGGTAGAGGGTAGCGATTCTTGACAGTGACCTTGTTCAGTTCCCTGTAGTCGATACAGGGCCGTAAGGAACCATCTTTCTTGCCTACAAAGAAAATACCAGCACCTGCGGGGGAAGTGGAAGGCCGAATAAAACCCTTCTTCAAATTTTCATCCAGATACTGACGAAGGGTTAACAACTCCGGATCGGATAGCGGGTAAATCCTGCCAAAAGGGATGGATGCCCCTGGCAAAAGTTCAATTGGGCAATCATAAGACCGATGGGGAGGAAGAGTGTCGGCTCCCTTTTTGTCAAAGACATCCCTAAAGTCCATATAGGCTTCAGGTAAGCTTTGAAGATCCTGCTCCTTGGCAGAATCAGTCAGAGCTAGTTGGTACCTGGTAGTAGAATTGGAAAAGCAGGCATGAAGACAATAAGGAGACTCAAAGCGCACTGTACCCGTAGACCAATTTATTGAAGGGTTATGTGCCAATAACCATGGTAAACCCAAAATGACAGGAAAAGCAGGGGATGGTATGAGATCAAAACTTAGCCATTCAAAATGATCAGGATTAATGCATGCTGATAAGGACAAAGTTTGTAAAGTAATAGGACCGTTCTTGAGCAGGGAACCATCAGCCAAGGAAATGGTAAGTGGAAAGGGGCGTTGTCTGAAAGGAATGTCATGGGTCCTTGCAAATTCTAGGTCCATGAAGCAGCTGCAGGCTCCAGAGTCGATAATGGCTGCCACCTCAATTTTTCTTCCGGGCAACTGAAGACAGAGCGAAACAGAAACATGATTAGCACCAGAAAGCAGGAGGGAGCCCGAACAATGTCTAGTAGGTAACCTCCTACCTGGAGGACGGATGGGGCATCTATAGAGGAAGTGGCCGGCTTCCCCGCAGTAAAGGCACAGATTGTGCTGGCGTCTGCAAAGGCGTTCCTCAGATGTCAGTGAGGGGCGAGAAACCCCGAGTTGCATCGGCTCCGAACCACTGTTAATAGCAGTGGAGGATGGAGAGGAGCTGGGAGCATCGGCACGAGGAGGATCCAAATGGAGCGACTGAGGATTACTTTTCTCAAGACGACGTTCTCTTAGTCTCCTATCAATCTTGATGGAGAGTTTGATCAATTCCTCCAGAGATGCGGGCAGATCGGAACGAGCCAGTTCATCTTTGACAGAATCGGCCAGACCCAAACGGAACTGATGACAGAGTGCAGGGTCATTCCAAAGAGTCTCAGTACTCCAGCAACGGAATTCTGCCACTTACTCCTCGACAGGACGGCGTCCCTGGATAAGGGTCCGAAGCACAGCCTCAGCTGAAGCTATACGCCCAGGGTCGTCATACATAGTCCCCATAGCATTAAAGAAGGACTCCAGAGAGGATATGATAGGGTCTGATTGTTCAAGTAGACGATGACAAATCTGAGGGTTCCCCAGCAGCAAGGAGATAACAGTCTTAACCCTGATGACCTCTGTGGGGTAAGTCCGGGGTTGGAGATCGAACAGCAACTGGCAACTATTCTTAAACGATCGAAAACGGTTGCGATCGCCAGAAAAACGTTCAGGCAAAGGTATGCGAGGTTCAAAGGTACTGGGTGCAGAGCTGGCATTGTCGGCAGCTGCAGGCATAACGGAGGCTGATGGCGGGACAGGGTTAGTAGCAGCAGGAAGGCTGGCTTGCAGTGTATCCAGGCGGGACTCCAGCTGTAAAAATCCACCATGTAGATTGCCCACTGCCTGTGTCAGAGCGGTCATCTGCTGAACCAAAGCGTCAAAAGCCGGGTGATCTCCGCCAGAGCTCATTATTGGCCAGTTGGTACTGTCAGAACACCGGGTGTGAACCCTGATTGCGGAGACTGCAACACTGCTCACCTCTCGACCGGGAAGCCTGGAATCTAAGGACCAACCTGGTATTCACTAGAGCCTCTGATGGTGAGGATAGACTGGGCTGCAGGAAGGCCCCAGGTCAGGCAACCTAGGAGTGGGTTTTGCAGAATTCCGGGTAGGAGACAGACCAGAGCTGATCTGGGAGTGTGAGGCAGGCTGAAGTCGTGGGCTGGCAGATCTGGATCAAAGTCGAGAAACAAGCAGAGGTCGTGGGCAGGCAGATCAGGATCGTGGTCACAAAACAAAGCCGAAGTCGTCAGGAAAGCAGGATCGTAGTCAGAAGCAAGCCGGGTCGGTACACAGGAAGGAATCACAGGAACTCAGGAGCATGCAGGAAAAGACCAACTGGCAATTGAGGACAGGCCTAGTCTGTTTTTATAGGCCCCTGCACATGCTCAGTAGTGAGGACTCACAGGCGGCCTCTGCTGGTCAACAGGAGGAATAGTCCTGGTTCTCCGGCATAGACGAACAGGCGCCCTCTGCTGGACTACAGAGGGAACAGTCCTGGTTCTCTGACACTCTATCTTGTAACCGGAGGACACTACCTCCTGAATCCACCGGTCTGGGACGTGGCGTCTCTAGACATGCTGAAATTGCTGCAGACGTCCCCCCACCCTGACGGGCGAGGGCGCCCCTTCATGCTTGGGGGGTCTTGGGAGGGGCTTTGGGCTTGGACCCCCAGGAAGAACTGGGACGGCGTCCCCTGTTCTTGTTCCAGGAATCTGCGCGAGTCCCGGCGAAGGACACTCCTCTGCCCTGTTTAGCCCCACGATAGGGGGTCGAATGGGAACTTGGACCACGAAAGGGCCGAATCTGACGCTTGCGCTGGGGCAACTTGCCCCCTTTGCAAAGATATCTAATTTTTCTCCAAACAGGCGCAGCCCTTTGAATGGAAGCCCCGTAAGGGCCTTCTTGGCGACATTGTCAGCGGCCCACTGGCGTAACCAGATCGCACGGCGTATGGCTACCACCAGGGCAGAGGATCTAGCACTTAGCTTAATAGCATCATCCGATGCAGATAGGATATAATTGATAAAAGTCTCACAGGTAACCAAAGCATTGGCGGCGTCAGATGGCAAATCATCCGCCCCTTCAAGAGCAGACTTAACCACAGTCCTGAGCGCCACCGCCGTGATGGCTAAGGCGCAAACCGGGCGGAGCGACGCTCCTCCAAATGCAAAGGCATGACAAGCCAGTTGATCAACCCGCCGATCCTCCAGATCCCGCAGCGTAGTAGTGTCAGGGGAGTGCATAATAGGGGTATTGGACAGACCAAGGATCGGGGCATCGACTTCGGGCGGCGAAGTCCAACACTTGATCAGGTCGGCAGGAAATGGATACTTCTTATCCACAGCTTTAGGGACCCCCTGGAGTTTGCTGGGATGTTCCCATTCTTTTAAGACTAGATTATTAAAATGAGTTTGTTCAGGAAACTCCAACCGCACCCTAACGGTATGAAAAAGGTCACCCCTTTGCCGAGGAGCCGCGGCGGGGGAGAGAGGGACAACACATCATAGATCTGGGCCAGCAAACTATCAACGTCATCCTGGGACCAATGATCAGAACCAGATTCGTCCTGACTCCTTGACTCGTCGTCATAGGACCCTGAGTCAGAAAACAGTTCCCCTTCCTCTGAGGGGGAATGTGCATAGGATAGCTGTAATTCGTCAGATTCTACAGGGAGAATAGTAGCTTCAGGATTCAAATGGCGCTTTTTGGCAGTAGCCTTGCGCGCCAAGGAGCCAGCGACTACATTTTCCACACTAGCCAGTCTAGTGGCCAAATCAGCATGAGAGTCCCCACTAGTATTGGGGGTTAGGCTCAAGCTTGGGGGAGTAGGGGAAGCAAGGCGAGGTGCGGGCCCAGCCTCGGAAGAGGTGGGGAGGCCAGCTAGCGCCTGCTGGGCACAAGGGACGCAGACCTGTGCATTGTCACCACTGCTAGGTGTGACCCCACAAGCTACACACAGACGGGCTTGTCCCGAGGGAACCCCGTTCACAATATCCTGAGATGCCTCCATATGGTGATTATTATATTCGATAAGCCAGTAGGGATTGACGCTGTAAAGCAACCCTGGATGCCCCAAACACCCGCTGGGAAGTGGGAGTGATTTGTTAGTGGTCTGGACCGGGCGCTACACCGGGCCGGGAGAAGCCGCCGAAATCCGCGGTCTGAAAGACACAATGGGAACAGGGATGTAAGAGCCAAGCGCCAGGAAGCAAAAAGCTAGGAAAAAAATTCGCCCAGGAGGGCACTCACGGAACAGCGAAGGGGAGGATCGTCTTCACCACGCGCGTGTGAGAAGGAAATGGCGCCAAACGAACCTCGAAGGGCAGGCCAGAGCGGGCGATGACGCGGAACGCGCCAAACCGAAACACGCCCCCCCCTCAAGAGAGCGCGAAGCTCGAAGGCGCGCAGCCAATCAGAAGCGACAGTTATTGTCAGAAAAAAATCACCACAGAGAATCTGACAGGGTGAATACCGTGATAGACACGCCAAGCATCTCCCAAACCGAGCAGCCGAGTGAATTCAATAAAGGCGCTGCGGATAACTAAAAACTGAAATGTAAAGCACGGCTCTGACTCCGGTAACCATTAAAGGCAAAAGTTGACTAGTGTAATTAGGGCAAGGTTTAGCCAACGCACACACAACCCCCCCCTCTTTTTTCCCCCACTAACGGGGGAATCTAGGGAGGAAGGTGACCCATATAGGGGTTCACCGCTACACGGGGCGTGGGGCACTGGTGCGGGAGGGGCATCCAATAGAAGGCTCACCATACGCCTTAACCGCCTACCCTATGGTGGGGGACACACTAGGTGCTGCCTACCTTCACCCGACCAACGCAGCCCAGGCTGGGAGGCATTAATTCACACTGAGGACGGGTGGAAATAGTCCCGCAGGGCCTCGGGCTGTAAAGCCCCGCTCGCCTGTGAGAGCGTGATACTTCATGTCTTTGCAGTTCAGCACTGCAGAGAAATCTGGGGATTTGTGGGAGGTCCTCCGGTATATGTAGGGCCGGGAGGAGCTTGTTTTCTTCATGTTCTGCAGTGCACGGCGCTGAAGGCGGAGGTTTACCCACACGTTATGAATATGTCTGGAGCAGGACGTGATGTATGCTTAGAATATGTGGAAAGGGGTTAGGGCCCCCTTACACCATTGCATTAATGCATTTCCACATGCATTGTGGTGGAAACGCAGTGTGATACACTTTTGTACAGTTGCTGTGTCTCCATTGCCAGAGGCATTGCCTTGGCAGTTGTGAGGAATAGGGCAAATATAATATTTTATTTTATTCCTGATACCTTTCATCAAAAAACATGTGTAACAAAAGCCTTTGCAGGAAGTCCACATTTGGACATGAGGAACTGACACTTCTATCAGAGATGAGCAAAGAGAGGCAGTCCCCATTTGAAAGACCCGCTGCTGAGTCCCTCAAACTCCTGGCCTGAGAGGCAGCCACAAGGTCTGACCAATAAACGACCCCATGCAGAGGACTGTCTATTTCAAATACAATTCGTTGCTGACACAAAACTGACCATAACTGGGACGTCATTTGTCCCAGCACCAAGGCGGATACAGAATCGGAAATGTCCCACAAAGCGAAACCCAAGTATAGCTCTTTTATTGTAATATGGAGCACAGAACCTGATAAAATTGAGATCTCTGGTTCTGACCCATCTGAGAACAATTTTGGAATCACAAGATGCGGCACGGCGAGCCCAATAGTTCAATACCTGAACCAGGATTGTACAACCCTTCGTTCATAGGTTATGCCCAAAATAGTGTTTGTAGATTGTAAACTGGATCTCAAGAAGGGGAGGAGGATGAAAACTTCACCCAGGGGGCGTTGCCAGTGTCCAGCTGAGGGTTAAATGCCAGTCCTCAATCTGGGGGAGGTGTTCCATGTACTTGGGGGTTACCTGTACATGTAGGAAGTGGTCCCAGGGTCCAGCAGGCTGCCCCGAAGACTGCCCTTGCCTGACAACTCATCTGAACACATTTAAGGTACTGTCATTTGTGTTGTATCACTGTTTGTAATCTATTTACCTGTAACCTGTACCCTACTCTCAGTTCTGTATGTGTAATATTTCCATAATATACCATATTGTAATTTCTGCCTAGTGCGAGATTTTTGCATTCAAATATATTTTTAACTTGAGCTGAATTTTTGCCTTAACCAAAAATCAGCAACTCCGTGCCCTGGGCTGGATTTATGAGCCACTGGGATGTTAAAAGGACCAGGATTAGGAAAGCATGTTTCATGATCCCAGAAGTGTCAGCAAGCTCACGTGATACGGGTCAGGGACCAGCGACCCAGGAAATGGTGGCAGAATCTGAAGCAGAGGCTGTGGCAGCAGCAGAGGTGGTGGAGGCAAGGGGTCACCAGTAGCAGCAGTGGGGACTGGCAGCAATTGAGCTGGAGGTGATACTGCAACATGAATAGAGCGCAGGTAAACTTCCATGGGCTGAGACACACACAAACAATGGAAAGCGAGCAACAGGGGAAACTCAGAAAAGAGGAGACATAGAGATGGGGTTAGATAAACAAAGGGAGTGGGGGAATGTGGCACAAAAAAATAAGGAGAAAATATAAAAAAAAATAGAATAACAACATGAGAAAGAGAAGGAGACTGAATGAATGGGACAAGAGAAAGATGGAGAGAATGTGGCAATGAGAGCAAAAAGGGAGAAAAGTGGGAAAATGAGAGAGTGAATGAGATGAGGGCAAATCTAGAAAGTAGAATAGGGCTGGAAAAAGAAAGGGAAAACAGTCAAAATGCAGAGAAAGACAGAAAGAAAGACAGAAAAGGAGTAAGGAAAAAAGGAAGAAAGAAAGAAAAAAGGAAGAAAGAAAGAAAAAAGAAAGAAAGAGACAAATAGAAAGACAGAAAAGATGTTGACAAGAGAAAGATGGAGAACATGTGGAATCAGCATGAAAAGGGGGGTATGGAAGCGGGACAATGGAGGGATCATAAATTAAAGTATGAACAGAAGAGGAAGAGGACTTGGACTCACACCAGTCAATGTAAGCATGCCAGACCCTGTAGTAGATAAAAGACGAGGACTTCTTCCGAGCCCGAATCATGGTATCAACAACAGAGGCCGGCAACCCCTTGTCCATCAAGATGGAGGTTTCAGCAGCCAAGCCATTAAAGCCAGCGTTTGTAAATTGGGATGGCGCAGCTGTCCCTGAATGAGAAGTTCTGGATCCTTGGGCAAGACGTACCGATCTACTGCCAACTGCACGACGTCTGTGAACTACACCCTCCTCGGCCAACAGGGGGCCACCAGAATGGCCGGTACCCCCTCCTGGGCTAACTTGCGCAGCACCCGGCCCAGCAAGCGAGGGAATACATAGAGGAGACAAATCTCTGTCCAAGGAATTGCTAGCGCATCCAAGGGATCCTGTGATAGAGAGACAAACCTTGGAAGCTTGTGATTGTGGCGGGACGCGAACAGGTCCACATCCGGCTGACCCCAGCGACACAGGGAGTGAAATACCTTGTTGCTGAGAGACCATTCCCCCAGCTGAGACGTCCCCCTGCTCAGGGAGTCTGCCTCCTGGTTCTCCAACCCCGGAATGTAGACCACTGAGATGCAGGGAAAATTTTCTTCCACCCAAGACAGAATCAGGGACACTGCCTTGAGGGCTCGCTTGCTCCGAGTCCCTCCCTGATGAATGATGTAGGCTACCGCCGTCTGGTTGTCCGAGCGGATCTGAACAGCCCGACCCCGAAGGTGTGGAGTCAACTGGGAGAGAACCAACCTGATCGCCCGTAGTTCTAGGATGTTGATGGGTGCATGGGCCTCCTGGGGGCCCCACTGACCCTGGAACTTCAGAGACTTTCAAACTCCCCCCCAACCGGTCAGACTGGCATCTGTGGTGACAATCTCCCAGCACGGAGGTAGAAAGGTCCTGCCCACTACAAGATTCCTCGAGTCCAACCACCACGAGAGGGACTGCCTGGCCAGAGGGGACAGAACCAATTTCCGATCCAGGGACACCGAGTCCCGATCCCAAACTGACAAGAGATGCAATTGAAGAGGTCTCATGTGAAACTGAGCAAAGGGAACCGCCTCGAAGCAGGACACTAACTGCATCCCCTGCCGAATGGAGGGATGAGGACACAGGAGCAGAGCCCGTGCCTGCATCTGAAGGCCCTCCACTTTCTGCTGAGGGAGAAATACCTTGACCTGAGAGGTATCCAGAGTCATGCCCAGGAAGGACCTCGCCAAAGAGGGAGACAGTGAAGACTTGGGATAGTTGATCCCCCAGCCGAAAGACTCGAGAGTGGAAGTCACCACTTGAGTATCCCTCTCGGCCTGATGAAGAGACTGAGCAGCAATCAGAATGTCGTCCAGGTAAGGGAGGAATGCGAATGCCCTGGTTCCTCAGAAGAGCCATTACGCCCGCCAGCACCTTGGTGAATACCCGAGGAGCCGAGGTGATACAGAACGGTAAGGCCACAAACTGGTAATGCTGATCCCCCAGAGTGAACCTCAAGAATCTCTGATGACCTGGAAAGATTGGTATGTGAAGATAGGCATCCTTGATGTCCACAGTGGTCAAGAAGTCGCCCGGCCGAAGGGAACTGACAGCCGAGCGTAGCGTCTCCATGCGAAAGTGCTTGAACCGGACAAACCTGTTGAGACCCTTTTAAGTCCAGGATGGGCCTCAGAGAACCGTCCTTTTTGGGCACTGTGAAGAGATTGGAATAGTACTCCTGATCCTGTTCCTGGTGATGTACCGGACAGATGACTCCAGACTCCAACAGGCGTTGAACTGCCAGGCGCAGCCCCTGAGCTGAGATATCCGGGATCTGAGAAATATTGGGGGCGGGCAGGCTGCAAACTCTATCTTGTAACCGGAGGACACCACCTCCTGAATCCACCGGTCTGAGACGCGAAGCCTCCAGACGTAAGCTAAGAGCCGAAGCCGTCGCCCCGCCTGGACGGCTTCCTCTTAAGGGCAATGGCCGTAATGGCTGCGGCACAAACCGGACGCAGGCCTGCCCCTACAATGGTGAAAGCATGACAGGCCAGCTGATCCATACGCCGGTCCGCGCTGTCACGCAGTGTAGTAGTGTCAGGGGACGGCATGACCGAAGTGTTAGACAGTCCTAGCACAGGAGCGTCCACCTCAGGGGGACATGACCAGCGCTTGACCAGGTCAGCAGCAAAGGGATACCTTTTGTCCAATCCATTGGGCACAGTGGGCAATCTGTTAGGACGTTCCCACTCCTTGAGCACCATATTGGAGAAATGGCAGCCCACGCTGACGAGGAGCCTCCGGAAAAACAGTTCACAACACGCAGCATGCAGCTAAGATGGCGCCGCAATCGAGCACCTCGAGGGGCGGGCCACGAGGGGACTACGCAATACGCATCATCCCCCAGCGCCGCCCCTGCGAAGAGCACGAAAAAACGCGCCCACGTGACCTGCGCCGGCGCCATGACAGTCTGACATTAAAGACATCAGTAAAAGCGCCGCCCGCCGCGGAACGAGTACACCCGCGGCGGCGGCGAGACAAAGGCGGGACACAACTCCAACAACCGCCACCTGTCCTCACCCCCCCCCCCCGACGATACTCGTCGGGGAGAGGGGGAGCGGAAGAGAGGGGAGGGAGTGGCGGGAGCCGTCTAAAAGGGGATAGAGGGGAGGGAGGGGGGCAGAGAGACACACCCAATGAAAGAAGGTAGACAGAAAAAAGGGAAGACTGGCTAGGAACACAAGTCCCCAAGCACAACTCACCCCCTACACCATAGCGACAGCAGTGCTTCTTCATCCCTCAGCAGGCTCACCATAAA
Source organism: Gastrophryne carolinensis (assembly GCA_027917425.1). Lineage (NCBI taxonomy): Eukaryota > Metazoa > Chordata > Amphibia > Anura > Microhylidae > Gastrophryne > Gastrophryne carolinensis. The sequence goes on along the minus strand of CM051234.1, from coordinate 615,898,857 downwards.
AAGCCCATGGGTGGCTACCCTTTGTTGTACAGGCTCTGCGGCTTGGAGCAGCGCTCCCCGAGCACCTGACCCTGGTGCTCCCCTACCATCACCCGATCCGACAGCCGAGGCTGGGAGGCACAGAGGGTCTGGAAGCGGGTGGAAACAGGCTTGCAGGGCCGCAGGCTTGGTTGCCCCGTTCGCCTGCGACACATAGAGCCATCTTCTATCTTCGCAGTATGACTGCAGAGGAAACACTGGAGGTCTATGAGTGATTCCTGTTTTTATATGGGGCCGGGAGGAGCCACAAATCTTCTGCAGTCTACTGCGCCACCTTGTGGCGGAATACCCAGATGTAAGGACTACATGAAACAGGCCGTGCTGTGCACTAGGAAAAAAGAAAGGAGAGAGACTGGTGGATTTTGAAAAAGAGAAGCCTGCTGGTCCAGTTGAGCTCCTGGCGCCCCCTTACAGAGCGGATGGGATGGCGCCCCTTGCGACCGCACACCTCAAACACCCCAAAGACCTCTCTTTGATGTCTCAGACTGTGCCACCAAGTGTAGAATTCACAGACTGCCTACTAAATTAAAGCCAATGATCTTTTCTGTGTTACTTCTCAGTGGGCCCCCCCCCCCTCCACCTTTTTCTGTAGCATCTGTTACTGCCCTGAGAATTCTAGGTCAGGATCATAGCACACAAGGTGCTGCGCTGCAGGCCAAAGTGGCCAGCAGGTGGTGCTGTTTTTCTCATCCCTGCTGCTGTTTTAATGCTGGCTGAGCGCCACAAGTCCACAGACTTTGAGGCTAATTTATTATTATAGGTGTGGATGGCACTTGAGCGCCTCGTCCAAGGCGCTCGGCAGCGGCCGTACAACAACGCCAGTTTCAGGCTGGCGGCGCTGTCAGCTGTAGCGCTGCCGGCCAGGCAGTGTTTGCAGCGTTCGGCTTGTCTATGCCTAGGCACTAGCGACACCTAGTGCCTGCCGAGAGAGACGCAGGATGAATATATTTATGAAAAAAATACATACCGTACTACTTCTACCGGTAATCCTGGACCAAAAGAAAAACGCAGGTCATTCGAAGCTGGTTTCAAACTTAAGGTTGTGTCAAGAGCAGAAGAAAGCAATAACAGTATTGCAAGTAGGGAATTTTGTGTTGATGAAAAACAAGTGAGGGAATGGCGGAAAAAGAAAGCCGACTTGGAAAAGATTCCAAAGGCAAAAAAAGCTCAACGTGGTTTAACAACTTCATATGGGGCTCTAGAGACTGAATTGCATAAATGGGTTATGGAGTGTCGTCAAAATGGTTACTGCGTAACACGCATGGGAATTCGCTTACGTGCCCTTCAAATGGCTAAAGATGACACATTTAAAGCACCAGGCATTGAAAAATTTGTTGCGTCAGCAGGATGGTGTACCCGCTTCATGAATAGGTTTGCCCTATGTTTGCGGCAAAGAACAAAGATTTCACAGAAGTTGCCAAAAGACCTTGATGAAAAAGTGATGTCATTCCATTCATTCATCATAAAGCAAAGAAGGATCCATAACTATGACCTGGGAGATATTGGGAATATGGATGAAACACCTACGACCTTTGATCTTCCAAGCAACAGAACTGTGGCAAGTTTGGGAGACAAAACTATTTTTCTCAGAACCACAGGAAATGAAAAAAACCATTTCACAGTTGTTCTCTCATGTTTGGCTAATGGAACTAAGCTGCGGCCTGTCATTATTTTTAAAAGAAAGACCTTGCCTAAAAAGATGAAATTCCCACCACGAATTACAGTGCGCGCACATATTAAAGGCTGGATGGATGAAGACGGAACAAAGAAATGGTTGGAAGAAATTTGGAATGGACGACCAGGAGCAGCCTTAAAGAAAAGAGCATCATTGCTAGTTTGGGATATGTTCAGAGCCCACACATCTGATGACATAAAAAAAATGGCAAAATCTTCTCAAATTACTTTGGCCGTTATTCCAGGTGGGCTTACATCTGTATTGCAACCGCTAGATGTATGTTTAAATAAACCTTTCAAAGACCGTGTGAGAAAGATGTGGCATGAATGGATGTCATCTGGTCAAGCCCGACTGACAAAAGGTGGAAATCTGATGAAGCCCGACATAGATTTGATAGCAAAGTGGGTTCGTGATGCCTGGGAAGAGATTCCGGAGGAAATGGTGCAACGCGCCTTCAAGAAATGCGGCATTAGTAATGCTATGGATGGCAGTGAAGACAGCGCTTTGTATGAGAACGACAGCAGTAATGATGATGACTGCGAACTCAGTGATGATGACAATGTCTATGCTGATAACCTCACACCAGCTAATGCTGAAGCTCTATTTGGAAATACAGATGATGAGGAGGAATCCAGTTTTGAAGGATTTTAACTCTTGTGTTGTAGCTTGGTTGCTGAATGAGCTAAGGTTTTTGTACTTTTAAAGTTATTGTTGATACCATATTGTTTTTATTGACCCTCTTTTCCACTTACAGAGCTAGTTTACTGTTTTTCTTTGAAATAAATACGGTATTCAAAAACATTATTGGTATCTATTTTTTATTTTTGAAATTTACCGGTAGCTGCTGCATTTCCCACCCTCGGCTTAAACTCGAGTCAATAACTTTTCCAGGTTTTTTGGGGTAAAATTAGGTGCCTCGGCTTATATTCGGGTCGGTCTATACTCGAGTATATACGGTAGTGCTCCCAGAGGAGCTCAAAACTCAAGGGGCTCCAGCAGCACTTGGTAAGCACTGGTAATTCTGTTACATTCATACACTTATTTATGATATGTCACGTCATGATTAATGTACTATACTATCATACTGTATGTGCTTGCTGTGCCTTTCTGGTATGATGCAGACAGATATTACTGACCAGAATTATATGCTCTAATATATGTACCATATTGTATACATCAAATCTCCTTAACCCATCACCTACACTGGTCGGTACCTATGGACTCACTACTTGTCAGGATGGTCACCCACCCACCTCATAGACTTCTATGGTAACTTTTTACCTTATTGCATAGCTATAGTTACTGGTTTAAGCTACTGGTTCAAGTTACTGGTTCGAGTTAAACATCCACATCTACTTTTGCCTGAGGTGCAAGCCGATCCTGATGATAGATACGACATCACTCTGAGATCTGCATCATATATCTTTTTTCCAGTGAATTAATTGTATAGTACAAATAACATTCTTTCATTTGAACTAATTGTACAGTGCCTGTTCTTGTACTATATTGTGTGTAAATACACTTTTTTACAAGACTAATATCTGTGTTTGGTGTGCATTGATCCACATTTTTGTGTTTAGTTGCTCCAGTAGCACTTGCTCAGGTATGGTGGGTTCTGGTAATGACACTGCCCACTGCACTGGGGGTGTAGCAATTGCGTTGAAATTGCAGCGCATAGATATGAACTGGCCATTTAAAAATAATTCCACTTGAATTGTCTGCTCTGCAGCGCAGAGAAAACGGATTGGTGCAAATGGGCGCTTTGCTAAAGAGGGCACCTAAACCCAAATCTGTGTCACACAGGTCATGGACACTGTACATGTATCACAACAGAACATCCACAAACATACCTTCCATTGGGAGTCATACTGTAGATTAGACTGTCTCTTTTCACTGATTTTTCAAATTCTGTTAATTCTCTGTAAACTTCCTAAATAATAATAAAAAAACAGTCAAACCAGATGTTTTAATAAATGGCTATTAAATATATCCTTCTCTAATACGCAGACGACAAAATAAAGAACGGAGCAGCCCGGATCTCACCTCTTCCGGTTTGCCCCGCTGCTGCATTTTAAAGAGGGAGTCTGGTAAGAAAGTCCAGAGTTCCTCTTTAAGCAAACAAAAACCCAGAGGAGAAAAACCTGCTTTAAGCAATACTGATTAAATAGATAAATATGCAGAAAAAGTGGGAATTGAATAGCAGATATTCAAGCGATCTAATTCCCATTTAATAAAAAAAATGGGTGATGATTGCACCTTATTTCAGCAGATGGAGGCATCCTGATTGCCAATGCCCCCCCCCCCCCCCCGCATACCCCTTCAATGCCCTAAAGCAGGGCTTTCAAGCTGGATAACAGGATGCTTGATTCTCTTTAAAGCTGGGTTTTGTACCTTGCCCCTGGGGCATCCTGATTTGGGGTGTTCCACTGTGTGAAAAAAACACTAGATTTGCCGTACAAACTCACCTTTCCCCGGTCCTACGTGCAGTCGGGAGCGGAAAGCGCCCGCATCCCCAGCAGCGGGCCTATCTGAATGGCTGGGGGCAGGAATGCCCCACAGCCCAAAGATGCTTGGGATGCGTCTGCAGATATTTACATTAGGAAGTGAGACAGGAAGGAATTACGTTTTGCTGGGACCTGGGGGGGGGGGGGGGTGTTGGAGGGCTTCAGATGCCAGGTGTGGGGGGGGGTTCACATTACGTGGCTTGGCATCTTGGTTTTTGTTTCACTTTATGTTGTTTTACTGGTATAACTCTTTACCATCGGACACCTTGCAACTTTTTTTTTTCACTGCAGTTCCATTGTGTGCCGAGGCAATACTGGGGATGCATTTGCTCATACAAATGCATTGTATAGATGTAGAAATCGTCATCTGACATATCACAGCTCAGCCTTCGAAAAAGATTTTAAGATAGCACAATGCCCCAGTGCACTGTCAGGTGTGGAGTTCCTCCACAGCCCGATGTCCCCTGCATTATTCTGCTCCACCAGCAGATGGCTCTGTCCTACTGATGTGTGATGATCAGCTAGCACCTGGTGGACTTCCCGGCCTATAAAAGCTGGTCAGCACATGGTCTTGGCGGATCAGCATTGTTACTCTGTCTTCTGAAACCTGAACCCTGTACCCAGAGCCTTTAAACCTGAACCCTGGTACTCTGTACCCTGGATTTCTGCCTTAGCCTGTCATAGCCATTGTTGGACTTTGCACGTATGTTTTCTTACTTCACAGCAATCTGAGTGTGTTTTTTGATTCCTGGTTTTTCTTTGTGTATATATGTATATAGCAGCTTGGTTGATGTGTGCTCACTGTTTGTTGTTATTAAACGCGGTTTGTCGCATATCCACCTCTGTCTCTCAGTCTAATTCTGGTCATTACTACTATTGGGATTTCTCCAATGAGAAAGCCATGACATGCACCAAGTGGAGTTTTAAAGAAGATTTTTGCTTTTCGGTGTGTCGTTCCTCAATGCATCCCAAATCAGGTTGCCCAGCTGTGTGTATCACCCCAGGTTGCCTGATCCACTCACCTTCATGTCTCCCCCATGGAGTAGACTTGAACTGAGAGCGAGGATGCAGGTTGGCTGAGTGGCCCGCTCAGCCAATCAGTGCGCTCGTTATCACTCAGCAAGCGGTGCCGAAGGGAGCACAGTGAGCCTTGGGTCACATGCCCCGCTAACCTCCAAGCAGTGCCGTGCCTGTGCTGCCCATTCAGAAAGCGAGGGCACACACACAACTAGAGGTGTGCGGGGATGTGGCCGCAACACAGGGACGTGGCAAGGGCTCCAGGAGAAGGTGAATGAAACTGGCGATTGGGGGGGCAGCGGGGCATCCCAACTCGGCCCCAAGGACTGGGACACAGCAGGCCTCTGGTGTTCCTCTTTAAAGAAAACTACATCTGTATCTCTGAATATCTGTAGTAATAAACCAAAGCAACTGGACTTGCAGTCTTGGGACTAATTCGCTAGTCATCCAGCTGGCTTTCTCAATTTAGTATGACTTGTTCAGGATTCTCCATCAATCTCCATTTAATCACCTCTTTTTGAACCAGTCGTCCTCAGTGGCCAGGATGTGAACCTGACTGTCATCAAATGAGTAAAGAAAAGGTCAGCTCTACCCTGATTGAGGAGTCAAAATCCAAGTTGAGAAATCTATTTGGCTCGGCAGGAGCGCTCCACTCCACAGACAGGCACAACAAAAGATATAGCCAGCCAAAAGATGTCCTCTTTAAAATCCAGTCAAAACTTTATTCCAATAAGGTCATTAAAACATGGTGCAGACAAGATTCCCTCAGTAAAATACACGTATGTCTATGCGTTTCGAACCCCGCGGGTTCTTACTCATGACCAAGAACCAGCTGGGTTCGAAACGCGTAGACATACGTGTATTTTACTGAGGGAATCTTGTCTGACGGATATTAAAGAGGACATTTTTTGGCTGGCGATATCTTTTGTTGTGCCTGTCATCAAATGAGTGCTCTTCAAATGAGGTACAGGGCGTGGTGATGGCTCTTCTATAGTGCGCCTTACACTGGTGTGACTGCTGTTTGTTTTTCCCAACATACATGTCTAGGCACCGCTCACTGCACTGCACGGTCAATGTTGCTCTGGAGGTATTCTGGTGTGGGCTCTTTATGGTGAATCAGCTGCTGCCCTGCTGTGTTTCCGGTAAACAGAGGATGAGTATTAGCGCTACATAAAATATTATATATTGCTGGAGATTCCTGTACTAGTCTTCTGATCTATAGATTGTGAGCCCCCTCCCCTTCTGTACTCTTTTATTGTGTTTTTGTTGCCTGTCACTTCTGACCCATGATACTGTGTGTTTTAAGTGTGTTACTTCTCTTGCAATCCTGTCATTTTAAACATTGTACAGTGCCACGGAACAAAAAGAGCCCGGAAAGGAGTGATCCTCAGGCTGAAAGTAAAAGCAAACACTGAGGTCTGCAGCGCTACAGACAGGGGACCTACATGGTAATATTTAACCATACCTCCCAACTTTTAAGGGTAGAAAAGAGGGACAATTGTAAAATTTTGCCATACCCCCTCATTGATTGAAGGGTAGGAGATACGGTGTAACAGTTACAACAATATAAACACATTGAATAGGTAAATGAATCATTTATTGATGCAAATCTGCATGTTACACCTCAAAAAGGGACAAATAAGAACAACGAGGGACAGGGGGACTTGGACTCAAAAAAGGGACAGTCCCTCCAAATCAGGGACACTTGGGAGGTATGATTTAACCCCTGCCTGAACAATGACTTTAATGTTAGTGAGGAGTTGTGGAAGCCAGTAAGAGACAGAGACAGATAGCTTATGCTAGAAAAGTCAGGCTGGGAGAAGACCTGAACACCTTGTATGCTGGGATTAAGTCTAGCAGAGCCTGAAGGACTCAAGTAGAGCTGAAAGCAGAACAAAACCCACCCAGGCCTCAAGGAATGAGACACATTGGGAATAATGGCAATTTGGGGCATTTTAAGGGGTTAGTCAGCAAGTTTTTAACTAACTTAACTTAAGCAAACAAAACCCACCGAGTCTGCCCTAGAATCTATACTGTTCCAAGGCTGGACGATGGCATTCCCCCGGGGCATCCTGAATTGATGTGAAACCCTCTGGGGGACCTGTAAATACTCCCCTTTCCCCACTCCAATGGTGCATGCGTGGGCTCTCGTCCAATATCATTCGGAACACGGCTCTCATTGTAAATGTGGAGTGCGCGCTGCAGCAGCCCCTGCATCCCCTGCTACATGAGTGCGCTCCCATCCCAGCCATTCAGGTAGGCGCACATGCCGCCAGGATGTGGGGGACGTGGCAGTGTATGCTCCCTATTCTAGTCAATGAGAGCCATTTGCCGAATTACTTAGTCCCAATAGACGGCTGGATGCGCTGCTGAAACCAGGTAGAGGTGAGTGAAATGCGGAGTTCTGGTGGTTTTTACACAGCGGGGCATCACAATTCCAGGGGAACAAAACATACCCCGGGAAAGTCAAATTCACTGGTTATGTTCTGCTTGAAGTGCGGAGGAATGCAGCAATAATGTTGGGATGCAACTGGAGATTGGAACTGTGTGCTGAACTGTGCTGAGATCGCCTTCACTTCTACTCAACCGACTCGTCCCTAGAAGAACCTTAACCAGGGCCGGATTAAGAGGGGGGCCCAACCACTCCACCACTTGCTCAATGCAGGGAACTGTTTTCTCCTGGACCAGCTGGGCGACTACACTACCCCCCACCCACAATGGAAAAAGCAGGAGTTCCCGAGCAGCACACACCGGCACAAGGGGGGCACAAGGGACTTGATCTGAGGTTCCAGTGAGTAGACTGGTGCCAGACACCCACCAATCAGTTACTTGGCTGGACTATTATTTTAAAGGAAAAAAAATATTGTATCTGGGGCCTCCACCAAATTTTGTGCCCAGGGTCCTCCACCACATTTAATCCAGCCTTGATATCAACTACACCACACCTCACTCACAAAAGTGTTACTTGGGTCTGTTATGTCCAAAGAATTCCCCTGGCTCCTCACGCCTCCAGTACTAGTCTGAGCAGAGAGACCCAAGAATAATACAAGTGTTTTGAATTGGGAAAGCTAGGCGGATGACTGGCAGCACTGCAATACAGATGATCCGGATGAACGAGAACGAGATTTACAGACATGTATTTCTGAATAACTATAAGAAACTAAATGTAAAAAGGCAAAAAAGGAAAGATGTTTAGGTACACTTGCCTCAGCTTCTTTTTTCTTCCTGAGAATCTTCTGTGCCTCTAGTGCTCTTATGGTTCTGTTCGGTGGTGGTTTGGGAATATGCACAATGGCTGCCTGAATCCGGGCCATGATTTCATTTTGTCTCCTGCGTGCTCGGCGAAGCTGGTTACATAAACAGTAACAGAGAAACATATATTTATACAGTATGTTTGGGGGTGGGGGGTATCCTGACTGCTGATGCCCCTCTTCCCACACCACCACCCCAATACTCACCGCTTCTGGGCTCCTCTTGCAGGTTTCAGTCCCATGTAACCGCCGGTGCCCAAGTGCTGTTCCTGGAGGGGCCATAGCAACTGGCCACCGGCAGTCAGAGACAGGAAGTAGGGGGCATGAGGTGAGGGGGGCTGAGGTGAGGCCCCCCCCCCCCCAGACTGTCATTTTAGCAGTGGCGCCGGTGTGGAGGGTGTTGGTCCACTTTGAAACAGGCTGGGGGGGGGGGGGGGGGGGCATACAGGACTTTCTGGATCCTCTGCTGGAAATGGATCCCCACGATTGCCCCCCGGTTGGGCACATGGGTTGGGGTTGCGTGCTATGGCCGGGCTCCATTTCCAGCCAAGGATCCAGGAACTTGTAAGAATTGCGGGCATTATGGGGGGTGATGTGCGGGGGGGGCTCCAGCATTCTGGATGCCTCCTACGAGCCTGGACCAACACTCGTTAGCTGCCGGACGGGTGTTGGTCCTGTGTCTCATAAAGACGTTTCTTTCTTCCAATAAAAGAAGAAAAAAAAGGTGTTTTTTATGCGGGATGTAAATGTAACCCCTCCACTTGTCATCTTGCATAAAAAGGTGCTCCCGCGGAGATAAAATCCATGCTCACCTTGCCCCCCTGCGAACATAATGAAGGCCGGCTGCAGATTCCCTGCCCTCCTCCCTTGGAGCTCCAGACGCGGTGCCCCTAAGATAGATCTTAATGACCAGTCATGTTCATTACCTTTTCTATGTCCTGAACTCTCAGCTCATTTTGAATCTTCTGAATTTTGTTCATTTCATCATTCTGGGTGTGAGCCAGCTTCTCATCCATCTCTTTGGCTTTAAGATCAAAGTGATTCGTCACTTGCTGCAGATTTAAATCGGACTGGCGAGGCACCAATGTCTTTAACCGCTACAAGAGAAGAGATTAAGGGGGTTATTTAAGAAATTTTGGTCCACCTTTTGACAAATTACAACAACACAGAAAAGGCATGCATAGCCAAAAAGCAATTCAGTGGTGCCAGTACTTTAGAGGTTAACCAACCTGTAGTTATATTCAGTGCTAGGCCCCCCAAAAAACCCTATAAAGCATGTTGCACTTTGTGACAATCTTAGCTGCCTGGGGTGAGGAATGTATGCTGTAAAATATATTGTAAATGATAGCAAAAATACAATTCTGTGAGTACTCACCTGTAGAATTGATTTTGGTGGTGTCCTGTTCGGGGCGCTCCATTCTTGACAATTGGGTTATCCGCCACAAGGTGGCGCAGTTGACTGCAAGACGAAACTTGTGGCTCCTCCCGGCTCATATAAAGGCATCTGTTTCCCTAAGAATCCCCAGTGGTTGAAAAGCAGTAAATACAGAGACAAGCCGGGAGGCCAGAGACCATGTTAATTCACACAGCCCCAAAATGAACTCTCTCAAAAAGTAATCACAGGCAAAACAGGCAAAAAGAGGATAACAGAACAAGGGTGGGATGAAGCGACCTGAACAGAACACCACCAAAATCAATTCTACAGGTGAGTACTCACAGAATTGTATTTTTCCTGGTGTTCTGTTCGGGTCGCTCCATTCTTGACAATTGGGACATCCAAAAGCAGTGTCCAAAAAGGGTGGGATCCCCAGTGAGCAACATCATGTAGTTTATGACACTACAGCCTGAAGCACCTTACGGGCAAAAACAGCATCAGCTGAGGCCCTAACATCAACCTTGTAAAATTTAGAAAAAGTATGAACTGAAGACCAAGTAGCGGCCTTACAAACCTGTTCAACCGAAGCCTGGTGCTGAAAAGCCCAAGAGGCACCAATAGCTCTGGTAGAGTGAGCTGTGATCCAAAAAGGGGGTTCCTTCCCCTTGGCAGAATACGCTTGCACCACCGCCTGTCTGATCCACTTGCTGATAGTGGATTTGGCTGGAGGCAAGCCCTTCCTAGGCTAGTCAGGAAGGACAAAAAGAGAATCTGCCTTCCTAAAGGATTCTGTAGCAACCAGGTAGTACTTAAGGGCTCGGACCACATCCAGGGAATGGAGGGTCCTCTGCTTAGAATTATAAGGCGTAGGACACAAGGAGGGCAAGACAATGTCCTCATTGAGATGAAAGGCAGAAACAACCTTGGGTAAAAAGTCAGGCTTAAGACGAAAAACAACCTTATCCTGATGCCGCTCAAAGTAAGGAGGCTTCATACAAAGTGCCGCCAGCTCCGAGACGCGACGCACCGAAGTGATAGCTACCAAAAAAACCACCTTCAGAGTCAAAATGGATAAAGCAGCATCGCACAAGAGCTCAAAGGGAGGACCCTGGAGAGCAGAAAGCACCAAATTCGAATCCCACACCGGTAGCATAGGCTTACGCGGTGGATGTACATGAGTAACTCCTTGGAAAAAGGTCTTGATAAATCTATGATTGGCAAAGGATCTTTGGAAGAAAATAGCCAAGGCCGAAACCTGCCCCTTGAGGGTACTCAGCTGGAGGCCCGAATCCAAACCATGTTGTAGGAATTCCAAAATCCTAGAAAGAGAAAATGTGCGACAAGGGAAACCCCTAAACTCACTCCAGGCAATGTAAGTGTGCCAGACCCTGTAATAAATTATGGAGGAGGATTTCTTCCGAGCCTGAATCATGGTACGCACGACCAAGGCAGACAGCCCTTTCTCCGTCAAGATGGAGGTTTCAGCAGCCAAGTCGTCAAAGCCAGCGTTTGTAAATCGGGGTTACGTAACAGACCCTGAGTGAGAAGCCCTGGATCGTCGGGCATGACGTAGCGATCCACTGACATCTGGACTATGTCCGCGAACCAACTGTCACGCTCTGGTAACTCCAGCCCTCTAGGTAAGCCCTCAACCCCCAATCTCCGCAGCCAGCTTCACCTGTAGGAGCTCCCGCTTGCCGGGACGCAGAATACGCCTGCCCGGGATCGGTTGCCCCCAGGACTTCAATGGCTCAAAGGATGAGAGCTTACAGGTATAGAGGTCTGAAGAACCAATGGCTAAGAGCGAGTGTAGCGGAAGTCCAGAGACAGGCCAGAGGTTGACATGGGGAGTCAGAGTATGCAGCGGTTCAGTGGGGAGAGACAGCTCGAGGTCAAGGTACAAGGCAGAGGTTGGCAACGGAGATCAGATCGAGAATGGTCGGTTCAAGCAGGGGTCGGCAACGGAGATCAGAATAGTCGGTTCAGGCAGAGGTCGGCAACGGAGATCAGAATAGTCGGTTCAGGCAGAGGTCGGCAACGGAGATCAGAATAGTCGGTTCAGGCAGAGGTCGGCAACGGAGATAAGAATAGTCGGTTCAGGCAGAGGTCGGCAACGGAGATCAGATCAAAGTAAAACACGAGTCAAAGCAAGGTACAAGGCGCTATCACAGGCAATCCACAACTGAGAGGGAATTGCCTTTATAGGGAGAGACAGAGAGGAGGGTGAGAGTGATTGGTGCACTTATGATCCAGGCCAGGATTGGCCTGACTAGACTCTAGCTGGGCTCATTGGCCCAAGGAACAATACTAGGGCTCATTGGCCCTGTCCCTGCAGGGCATTCCCCCCACCCCAACTGAGCTAATTACTTTCCCCCGTTGGACATAAGCAGAACGTGCTCGCGCGCATGCGCGAGCACGTGTACGGGAGCCGGGGCCGCCGGCCGGAACAGCAGGGGGCGCGCGCGCGCCGGCAGAAGCAGTCGCTGCAGACACAGCCGCCGCACCCGGCCGCCCACGACCAGCGCTGGAACGGGGCCCAGGTAAGCGACGATTTCTGACATTACCCCCCCCTTCACGAGGGGCCTCCGGACCCTTACCAGGCTTTCCCGGATTGTCACAATGAAACTTTTTCCCAAGGGCACTGGCATGCACATCTCTTGCTGCCACCCAACATCTTTCCTCCGGACCATAGCCAACCCAGTCAACCAGATATTGTAAAGAATTGTGCACTTTACGTGAATCTAAGATCCTATTCACTTCATATTCTGGCTCATTATCAACAAGAATCGGCGAAGGACCAGCTGGAGGCGTGTACTTAGCTGGTTTTAACAGCGAAACGTGGAAAGAATTAGGTATTTTCATAGTCGGTGGGAGTTGAACTTTAAAAGACACGTTATTCAACTTCCTGATAATAGGATAAGGTCCAATGAACTTGGGACCTAATTTACTAGAGGGTTGACGGAGCGCAATATTTTTGGTGGAGACCCAAACTAGATCACCCACCTGCAGAGATGGTTCCTGCGACCTGCGACGATCAGCAAATCTCTTATATCTCAAGCCTGTGTCTTTGAGAATCTCCTGAACGCGGGTCCAGATATTCTTCCGTTCTTGAAGCCACTCTTCCAATGCCGGCAAATTGGAAGGTGACCCTGAAAGGGAAGAAGCTCTAGGATTTTTCCCCAAATTACAGAAGAAAGGAGACACTTTATTACTCTCACTAGGTGCATTATTGTAAGCGAACTCAGCAAAATCGATCGATAAATTCCGCCCATAGCTCTTGGGCATCAGAGACATAACATCTTAAGTATTGTTCCAAAGTTTGATTAGTTCTTTCCGTCTGCCCATTAGACTGGGGATGGTAAGCAGAGGAAAGGGAGATCTGTATTCCGAGTCGTGAACAGAAATGTCTCCAAAAACGGGAAGTAAATTGGACACCCCGATTGGAGACTATATTCGACGGAATACCATGAAGACGAAAAACATGCGAAGTAAATAGCCGCGAAAGCTCAGGAGCTGACGGAAGCTTGGTCAATGGAATGAAATGTGCCATTTTACTGAAACGATCAACGACCACCCAAATTACAGTATTACCTTGTGAGAGAGGCAAATCAACAATAAAATACATAGAAATATGAGTCCATGGTTCGGCAGGAATTTCAAGGGGAACCAAACCGCCACTAGGAGCCTTGTGAACCCCTTTACATCGGGCACAAATAACACAAGCGTCGATAAAGGCAGTAATATCGCGTCTCATGGTAGGCCACCATACATGTCGACGGGCAAGCATTAACGTCTTACAATTACCCAAATGACCTGCAGTTTTAGCATCGTGGAATTCGCGAATTACATCAGAACGCAAGTGCGGCGGCACAAACTGGCAACCTAAGGGTACATCACTAGGAGATTCATCTTGAAACGGCGCCAAAGTATTAGAGAGATCAGGAAGTAACGCCCCGACCACACAACCCGTGGGTAGGATCGGTTCACCAGAATCACCCCGATCCTTACATTCTCCGAACATGCGAGATAGAGCATCAGCTATAGTATTTTTTACACCCGGCTTGAAAGTAATAATAAAATTGAAGCGCGAGAAGAATAATGCCCAACGTGCACGAGAGTTCAGCCTCTTGGCAGAACCAATATATTCAAGATTTTTGTGATCGGTATACACAGTTATAGGATGTAAAGAACCCTCCAACCAGTGTCGCCATTCATCAAACGCCAGTTTAATAGCTAATAGTTCCCTATTACCGACATCATAATTTTGCTCCGCGGTACTAAATTTACGTGAAAAATAAGCGCATGGATGAAGACGCTCAGGGTTACCAGAATATTGTGACAAAACTGCACCCACTCCCAGCTCAGAAGCATCCACTTCAATAATGAAGGCTTTATGAATATCTGGATGAATTAACACAGGTGCCGAAGTAAAGGCCCGTTTCAAGGTCAGGAAGGCCTTACAGACAGAGGGAGACCAGTTAGCAGTAAAGGCCCCCTTGCGGGTAAGGTTGGTAAGAGGTGCTACAACATGAGAAAAACCCCTGATGAAGCGCCGATAAAAATTTGCAAAACCTAGAAAATGTTGCAATTCTTTTAGGGTCTTGGGTTGAACCCAATCCTGAACCGCCGAAACCTTCCCCGCGTCCATCTCTAAACCCTGATTGGTAATAATATACCCTAGGAAGGGAACTGTGGTGACTTCAAACACGCATTTAGAAAGTTTAGCAAATAAGTTGTTCTCTCTTAATTTTTGCAGTACTAACTTAACATGGCGTCTGTGCTCCAATAAGGAATTAGAAAAAATGAGAATATCATCCAAGTAGATGACCACAAATCTACCGAGATACTCTCTGAATATATCATTGACAAACCCCTCGATTCAAAATGCAAAAGTTAATTGATATCGGATCTGGAATCGGAAGTTTGGGTGAGTGTTAGTCATTTTTTCCTGTTTTTTTGGCCATTTCCTCGCACGAGCCTTCGTCCGATTTCGTATATGCTCTTACGATCATCGGAAGTTCATTCCTAAATTGTAGGATCAAAACCTAAATTGTAGGATCAAAACCTAAAACTTAGGATAATCGGATGTGTTTCCGTGTGATTCAGAGAGCTGTTTTCCAACCTCTAAATCCGTTTTAAAAGAAAGCCACTTCCGACACCTTTTAGCAGTCGGATTGCTGTTCTTGAACAGGTTTTTTGGCTATGTGGAGGAGTCTGCGCGTCTTGAGCTCCAATGAACTGCATGTATCAGCATGGCCGAGGCCATAAATTGTATGGCAATGCATACCTGATTCAATACATTTCATGTATGCCTTATAAAAGCATTTTAATGTGGACCTTAATTAGTCCTTTGCATGTAAACCTTTATTTTGCAACACATCCATATATTTGCATTATTTAAATAAACTTACCGTATGTCCTTTGTTATTTATTTTGGAATTGATGTACTAGAATCATATTTTTAATTTGAATTTATTGGTGTAGTTGTTTACCTTTGCTTTGTTTAATTATTTTAGCTCATCTTTGGTCAGATGCATCACACTTACTGAGGAGAGGAGAGCGGGATAAAGTGCAGGATGTGGGTTACTGCTGTATTTTGCACAGACACAGCAGATCTGGGGGCACGGAAAGGTCAGAAATCAAAGAATGCAGAGCAACACAGTCACAAGGCCCTTTCTGTTTGCAGGCTGCCCGATATTACCTGACCCGCCATCTTGGCTGTTTCTAGGCTCATAACATGCAGAAGTTGCTGGGTGTTTTTTAATTTTTGAGAGCAATCTGTATGTAGAGGGTGTGGGTAACCACACAAAAAATTAAAAGTTGTACCATTTGAAGCCAAACTTTTAAAATTAAATCCACAAGTAAAAAATGCAAGTTAACTAAAAATTAAACAAAGTAAGATTTACTTATGCAAATACATTCATTAATGGTTGGTTACTACAAAATGAATGAAATAAAGAAAAAAAAAAAACAAATATTTAGAATGCACTTTAATGAGGTAAGTTTGTAGTGCGCAGGCGCAAGATCAGAAGGATTTACGTCCAGACAAAAAAGGAAAAAGGGCAAAACCAAAACCAATGTTGCAACCTGAGAAATGAAACGGAAAATTCAGGATGGAAACTGACATAGGTCTGATTCGCTAACTGCCATACGAACGGACGGACATTTTAGGATAGAAACGGATTAGCTTATAGAATCACTCGCAAGTTCATACGAGTGCACAAGCGTTCGGGAAAAATAGGATGATCGGCACCAAAATCAAAGCTGTAACATGTTTCTTTGAATCGACCCCAAAGTCTTGAAAGACGGCTGGCGCATTACAAAGACCAAAAGGCATGACCAGGTAATGGCCGTCTTTCACATTAAATGCAGTCTTCCACTCATCCCCCTGCCGGATGCGAATCAGATTGTATGCCCCTCTTAAATCCAATTTGGAGAAAATTTGGGACCCTGTGACTTGATTGAACAGATCCCCGATCAAGGGCAAGGGGTATCGGTTCTTTACAGTGATCTTATTCAAGGCTCGATAATCAGTGCATGGTCTCAGGCCGCCATCTTTTTTCTCTACGAAAAAGAATCCAGCCCCAGCAGGCGAGGTAGAGGGGCGGATAAATCCCTTCCTTAAATTTTCGGTAATGTACTCCCTCATTGCTTGCTCTTCAGGCAGAGTAAGATTATAGATTTTCCCCCTCGGGGGAATCGTACCAGGAAGCAAGTCAATAGGGCAGTCATAAGACCGATGTGGAGGAAGAGCATCGGCAGAACGTTCAGAGAAGACATCAACCCAGTCTGCATATGGCTGGGGCAATCCCTGAGGTAAAACTTGCACACTTCTGAGTCCTGTAGTAAAGCAGTGATTTTTGCAATGATCACTCCACTTAATCAACTCCCCAACCCGCCAATCTAACACCGGTTTGTGGAGTTGTAACCAGGGGTATCCCAAAACCACAGGAGTTTCTGGACAATCGAAGACAAAAAATTCTAAAAACTCAGAGTGTGAAGAGCCAACAATTAACCGAAGAGGTGGGGTCTTGGTATTTATAGGTCCCCCCTGGATGGCCTTCCCATTGATAGCCAAAACTTGTAGGGATCTTTCAAGAGGAACTAAAGGGATACCTAAAAAGGAGATCATACTCCTGTCCAAAAAGTTTCCCGCCGCACCGCTGTCGATAAAGGCGGAAACTGTTTGCTTAGAAGAACCCCAAAACAAGTCAATAGGCACTAGCATTTTATTTTGGCGAGAGTTGCAAACTGACTCACCCAGATCAGTACTCTCTACCTGGTCTGGGTGTGGAAGTTTTCCGCCGGTCTCCCCTTGTTGGGACAGGACCCTGCAAAATGACCAGAATTCCCGCAGTACAGGCATAACCCCTCGGATCGCCTACGCTGTTTCTCTTCTTGGGATAAGCGGGTTCTCCCTAATTGCATAGGTTCTTCCTGGGGAGATGATGAGGTACTTTCCCTACAGGGAACCGGAGACCTATGACCTTGGACTGGCCTGAAGGACGTGGGAGCCCTGACTCTCTCCCTGGCCCTTTCTCTAAGACGTCGGTCTATTTTAATGGAGACCTGCATTAATTGATCTAGGTCCGCTGGCGGAGGAAAATTGACTAAAGCATCCTTGATGCTTTCCGACAGCCCCACCCTGAACTGACTACACAGAGCGGGATCGTTCCATCTAGCTTCGATAGCCCAGCGGCGGAATTCAGCACTGTAATCTTCAGCCGAATTCCGCCCTTGTTTTAAGGCCTGAAGCCTATTCTCTGCTGTAGACTGTGAATCAGGGTCAGCGTATAGGACGCTCATAGCGTTGAAAAACGCAGTTACAGATTGTAAGACAATATCATGACTCGGCAAACTAAAGGCCCAGGACTGCGGGTCTCCTTGAAGTAGGGAAATGACTAAGCCTACTCGTTGGGTCTCAGTGCCAGAGGAGACAGGCCTCAGCTTGAAATATAGTTCACATGAATTCTTGAAGTTAGAAAATTTAGCTCGTTCTCCAAAAAATTTTTCGGGCAGGGGAATCTTCGGTTCAGAGAAATGAGGTGGTACAGAAGAAGTCGGCACTTGACGAGACTCCTGGGTGGCCACTCTTTGAGCGAGTTGGTTGATCGCTGTGGCCATAGCTTGCACTTGCTGTACCAGGTCATCCATGTTTTGGCCTGTGATAATGTCACGCTCTGGTAACTCCAGCCCTCTAGGTAAGCCCTCAACCCCCAATCTCCGCAGCCAGCTTCACCTGTAGGAGCCCCCGCTTGCCGGGACGCAGAATACGCCTGCCCGGGATCGGTTGCCCCCAGGACTTCAATGGCTCAAAGGATGAGAGCTTACAGGTATAGAGGTCTGAAGAACCAATGGCTAAGAGTGAGTGTAGCGGAAGTCCAGAGACAGGCCAGAGGTTGACACGGGGAGTCAGAGTACGCAGCGGTTCAGAGGGGAGAGACAGCTCGAGGTCAAGGTACAAGGCAGAGGTCGGCAACGGAGATCAGATCGAGAATGGTCGGTTCAAGCAGGGGTCGGCAACGGAGATCAGAATAGTCGGTTCAGGCAGAGGTCGGCAACGGAGATCAGAATAGTCGGTTCAGGCAGAGGTCGGCAACGGAGATCAGAATAGTCGGTTCACAGACACAGCCGCCGCACCCGGCCGCCCACGACCAGCGCTGGAACAGGGCCCAGGTAAGCGACGATTTCTGACACCAACACTGCCTCGGCCAACGAGGGGCCACCAGGATGGTTGGTACCCCTTCCTGGGCTATCTTGCGCAGCACGCAACCCAGGAGAGGGAAAGGAGTAGAGGAGTCGGAACTCAGTCCAAGGAAATGCCAGCGCATCCGTGGCGAAGGCCAGAGGATCTCTTGACAGAGAGATGAACTTTGGAAGCTTGTGATTGTGTCAGGACGCAAACAGGTCCACGTCCGGCTGACCTCGACGACAACACAGAGCGCGAAAGATCTTGTTGCTGAAAGACCATTCCCTCAGACGAGAAGTCTCCCTGCTCAGGGAGTCTGCCTCCTGGTTCTCTACCCCAGGGATGTAAACCGCTGAGATGCAGGGAACATTCTCCTCCGCCCAAGACAGGATCTGGGTCACCTCCTTGAAGGCTCGCTTGCTCCGAGTCCCGCCCTGATGATTGATGTAGACGACCGCTATCTGATTGTCGTAGTGGACCTGGACCGCAAAGGACCAACCGGATCGCTCTCAGCTCCAGGAGATTGATAGGCACGTGAGCCTCCTGAGGGGCCCACTGGCCCTGGAACTTCAGCGATTGCCAAAAACCTCCCCAACCAGGTGACAATCTCCCAACGCGGAGTCAGAAAGGACCTGCCCACTAGAAGATTTCTTGAGTCCAACCACCACAAGAGGGACCGCCTGACCAGAGAGAACAGAGAGAACTCCTGCTCCAGGGACTCCTGTGTCCGATCCCAAAAGGTCAAGAGATTCAACTGAAGATGTCTCATGTGGAACTGGGCGAAGGGCACAGCCTCGAAGCAAGACACCATGAGACCCACCAACTTCAGCCCCAGACGGATGGATGGGTGTGGACACGACAGCAAGGCCTGCGCCTGAGTCTGAAGACCCTCCACCTTCTGCTGGGGGAGGAACACCTTGACTTGAGAGGTGTCCAACGTCATGCCCAGGAAGGACCTCACCAATGACGGAGAGATCGAGCACTTGGGATAATTGATCACCCAGCCGAATTCATCGAGAGTGGACAACACCATCCGAGTGTCGCTCTCGGCCTGCTGACGAGATTGAGCAGCAATCAGCAAGTCATCCAGATAAGGAAGAATATGAATGCCCTGGCTCCTCAGCAGAGCCATAACACCCGTCAGCACCTTGGTGAACACCCAGAGGGCTGAAGAAATTCCAAACGGCAGTGCCACAAACTGGTAGTGCTGATCCTCCAGCGCGAACCTCAGAAACTTCTGATGTCCCTGGAATATAGGGACATGCAGGTAAGCATCCCTGATGTCCACCGTGGTCATGAAATCGCCTGGCCGAAGTGAACTCACCGCTGACCGTAAGGTCTCCATGCAGTGAGTGTTTGAAGTGTTTGAATCTGACAAATCTGTTGAGACCCTTCAGGTCCAGAATAGGTCTCAGAGTACCGTCCTTCTTGGGCATTGTGAAAAAATTGGAATAGAACCCTCGACCCCGTTCCAGGTGAGGCACAGGACAAATCACTCCGGACAAAAGAAGTAGTTGGACAGCCAATCTTAGGCCCTGCGCCGTCGATGGGTTCTGGGAAATCCGCGACCGAAGAAATCTTGGGGATGCCAAGCTGCCAGCTCTATTTTGTAGCCGGAGGACGCCACCTCCGGAATCCACCGGTCCGAGACGTGCTGTCTCCAGACGTGAGCAAATAGCAGAAGCCGTCCCCCCACCCGAATGGGTGAGGGGGCCTCCTCATGCCTGAGGGGCCTTGGCAGTGGGCTTAGACTTGGAGCCACAGGAGGGACTGGGACGACCGCGGGATCTACCTCGCTCCCAGTAGTCTCTGCGGCCACCTGAGAAGGACGAACCTCGTCTCCCTCGAAAGGGACGAAAGGAAGAAGAGCCCAGAAAGGGCCGCACAGGCTTACGGCGCTGAGGGAGCCTCCCATCCTTCGCCAGGAGATCCAGACTCTCCCCGAACAGCCGGAGTCCCAGGAAGGGAATATCAGTGAGAGCTTTCTTGGCGGCGGCGTCCACTGCCCACTGTCACAGCCAGATAGAACGATGAAGAGCGACCGGCAGGGCTTTGGCCAAGCCGGACGGTATCATCCATGGCCGAAATCACAAAGACAATGAAGTCCGCGCAAGCTAAGAGATCCTTATACTCCTCCGCTCGCTTGCGAGATCTGGCGATATCCACAAGGCGTCTCACCTTCTTTTTGGTGGCTATGGAGACAATGGCCGCGGCACAGACAGGGCGAAGACCAGCTCCCACAAAAGTGAAAGCGTGACATGCCAGCTGATCCAAGCGCCTGTCAGCATGATCGCGCAAGGAAGAAGTATCAGGAGATGGCATAACCGTGGTATTGGAGAGCCCCAAAACAGGAGCATCCACCTCAGGGGGACGGGACCAGAGACAAATTAAGTCCTCCGAAAAGGGATACCGTCTGTCCGGGCCCGACGGCAGTTTATTAGGCTTCTCCCATTCCTTAAAAATCATTTTAGAGAAGTGGCCCTGTTCAGGAAAGACAAGACGCTGTCTCTCAGGCCGAAACAGGTCCCCCTGCTTCTTTTGGCCGCCTTTGGGGGTACAATGTGCAAGGTTTAAAAAACCACAGATAACAGCTTCTCTGTGTCATCGGGAAGCCCACCGTCCTCATCTGAGGAGGACCCGGGGTCACTGTCAAAGCCCCCAGTCGGTCCCCTGAGGAGTCAGAATCATAAAATAACTCACCCTCCTCCATGGAGTCTCGGCCACCAAAGGCCTCATAATCATCACCATCATCGGCAAAAAGTGAATAAACCGGCTCCAAATGCCGCTTCTTACATGTGGCCTTGCCAGAGGCCGAACGCGATAATTGTAGCTCTATGCTGGCCACTCTGAGTGCCAAGTTCGTTTGAGACCCCGTGCTGGCTTCCCCCTCACTGGGAGCTAAATGCAGACGCGGGGGTGTCGGCGAGTCTGTTGGCAAAATGGGGCTGGGACCAGTAACGCTCGCCCCATACTGTTCCGAAATGACGCTTCGAGCACAGGGTACACAAATAGCGCTGCGACCGCTCAGAGGGCATGTACCACACATGAGACATAGCTTAGCCCATCCCGAGGGGCCCCCAAGCTCGCTATCCCCAGAAGCCTCCATTATGGTGATTAAAAAAACTCGGGAGGGGGAGAAGAGACCGGGAGGAACCAACCTATGGATAAAACCGGGACCCATCTGGAAGACATAAAGTATGAAAAATATAAGCATCCACAGCACATGCACACGGCAAAAATTCAAACAAGTGACTCACGGATCGCAGCCGAGGAAGAAGGGCCAGGAGCAGCACCGATCAGGAAGGGAAGGAGCCCGCAGCGCAAGGAATCCAGAGGAAGAGGGCACGCAGCAGCCAGCCACCATGCGCTCAGCAAATGGCGCCGACAGCAAGCTCCTCGAGGGGCGGGCGATGACGTGACGATGACGTGGAACGCGTCATCACGTGGCCCCGCCCCCCACCCACAGAGACGGAGGGACAAGGAGCGGACTCCGGGCGCCGAAGAGCCAAAATGGCGCCCGGACCGCATAGAGAAAAAAGGCAGGGGAGGCCTAGCCCTTCCCTGCCACGGAGAGTGGCCAGCGCCTGTCTCCTCCCCCAGAGCCCGATCCGACAGCTCCGGACGGGCCCACGCCCCCCCGCAGCCTGGACGAAAGGAGAGGAGCAGAAGAGGAGGGAAAGGTGAGTAAGTGAAGTCAAGTAAAAGTGCACCACACACAAATACCGAAATAAAGCTTGTGGGAGACATAGATAAAGGGTCCCAAGGTGTAGGCTCACCATAGCCTATGGCTGGCTACCCTTTGGGACAGGGTCAGAGCATAGCTCTGCCGAACGCCTGACCCTCGGCGTTCCCCTACCGTCACCTGATCCGTAGCCGAAGGCTGGGAGACAGAAGCGGTCCAAGGAAGCAGGTGGGAATAGGGCTGCAGTGGCCGACAGGCTTGAGATGCCCCGCTTGTCTGCAATATCCATAGAGAGAGATAGCATCCATCTTCGCAGTCAGACTGCAAGAAGACTTTGGGGATTCTTAGGGAAACAGATGAGCCGGGAGGAGCAACAAGTTTCGTCTTGCAGTCAACTGCACCACCTTGTGGCTGATAAACCAATTGTCAAGGATGGAGCGACCCTAACAGGACACCAGGAAAAGTAATTTAACTTCAATTTAACTTCACTATCATATAATCTGCTAGTCATATTAGTACAAGATCTGGTGGGCAAGTGCTTGTATCTGATTGGTAGCCAGCACACTTTTGCTTGATGTTGTATAAGTAAAGGTTAGATCCATGTCATGCTGACTAGTTTAAAGGAAAAGTCCACTTCTGTGGACTTTTTCTCAGACTCAAGGATACTGTGACTGGTAGGGGTGCACTGGGTATGGCCGGCTCCCACTGAAAGCAATGGGGGGCCTCCGTACATGGAAGTTACTGGTGGACTTTTCCATTAACATAAGGAAACACCTACACTAGCGATGACGTTGAGCAAATGTTTGTTGTGGATCTCCTGTCCCCTAGGAACTAGCAGCAAGTTACCCCGGGGAGTTAGTAGAGTCTGTGCTCATCCCGAGGTGCACGGCTATCCTGTCACCGACTTTGCTGTTGCTCAACAAAAAGTAAAAGAGGAACACCCATATGACACCATATCATAGTCCAGTTAAAGGGGAATAAAACCCGGAATTGGACTATCCTGGGTTTGTTCCCAGCCCCTGAGGGCATCCTGATTTGGGATGCCCAACTGCGTGAAACCTCCCAGAGCACCCAGATAAACTCACCTGTTCCCAGTGCTATGACACATGCGCAGGCTCTCGTCCAATCTAAGCCATTTGCCATGCATATAACGTTTGACAGGCTCTGTTTATGGCAATTGGGATTGAAAGTGGTTGCATCCCCAGCAGCATGCACTGCTGTATGAACCACTGCTATTGCCTTTCAATCTCCTACCTTTACTGCATTCCCACACTGGATTCAGCAGCCATGGCTCTATCCCCAGCCTCCCTGTCATTAAGGCGCGGCCCTGCACCCAGCCATTCAGGTAGGCCGGGGGCAGGAGTGCACTGCAGCCAGCAGGGCAGGGCAGGGCAATTTCCTTATGCAGTGTTCTGTTCAACACAATAGGCTTGATTCAAAGAAACATTCGTCAGGACTTTCGTAGCTGTCTGTGAAAGTTTTGGTGGGTGTTTGTCATTTTTTTGCTTTTTTTCGTACATTTTTCACTCGCACTAACGTTCGGGAGAATGCGTATATGCGCTTTCGATTAGCGAAAGCAATTCGGAACATTTGCAAACAAAATTGGAAAATTTTCGTTCCTTCAGAAAACTTCCGTTGCTGGGATGGTTTACGTCACATTCAGAGAGCTGTTTGCCGACGGCTCACCACCCTATAAATTCGTATAATTGTAAAACCACTTCCGACACCTCTGAGGACTCGGATTGCTATTTTTGAACATGTTTTGCGGCTATGTGGAGGAGTCTGCGCGCCTTTAGCACCAAGGCATTGCATGTATCAGCATGGCCGAGGCCATAAATTGTATAGCAATGCATACCTGAATCAATACATTTCATGTATGCCTTATAGATGCATTTTAATGCTGACCTAAATTAGTCTTTAGCATGTAAAAATGTATTTTTCCACACATCCACATAATTGCTATATTTTTGAAGACTTATGTCCTTTGTGAATTATATTTGAATTGTTGAACTTGAATCTTAATGTGTTGTAGGAGTTAGTGTTTTAGTTGGTTACCTTTGCTTTGTGTAATTATTTTATATTTGGTTGCAGGAACTGCAAGATGTGCTGCTCGCCCTTGCTCCCGATGCCCGTTCTTTGCCTGCAGAATGCGGGCCAGGGGTTCTCTAATCGGGCACTATGCAAAACCCAGGCCGTGGTGGCGAGGGCCCTCTGGCTTATGAAGTCCAGATTTAGGTGTTTGGACCATACGGGGGGGGGGGGGGGCACTGCAGTATGACCCCAACAAGGTTATCCCAAAATTGTAATTTACAGGGACCACATGTGCCAGAGTGGCACAACTGAGTGTCAGGGTCCTTCAGTTGGTGGGCGAGATGCAGGAGCTGTGCAACTCGTTGGGGACCACAGATGAATAATAATGTTCAGTGGCCTGCCATTGCTATGTATTTAATTATTTATAGTTGTAAAAAGTTGAAATTTAACACATTTTTTAAAAATGCATATTTGATGCTGGTAATTATTTTTAAAAAGTTACATTGTCATTTCATTAACAAACTACATTAACACAAAACTAATAGGCACAGAAATATTTAAAGATGAATATTCACATGACCTATAAGTGGTTTGGGTGTGCTTTAAGGGTCCAAAAGGGAAGATGGAGGATGGAGTGCTAAGTGGTTTAGCTAAACATTGTAGTAGAAGTGAGGGTGGCAAATATGTAGGCGAGCACTTTCATGACTTAAGTTTGTAGTGCGCAGGCGCAAGATCGTAAGGATTCCGTCTGGACGTTTATTTTTGGTAAAATGGAAACAGAATCTATCGGGAAACGTAAAGGATTCGTTGGAGGATACGATGGGAAAAGGGCAAAAACGAAAGCCTACGTTGTAACATGTGGAAATGAAACGGAAAAGTCTGGATGGAAAATGACATCCGCGTAATTCGTAATCTGCCGTACGAACGGACGGAAACTTTACACAAGGTTTTCAATGCATTCATAGAATCGCTCGTACGCTCATACGAGAGCGGGAAATTTTGAAAATGTTACGACGTCGGCACCAAACCGAAAGTTTTTTTGTGTCTCTCTGAATCGAGCCTAATGTGTTATGCCGTGCATACAGAACTGATTGGAAGAAAGCCTGTGCACCCGCCATGGAAATTCAGGAAAGTACGTTCAAAGAGGAACTTTGGAGGCCTGGAGTCTAAAAGACTCCAGGGCCTCCCGAATTCCAGTCTTTGGGGCATCCCGAAATGGGATGCCTCGCTGAGTGAAACCCCCCAAAACGCTCTCCTGGAGCCCTCGGCCACCTTTGGCGCCGCCCAGGCGGCTTAGTCGTCCTTGGCGCCGAAGAGAGTCGAGTGACAGCGAGTGCCGTGATTGGCTAAGCGAGCCGCTCAGCCAATCAGTGCATTCACTCATGTCCGAGTCTGCGCCATGGAAACGGAAGGAAGGTGAGTGAAACTGGGCGACCTGGAGTGGTACACACAGCGGGGCATGCCAATTCAGGATGCCGCCGCAGAGAAGAACAACACACAGGAAAGTCAAATTTATGTGTGTTGTTCCTCTTTAAGGGTGATCCTGGAGGAGTTTCCCACAGTGAGGCATCCCAGATATGGAGGCCCGGAGCAAAAACCCGGGATAATGAAACTCCCAGGTTTTGGTCCATTTAAAAGCCGATGGAAACCCATTTCTGGGTCCAATGCTTCTGCTTTGGGACCTCGCCGAGCAGATGGGTGCTGGTGCTAGCTCGGTGGAGGCCCGGTTTTCTATTGGCATGCTGTTCGGGCGCACGCTCCTCCACAGCCATTCAGAAAGGCCGCAGAGAAGCTGGGGATGCGGGGGGTTCACACAGCAGGGCATTTGGTGTAAGATTCCCGGGCCAATCCATTCCCTCCCCTCGGGGCATCCAAAATCAGGATGCCCCGCTGTGTGAAACCCCCCAGGACGCCCACAAACCTTACCTGGATCCCGGTCCAACGGCGCATGTGCGGGCCGCATCTCACGCTTCTCTCTAGCAGGGCGCGTGCCCACGCCAGCCATTTGTGAATGGCCGGCTCAGGAGCGCTCCCTGATAGAGGGAAGCGCGAGATGTGGCCGCCAACGTGCTCAGAGCCGCTGAGGTTTGACGTGCATAGCTCAGCGGCTCCGAGCGCGCTGATTGCATGAGCGGCTGCACATACGCCGTAGGAGCGGGGTGAGGAGAGTTGAATCGGGCGATCTGGGGGGTTTCACATAGCGGGGCACCCCAATCGGGGGAAGTGGACCAAAACCCAGGATAGTCAAAATCCTGGCAGTTGGTCCACTTTAAAGTAGATCAAAACACACGCCGATCGATTCCCCCCTCCCCCGCGGAACATCCAAAATTGGGATGTCGCCCCATTCACTTACCTTGTTTCCCGGTCCAACGGCGCATGCGCGAGCCACGGGCGTATCCAAGCTATGGCCGGCGCGGGCACACTGTATGTTAGAGGGAAGCGGAGGATGCGTCCCTCAGCGGGCTCAGAGTCGCTGCCCTTAGACGCGCCATAGGACCGAGAAGAGGTGAGTTGCCCTAGGCAATCGGGGGGTCTCATGCAGAGGGGCATCCTGGGATAAAGGACCAAAATCCAGAATAGTCAAAATCCTGGGTTTTGGTCCACTTTAAAGGGACTGTAAATCCAACAGCAATAATAAGGAAGCAATCGGCTCACCTGATGCCTGCCTGATTGCTTCTCCTCCATTTCCTGCAGCGTGGGGTAGAAGCTATAGCAGGACTCCAAAGTTTTCCCTCATTTCAGTTTTATTACTCCCAGACCACACAAAAATGTGATCTAACACCTGCTCTGTCTCTTGGAGCTCTTAGTGTGAGCGAGCATGGCAAGCCATAGTGGTCACACAGCTGCCTTTAACTGCAGACCTAATTCATGACTCAAAGCTGTGCCATGACATGCCCTTCCCAGCTCAGTCAAATGAAGCAAAAAAAAGCAGCTTTGCTTAGAATACATAAGGGATTTATACATCAGATTTTTGGATATGCTTTGAAATGGCTCATTTTATACTGTTCCCATGGGGATAAGGTGGGAGGAAGTTAGTGTGTCTGGACAGGGTAAGGTATTATCTATTCACTCAGGGCCGGCTCCAGGTTTATGTGGGCCCTCGTGGGTCAGGAGTCTATAAATTCCATGGCCAGAACTAAGAAGGGCTGCTTGCCCTCCAACCCCCTTATTGGAGCTGTTTTTTTAGTTTGGATCCACATGAATGGGCAGAGTATTGAGGAAGTGGGATGGACAAAACATGAAAAGCACAGGAATGGCTGGATAGAGCTGATGTGGGGGGGGGTTGATGGTAAGAGCTGGAAGAAAGCCTGATAGACTGGCAGAGCCAGAAGGAAGAGGGGGTAGATGGGCACAGCTGGGAAGCTGGGAAGACAGGGACGGAGAGGCGTAGAGCTGAGGGGATGGGGCAGAGCCGAGGGTAGAGGGGTGGACGGGACAGAACTGAGGGGACAGGGCTGTGGGGCAGAGCGAAGGGGACAGGGATGAATGGGGCAGGACTGGGGGGGCATGGATAAATGGGGCTGATCTGGGGGGACATGGATGGCTGGGGCAGAGCTGAAGGGACAGGGATAAATGGGGCAGAACTGGGGTGACAGGGATGGATGATGGATGGGCCTGAACTGGGGGAACAGGGATGGATGGGGCAAAGCTGAGGGGGCTGGGATGGATGGGGCAGAGCTGAAGGGACAGGGATAAATGGGGCAGAACTGTGGTGACAGGGATGGATGGGGCAGAGCTGAAGGGACAGGGATGAATGGGGCAGAACTGGGGTAACAGGGATGGATGGG
This sequence comes from Gastrophryne carolinensis, assembly GCA_027917425.1. Lineage (NCBI taxonomy): Eukaryota > Metazoa > Chordata > Amphibia > Anura > Microhylidae > Gastrophryne > Gastrophryne carolinensis. The sequence continues at coordinate 615,870,806 of CM051234.1, read as the reverse complement.
GCAGAACTGGGGTGACAGGGATGGATGGGGCAGAGTCGAGGGGACAGGGATGGATGGGGCAGAACTGGAGGCAGCGCTGGGGCCTGATGCAATGTTACTGGCAAAAAAAGTTTACGTTCTTTTATCACATTGTGCCAGCTGTAAGTGGGCCCCCCTGGGGTTGGGGGCCCTCGGCAGTTGACCAGTCTCTCCGGGTGCTGCTATATTCACTACTCACCTCTCTGTATATTTCAGTGCCAATGCTTTGTAGCTTTGCGGGGGCGGCTGGTCTCAGCGTCTCCAGAGCCACTCCAGTGAGTCCAGCTTTCTTCTTTTTTTGAAGGGCGATATATAACTGATACAGGAGTCTGGTGGCAGCTCCATGTTGCTCCGACATGATATTTTGGGCAACATTCTGGTCAAAAGGGATGCCTAGGAGCTGCAGGGTGGGCTCCACTCGGGTGAAGTTGTTCAGCTTTGCATTGGCAGCACTAAAGTAAAAGACAAATATATGCGTGACATTAGCATGTAAGCACCCTTCACATTTGTTAAATGTAGCTAGAGTGGCATAAAAGAAGTTATCTGCACGCGACTGTTGAGGCTGAATAAAGGCGAAGTACAGCAGTTGCCCAACTAATCACAGGCAGGGACGGATTATGAGGGGGCGCAAGGGGCGCTTGCCCCCGGGGCCTCCACCACTTGCCATGCAAACCTTTGGGTTATGATTGGATCCAGGAGGCTTTTCAGTCTTTGGTGTGAAGGGCCTCGGGGCCAGCAACAAAGGGCGACAGTGGGGGCCCCCGCACCTGGGCAAGCCTTTTTTGTTTTTGCAAACCTGCAGCCAAAGCCACCACGGAGCAGGACGGAGAGTCTAGAGCAGCAAAGCCGCCGTCAGCAACACTACAGTGATGGGTGCAGAGCTGTCAATCGGTGGCCACTCACTGCACATAAGCCACCAGGAACAGCTGCTGGCAGCTCAATGCAGAAAACAAGGGTGGTACGAGGGACTTGATTGGACATTGCAGTAAGTAGGCGGGTGCCAGACAACCACCAATCAGTTACTTGGCTGGACTATGATTTTAAAAGAAAAAAAAATACAATTCTGTGATTACTCACCTGTAGAATTGGTATTATGAGTATACAGTACGTCCTGCTCCAAATCTAATACTAACAGTTGGGATATACTCCGCCAGATGGCGCTGGACTGCAGAGACATCGAAAATAGGCTCCTCCCGGCCCCTCAAATACCCGGGGACCTCCCACAAATCCCCAGAATTTCCCTGCAGTCTGGCTGCGAAGGACGAGAAATGGCTCTCTACTCGCAGGTGAGCGGGGCTATTAGCCTGTGGCCCTGTAGGACTATTCCCACCCGTTCCATTTTAATGTGCCTCCCAGCCTTGGCTGCGCTGGTCCGGGTGAAGGTAGGCAGCGCCGCTGTCAGGTGCTTAGGAGCGCTGCTCCACCGCAATACCCCACCAAAGGGTAGGCGGTTCAGGCTTATGGTGAGCCTCTATGGGATGCCCCGCCCCTACTAGTGCCCCTTGCCCCTGCCTATCGGTGGGCCCTATTTAAGTGACCGCTGTCCTCCCTCATCCTCCTTGTAGCCTTCGGGGGAAAAGAGGGGGGGTGTAAATATGTATGCTATGCATTCTGTGTTTTACACCTTTTTTTCCATTCTGTTTAGTCTTGTGTCAGCCGCCGCGCTGGCTTGTCTTTACTGTCTTTTTGAAATTGCCGTCACCGCCGCCGCGCCCTGACTTTGTTCTGCGCTTGGCGGCGGCATTACCTCAGGTGCGCCATCATTGGCTGCTTGCACGTTCTGGCTTTGCGCACTTCGAGGGGGCGGGGGCGCTCTGCCATCAGTTCCCTGCGCCAAGGGGATTTCATGACTTCTGTGGACAGCAAAGATGTCAGATTTGACCTTTAATTTGGCTGCTCCTCTCCACTGGCCAAATAGTCATCATTGCATAGCTCAGCGTGAGGTGGCAGGTGGTAGGGAGATGTGTATGTATATATATTTATGTATATATTTTTTTATGTACAATTTTTGGATGCATTGATTGTCCGCTGATTGTCGAGAGGTTGTGATTGGTTAGTTGTTGGCCTCTTGAATAAGGTGAACCTTTGCACATGCACTTGCGCTTTGGTTATTGAATATTATTTATAGATGTACCGGTATTTATTCACAAGAAGAAAACATTTTCTTACTTGGTGATTTATGTATTCATATTTACATTTAGATCCAGATCATAGACAGGGTTTATGGATTGATATGAATTGTTTAGGATGACATTTTTTTCGATAAGGTGATTTTTTTGCACATGCACTTTACATTTATATTTATCAGGATTTGTCTTTGGGATATACTGATATTAACGTGTTGATTATTGCACTAAATCTACTATAAAATAATGTAATTATTACCGTATATACTCGAGTATAAGCCGAGTTTTTCAGCCCACTTTTTGGGCTGAAAAAAGCCGCCTCGGCTTATACTCGAGTCAGAAGGACTCAGCTGTCTTTTTTTTTAAGTACATGTTCCTAGCGGGCTTCGCGCATGTCACCGCCCAGCGCGCGTGCCCGGCGATCACGCACCCAGCCATCCTTGCTCCCTCCCTTGTCCGCCCCCGGTCACCGTGTTATGCTGTGGCCGCGTCAGTGAATAGGAGAGCGGCCTGGCCAGCTCCGCCCTCCTGCCGTGACATCATCAGAGAAGAAGGCGCGCGGGGGCTGCCGGCCTGCTCAGTACACCGGCAACCTAGGAGCGCCTGGTAACAGGTAATGGAGGAGCGGGCAGGGATTCGGGGGGAGGGTGGACTGTCACTTGGGGGTTTAAAAAGAAAAATTAGATTATGTTGATGGGGGTTTGTACAGATTGTGTTTGTGTGTGCACATTGAATTTAAGATTAGAGGAGCAGGGCAGGGAGCAAGCTAACTAATTCAATGTTTTTTTTAAGTGGAACAAAACCATAAGAGGCCGGCCTTGGAATCTAAAAGATTACAGGGCTGGCTGCTGGCCTTCTGCTTGGGCATCCTGATTTGGGATGCCCTTGGGGAAGGCAAGCAGCCAGCCCTGGAATCTTTGAGATTCCAGGGCTGTGAAATCCCCCAGGTCATCCATAATAATTTACCGGTAGCTGCTGCATTTCCCACCCTAGACTTATACTCGAGTCAATAACTTTTCCAGTTTTTTGTGGTAAAATTAGGTGCCTCGGCTTATATTCGGGTCGACCTATAATCGAGTATATACGGTAGTTTAATTGAATATCTTGGATTTTGTTTGTTAGGCCAGGGTCAACAAGTTGAACATTATGATCGATATTGGATGCTTTGTTAGTTATACATTTATACATACTTTTTTACTCTTCCCCCGCCTACACCTCTCTTTTCTATGTCCTTGTATGTTGATGTGTTATGTCTCTAGTTATTTGTTTTTTAAAGGTTTTTATTGTGTCTTGTATTATGTAGTTGTTGTTGGGTAATAAAGATTTACATTGGTTGATTATTTAAAGTGGACCAAAACCCAGGATTCTGACTCCTGGGTTTTGGTCCTTGCCCCGGGACACCCTGATCGGGGATGACCTGCTGTGTGAACCCCCCCCCAGATCGCCGAAACCAACTCACCTCTTCCCGATACTACGGCGCATGCATGGCCGCTCGTCCAATCAGCGTGCTCTGAGCTGCTAACGTCACATCATCTAAGCCTTCTTCTAAGGCCAGAGGCTCAGAGCGTGCTGGAGGCCACATCCCTCCGCTTCCCTCTAACAGGGAGCATGCCGTGCCGGCCATTCACAAATGCCTGGCGCGGGCACACACCCTGCTAGAAGGACAGCGGCTCGCTCATGTGATGGCGGACCGGGAAAGAAGGTAAGTGTATGGGGCGACCTGAGGGGTTTCTCACAGCGAGGCATCCCAGTTTTGGATGCCTGGGGAGAGGCCAATCGGCGTGGGGTTTGGTCCACTTTAAACATACCTAATATCTTAAGCTAAATCTCTCACTCACTGCTCACTTTAGAACTAAGGAACACTCGCTTCTTGTATATATAAAGCTTTATATAAAGCTCTGCATTATTTAGATGTGTACTGGTGGCCCAGATCCTTTATTCCTATTGTTATTTTGATAAATACTGGTGGGCATGTCAGTGAGACACGTGGTGGAAGCCGTTACATACCACTGATTGGGCAACATCTAATGTTAAGGAAAAGACTTGTAACACGTGGTTTGTTTGAGCTCCATCTACTTAGATGGACCAACTCCTGTACCACACTACCAGCATTCAACGAAGTAACCCCCCGCCCAGAATTCAGTGAATAACTCTCCCCCTCCTTCCCGACAGGGGCGTAGCTGGCGGGGGGGGGCATGTTCCCTGGGTGCAGAAGGTCAGGGGGCGCCAAAGGAAGGCCTGAGCACAGGTGGGGAGACGCTATTTCAAATCTTTGACAGAAAACCTAGCTAGGCCTCTGCTTCCTGCCTTCAATTAATTACATTCATCGTCTCCAGGTCTGAGCCCGTCCCAAAGGTCCAGATCATTTTCATCTAGCGATGGAGTGAGACTCATTGAACTGTCTGGAGAACAGAGGTGGGAAATAATCAGCGGTGGCGGTCACCGAATAGCAGTCAGAGTCTGCTTCCCCCGAGAGTAAGTGTCATGTCACAAAGCAGACACTGCTCCCGCTGCTTGTTCTGCCACTAGACCAGCTCTGAGCAGTGACTCTCCAACACCTCAGGCTTCCGGTCCTCCAGGGCCATGTTCCCAGGTGGGGCTAAGCAGCATCAGAATGTTGCGATAAAGAATTTTACCAGCAATGTCAGCAGCAAGGCAGGAGGACGAGAATCCTCAGTAAGGCTCCAAGTGCTCTGTGCAGCATCATCTGAGCTTCCGGAAACAACAGCCTCCAAAGTCATTTTGTTCCTGCTGACGCACATTGACCACTGGGAAGTCCTGGTTTAGGTCCCGCACACCCTGTTGGGTTTTGCCATGGGGAAGATCTCTGGTGATGTGTAATCATTTCTCCAAGAGGGGCTTTAACAAACCTTAGGAAACAACAATCCTCTATGCAGAGCTGGATTAAGTGTGGTGGAGGGTCCTGGGCACAAAATCTGTTGGAGGCTCCAGATACAGTATTTTTTTTCCTTTAAAATAATAGTCCAGCCAAGTAACTGATTGGTGCCCCCCTTGTGCGGGTGGGTGCTGCTCAGGAACTCCTGCTTTGCCATTCTGGGTGGGGGGTAGTGTAGTCGCCCGGCTGATCCAGCAGAAAACAGTTCCCTGCATTGAGCTGCCAGCGGCTGTGCTTGGTGGCTTATGTGCAGTGACAGCTCTGCACACACCCATCACTGTAGTGTTTCTGATGGTGGCTTTGCTGCTCTAGACTCTCCGTCCTGCCCTGTGGTGGCTTTTGCTGTGGATTTGGGGGGGGGGGGGATTTCGGGTATTCTGTCAGCCCTTAGTCATGATGATTAAGGGCTGACAGAATACCCGAAACGCGTCAGAAGGTCTTGTATGTTTTGTGTCACTCTGGGTCTACCTTTGTATTTTAGCACTGCTTCTTGACAATTTTTTGGAGATGATTTTAATAATTTTCATTAAAGACTTACATTTTTAAGGTGTGCGAACCCATTCCGTTTATCCAAAGACTGGTCTGGACCAGACCATAACCCAAAGGTTGGTGAAGGCCCCCTTTGCAGGGCAAGTGGTGGATGACCCGGAGCGTGTGTCCCCCTCATAATTCAGCCCTGTCTCTATGGGTTATTCACTGAAGGCAGGAAATGCAGGATAAAGCATGTTCTGCTGGAAGTAGGAAAGGTTGAAAAATGAGAGGAGAGAGAGAAAGAGGGAATGTGGGAAAGAGAGAGCAGATGGGATTGTGAGAAAGAGAAACAAAGGAAGAATCGTGGAAATGAAAGAAGGGAGAGAGAAGAGTAAATGAGGGAAAGAGGGTGAGAGAAAGAAAGCAGGAATGTGGAAAGAGAGAGGGAGAGAAAATAGAAAAAAGAAAAGAGGATTGTGAAAAAAGAGAAGAAAAAGAAAATGGAATGTGAGAAAAAAGTGGAAGTGGAAAGAGAGAGGGAGTAGATGAGATGTGATGAGAGAGGGAAGGTAAAAAGAGATGGTAAAGAGAGGGGAACACAGCGAGAGACAGAGAGATGAAAGGAGCACATAAAAGAGAAAGAGAGATGGAGATAATGGTGTATAAAGCAAGAGGCATAATGTGGAGAGAGACAGAGAGCGATCAATGGGGCAAAAAATAATAATCAAGTATGTAGGAACGATAAAAAAGGAAGGAAATGTGGAAATAACAGACAAGGAAATGGAGAATGGTAAAAAAAAAAAACAGGCAGATGGTGGAAAAAAGAGGGAGATGGAAGTAGTGAGAGAGAAAGATGGAGAGAATGTGGAATGGAGAAGCAAGAGGGAATCTGGAAATGAAAGCAAGATAGGGTGAATGTGGGCAACAATGGCGGGAGGTTACAATGGCGCCCTGTGTGATCGCACGGCTTGCACACACAAGAGACTGTCCATGATAATTCTATAACAATACCTATGATTTGTGAATGAAACACTCAGCAAACTCAACACAAGTGAGGTGCTGGGGTGTCTTTCGTGTTATTCCAATAAACTCAGAAAAATGGAGACCACAACTCACCTGCTTTGTGAAAACTGTCCAAAGTCATCTTGTAACTGGTATTTATGCAGAACTTCCCCGATGAGATATCCTGAAGCAAACTCCTTGGCAAAACTCTTTGGTTCTAGGAAAGAAAAAAGACTTATATAAAATATATTTTTATCAGATGATCTATGGCCCCATCACTTATGATCCTGGACCAATCACCGGCCAGGCTGGCCCTGGATTTTAAAGAGGACCAAAGCCCAAAGTGAATGGCCCAAGAATGTATAAGATTTGTGGGCCGATCGATTCCTTCCTCCCTGGATGTCCCGCTGTATGAAACCCCCCCAGGTCGCCTATACACTTACCTTCTCTTTCAGTCCCCGATATCCCTCCAGCAGGGCATGTGCCCACGCCAGGCATTTGTGAATGGCTGGCGCGGGCATGCTCCCTGTTAGAGGGTCAGCGTGCGTCAGCGTGCTCGGAGCCGCTCGCCTTAGGCGACGTGGCGTCAGCGGATCCGAGGATGAGCGGTCACGCATGTGCCATAGGATCGGGAAGAGGCGAGTTGGTTTCACGACCTGAGGGGTTTCACACAGCGGGGCACCCCGATCAGCATGGCAAGGACAAAAACCCAGGATAGTCAAAATCCTGGGTTTTGGTCCACTTTAAAGAGGAATAATCCCTGGGAATTTAACTCCCCCCACAGGTGGCCATAAAAACTCCCCTTCAGCTCTGCTAGCGGCTAATGTGTCTGTGCGGCTGTAGGGGACCGAGTGCGGCGCCAGCCACAATCCCCCACTCTGTCTCACAGCCCATTCAACAAGGCCTGGCATGGGTACACGCACAGCTAGAGGTGAGTGGGAATGCGGCCGCGGCAAGGGTTCTAGAAACATGTAAGTGAAACAGGGGATCTGGGGGTTTCACACAGTGGGGCATCCCAATTGAGGATTCCCAAGAAGTGGGACCATGAAGTGTTTTAGACTCCAGAGCCCTGTGGTTCCTCTTTAAACACCTCCAGGGCCAGCAGACTAGGTATCCCACTACGTGATGCCCCCACTGTGTGAACCCCCCAGATCGCCCACAAACTCCTTACCTTACTGCCGGTTTCCGTTGACGCAATCGCAGGCTACAGCCGCATCCCTGCAGCTGTGTGTGTGCTCTTGTGCCCAGCCATTCAGATAGGCCATGTGCAGTGGTATGTATGAGGTATTTACTAGTGAACAGGGTGTTCCTGACAGCGGTGATCTGGGGCTGCACAGTTTTCAGTTCCACAACCAGAAATGGTGCTGGAAACCAACTTAACAGCTTATGGCAGCATGGAATGTGCCTCAGAATATAAGTGTGGTGTCTCTAGAGAGCTTAGGGTGTTTTTAAAGCCTCTAAAATGGTTTAAATAAAAATAAAAAATCAAGTGAAAAACATTTTATTAGTTGTTTCTCCAATACCAGTTCTCTGTCTGACCTTCAAAAAAGGGGGGGCTTGCACAACCCACCTAAAGTATAATAAGAGTGCTACTCCCAGGCTCAAACGGCCATATATAGGATACCTCAAAAACACAACAGGGGAGGTACTCCAACTCAGAATCAAAAATTAATATAAAACTTTATTAAATGTTTACAACCACAACCTATACAATGGACATATTAAAAACACATTAAAAAAACATAAGACAATATCACACAGGACATACAAACATATAGGATATGTAAGCGGTGGGGAGAAAATTGATGTCTCATCATAATCATAATACAGCAAGCATGAAATCCATATACTAAATGAATTTAATAACTATTTGTGCAAAAAGTGGCAAAAAGTGCAAGGTGCAAAAATGTGCAGGAATAATATAAAGAATATCTATTTAAAGTGGACCAACACCCAGGATTTTGACTATCCTGGGTGTTGGTCCACTTAGGTGGGGCACCCCGATCGGGGGTGCCCCGCTGTGTGAAACCCCCCCGATCGCCGCAAAAACTCACCTCTGCCCGCTCCCACGTGACCTCGTCCGGCCAATGACAGCGCTCAGAGCCGCTCTGGTATGCGCGTCCAAAGCCGCTTGGACGCGCATACCAGAGCGCTGTCATTGGCTGCGTCTCTCGATTCCCTCTAACAGGGAGCGCGCCTGCGCCGCCCATTCACAAAACGGCCGGCGCGGGAGCGTGCCCTGCTAGAGGGAAGCGAGAGACGCGGCCGCGTCTCGCGCATGCGCCGTTGGATCGCCGGTAAGGTAAGGATTGTGGGCCTCCTGGGGGGTTCCTCCCCATGGGACATCCCGATTTCGGATGCCCCGCGGGGAGGGATCTGATCGGTCCGGGAATTTTATAGATTCCCGAGCCGATCCCCCCTGGGTGTTGGTCCACTTTAAAGTGCAATAGTGCCAATAATATAAACCAGCTCTCATATAGCCGGTCTCAAAATCAGAAACCACAACAGCACAAAGGCTGTTCCTAAGACAGAAACAGCCGTATCAAAGTACTATCATCCGATCAAATCACTATATGAATTAACATGCCAACTGATGAATGCAAATAAAATCAATATCCATAATATCAAAATATCAAATGAATTGGATCTCCCCAACGCCTGCCAACATCCTCTATCTGACCTTCACGCTCAGCCTATTAGTGTCAACAGACATTCTCACCGAAAATAACATTGATTCCTATGGGGTTCGCTGGCGCAGTAAAAAAAGTCAGCATTTGCCCCGCGAAGACGAAGGGGCTTAAACCGGACCTTCAGCGTGATTTAATGAAAAGCCCAAACTCTTAAAAAATGGTTCCCCAGCATCTAAAATTAATATATTTTACGTTTTTAGTCACTAACTTATTATTCTTTCCCCCACTGGGCTGCAACTCTGTTCAGGAATTAAGGATACGGGCGCCGCCATCTTGACTCAGAAGCACTTACTGAGGAGAGGAGAGTGGGATAAGGTACAGGGGGCGGGTTATAGCTGTTCTTTGCTCAGACAGAGCAGAGCTGGGGTCAGGTAACGGTCAGCAGTCCCAGAATGCAGAGCAGCACAGTCAGGAGGCACTTCCTGTTTGCAGGCTGCCTGATAAGATGGCGGCTTCCATAAGCCGCCATCTTGGATGTTTAAAGGCTCATAACATGCAGTAGATGCAGGTAGGATGATTTTTAATGTGGGCAATCTGTATGTACAGGGTGTGGGAAACATATAAGATAGGCTCTTATTCAGAGTGAAGGTCCGCTTTAAACTGGACCAACAGCCGCTCGGGGGGGGGGGGGGGGGGGTGAAGAGCATCCGGAATCAATATCCTCACCTTCACTACGAGCCAGCATGGGCAACGGAGTCCCACGATTGGCTGGTGAACGGTCACAGAGGCGGGGTGTTCCGGTGGCCAGCGCCTAGAATGCCAAGATTGCTGCACATAAAAATTCATCTACCTCTGTCTAACTTCTGCTGTAGTAAATTTTAGAAACAAAATGGCACATGCATTTTCAGACCACCTGCAAACCCAGCGCTGCTGGGCTTCCTGTTACTGTGCATTGTCAGTTATGTCACTTGAATCTAGATACCAGCACGGCTGAGATCCCGGGAGAGGAAGCTCCAAAATGGCCACTACCTTTCTTTTCCAACGGTGCCAGGCTCTTGGTCTGGTTTAAATACAGCAAACACAGCCTACGCCTGGTGAATAGGCCATTTTAGTGTAGTAAATGCAGAAAACTAGCGAATGGCTGGCGAATGTTTTGTAAATTACATGTAACATAACAGGGATCAGTCATTGTAACAGCAGCCATGAGCCTAGGCTTCTTGCAATGCGAGACATCAGGGAGCTGTCTGAATTTTTACAATGTAACAGCAGGAGCAGGGCAAGTTTTATGACTCTCAGCACTGCTGCTTCTGTATGACTCCAACAATCCATTAAACCGGACCAGCAGCCTGCAACAGTTGGAAAAGAAAAGGTAGCGGCCATTTTGAAAATTTCTGCTGCCTGGATTCAACTGACATAAATGACAATGCACAGTAACAGGAAGCTCAGAAGCACTACCTGTTTGCAGGTGGCCTGCGATGCATGAGCCACCATTTTGTTTCTAAAAATTACTACAGCAGGAGTTAGAAAAAGGTAAATTAATTTTTATCTGCAGCAATCTAAATTGCCCTGGGGAGGGATACATATGAGTTTGTTGTGTTGGTCTGGTTTAAGTCCTCTTTGACTGTTGGTCTGCTTTAACTTTGAATGTGGCTCCCCAAACATCTCAGGTTGACGACCGTGGATCTAGTGTATAATATAATATAATCATGTAGCTAAGAACTTGATTAAATGATTAGTAGGTAAAAATGCATACAAATCACCGGGGTTATTGATGAGGTTATAAGCGCCCCTGAATGGGTTTCTGTAATATAGGATTAAAGGGACCGTACACCCAACAGCAATAATATGGCCGCCAGCAGCTCGCCTGATGCCTGATCCATGTTCCCTTCTTCCATTTCCTGCAGTGCATTGTAGATGCTATAGCAGGGCTCCAATGTTTGCCCTCCTTTCAATTGTATTTCTCCAGAACCATGCAAAAATGTGGTCCAACAGCCACTTTGTCCCTTGGTGCTCTCAGCATGAGTGAGCACAACCAACCACAGTGGTGCTATAGCTGTTTCTAACCACAGCAGAGAATGTTTAAGATTCATAAAGCTGCACCATGATACGCCCCTTCACAGCTCCAACCCAGAAATTGGCACAAAGAAAGTTAGAATACATAAGGTATTTCCATATAAGCTGAGATGCTTTGACATGGCTCATTTGACACTCTTCCCAAGGGGGAATATGGTGGGAGAAAGTCCGTGTATTTCTGGCCAGGCACCTTAAAGTGGACCAAAACCCAGGATAGTCAAAAGTTTTGACTATCCTGGGTTTTGGTCCTTTCCCTGGGGGGCCCCCTTGATCGGGGATGCCCTGCTGTGTGAAACCCCCCAGGACGCCCGAACGGACTTATTCCCGGTCCCATGGCGCGTCTAAGAGCAGCGGCTATGACGGCCGCTTCCTCCTCCTTCTTCTAACAGGGAGCAACCTGGAGGGTTTCACATAGCGGGGCACCCCCGATCGGGGTGCCCCCGGGGAAAGGGCCAAAACCCAGGATAGTCAAAATCCTGGCTTTTGGTCCACTTTAAACTGGACCTTCAGCATCATTTAATGAAAAGCCCAAACCCTTAAAAAACTATTCCTCTGTATCTATAATAATATATTTTACGTCTTTAGTCGCTTACTTATTATTCTTTCCCCCACTGGGCTGCAACTCTGTTCAGGGCTCTAGGATATGGGCACCGCCATCTTGCTTCAGAAGAATCACATACTGAGGAGGGGGGGAGGGAGTATGGAGTAGAAGTTATAGCTGTGCTTTGCACAGACAGAGCAGAGCTGGGGTCAGGAAAGGGACAACGATCCCAAAATGCAGAGCAGTCAGAAGACATTTCCTGTCTGTAAGCAGCCTAAGACGCCATGAGCAGCCATCTTGGATGTTTAAAGGCTCATAACATGCAGTAGATGCAGGTAGGATGATTTTTAATGTGAGCAATCGGTATGTACAGAGTGGGGGAAACATATAAGATAGACTCTTATTCAGAGTCCCTGGCCCAAAATACAGAGGCACAAAATACAGAGAACTGATTCATGCTCTGGCAATATTAGCAGTGCAAGTATGTAAAGAGCAGGTCTTCAGGGACAGAAGTGTTTGTTTCCTCACAACTCCCTATTGTTAATGTTTCTTGGCTGTAAGGGAATCAGAGCTTTACTGGGTTTTGTTCCAAGTTGGTTCACAGAGCTGAGGCTGTTCTGTAGCCATTGCTGGAACAATGCTGCACACTCGGGTAGGGGAGGAAGTAAGAAAATATCTCCCCACTTGCAAAGAAGAAATGAAAAGTCCTTTTTTCCCACTAAGCAGATGGGTACCAGTCTGGATTTTCTATACTGACCTGTTCAAATGTTTTTTTTTTTGCTTTGTAACCCCCCATTCCCCATAGCCAGTGTGCCCCCCCCCCTTTTATTCCCCATAGACAGTGTGGTTTCCCCCCTCCCATTCCCCATAGGTAGTGTGGCATTCCCCCATCTCATTCCCATAGGCAGTGTGGTATTCCCCCTCCCATTCCCCACAGGTAGTGTGGCATTCCCCCATCTCATTCCCATAGGCAGTGTGGTATTCCCCCTCCCGTTCCCAATAGGCAGTGTGGCATTCTCCCTCCCTTTCCCCATAGGCAAGGTGGCATTCCTCCCTTTCATTCCCCATAGGCAGTGTGACATTCCCCGTCCTATTCCCCATAGGCAGTGTGGCATTCCCTTATCTCATTACCCATAGGTAGTGTGGCATTCCCTTATCTCATTACCCATAGGTAGTGTGGCATTCCCTTATCTCATTCCCATAGGCAGTGTGGTATTCTCCCTCCCATTCCCCATAGGCAGTGTGGCATTCCCCGTCCTATTCCCCATAGGCAGTGTGGCATTCCTTTATCTCATTTCCATAGGCAGTGTGGCATTCCCCCCTCCCATTTCCCATACAGTCTCATCCATGGCGTGCCCCCGATCTCATAGGACCGGCCGCTGACACATGAGAGGCAGTGGCAGCGCTGGAAGCAAGAGTGGGGACAGCGGTCAGCGTTCATTTACCCTGCCTGTCCACCCACTGCTCGGTGTGGGCATGAGGCTCATGTAAGTATACCTTTTTTTTCACTTTTTTTTTTTCTTTTTAACATTCGCCCAATAAGGCGCATTAACATTCTAACACACACACACACACACACACACACACACACACACACACACACACACACACTTTTGGGGACAAATAGTGTCTTATAGGGCGAAAAATGTGGTAATCAAAATTAGAGATGCTTTGAAATGGCTCATTTTAACTTGGTCCCAAGGGGGATACAGCAGGAAGTTAGTGTGTGCCTGGACAGGGACTTTAAATCTATAGAAAAGGCAAGACCAATTGTTAGGTCATTGTGTTGGACATTTTTTGCAACAAAGCCCCGACATGCCCCAGGAAGAAAGTCATTGGCCAGCAGGGGAATCTTCTAGATCGTAAAAGGGGGGCTTCAGGGGAGCAAATTACCAAACTTCGTTTTCTTCACTGTGGGTCTGCTTTAACTTCATGCAGGCAAATTCTATGCTCTTGAACTAAATGGAAGCAGCTATATTGATGTACACCTCAGATTCCTGCTTCTGAAACCTAGTAATACGCAGGGGCCAGTGCCTCCACAAAAAGTAAATAGCACTCTCTTGAGGAAGCCCCCAATGGGTGAAACAAGTGGAGAGAATTCCCCCACCAGCGCAACATGGTTTCATGACCTATCACAATTTTAGAGTATACGATGTATTTAAAATGAATTACAAACATTTCTACTCATTAATCTCTATTTGTGACCCATAATAAATGAATTGTAACTCCCTTGTTTGTATATACAAATGAATTTCTCTTTGTATATACCAACGAATCTATATTCTCCATATTGGAGTGTAGTCCCTGTCAGGTGACGCAGGTGACAGGAAATACACTGCGAAATAGAAGATAGAGATTCATCTAATACACAGAAGCTGGAGGAACAAAATCGCAATTGATAAACAGTAAAGAAAGAGAAGAAATATTTAGTTATTATTTATTTATAAGTACTTATTTTTGGGTGTTGTGTTTTATTGGGGATTTCCTGACTCCAGGTCACCTCCAGTGTTGTTTTTCCAAATGTTTAGTCCCAGATGTTGTTATTTTAAACCCTCCCTCCGTATTCGAAATTAGCTCTGGAAATTAACACATTCGCCCATGCTTTTCTGCCCTCTAAACATTCCATAAATCAGTCGCACGCACCAGTTTGGGGTGCCAAATTTGCGCTTGCTGAGAATTTCAGGAGCACGTTTCCACATTGGCACGCGCCCATGCACAAATTTCCGGCTTAAACAATTACATTAATCAGGAGGAAGCCCGAGCGTGACTTTGGCGCTCCCAAAAAATACCATTTTGTGAGTACTCACCTGAAAAATGGGTATTGTTGGTGTGCCACACACCCCGCTTCACCTTTAGATATTCATCCATTATTGGGTTAATCCACCGCAGGTGACGTAGTGCAGAGAGGAAGTCTTGTAACGAGCCCCCTTCCGGCCTATATATACCTGGTACCTCCCTTCAATCACCAGTATACTTAAAAAGCAGTAATACAAGGTACCAGTATTCCACCAGTAACCTCAAAATCAAATTTGATATAAAAAAGCTTCACCATATAAAGGTTTCGGAACTACCGAAAAGGGTGGGAGTGAAGCGGGGTGTGTGGCACACCAACAATACCCATTTTTCAGGTGAGTACTCACAAAATGGTATTATTCTTGGTGTGCCACACACCCCGCTTCACCTTTAGATATTCATCCATTATTGGGACATCCAAAAGCAGTGTCCACAAGGGCTGGGCAACTCAAGGCCAGGTGAAGCATAACTTAAATGACTGCAGTCTGCAGAACTTTGCGGCCAAAAACAGCATCCGCTGAGGCCCGCACATCAACTTTGTAAAACTTAGAAAAAGTATGAACAGAAGACCAAGTGGCGGCCTCACAAACCTGTTCAACAGACGCTTGGTGCTGAAATGCCCAAGACGCCCCAACGGCGCGAGTAGAATGAGCAGTGATACGGAAAGGGGGAACTTTCCCCTTAGCAGAATAGGCCGCAGTAACGGCCTGACGTATCCACTTGCTAATGGTAGATTTGGCTGGTGCCAAACCCTTCTTAGGCCCATGGGGCACAACAAAAAAGGAATCCGTCCTACGAAAAGGAGACGTGATAATCAAGTAGTACTTAACACAGCGTTAACTACATCCAAACAATGCAACACCCTCTCTTTGTCATTCTTAGGATTAGGACATAAGGAGGGAAGAACAATGTCTTGGTTCAAATGAAAAGCAGAAACAACCTTAGGAAGAAAGTCTGGCTTGAACCGAAAGACCACTTTATCCTGATGCCTCTCAAAGTAAGGCGCCTGGATAGTTAAGGCCGCCAACTCTGAGACACGCCGGACCGAAGTGATAGCTACCAAGAAGACAATCTTCTGAGTCAGGGTAGACAAAGCAATATCTTGCAAAGGCTCAAAAGGAGGAGCCTGAAGAGCAGAAAGAACCAAATTCAAATCCCAAACAGGGAGTAGTGATTTCCTGGGAGGCCGCACATGCGTAACCCCCTGGAAAAATGTTTTAACCAAAGGTTTAAGCGCAACACGCTTCTGAAAAAAGATAGATAAGGCAGAAACTTGCCCTTTCAATGTACTAAGCTGAAGACCAGAGTCCAGCCCTGATTGTAAAAACTCCA
Organism: Gastrophryne carolinensis; assembly: GCA_027917425.1. NCBI lineage: Eukaryota > Metazoa > Chordata > Amphibia > Anura > Microhylidae > Gastrophryne > Gastrophryne carolinensis. Next base: position 615,854,924 of record CM051234.1, on the reverse strand, counting down.
GAATCCTGGAGACTGAAAAGACCCTACAAGGAAAAGATCTTATCTCGCACCAGGCGATATAGGCTTTCCAAGTCCTATAGTAAGTGATAGAAGAAGACCACTGATCAGAGTCTTAACGACTGAATCAGAAAGACCCTCCTCCTTCAGGATGGAGGTCTCAGCAGCCAGGCCGTCAAACCTAGCGCTGGGAAATTGGGGTAACACAATCGACCCTGAGTGAGCAGATCGGACCGAAGAGGCAGAACGACTTGGTCCACCGCCAGCCGAACGATGTCTGCGAACCACACTCGCCTTGGCCACCTTGGGGCCACGAGAACGGCGGACACCCTTTCCAGAGCCAACTTCCGAAGCACCCTGCCTAGCATGGGTATCGGAGGAAACAGGTATAGAAACCCCAGATCCCCCCAACTCAGGGACATGGCATCCACTGCCAGCGCCAGAGGATCTTGGGAGAGCGACACGAAATTCGGGAGCCTGCGATTGTGACGGGAGGCAAACAGGTCCACCTCCAGTGTCCCCCATCGGAGACATAGTGAGCGAAACACCCGAGGATGGAGAGCCCATTCTCCCAGACGGGGAGAGCCCCTGCTCAACCGGTCCGCTTCCTGGTTCTCCACTCCTGGAATGTATACCGCCGAGAGACAAGGAACATGGGCTTCTGCCCAGGTCAGGATCAGGGACACCTCCCTGAGAGCACTCAGGCTGCGAGTCCCTCCCTGATGATTGATGTAAGCAACCGCTGTTCGATTGTCTGAACGCACCTGGACCGGAAGACCCAGGACGTGCTGAGTCAGGAGAGCAAGCACCTGACGGATGGCTCTCAGTTCCAGAATATTGATGGGTAAGTGGGCCTCCTGAGGTCCCCATTGCCCCTGGAACTGTAGCTCCTTCCAGAATCCGCCCCATCACGTCAGACTGGCGTCCGTGGTGACAATCTCCCAAAGAGGGGTCAGGAAAGACCTGCCCTTTACGAGATTGGTCGAGACCAACCACCACTGGAGGGACTGCCGGACCCGGGAGGACAACTGGAAGGGCTGATCCAGCGACCGAAGCCGTCGGTCCCAAGACGCCAACAGATAAAGCTGAAGCGTCCTCGTGTGGAATTGAGCAAAAGGAACTGCCTCGAAGGAGGCAACCATCAACCCTACCAGCCTCATCCCCAGGCGGATGGACGGCCGAGGATTGGAGAGTAGGACCCGAGCCAACTCCTGAATCAGATGAATTTTGGACTGAGGAAAAAACACACTGTGCTGATGAGAGTCCAACTGCATCCCCAGGAAGGACACTACCCTGGCCGGAGCGAGGGAGGACTTGGGGAAGTTGATCACCCAACCAAAGCTTTCCAGCGTGGAGACCACCAACCTGGTGTCTGTCTCCGATTGATTGAGCGACGGAGCCATGATGAGAAGGTCGTCCAAATAAGGCACGACACGAATGCCCCGAGATCTGAAAATGGCTATGACCCCTGCCAACACCTTGGTGAACACTCTTGGAGCTGAGGTAAGGCCAAATGGAAGTGCCACGAATTGATAATGCTGATCCTTCATCACGAATCGAAGAAAACGTTGATGAGCGTGGCAGATGGGAACATGAAGGTAAGCATCCTTGATGTCTATGGACGTCATGAAGTCCCCTTGCCGAAGAGAGCCGACGGCCGTGCGCAAGGTTTCCATGCGGAACTTCTGAAACCGAATGAACCTGTTGAGCAACTTCAGGTCCAAGACGGGACGAACTGACCCATCTTTCTTGGGGACTGCGAACAGATTGGAGTAGAAACCGAGGCCCATCTCTAAGCGCGGTACCGGCCGGATGACCGCCATCTCTAGTAAATTCTTTACCGACGCCAGGAGCCCCTGTGCGGCGATAGGATCGATGGGCACCCGAGACCGAAAGAACCGTGAAGGAGGGCGAGACTCGAATTCCAGCTTGTAACCGAACGACACTACCTCCTGAATCCATCTGTCCGGAACTTCCCGGTTCCAAACCTGGGAGAAGTGTCGTAATCGTCCCCCCACCCGCACGGGTGAGGGCAGCCCCTCATTGCTGAGCGGGCTTACCAGCAGGTTTGGGCTTGGAGCCCCAGGACTGGGCGGGACGGCCACGGCCCCTGCCCCGAGTCCAACCTGTACGACTGGAAGAGGGAAGGGAAGCCCCCCTGCCCGCTCTATATCCTCGAAAGGAAGACCTACTAGAACCTGCCCCCCTAAAGGGGCGTCAAGGCCTTCTGCGCTGTGGCATCATACCACCTTTCGCGACAAGTCAATTCTCTCCCCAAACAGACGTAGCCCCAAAAAGGGGAGAGCCGTGAGCACCTTTTTAGAAGCTGAATCCGCCGACCACTGTCGGAGCCATACAGACCGACGAATGGCCACCAGCATTGCCGCTGTCTTGCTACTCATAGCCAGCGCATCGTCCTGAGCGGATAGAACGTAAGACACAAAAGATTCGCACTGCTTAAGCGCAGCGAACTCATTACAAGCGGGATTGAGATCCTCGCATAGCCCCTGAATTACAGATCTTACTGCTAATAGAAGAAGGGCCGAAGCGCACACAGGGCGCATCGTTGATCCAGCATAAATAAAGCCATGGCGAGCATACTGGTCAATCCTACGATCCTCCCCATCTTTAGGGACAGAGGTCTCAGCAGACTGTACCATAGCAGAGCTAGATAGCCCTAGCACAGGGGTATCGACTTCAGGAGGAATGGACCAAAGCTTCACCAATTCTGGCGGAAAGGGATAACGCCTTTCCCACCTGGGAGGGATCCCAGATAACCGCGTGGAATGTTCCGATTCCTTAAGGACCACCCTCTCAAAGTGGTGCTGTCTGGGAAAAACCAAACGCGGCTGAGGCTCTTTAAACAACTGGCCCCTTGGCAGGGTGACAGCCTCAGGCGGATCTAAATTCAAAATTTCAAACATTTGGGCCAAAATGGAGGGGGTGTCAAGGGCAACCCCCGCCGACCAATCGCCAGTCGCATCAGCCTCAAGCTGATCTGCCGGCTCATCTGACTCCAAGAGGAATTCTTCCTCATCCGGGGAGCCATCGGACCATTCCACAGGCTCACATAATTCGTCCTGTGGAGCCGAAGATACTGGAGTCAGGCGCTTCCGTTTCGCAGGGGCTTTCAACCCTGCCTTAACGGGCAATACTTTCCGAAGGCTGGCCAACTTTGCCGCCACCTCGGATTGCGAATCCCCACTTTTGACAGTGTCATGCGGGGTCCGGAACAGGGAGGGAGAGGCAGGAGATGATGGAAGTTGCGACGGGCCAGCAGCCGGATCAACAGACTGACGCGCAATGCTCTGCTTTGCACAAGGAATGCAAATAAAGACATCATCAGCGGGGAGCGCAGCCCCACATTTTACACACCCCCTGGATGACTCTGACGAGTCGTTACCGGTAGTTAGGGAAGCCTCCATATTGGTGATTTATGGTATCGCAAATACTGGGATTTTTAAGGCATAAGCCAACCCGGGATGCCCCTTTATCAAAAAAATGTCCCGGAAGGGAGGGTTTTTTTTTTTTTTTTTAAATACCTTTTTTTTTTTTTTTTTTTTTTTTTTTTTAGGAAAAAGGTCCCCCTTAGTAAATATATATATATATATATATATATATATATATATATCTAAGAATATATATATTAAATGTGTAAACTTTATATAAAAAAATATCCCCCTTTCTCCTACTAAAAAAGAAAGACTAGCCGGGCAAAATAGAGCCGGAGGGCCGTTATAACCAGGGATCCCAGGATCTGAAAGGAAAGAAAGAAACCATCAGATCCCCATATAAGTGTAACACATGCAGCCTGTCTTAAGCATCACATATAAATGATAAGAGTGCCTCTTTAAATGCTTTTCCCAAGTAACCCCCTTTTTCCTCCATAAAACAAAAAGGAAAACTCAATCTCGGCCCCGCCAAAGCGGGGCCGCTTACCTGACAGGCCGACGCAGGACCGGAGGGCACTGAGCAGCAGCCGCAGCAGCAAGATTTCAAGTGTGCTGCAGCGCGCGCCCCCCACGTGACTTCTGTTATCAACAGACAGGGAGGAAGTGAGGCCGGGGCCGCCGAGCGACGCTCCCGCCGGCGCCCCGCTCCCCGCGTCACCGGGAGCCGCCCCCTACAAGCCGGTCACCAATTCATTGAGCGATTGCCATCCAGCTGCACTGGATTCACGCACAGCCAGGCGGCGGAGGAGGGGGGAGAGCAAAAGCGCAGCCATCAGGCTGCCGCACGGAGCCCGGGGAAGGGGGGAGGGGCCGCAGACTTAAGGCGGCAAGCCCAAGTGCTGAGCGCGGTCAGCTGCCCCGCCCCCATAAAGCTGACCAACACTCTGGCCACCATTGAAACACTCATTTTTTTTTTGTTTTTTTTTTTTTGGAGGATCTGCCCGGGACTCAAGCGCACCATGCTGCGCAGTCTGCTAATGTGCACAAAGTGAACACACACATGTAAAGACAGCATACAGTGAAACACTATCCATAATACACAACCCTCTATACCCCCCCCCCCATAGTGAAGGGAGAAGGGACCGTAACGGGAGAGCAAGGGGCTAAGGGGACCCTCGGGACAGGGGCATCCCATTTCCGGATCACCATGCCGGATTGCCGCATAGCCCCACGCATGAGGACGAGCGGTAGGAGATAAGCTCCTATGCACTTAAAGTGCTATCTACCATTTGCCCGGCGAGCAGCCAAGGCTGGGAGGCTTCCAATTCACCATAAAGGTATACAACTCAAACCGGGCAGAAATAGACCAAAAGGGGGGTGGCGGGGTAAGAATACCCCGGCCTACCTGTAAGCAGGAGACTTCCAACTTCTGACTTGCAGAGAGCAAGCAGAGAGAAAAATACTGGTGATTGAAGGGAGGTACCAGGTATATATAGGCCGGAAGGGGGCTCGTTACAAGACTTCCTCTCTGCACTACGTCACCTGCGGTGGATTAACCCAATAATGGATGAATATCTAAAGGTGAAGCAGGGTGTGTGGCACACCAAGAATAATACAATTCTGTGATTACTCACCTGTAGAATTGTTTTTACGGTGTACAGCACGGCTTGCTTCATTTAAATTCTTTACATGTGGGTAATCCGCCACAGGTGGCGCAATCCACTGCAAGAAGACTTGTGGCCCCTCCCAGCCCATAAAAGAGCCAGAATTACCCAGAAGACCCCGGTGTTGGAAAGCAGTAATGCAAGAAGCCGGGAGGCAAGGACCATGTTAGTAAAACACAGCCCACTAAAAGGAAACTCTCTCAACAAAAATCACCATAACAAGGCAAAAGAGAACAACGATAACAAGGGTGGGATGAAGCAAGCCGTGCTGTACACCGTAAAAACAATTCTACAGGTGAGTAATCACGGAATTGTATTTTTCCAGGTGTACAGCACAGCTTGCTTCATTTAAATTCTTTACATGTGGGACATCCAACAGCAGTGTACAGAAAAGAAGGGTGGGATCTCCATAGAGCAATGGCCGGCAGTTCAAGCCACTACCACCTGAAGCACCTTGCGGCCAAAAACAGCGTCAGCTGAGGCCTTAACATCAACTTTGTAAAACTTGGAAAAAGTATGAACCGAAGACCAAGTAGCGGCCTTACAAACCTGTTCAACTGAAGCCTGGTGCTGGAAGGCCCAAGAGGCACCAATAGCCCTAGTGGAGTGAGCTGTAACATGGAAAGGGGGTTCCTTCACCTTAGCAGAGTATGCTTGCACCACCACCTGTCTAATCCACTTACTGATAGTGGATTTGGCTGGAGGCAAGCCCTTCTTAGGTCCGGAAGGAAGGACAAAAAGAGAATCAGACTTCCGAAATGACTCAGTGGCGACCAAATAATACTTGAGTGCCCTGACCACATCCAGATCCTTGGAATTAGCAAGGGCAGGACAATAGGAAGTTAAGACAATGTCCTCATTGAGATGAAAGGCAGAAACAACCTTGGGCAAGAATTCCGGCCTAAGACGGAACACCACCTTATTCTGATGCCACTCAAAATAAGGAGGTTTCATGGAAAGCGCCGCCAGCTCAGAGACGCAACACACCGAAGTGATAGCAACCAAAAAGGCCACCTTAATAGTCAGAATAGAAAGAGCAGCATCGCACAGGGGCTAAAAGGGGGGACCCTGAAGAGCAGAAAGCACCAAGTTTAAATCCGACACCAGTAGCAGAGGCTTACGCGGTGGACGTACATGAGTGACTCCCTGGATTTTGACAAGCCTATCATTAGCGAAAGGTCTTTGGAAAAAAATTGCCAAGGCAGAAACTTGTCCCTTGAGGGTACTCAGTTGAAGACCCGACTCTAGACCGTGTTGAAGAAACTCCAGAATCCTGGAGTTGTGACAAAGGAAGGCCTCAGACTCACACCAGGCAATGTAAGCGTGCCAGACCCTGTAATAAATCATAGAAGATTTTTTCCGAGCCTGAATAATAGTACTGAGGACCGAAGCCGGCAAACTCTTATTCTTTAGAATGGAGTTTCCAGCAGCCAAGCCGTCAAAGCCAGTTTTTGTAAATTGGGGTGGCGCAGCTGTCCCTGAGTGAGGAGCTCTGGAACGTCGGGCAGGACGTACTGATCCACCACCATCTGGACGACGTCTGCAAACCATACCCTCCTCGGCCAGCGGAGGGCCACTAGGATGGTCAGTACCCCCTCCTGGGCTATCTTGTGCAGCACACGACCCAACAGAGGGAAGGGAGGAAAGACATAAATGAGTCGAAACTCCTTCCAAGGAAATGCCAGCGCGTCCGTGGCAAAAGCCAGAGGATCTCTTGACAGGGATACGAATCTCGGAAGCTTGTGATTGTGACGGGACGCAAACAGGTCCACGTCCGTCTAACCCCAGCGGCGACACAGGACATGAAAGATCTTGTTGTCGAGAGACCATTCCCCTAGACGAGATGTCCCTCTACTCAGGGCATCTGCCTCCTGGTTCTCCACCCCGGGGATGTAAACTGCCGAGATGGAGGGAACCGTTTCCTCCACCCAAGACAATATCAGGGACACTTCCTTGAGGGCTCGTTTGCTCCGAGTCCCTCCCTGATGATTGATGTAGGCGACCGCCGTCTGATTATCCGAGCGGACCTGGACCGCACGACCCCGTAGGTGGGGAGTCAACTGGAAGAGAACCAACCAACCTGACCAGACCGGTTCCCACAGAAGTGAAGGCGTGACAGGCTAGCTGATCCATGCGCCTGTCAACATGATCACGCAAGAAGGAAGTCTCATGAGACGGCATAATGGAGGTATTGGAGAGCCCCAGAACAGGAGCATCCACTTTCGGAGGATGGGACCATAGGCGAACCAAATCCTCAGAAAAGTGATACCGTCTAGGCCCCTAGGCACCGACGGCAACCTATTAGGCTTCTCCCATTCCTTAAAAACCATCTTAGAGAAGTGGCCTTGTTCAGGAAAGACAAGGCGCTGTCTCTCCGGCCGAAAAAGGTACCCCTGTTTCTTCTTGGCCGCTCGTCCTCGTCAGATGAAGACCCGTGGCGACTGTCAAGGTTCCCCCCGACTACCCCTGGAGGAGTCGGGCCCCTGGAGCAAATCACCCTCCTCAGCGGAATCTCGGCCACCAAAGGCCTCATAATCCTCGTCGACAGCGTCAAAAATGGTGCGAGCCGGCTCCAAATGCCGCTTCCTAATCTTGGCCTTGCCAGCGGCCGAACACGCCAACTGACGCTCAATGCTAGCCAGTCTGAGCTCAAAATTACTACACGAGTCCCTGCTGGCCTCCCCCTCACTAGGGGCCAGAAGCAGGCGCGGGGGAGTGAGCGAGGCCGGAGGAGCAATGTGACTAGGGCCGGCAACACTCGCCCCATCCTGATCCGCAGTAGCACTCTGGGCGCAGGGCACACAAACCACATTGCGACCACTCAGCGGGCATGTACCACACACAAGACAAAGCTTAGCAATTTGACTCTCAGCACCCTAACCCACAAGGCAGGAAAGGGTGGGGGGGGGGTGGTGTATGGACCGGGAGGAACCACAAGAATCTCAATATGGGACTATGAAAGACACAAAAGGGAGCAAATAAGCGTCCCACAGAGCATGCACAGCCAATATAAAACACAATAATAAAGGTACCAACAAGAAAAGACCGGACTCATGGACCAAAAGGGAGCCAGTCGAAGAGCCTGTGCAGCCTGTCAGCAGACCAAGGAGCGAAGGCATGAGGTAAAACTGGAACTTTACCTCAGGAAACTCTGTGAGGAGAGTGGCGCCGGCCTGCCCAAGCAGCACCTCAAGGGGCGGACCGCCTCAAGGGGTGGGAGCCAGTTGAAGAGCCTGGGAAGAGCCTGTGCAGCCTGTCAGCAGACGAAGGAGCGACGGCGTGAGGTAAAAACGGGAACTTCACCTCAGGAAACTCTGTGAGGAGAGTGGCGCCGGCCTGCCCAAGCAGCACCTCAACGCCATAACGTAGAGGAGGCAAGAGGAGCAGGAGCGGGGAAGGTAAGTATATTGTGAGGTAAAAAACGTGAGAAAAACACACACAGCATAAAATGCACAATAATAAAGCATGTGGGACACATAATGAAAAGGGAAAAAAAAGGGTGGTTCCTCCCCTGCCCCCGACTATAGGCTCACCATAGCCTATGGCCTGCTTACTCTGAGGAAGAGTCTGCGGCCAAGAGCGTAGCTTTGCCGAATGCCTGACCCTCGGCGTTCCCCTACCTGCAACTGATCCGCAGCCATGGCTGGGAGGCAAGAAGGGTCCCGGAAGCAGGTGGGAATAGAGCTTGCAGCGGCCGACGGGCTAGTAATGCCCTGCTTATCTGCAAAGTCCATGGAGAGAGAGAAAGAGACCATCTTGGCAGTCAGACTGCAGGAGAAGACTGGGGTCTTCTGGGTAATTCTGGCCCTTTTATGGGCCGGGAGGGGCCACAAGTCTTCCTGCAGTCGATTGCGCCACCTGTGGCGGATTACCCACATGTAAAGAATTGAAATGAAGCAAGCCGTGCTGTACACCTGGAAAACATGCGCAAATGCATTGGTGCACGACCATGGAGCGACCCTATACTGTACTCAAATCCAGCCAAATGCAGTCAAGCTGATTGGTCGGCATTTCATAATGCAGAAGAACAATGACCCAAAATATAAAGTCAAAGGTACTCAGAAGTTAATTAAAACAAAGAAGTGGAATATTCTTGAATGGCCAAGTCAGTCATCTAATCTCAATCAAATTCAGCAGCATTTCACTTGATTAGGTCTAAATTTGAGAAAAAAGACCCACAAACAAACAGCAACTAAAACCGTAAACAGTAAAGCCCTGGCAGAGCATTAAAAAGGAGGAAATGCTGCATCTCCATGGGTTCAAGACTTCAGGCAGTCATTGCCAACAAAGTATTAGAAATGAACATTTTATTAACAATTACCATATTTTTGCCCTATAAGGCGCACATATTTTTTAAGTGTGGGGGGTGCAGTGCGTCTTATCAGGCGAAAGTTTAAAAAAAATGTAAACTCACATATATATCACTGATACGCTGCTGGCCGGGTCGCCACAGCCAAGGGAGCCCAGAAGTTGGAGGAGCGGCAGGTATAACTGATCCCTGCCTGATGTCTCCGCAGTCTGCACTGTCCGCTCCCACTTGCTATCCCCCCACCCCCAGCCGCCTTTGCTTCTTCTCTGGCGGCAAGCACACGGAGCAAACACCAGGCTCTGTGCAGCAGGTAGGTGTGGCCGATGCTTGGCAAAGGACATGGCCAGCCGCTGCACGGAGCCGGGTGTGTTAGCTCACGCTGCCAGAGAAGAAGCAGCGGCAATGGCGGAGACAGTGTGGATCATGGGCGGCAGGGACAGCGGCAAAAGCGGGGACTTCGGGTAGCGATCAGTTACCCTGCCGCTCACCTGCCGCTCCTCCATCTTTTGGCCGTCCATGGCCTGACTAGCAGCGCAGGAGCAATGTATATGTGAGTTTCCTTTTTTTTGGCCTATTGGAATGGGAGGGGGAAATGCCACACTGCCTATGGGAAATGGGAGGGGGATGCCACACTGCCTATGGGAAATGGGAGGGGGGAATTGCCACACTGCCAGTGGGAGGGGGGAATGCCACACGCCTCACAGTGGACTTTAAAGACGCCCATGGGCTCTGGCCCCTCTGACCAGCCCCTGGGAATAGTACGTCCAAACTGGCCAGGGATCCTGGGCTGGCCAATCACTCCCTATCAGCAGTCTGACCACCCACAGCTCACTATTGGACAGTTTCCCCTTAAATAGGAATCAGGCCTGAGCCACAATGTGATAGCTTCTGTGCAAAGGGTGTGCTGTGTCTTTGTGAACTACTATCTGTTGCTGGGTCTGCTCTGTCTCACCATCCCTGTCTGCTACCCGAAACAACCTCTGTTCTGCCTTACTATGATTCTGCTTAACCCCTTGGATATCCTGTGATCTCAGATCTACCCCGGTTCAACCTTCCTGACCATCCATCCACTCCATTCCTGTGCTGTGATGTTGATTGCACTGATATCCCTTGTACGACCCCAGCTTCCTGACTTAGGTTCACCTGCCTTTACCCATAAGCTGGCAACCAACCTAAGTCCTGGGCATATCCAGCGTCCCCGCAAGCAGGGGCTTGTCTATAGGCAGAAGCAGCGGTGGAGATTAGGGAGGTTGCCAGCTCATCCAAAGGCAGGTGTTCCACAGGGCATTACAGATAGACTTATTCAGTATAAGACTATCTCTTTAAAGTCAGACATCATGTCAGAGCTTTCAAGTCACAACTTGCATCTAGATATAAATGATCTGGAGGCAAAGTTAGTTCACGTTAGAAGACATGACTCATCTTCTCTGCCCAGGCTTCCCTGAGAAAGAGTTAACAATTTGTAGCAGTACACAAATGATACAATATATCAGTTTATTTACCTTAGCTCAACAGAACATAAAACACATTGTAACAAACAGCAGCTATGCTGGGCCAGGAGAAACTGCTACTACTGTCATTCATTGCAGGAGTATTTATACACACCAAAACAAGAATTCACAACTGTTATAAATCCTTGCGTGTGCTCACTCACAAAAACCACATGCACAAAAAGAGGTGGCGAAAAGATTACTCTTCACCTACCCCAAAAGAGGAGCACCACATGTTAATATTAAAATAAAAATCAACTTTATTAAGAGGAATCAATCGATGCACCCTAAAAACAACATATAACACGAAGCACACATTAAAACCAAAGTCTTCCTGCCCCTATAACCTTCATATATTACAGTACAGCATGAAATTAATAAATCAAAATATGGACAGAGGCCCCCCTAAAAATACTTAAAAGTGGGCCACTAGGCTATTCATTTTGTGCCGGCACAAAACAGGTCTCCCTCAATAGAAAATAATTCTTTTTCTATATAGATAGATATATATAGATTTAAATGTAAACCCTAAAGTGAATTGTACATAAATAGTCTATAAATACCATAAATATTTACAACAAAGTGTCATATGGTGATTAAATACAATGGCTCAAAGAATACAAATTATCAAGAGAGCACTGATGTGCTGACTACCCACACAAAGGCAAGCTTATATTGCCAAACTAAATAACAAGTGATGTCCAATGTAACAAATGAATAAATATCTATAAACAGTGCAAACCATGGATACAAAGAAGCAAACAGCACAATTGCAATCAAACAGAGAGAGACCACAGTGTGATACTACCAGTATTCCAGCAGCCACTGTCCAGAAAGGGAGGAGGGGAAGGAGTAAGTCAAACACGCCACCTGCGCACACGGCTTCCCATGCCGCTTCTGCTGGGTGAGGGTGGGACCTTGCTCCTTCTGCGCTGTTAAGGATCTTTCTATGGCTTGGGGGGGGTTCCATGTGAGGGGGGTGAGGCTATTTTTGGGGAGTGATATGCTTACATGCTGAATATTACATTTTTAGGGGCTCACTTGCATATTGCATGAAAGTGCTTTCTCCAATAAGCTGAAATATATTTTATTGTGGGGTGCACTAACTTTTTCAAATGATTACACAGGGAAGGTGATTGCAACTCCAGTTCTCTGCAATGACTGCCTCCTGTGTACAAGAAAGTCCCTTGCAGCTACTCTCTGGGGAGCCATTAGGGAAACACATAAGGTCCACTAAGGTAAAACACCTCTGTAACTAAAGCAATGGCGCAGCGGGTGCCCAAAGGAAGATGCCGCGCGGCTAAACAACTTTATCCAGATTTTTTCCAAGGCGATAATGAAATACAAACAGGCTGTTCAATCCACCTCCCTGAAGACAGGGACAATATATACAATATGTCATTATTGTGATCATAATTCACTCCTTACTGTTACCCATATATGTGGCTACTAATCCCCTGCCCCCCCCCCCCCCCACCAGACTGTATGATATCTTTAAGCTGCTGAGCTTATCTGTGAATGTTTTTTTATTTGTTTGCATCTCTGTGTTATAAAACAATGTGGCAACAATGTGTTTACCTTAGCAATGTACGTACGTACTGATGTGTTTGGTGTACCTGGCAGAGACTTCCTGACTTTGGCTTGTTAAACATTTGACAAGGAATATGAAAATAAATGAAGTGCTTAGACATGAGGACTTTCAGAGGAGTAAAGCAGACCTCTGCTTATACACAAAGAAACTGACAGACAAATGGATCTATGTGCTCATGTATGTGGACGATATCCTGGTTTGTTTTGAGCAAGAAGGGGATGAATCAGAAATACTACAAGCCCTAAAGTCGGCACTTTGAGGCAGAGGATCTTCAACACTTCTTGAGTTACTTTATTGTCCAACTGAGGATATGACAGCAGATATCTTACCAAGCCCCTGACCGCTGAAAGACACTCGAGGCTTACAAAGAAGATGGGTATAACAGACTAAGCCTCAGCTGTTGAGAAGGGGTGTTGGAGATACAACAGCTTAGTATGTGATCTTCATCTATATTGCTGGGCTAATGCAGTTTATGTCAGTAGATGGCACTGTTACATATATCCATGTGTAGTCTCTGTTGTACAATCTCTGCTTCATGTTGTGTTCCCTGTACATTGACTTCTTTTTCCTGTTTCCTGTTATCCACCATGTAAGGTGATCTTCTCTAACTGCACTCATGTTCCAGGAAAGCCAGTTCCTGTCACACCACAAATGCCTATCTGGATTTGACTCCGCTGCAGCCAGCACTCACACTCTGCAACAATATGGAGATGGGCCCTGTTACAGAGAAACTTACTGGCTAATGTACAGAGGGGTTTCTGCATGTTGATTAGAGATCTGAGTGACTAATGGGCAGAGGGGCCCTGTTTTTTTTTTCTTTTTTTTTGTATGGGCATTGTATGCTTATGCATTTAACCAATCAATGCAGTGAGACACATGCCCTAGCCACAGCACCGGGGGAGCAGTTAGGGGGGTAGATGCCTTGCTCAAGAGTACTTCAGTCATGTACTGTCCAGGGGATCGCTTCCTATACTCTAGGCCAGTGGGGTACATGTACCGAAGGTTGAGAAACAGTGCTCTAGGCTACTGTTTCTCAACCTGCGGTATGTGTACCCGACGGGGTACATTTCACAGCTTGATGGGGTACGCAGAGATGTTCAGGGGTATACAGGCATCGTGGGTCTGATGGGTTTGGTATAGTATTTTAAAAGTAATACATCATTTATTTTTGCTTTAAAGAGGAACATCAGACCTAAAATAAAAAGGGGCTGATTATCAGCCCCTACCTACATTTTGCACCAGCAGGTAGCGGGGACATCCAGCTGCTTCAGGGCCCAATCCTCACCCCGCCTCAACCCTGACAAGCACAGCCTTAGCCGTGCTCGCCAATGTCCCACAGGGATCTCTCAGCTCCTTGTGGGATTATGGGTGGCTCCATTGCATCCCATTCATGGGAACTGCGCAGGCGCGAGATCGGGGGTCGTGCACAGTGTCTGATGGGATTCAAGATGGCGCTGCCCGTCGGGAGGTCACCTGGAATCTGAGGGACCCATAAGATGCGAGGTGAGTAAAAATTGGCCTAAGGTAAAACCGGAGGAGGGGGGGCAGCAGTCCATTGGGGACTGGGGGAGGTTTTACCTCACTTAACTTAAATGCCTGTGATCTGCGTCTTTTGGTAACATTTCCATAACACAAGTTAGCCCATCACTGGGGCTGCTTGCTTTTAATTTCTCATTGCTAGGGGTTACTTGGTGTAAAACAGTTGAGAACCACCTCTCTAGGCCACAGCTGGCCCTAAATAGTGATGCTAGAGAGCAGATTCCCATATGTAACCGTTAGACCTGTTTGGCTAATGGGAAGAGGGGCCCTCGGTGTTACACTCAGATTTAGGTTTGGGGCCAATGCCGGAATGGGACCAGAAGTCAACCTGGGGGCTAAAGCACTACAGATCATGTGCCAAGACGCATATGGCCAATCCAAACTGATGGTACTGAAGCTTTATTATTGTACTATTCCTATTACAGTTGTGTTTAGTTTGGTAATAAAGAGCAAAGTCCTGTATCTAACTAAAAGCTCTGGACGGCTAATTGGAATAGGGGGCCTCAGTGTTACCAATTGTGTCTTGGTACTGGGTAGAGGGGTCCCAGAGTACAGGATAATGGGGGTTACATCCCCAGCATCTTTGGGCTGTGTGCGTGCTCCTGCCCCCAACAATTCAGATAGGCCGGGGGCAGGAGCACGCCCATTGATGGGGATGCACCCACTCTCGTTCTCATTAACAGAGCCTTTTGCACTACAAATGGCTCTTATTGTCCGAGAGCCCCTGCACAGGACCAGGGAAAGGTGAGTTTGTATTGGCGATCTGGGTGGGGGGTTTCGCACAGTGCGCGCACTTGGCATGCCTACACATAGTGTCATCAGGGCTCCTGATTCCCGGGGGCCACTGGGGGATTTCCTGGTATACCAGTGGGCCAGTCCGATCCTGCTGATCACACAAATTTTATTTGGGCACTTTTATTTTAGTGACACCCATAGATTTCTTATGAGATGAACTATCTGGTCTCTGCTATAGGGTCACTGTGTACCACCATAATGAGAATCTAACCCTCCCCCCCTTAAAGTGCCCAAAACCAACCGCGATCGCCCCCCAGGTTGCTCTATACACATACCTTGTCTCCTAGTCCAACGGCGCATGCCCTAACCGTGGGCGCATCCCTCTAGCAGGGCGCTTACCCATGCCAGGCATTTGTGTATGGCTGGCGCAGGCACACTCCCTGTTAGAGGGAAGCGGGGGATGCGGCCATCAGCGCACTTGGAACCGAAGCCTTAGATGGCGTGATGTCGGTGGATCTGAGCACGCTGATTGGACGAGCAGTAACGCATGCGCCGTAGGACCGGGAAGAGGTGAGTTGACTTTGGCGATCTGGGGGGATTTACACAGCGGGGCACCAACGATCGGGTGGCAAATACCAAAACACAGGATAGTCAAAATCCTGGGTTTTGGTCCACTATAAAGGCTGGCCTTTCAGGTATAATAAAAATTAGCATTATATTATAAAGATTGTATAATGATTAAACAAGATATTTCTAACAACTTTAATATAAAAAAAAATCCAGAAATATGCCGCAGGGACAGTGGAATTAGCGCCATTTCCCCCATCACGCCACCCCCCCTCTTCCCTTCGGTTGGTGGTCGGTAGCCCCGGTGGCATCACTCACCCACTTGTCTGGACAGGCCCAGCTCCTGGTTGAGCCACTGGCAGATGATGTCGGACATGTCTCCGCTATGAGGCAGCCGCTGTGCCCGGTAACATAGCGCGGAGGATGATCGGCGCCTGCTTTCTGTCTCAGCTGCCAGCCAGGCCGCGTCCCGTTACTATGACGACCGGTAACCAGGGAGCCGTTACCACAGCCGCACCGTGCACCATAGATCTGAGCGCCGCGGGGAAATGTTGCTCTCCAGCGCCACCTGGTGAGAGAAAGCGAGTAAGGCAGCCGCTGCTTTGTTTAGTGGCGCACACCTTCCAGTAGGTCCTTGTATCCTATCAGTCACAGAATTAGTAGGTCCTTTTATCCTATGAGCCACAGAATTAGTAGGTCCTTGTTCTCTCCGCTGAGTCACAGAATTAGTAGGTCCTTGTTCTCTCCTATGAGCCACAGAATTAGTAGGTCCTTGTATCCTATGAGCCACAGAATTAGTAGGTCCTTGTATCCTATGAGCCACAGAATTAGTAGGTCCTTGTTCTCTCCTATGAGCCACAGAATTAGTAGGTCCTTGTTCTCTCCTATGAGTCACAGAATTAGTAGGTCCTTTTATCCTATGAGCCACAGAATTAGTAGGTCCTTGTTCTCTCCGCTGAGTCACAGAATTAGTAGGTCCTTGTTCTCTCCTATGAGTGACAGAATTAGTAGGTCCTTGTTCTCTCCTATGAGTGACAGAATTAATAGGTCCTTGTTCTCTCCGATGAGTCACAAAATTAGTAGGGTCACAAAATTAGTAGGTCCTTGTTCTCTCAAATGAGTCACAGAATTAGTAGGGTCACAGAATTAGTAGGTCCTTGTTCTCTCAAATGAGTCACAGAATTAGTAGGGTCACAGAATTAGTAGGTCCTTGTTCTCTCCTATTAGTCACAGAATTAGTAGGTCCTTGTTCTCTCCTATTAGTCAGAGAATTAGTAGGCCCTTGTATCCTATGAGTCACAGAATTAGTAGGTCCTTGTTCTCTCCTATGAGTCACAGAATTAGTAGGTCCTTGTTCTCTCCTATGAGTCACAGAAGCTGCCATTGTACAAATAAATATACTCCATTTCCCCTCCTGTTCCTTCTATTTTCCTTTCTATTCTATTTGTCTTCTTTTTTTCCTTCCTTCATTCTTTTTCCACTAGCCACAACTTTTCAGGGTGGGAAAGAGGGACAATTGTTCAGTTAAACCGGACCTTCACCATGATTTATTGAAAAGCCCAAACCCATACCTCCCAACTTCTGAAAATGTGAAAACGGGACAAGCCGTGCCCCCGGCCACACCCCCGTCACGCCCCGGCCACACCCCCGTCACGCCCAGGCCACACCCCCGTCACGCCCTGGCCACACCCCCGTCACGCCCCGGCCACACCCCCGTCACGCCCCGGCCACACCCCCGTCACGCTCTCCAGCTCCAGCAATGTCGGCTGCCTTCACCCCTGTATGCGTAAGTATCGCCCTCCCCAGCATACCGACCGCCCCCCCCACCCCCGTGCGCCTGCCCACCCACCCCCGTGTGCCCGCCCCACTCTCTCACCCCACGCGCCAGGAAGTTATCTTCGCGACATTGCGGCCCTGGGCACAGTACACTGTCACAGCGCAGGGCGTCCCGGGACATTTGTTAATGTTCCGGGACCTCGGGATTCTTTGCAAAAATCGGGACAATCCCGGGAAAATCGGGACAGTTGGGAGGTATGCCCAAACCCTTAAAAAACGATTCCCCAGCACCTAAAGTTAATATATTTTAAGTTTTTAGTCACTTATTATTCTTTCCCCCACTGGGCTGCTACTCTGTTAAGGACTTTAGGATACAGGCGCCGCCATCTGGACTCAGAAGCATCACACTTACTGAGGAGAGGAGAGCAGGATAAAGTACAGGGGGTGGGGTTATAGCTGTGCTTTGCACAGACAGAGCAGAGCTGGGGCAAGAAAAGGTCAGCAATCCCAGAATGCAGAGCGGCACAGTTAGAAGGCACTTCCTGTTTGCAGGCTGCCTGATGTCCCATGAGCCGCCATCTTGGATGTTTAAAGGCTCATAACATGCAGTAGATGCAGGTAGGATGATTTTTAATGTGAGCAATCTGTAAGTACAGGGTGCGGGAAACATATAAGATATGCACTTATTCAGAGTGAAGGACCGCTTTAAAGTAGACCAAAACCCTGGATTTTGACCATCCTGGGTTTTGGTTCTTTCCCCCAGGGCACCCCGATTGGGGGTTCCCGCTGTCTGAAATCCCCCAGATCACCGAGTGCAACTCTCCTCTTCCCGGTCCCATAGTGCATGTGCGGCCACTTGTCCAATCAGCGCGGAGTCGCTGACGTCACGTCATCTAAGCCTTCGTCTAAGGCCAGAGGCTCTGAGCGCGCTGGCAGCTGCATCCTCCGCTTCCCTCTAACAGGAAGCGTTCCTGCGCCGGCCATTCACAAATGCCTGGCGTGGGCATGCGCCCTGCTAGAGGTATAGCGGGGATGCGGCCGTGGCTCGCACATGTGCTGTTGGACTGGAAAAGAAGGCAAGTGCATGGGATGACCTGGGGGGTTTCACACAGCAGGGCAACCCGATTTTGGATGCCGGGGGGGGAGAGAATCGACAGGCCAATTGCACTAGGTTTTGGTTCACTTTAAAGTGGACTAAAACCCACCCTGGAGTCCATGAGACTCCAAGGCTCGCTTACTCCCTCCCCCAGGGTATCCCGAATCGGGATGCCAAGCTGTGTAAAAAACCCCAGGTCGCCCAGTATACTCACCTTCTCCCCAATCCAATGGCATCTATAGCAAGACACGCGCAAGCACCAGGAATGGCTGGCGCAGACATGCTCCCTGTTTAGAGGTTAGCGGGGTTGCGGTCGCCGGGGTGCACATCTGCACTTCTCTTCGCTCAGCTATACTCGGCTGGAGCCTAAGACAGCTTGACGTCAGCACAGTTGAGCGCGCTGATTGGACGAGGGGCTGGACATGCGCCTTAGGACCTGGAAAAGGTGAGTTTTGGTGGGTGAATTGGATGGGGTTTCACACAGCGGGGCATCCAGCATCGGGGTGCCCAGGGGGCAAGCATCAAAACCCAGGATTGATTTCTCTCTTTTCCACATTCCTTCCTTCTTTCTCTTGTTTTGCTTATTTTTGTTGTCTTTCCTTTCCTTCTTCTTATTTCCTTCTATTATTTTTTTCTGTCACTCCTTCTATTCTTTCTGTCTTTCCTTCTCTTTGTTTCTGCAGTTTTTCTCCTTCCAGCTCCTTTTTTCTCTGTCGCCCAAGGGCCTGTATAAACCTGGAGCCGGCCCTGCACAACGTTACATAACAAAAGGGGGGCGCCAGCACTTGAAGTGCCTAGGGCAGCAAGAACACTAAATACAGCCCTGTGTGTGGATAAGGCCATGTTTGAAGAAACAGTGCAGGACACTGAGATCATCCCTCCTACACACTTCTCAACTGAACACCAGCAAACTCCAACTTTCTTCTTGTGTCTATCTGGGTTTGGGTTTCTCCTCTTCTTCAATTATAATGCCCATGTCATGGTTTTCTTATTGCCCTTACTAAGTTCTGCCCCTGGGGCCACATGCAGTATGGCTGTAGAGGGCATCCATTCTGGGCAGCCGGTGGCAACTATAGCCATCAAAGGTGGATGCACCCCATCCATGAAGGCAATGAGCAGGATCTGCTGATGTAGCAGGTCCGCAGACTGATATCCCATGTCCCGAACTATCTGCAACCTGGCATAGAAATCTTCCGCTGACTCTGTACTTTTCTGTTTAATATCTGCAAGGGCGGTGGATTGCTCTGTCATCTTTTTAGTGGCCCAGTCTTTAACTCCTTGGCAGAATATTCTGCCGGAGGACTCAGTAGACTCTCCTCTTCCTCTGGGGTGACTAATATGCCCTGACTGGTGACAAATTGGATGACATGTTGACTGATGATATGTGCCTTGATTTCCTCCAATTCAGCTGTAACCAGCTGGCACATGTAAGGAAGGACTACCAAAAGGGAAATGTGTCTAATAAATTCATTGGGCACGGAGACCCCAGCACACGAAAAGGGCAGCTGCTAAGCCTATAAGGTCACATCAAAGGGAAACTTTCAGCATATAAGCCCCGACCGTCACCATTAAAACATAACTTTTACTAATAAATCATTAAAACCATCTCACGCAGGGACTGACCGCCCCATTCCCCGAACCCCTCAGGCAGGCGACGCGTTTCAGGGGATCACCCCTTTATCAAGCAGCCTGAGTTTGCCTACTTGACCCAATGTTTAAATGATGCTGACATTGAGGAACAGGGCGAGAGCCATGATAATCAGCCAATAAGTGGTCAAATCAAGGGCCAATCAGATACCCCTCTTACAAGTGTTCAGCCAATACAAGAATACGTATGATATGATCAATCATATCGGAGTATACAAATGATGTCAACAGCATATCGAAACCAAGTCAACGATGGGAGGGAAGACACCATGTCCCCATCCCCCCGTAGTCCACAAGTGAAGACATCAAAACCAAAGGGCAAGTAGCAACAAGAACATATATGTATATATAGATAAGTGGATAAAACAAGTACGAAATTAAAAACAAAAAGGGGTAATTGCGATAGATTATGCAGATGCATAAGATTAAATAAGCCCAAAAGAACAATAACTACAGGGGGGGAGCACAATGCTAGCTGTTCTCGGATTAAGCTTGTAATAAATGTGACCTTAAATTGTCTCAATTATAGTCATGAGAGTACGTACACAGAGGAAAACAAAGCACACTATATGCTGCATCATGCAGTTCGTATATATAGTGGCATAAACATTGGGATACTCACTCAGAAATTAGTAGAACAAATGAAAATCCAATCCCCCACAATTCCTATTTTTCATCACCTTCCAAAAATTCACAAGGATTCCTCCCTTCCACTAGGAAGACTTAGGCCCTTATTCATCAAGCGATAGCGCCTTGTAGTGTCCGACGAGCGCCAGGTAGCGGCAGCTAACGGCGACTACCGACTCAAGTACGCCCGGCGGCGGTCACAATGACGCATTTATCAAGCAAAATGAGGCTAGCGCCGGCGAGAGCGACGGCTAGCGCGGCATTCATCATGAAGCCGCCTGGACCGAACAGCGCCGCTGCAAATTCCCTCACAGCGCCAGGTATGAGCTGTCGCTCCCTGGCGATGTCCAATGCATTTCAATGGAGCAATCTATAATTAATCATAATTAATTGTTTTTTTTTTTTATTTTTATTTTTTTAATGTAAAAAATTCGGAGAACACTTCTGCAATGTTAGGATTTATTTTTAAGTAAAAAAAAAAAAAAATATGTGCAGAATTGATCTAACAGGTCTGAGATTAATGTATTCATATTACAAAATGATTCTAAAAACATGTATAATGTTACATTCCAAAAATATGGTTGTTTAGGGGTTAAAAACTAGTTAATACACATCGCCGCCAGCGCTCTGGGGTTTAAACAAGGAATGGACAGCGACAGCACATTCGGAGCGTGATTTTTTGATGAATATGAAGCTAGCCGTTCGCTCTGGCCATTCGTTGTCAGGCGCTCACATACAACGCTGGACCTGTGAAACAGCGACCCCCCAGCCCGTATTCAACATTACCGCACACCGACTGAGTCGCTGTCATCAAGCTAATGCCGGCCAAGCACAGCGAATACTGGCTGGCGCTGAAAAAATCATGCTACAGTCGCTCATCTGCCGCTACCTGGCGCTATTGATGAATCGGCCTCTTATTGTCTCCGGGAGTGGAGGTCTGAATGAACCCCTTGGCCAATGGGTAGATGCCCAATTACAACCGGTGATTAAAGTTTTGTCAGGGTTTGTGAGAGATTCTGGTCATGTCTTGTCTGCGCTCCACCTTCTCAAAATGGCCATTAGGAGCATGATGGGCGACCATTGATGTACAGGCACTTTACTCCTTTATCTGTCCTCTCTCTGGACCATTGCCAAACCCCCAGACCGCAAATTCTAGAAACGAAACCCTTCCTCCTATTTCCTCTAAACTCTATTTGTTACAGCACTTATAAAGGCAAACCACTATCAGGAACAACACTGGGATTCCAACCACAAAGCCCAAGGTTGCATACACTATCATCTACAAAAATGATGATCATAATCATACAAGGCAGAGGGTGTGCTTCTATTTATAGTTCTTTATGGTATACCAGGGGTATATCACCCCTTTATATATGAATGCACCCACTAAGCTATAACATACCCA
Source organism: Gastrophryne carolinensis (assembly GCA_027917425.1). NCBI lineage: Eukaryota > Metazoa > Chordata > Amphibia > Anura > Microhylidae > Gastrophryne > Gastrophryne carolinensis. Next base: position 615,833,089 of record CM051234.1, on the reverse strand, counting down.
GGTATTTCTTTCGAGTGTGCTTACCAATTTATATTAAAATTTAACTCTGTCTGGACCATTGCCAAACCCCCAGACCGCAAATTCTAGAAACAAAATCCTTCCTCCTATTTCCTCTAAACTCTATTTGTTACAGCACTTATAAAGGCAAACCGCTGTCAGGAACAACACCTGGATTCCAACCACAAAGCCCAAGGTTGCATACACTCTCACTATCATCTACAAAAATGATGATCATAATCATACAAGGCAGAGACATTGATGCATCAGTATCTCAGAGATATCACAATGGCCTGAGCTGTGATTTGTCGCTTAACGATTTCTACTTCCAGGGGCGAATTGGACAAAGGGAGACCCGGGACAATGCCTGGTGGGCCCCACTGCTTTGGAGCCAGATAGGCTGCTGCTTTTAACACCCACATTCAATCCCTGCCCCCTTAGTGTTCCCCTCAGCCCCCTGTACCCACAAGCCAAGGGATCCCAAGCCCCCAATGCTGTAGCCCCGGCATCATGGTTGGGGGGGCCTCAGCTGGGATGTCTCGGGCTGGCCAGGGGCTGGTAAAATCCAGGGCTGGTTTTTGGCCCCACTGGCTACATCTGTACTTCTGCTTTAAAGGAAAAGTCCACTTTCATGGACTTTTTCAAAAGACTCCAGGATCAGCGAGTGCGAGGGGTAACAAGAAGATCCACTCACCTTACCACGGCTCCTACGCTGCTAATCGTCTGCCTTCAGCCCCGATCCAGAACCCAGGAGTTGTGCTTCTGGGTTCTGACCAGCGGGTGAGAGTGGCCTCTGTATGGCCAGCTCCCGTTGAAAACAATGGGGGCCTCCATACAATTTCCAATGGGAGCTGGGCATACAGAGCCCACGCCCAATCCAGGACTGTGGGTGGACAATCGGCGCCACGGTGAAGTACAGTGAGTGGTTCTTCAAGTTACCCATGGCACTCGCTGGCCCTGGAGTCTTTTGTAAACGTCCATGAAAGTGAACTTTACCTTTAAACTGCAATTCAAGGATTTTTTTTTTAATATGGGGGCATCCAACATTAAATACAGATTTAGAGAAATATAATTGTTTTGTTCCGGGGAACTGTTATATACAGTTATTTTACTTGCAGGTAAAGGGAGGGCGTTAAAATTCTTTTGTTGTCCCAAAAAAGCATTATTTTGTTATAGTGGACCTGTAGGATTATTCACAAAGGTTTTATTATAGAAATGGACTTTTCTTTCACTCCAATACAGCATTATTTTATTAAAGAAGACCTGTTTTATTACAGTTTAAAGAAAAACATAACCCCCGGATTTTGACTAGCCCAGAATTTGTTCCTTGTGCAGCGTGGTTCTGTTCAATTCTGCACACTTTAAAGTGGAACAAAACTCAGGATTTTCTCTTTCCTGGGTTTTTTCTTTGCACCCAGGCATTCCTTATTGAGATGCCCCACTGTGTGAAACACACCAGATTGTTGCATTTAGACTCACATCTTCCTGGTCCAATGGCACCTGTCATGTCACTTCAGCGGGTGGCTCGGATTGGATGAAAGCCTGCGCAGGCTTCATTGGACCAGGGAAAGATGAGTGATTAGCGGCGCCCTGGGGGGTTTCACACAGCAGAACATCTCAATTCCTGATGTCCCATGGGAATGCCAGTGGCCACCCCTGGAATCTAGAAGATTTCAGGCTGGACCCAGTGGGTTTTAACCCGCTTTTTTCATTTTATTTCACAAAATGCATTAAGTGGCTAAAGACAACCTCTGCCATTACCTACTCAGTTAAAGTTTTTTTTTCTCTTTAAAGTGATCCAAAGCCCACAGAGATCGTACCAGAAATCTATAAGATTCCTGGGCCAATTAATTCCCTCCCCCCGTGATATCCAAAATCGGGATGCCCCGCTGTGGGTAACCTCCAGGTCTTAAACTCATAAACTCAGCTACTTTTCCAGTCCAACTATGCATGTGCGAGCCGCAACCGCATCCCCGCTATCCCTCTAGAAAGGTGTGTGCTCACACCAGACATTTCGGAATGGTCGGCGCAGGCATGCTCCGTTAGAAGCTAGCGGGGGATGCGCACCGCCAGCGCGCTCTGATCCGCTCATATTAGACAAGCTCCTGGACGAAGGTGCTTGAGCAGATCTGAGTGCGCTGATTGGAAGAGCAGCGGGGCATCCCTGATCGGGTTGCTCCGGGGGCAATGACCAAAACCCTGGATAGTCAAAATCCTGGGTTTTGGTCCCCTTTAAATGAAAAATAGGGAATTGCACCCACTTGAACGTCACCAAAGCTTAATTCTCATCAAACCCAAATGACCCAAATGTGAAAAATTGGGCAGGAACAAGGAAATCACAGAGGCTGATTCAAACCGGCATGTAGTGATGCTCTGCAGATGGCAGCATTGTTTCAGCAGAATTTATTGCTTGCCGAGGTCTCCGGTAAGGTCACATCTAATGATGCGTATTACCTGAAGTCTCCATTACCCATGGAAAATTCTGCTTCCCTTTCAGCATCCCATGCCCTGGGTACAGCGTGGGTACGCCGACCTATCCGGAGCACTCACATCTCAACAAGCCATTATAAAAGTAACAGCGCACAGAGGGATGGATAAAATAGAGTTCTGCAGGTTGATTCTTAAGAAGCGCACTGGCAACAAATGTATATATATATATATATATATATATATATATATGTGTGTGTATTTTTGGTTTTGTTTTCAAGCACACACCTGTGCCAAAATCTCGCCCCCTGAGACAGCAACACCTACAAAGAACCCTCTGTTCCCACCTTCGTGCTTTCTCTGTGTTGTTGCACAGCATTGTAATGCTTTCTTCACATCTCTGTGCTTCCTCCGCGTTGTTGCACTGTTTGCAACGCATTGGAAATATTGTAAATTATTCTAGATGGGATAGTTCACATATCTGCACTGCATTGCGCAACACCTTTATAAAATGTTGCAGACACCTTTTTCAGCGCAATGTTGTGACAGCACAGGTCAATCGAAGTGTATGGCAACGCACGTAAAATGCACTGTACCTGCGTTTCACTTGCGTTGCCATAGACTTTTCCATTTACTTATTATGCAAAAAAAATGTAAAAAAAGCAACGCAAATGCAACCCAAACACTAACGCATCAAACGTGCAGCATTTGTTTTGTCCCTCTGGCATATTAACAAAACGCCTGCTCTTAACGGAAAGGTGTGAACAGAGCCTAGACTCTCTGTTGCGTTAACAGCAAGCATTTTGTAAATATAGGGGCAATGTATCAAAGCAAACACTGTGCGTCAGCAATGCATTTCCGTTACGTTTTTTAAAAGAAAAACTTTTTTGCATAATAAGTAAATGGTAAAGTCTATAGCAATGCAAACGCAACACAGGTACCCCCCTGCCATACTTTCATACTTTCTTTACTCCAATAACTGAACCTAGACTAACCTCTCTCATGTCTAGGGCCCATCTGACTACTTGCTCTCTTGATCCTATTCCATCCCATCTTATTCCTCAACTCCACTTCTCACTCCATCCTTAAATTGGACCAACAATCTAAACGAAAAAAAAAGCCCAGAGGAGTTACTCACCTTTCCGGCGCAGGTCTGCGCAGGTCCCTGCAGCCACATAGCAGACTAATGTCAGCTGTGCAGCAGCTTCTGCAAGCCGCTTCTGGGTACATAGGGCAGCAGTGAACAGCTAGCTGCAGACTGCTGTCTGGTTACGCGAATCACCGCCCAATGTCTGCAGCTTCTTACCGCTTAATGCCATCACCCTGCCTCCTGCTCCCACGCCACCCCTCACTTTGCTGCCACTGCTCCCGGTGTCAAAGCCGGGCGTTCTTTGTGAGGGACTGGCCCACCGGGAGGGTCAAAGGCTGCACCCGGTAGGATTGTGGGATACATAATCCCGGGTGTAGCAAGATGGCGGCACGGGAGCGAGATATCATATGTTCCTGGGTGTAGACAGATGGTGGGAGGGAGATGTCCAAGAGCCGGCAGGAGGTAAGGCGAGTAAGTCATTAAAAAGCATGCAGCGGTATGCATGCTATGCATGCTTATTAATTAACTTTTTTTTTTTTTTATTTAAAATAAAAAAAACAGACTGTTGGCCCACGTTAAGCTCTATATCAAACCTTTCCCTCTTACAAACATGCAGTTAATTACTCTAATAATTAAGAAATCCTCTCTTGACCCCTCTGCTTGGCTCACCTCCTACCTCTCTGACAGATCTTTCAGTGTATCCTACTCTAACATGGTTTTTTCTTCCCACTCTATTTTTCTGTCAGTGTGCTGCAAAGTTCTGTCCTGGGCCCCCTACTTTTCTCAGGCTACACCTATGGTCTTCATTAGGCTTTCAATACCACTTCTATGCGGATGACACTCTACATATACCTCACTGGCCCTAATCTCTCCTCTCTACTATGTTGCCTTCCCAACTGCCTTGTAGCTATTTGTAGCTATTTCTTCATTCATTTCATCTCGCTACCTCAAGTTAAACATGGATAAGTCAGAACTGGCCATTTTCCCACCATCTAACCAACATCTAACTCCCCTCTCCTCTCTAACATGTCTTTCTCTGTTAACAATTATACAATAACCACAACTTCCCAAGCTCAGTGCCTGGGAGTCATTCCGGACTCTGCCCTCTCATTCAAACCACATATTCACTCCCTGGCCACCTTCTGTCGCCTCTAACTTAAGAACAACTCACCTGATACCACTAAAATGTTAGTACATGCCCTGGACGTATAACAACTGGATTACTGCAACATCCTCCTTTGTGGCTTACCAACTAACAGACTGGCAGCACTCCAATCTATCCTGAACTCTGCTGCTCGCCTCATCCATCTCTCCTCTCGCTCCTCCAGTTCTGCGCCTCTCTGCCAATCCCTGCACTGGCTGCCAGTCTCACAGCGAATCTTGTTCAAAACGCTAACTCTCACCTACAAAGCTCTCTCCAACCAGGCCCCTCCCTACATCTCATCTCCAATCCAACAATATCAACCTAGACGAAGCCTTCGCTCTGCTGCCGACCTCCTGTCCTCCACCCTGGTCACCTTCTCTCATGCCCGCCTCCAGGACTTTTCACATGCCAGTCCAATCTTCTGAAATGCCCTCCCCCACCCAATCTGCCAATCCCCAACCCTAAAAGCTTCCAAAGGTGCCCTTGGAACCCACCTATTCAGACAAGCATATAATCTGGCTTAAGCAAAGGGCACATGCCATAAAGCTCAATACTGACCTTTTGCGATACTTCCACTTTGTCTCCACCACTCATCCTTTAGACTCTAAACTCACAAGGGCCGGACTCTCTCTCCTATTGTATCATGTACAGAATATTCATTTTGAACTCTGTAACACTGCATTTGTAATAGTCTATGTACTCTACACTTCTACACTGTTTGCAATGACTACTTTGTACAGCGCCATGGAAGATGATGTCGCTTTATAAATAAATACTACTAATAACAATAATAACATAAATACAGTAGCTAGGTTAATTTCCCGGCTGCAATATTACTAAGGCCCACTAGAGGGCAGCAATGTCTACAGCCTTTCACAGCAGACCAGGCCTGGTTCTAACAAATGCAAGCAAGGAACAATACAGCTATATTCTATTTCCCTGAATACACAACCTTCAAAACCCAATCTGGTCCCTTGTAGGATAAAAAAATCTTTATTGTGCTATAAGGATCTTGGTGATGGCAGCTCTCACAGTATTAAACTCTGGCAAATCAGAGGATGTGTGCATTAGTGATCGCTCTAGTAGTCAGCTTGAGGGGTCACCTTTAGAGCCTTTGACCTTTAAATGCTCTTTTCTAGGTCATGGAAAATTGCAGTAACTTTGTATCATGTTTTGTGTAACTTATTAAGACAGATGCAGAGATACAGAGTGATCTTATGTTCATAGATGTCGATGTGACCCCATCTAACAGGGTTATTTTTTTCTAACAGGCTGATTCATTAATAGCGACAGGTAGCGACAGATGAGCGCCAGTAGCGTTATTTTCACAGCGCCCGCTAGTATTCGCTGTGCTTGGCCGTTGTTCGGCTGTTAACAGCGACTCAGTCGGTGTGCGGTAATGTTGAATACGGGGTTAGGAGTCGCTATTTGACAGGTTCTGCGCTGTATGGGAGCGCATGACAGCGAACGGCCATAGCGAACGGCTCCCAGCATATTCATTAACAAATCACGCTCCAAAAATTCTCGCGCTGTGAAATGCTTGTTTAAACCCCAGAGCGCTGGCGGCGATGGGTTAAAAATAGTTTTTTAACCCCCAAACAACTATATTTTTTGAAAAAAAAAAAACATGTTTTTCAAAACATTTTGTAATATGAATACATTAATATCAGACCTGTAATATCAATTCTGCACAAATTTTTTTTTTTTTTTTTTTTTTAAGCTTAAAAAAAAATATCTAACATTGCAGAAGTGGTCACAGAATTTTTGACATAAAAAAAAAATAGCAATTAATTATGAATATTTAAAGATTGCTCCATTGAAATGCATTGGAGAGCGCCAGGTAGCGAGAGGTCATACCTGTCGCTGTTCAAGGTCGCTCGCTGGCGCTGTGGGGTGAGGCTGGAATAATGATGAATGATTCGCTATCTGGCGCTCTGTCAGTCGCTAAGCAGGATCGGCTTCATAAATGTGTGATTGCGGAGGGGAGCCGTGTTCTCGTGGCGGTGAGCGTCATTACCGTTCGCTCACCATTCGCTACCTGGCGCTATCCCTTGTTAAATAAGGGCCTAAGCCTTATTTTCCCCCTGCATATACAGTAATTTGTGTCTTGTTTTTCCCACTCACGGCCAGCTTTTGGGGTGTGTGAGTGCTGCGGTCGCACAGGGTGCCCTCCCAATCTCTGTAATGGGGCACCAGAAGACATTATACAGGCACCCCACCCCACCGAAGAGAGAAAGCTCTTAACTGACTCAGCAGGTCTATTTTTTTTTCATCATTACATAGGTACATAATTAATACGGTTGAAAAAAAACATCTGTCCATCATGTTCAACCAAGGGTGTTGGGGTAGGGGAAGTTACTTTTTATTTGCTTTTATTTTTTTTACTGATAACCGCTAATAGTAACTGTTAATGTTATTTTCTTCTAAATAAGCATCTAATCCTTTTTTGAAGCTGTCAGCGGTTGATGCTGTAACAAGCTTCTGTGGAAAGCTATTCCACAGACTTATAATTCTTATAGTAAAAAATTATTATCGCCTCCGTAGATTGAATTTCTTTTTTTCGAAGGCAGTGCCCCCTATTATCTGAAATAGTGTTTCCCCATATTTTTTGTATTGGCCATTTATATTTTTACAAATTAATCATGTCCCCCCCTCAGTCATCTCCTCTCAAGACTAAACAGATTTAATTCTCATAATCTTTCCTTATAACTAAGACCCTTCGTTCCTATTATTAGTTGGCTCTCGTCTGCACCCTTTCCATAGTCAGAGCGTCCTTTCTTTGAACTGGAGCCCAGAACTGGACCGCATATTCCAGGTGAGGGCGCACCATTGCCTTGTAAAAAGGCAAAATTTCATCCCTATCCCGTGATTCCAGGCCTCTTTTAATGTATGATAATATCTTGGTGGCCTTCAGAAGCAGCTGCTTGACATTGCATACTGTTATCTAGCTTGTGGTCTACCAGTACCCCCAGATCCTCTCAACTAGTGTTTCTCCCAGTTTTACTCCCCTGTGGACATATGTGGCCTTCAGGTTATTAGACCCCAAGTGCATGACTTTACATTTCTCCACATTGAACTTCATTTGCCAAGTAGATGCCCAGACACTCAAAGTGTCCAAGTCAGCCTGAAGCTTGTGAACATCTTCAATAGACTGCACTGTGCTACATATCTTTGTGTCATCTGCAAAAATAGAGAAAGTGCTTCTAATCCCAACTTCTATATCATTTATAAACAAGTTGAATAATAGTGTGCCCAGCACTGAACCCTGGGGTACACCACTTACAACCGGTAACCATTCAGAGTAGGTATCATTAACTACGACTCTCTGCACACGATCCTTCAGCCAGTTTTCAATACAGTTACAAATAGTATTTTCTAACCCTGAAGATCTCAATTTCCCAATAAGCATCTATAGGGGACAGTGTCAAATGCTTTGCAAAATCCAGAAAAACTATATCCACAGACGCCCCTCTGTCCAGGCTTCTGCTCACCTCCTCATAGAAGCCAATCAGGTTGGTCTGGCAGCTCATTCTATCCCATCTTTCCCAATCTACCCCTTTCATATCTTATTCAAATTCCCTCCTTCTAATTCTCACTTTCACATCCCCACCTTCCCTTCTTTTCCCACATTTGTGCCTTCTCATATTTTTCATATCCTCTCTTTCTTTTCTTTTATACCTACCTTCCATTTCCATCTAGTTAGAAATATTATACATCTTACTCTCTTTTCTCATTATGCTCTTCTCACAATTCCCAATTCTACTCTCTTGCTTCTCCACATGTCCTCCTTTTCTTTCTTCTTCACATTCCCTTCCTTTTCCATATTTCATTCCTCCCTCTCTTTTTTCCATATCTCTCTTCATTTTCTCTCTCTGTGGCTGATTTATTGTGTGTCTGGTGTGTGCTGCTTATGCTCATCCAGCCCCTGGGCCCTTTGTCTGGGCCTCTGGCCTTCTTAGTCTTGCTCCCCTGTTCTGTGCCTTTGTATTTCTGATAAGGTATATTTACAAAATGGTGGCTTCAGCAGCTGGTTCCTTCCTCTTGATGGTGGTCAATATATCCTGTAAGGCAGGGGTGTCATTGAAACAAAATGCAAACACGATCGACCATTTAAACGTATGGTTACAGAAACAGAATTGTTTTTCCCAGGACAGTCTCAAAATTATTTATATTTTATAGATGCTGACACTGAAGTATTTTGCCCACGAGAACAACAGAATTACTTTGCCCAAGATAGATGCAGATGTTGAATTATTTTGCCCAGGATAGCCATCACTCGGCTGGGTTGACTTTCAGAGGGCCACCTAAAAAGTCTTGAAGGATCGCATCTGGCCCCCGGGCCTTGAGTTTGATACCTTTGCTGTAAGGTATTTGCATACTCCGGGATAAATTCTCCCACATTTTGTAATCAGTCCACAAATCTTTTCTTTAAATCATGTGGTGAGGCTGTGTCCCCACCTTTATATAGTCAGCACCTTTTTCAGAGTGTCTCTCTCAGAGGGTTCCACATGCAGCACAGTCTTTCTCACATCACCCTCTAAAGCATTAAGTGGAATTTCCACCTGAAGACCACCATCCAGGCCGCAGGCTTGTTCCACATTCCTCATGCACTCAGCCCAGTCCTCCACTGCTCCCGGCACACATAGTGTTAACAGTTCTTGCCGCTGCCCCCTCTACACGCTTCGGCGACGGGTTAGGAGCCAGATTAGGATCCAGGTTAGAGCCCAAGGTAGGCGCCAGATTGGGTTGAACATTTTTTTAGTCGTTCACATCCATGTGCTTTGTTGCGTCGTATCCTTCCACCAATACTCATGGTGGGCGACAGGAAACTCTCTGCCACTGCACATGTGCGGCAATTATAATCCTCGAGCTCCTGAGGCAGTGGGGCTCTAGAAATGGCATGTCCACACAGAGGTTTATTCCCAATAAGAAATTACTTTATTGTAAATAGTTCAACAAATGATTGGTGTTGCATCTTTGATCTAACACTTCAACAGTTAACAGTGTACTGCCTTCCTGGGCTGAATGTGGACCTCTGACACAAGATATGGAATTCCTTTCAGGGGACTGGCAAGGCGCGGGCCACCCCATTGCACAATCACTTCTATGGGGTTTTGCTCCCCACTCTTGGCACACAGTTGGACTTACTGCTTTAGGGTCCTCCTCCCAACAACCGGGCCCCACTTTTCTCTCACAGCGTCGCTGCCACTTTAATGTCACCTTCACCATGGGACCACTCCACACATCACCCCAAGTCAATTCCGCTCTCTGTGCCGGAGCAACAGCACAGGACAGATTTCTTCCCACACTTCTAGGGGACAGCTCACCTCAGGTTCACTGGGTCAGCCAAGGAGGACCTCCTTGGTTACACGCCGGCGTCAAGGGACACTGGGAACTACTTTCTCCAGCCCGTGTGTCAGCCTACCACTTTCTCTACTTCAGCGCAGGCTCTCTCCCCACAGCTGTTGTGGCCTTGTATGAAACCAGGAAGTCTCACATTCAGCACATGGTGAGCCAGGCTCATCTTTTATACCCCTCACCCAGGGTGACACCTAGTGGCCTTTTTGTATATTACAATTATCTTTCTGTATATTACAGCATTCTGAATCTTGCTACTTAGTTAATTGCCTGGCATGACACTTGGCATATTCACTATTTGAAAAAAGCCCAACCTCACCTTGTTCCAGGCTGCCATTCTGTCAGGGGAAGAGATGTATTTCTTCTGCAGGACGGCCATGCCATTGAGAAATTTAGTCAGCGAAGGCTGGGGCATGTCAACTGACAGTGCTGCTAGCCTCTGGAATGAGCCATTCACTAAAAATTGAAGGCAGCCAACCAATTTGGTAATACCTCCAATTGCATGCCCCTTTCTTGTGGCGGGGGCCAACCATTGCCAAAACTCTGAGCAAAGTTTCTCAAGAGAAAGGCGGTTCAGTCAGGTCAATTAAGACACCTGCTGATCAGTCATCTGATCAATATCCAGGCGATGAAGGGTAAGCCTAAGCTCTGGAAGGTACATGGTTAACAGCCCCCCCGCTGCTGCAGACACCCGTACTCACAGAACTCATCAAGGGGCTCCATCGTAGGTGCAGAGGATGTAGGCATGTATTCATTCTAACAAAAAGAGGGCATTCATTTTTTTCCCGCTAGCAAAAATAAGTTTAACAGGAAACCTATGGCTTTTATGGACCTGAAAATGCACATATCAGGGCTCAAAATCCTGCACAAGCACAGGCTAAACCTGTAAAATGACATATGCCTTAAGCCCTAATTATACAGCGAACACACGGTTTGACCTACACATACTGTAATTTGTCACAAAAAGGACAACTCAGCATAAAAATCAAGGCTCAGAATTTTCTGCAACAGAAAAGAGACCAAATACTGCCCTTTGACATAATTCTCACTGGCGAGAATGTGTGCGAGAGAGGCTTTGAATCAGGCTGGGATTGGACCATGCCTGCCATTGGGCATGCGGCAGCTTGTGCATCCCATTGAAGCAAATCAGAGGCGTTGCCGAATGACGGGGAGGCCGATTCATTAATAGCGGCAGGTAGCAACAGTTGAGCGACTGTAGCAGTATTTTCACAGCGCCCGCTAGTAGTCGCTGTGCTTGGCAATTGTTCGGTTGTTGATAGCGACTGAGTCGGTGTGCAGTAATGTTGAATACGGCGTGACGAGTCGCTATTTGACAGGTTCCGCGATGTATGGGTGCGCATGATAGCGACTGGTCAGAACGACCGGTTCCCACCATATTCATCAAAAAATCACGCTCCAAAAATTCTCGCGCTGTGAACTACATGTTTAAACCCCAGAGCGCTGGCGGCGATGGGTTAAAAGTAGTTTTTTAACCCCCAAACAACCATATTTTTGGAAACCAAAAAAAACAAGTTTTTAATTACATTTTGTAATATGAATACATTAATATCAGACCTGTAATATCAATTCTGCACAAAGATTTTTTTTTTTTTTACCTTAAAAAAATATCTAACAGGGCAGAAGTGGGCACAGAATTTTTCACATTTAAAAAAAAACAAAAACATTATTATGAATTAATTATGAATATTTAAAGATTGTTCCATTGAAATGCATTGGAGAGCGCCAGGTAGCGAGAGGTGATACCTGTCGCTGTTCAAGGTCGGACGCTGGCACTGTGGGCTGAGGCTGGAATAATGATGAATGAGTCGCTATCTGGCGGTATCTCAGTCGCTAAGCAGGATCGGCTTGATAAATGTGTGATTGTGGTGGGGAGCCGGCGTTCTCGTGGCGGTGCCCGTCATTACTGGTCGCTCGCCAGTCGCTACCTGTCGCTATCCCTTGTTAAATAAGGGCCATAGTCACAGCAAATTGCTCTGATTGGACAAGAGCCAGCGCATGCTCTATTGGACTGGCAGAAGGTGTGTTATAGGCATAATGGGATGCCCTCAGGGCACTGAACAAAACCCAGGATAGTCAAAATCCCGGGTTTTGTTCCACTTTAATGTCACAATGCATTGTCATTCAACATGAGACCCCTCTGTTTGCATCAACATTTTCCGTTGTAAGCCACCCTCAACTTGAGCGCCATTGCCGCAGCTCGTACTTGAAATTTTAGATTAGGCACATTTATTTGCTTTAAACCCTAGCTTGGGTTCCCCTTTAACACTCATTTGGATGCCTTCTGCTGGTAAATTACATAATTAAAATTCTTCATTTCCTTACCCACAGCCCAGCTGTCATGTTCAACCTCCACATAACCCCAGACTAAGTATTGCCAGGCGCAGATTGTTTTCACTCATCAGTATTATTCACAGGTTTATAGCCGTGCATGGATTAATGCTCAACTGATACTTTCATTTAATTTGCTGAAGACATGGCTGGATCAATTTTGTTAATGTAAAACCTTCTGCGGCAGAGAAATGTGATATTTAATGATAATCTTTATACACATATAAAATCGAAGTGTGCTCTGAACCCCCTAAGCCGACCCCCAACACCACCCCCCCACACATATATACACACACAATCACTGTGTGATTGTCCTCATAAAATGATATGCTGCCTGTAACACCTTCTGTAGATGTGTCATTCAATTTATCTCTTACTTCCCACCACTTCCAGTTCTCCAGTGCCACTCCAAATCATCTGCGCATCAACCATATACCGTACAGGAATTTTAACTAAACCTGTTAGATATTCAGTGTCTTAACCAATCAATCTGCTGCAATCTTTTCCAGATTCTCCATGTTTACAGTGATGACCAGTCTCTCCCTCTACTGCTGTTACATCTCTAGAAGCGACATCACCCTTTTCAGTGCTTTTAAGTACTAACAGTAAGTTGATGTTGAGCCATATTGGCGTATGGGGACCAAGAGTTCAAGGCCTGTACTAGCATCTGTGGGTGGCACATGACAATTTAGAACTTGCCTAATGCAAACAGCGAGGTACCATAAGCAGCAACAGGTGGTGCAACTGCATCAGGGCCCATGGAGGGGCCCACAATAATCCTCAGCAGGTGTAAGTAGTTTTTTTCTGTGCAACAAATCTCACTCCGTGTCCTCAACAGTGGGCCATGTACATTTATGAACAGACCTACTGATCTTTTACAAATGGCCACTTGCCTACAGCGTGTACCCTATAGAGGTAAAAGGTCATTCTCTGGTGTTTGGGGATCGGTGGAACAGTTTGTAGAAGGTCATTTTGAATAACCTGAAGTCAGGACAACTTGTTAAACAGCAGTGGAAGGTTTCCTAAAACAGGAAAAGAGGTGCTAGAGGGATGGGGCCACCCAATCAAGTTACCTGGGAGAGGATCGAAATATGACTCCTTCAATGGCTGCACAGGGACCTTACCGGTAAGGGCAATCCCGCTAGCAAATCGTGCTGGAGGAGGAAGATAAATGATGGGTAGCTACCTGGCTCTCATCACCTGGTAGCCTCACTGTCCTGCCTGCCTTTGCCAGGCTTCCAATGATTCATCTCTTCTTCCACCCAATTTCCCGCACAGAATTGGGACCTTGGTGGTGATCCTCTAACTGTGAACCATCACATTTTCTACACAGGTTCCCTCGTAATGCTCTGTCAGCTTAAAATCTTCCTTTGTTTCAACTCTAACTACTTTCTGTTTCAAATTCAAACAACTCATGAACCTCTGTTATAGACTCCAGGCCTAAACTCCTAAATTACTAAACTCTGTTACCTCCTATATTTTCTACATTATTAAACCAATAGCATAACCCTCATATGTCTCACATGGCTAATGTTAAAACTCTCTCTCAAGTTCTGGCTCTAGCATAACTATTCAATACACAACATTACAACAAATGCAGCTTAATAGTTGTAGTAGTTATAGTTAGACATAGATAAACTAGAGTCAGGACCTGAGAGAAATACAGATCCCCAGATGCTAATATAGACTAGCCATGTGAGGCATGTGAGGTTTAAGCTAATGCTTGAACAAGGCAGCTGAGGTGTGGTTGATCCAAATTTATAAAACTTGACCTATAGCATAATAGTTATGTGTTGTCTGAGTTATGGTTGTAGATGGCATATGTGAAGGAGCGAGAAGCCTAGGAGTAGGCAAGAAGTGGCCAAGGAACCTGTGGAGGAACTGGGTTGGACAAGAGCTAGAGGACCACTACCAACGACTCAGATACACATGTGTGGGTGTCCCCTTGTGTCAAAGCTAGACTGAGCTACAGCATATTGGCAGGGGCCTAGCTATAGGGGGTACAGGGGGTGTGACCGCACTGGGGTCTAGGAGGTCAGGGGACCCCGTCATTCTCCTTATTTATCATATTTGTGCTCACTTAGCATCATTTAGAGAAAGGAAGCACAATTCATTGCTGCTGTTTCAGTCTTTAGTTGTCTAGCTGCATCCAAATGTTTTAAAAGACAGAAAACAACTTTACTATATGAACCTTGAAAGGGCCCCACTGAATGTTCGACCAGGTCCTTGTCACATTTAGTTACGCCACTGTATTTTGGATTGCTTCCTGTAAGTGACTTACTTCTGTTATCCATCTGAGAGTCATGTGATATTTGTGAACCCAAATGTGTTGCCTGAGTTGATCTTCACCCAAAACTACTAAACCCAAAATAACAGCAGATCTTTCTAGCACAGTAGGTCCCAGGCGGTCTTCCAGATTCTGAGAATGGCACTCCCAGTGCCTTGTACTCTGTCCCTCCTCTCCAGTCAATCCCTGTGTCTGTGCACAGTGCCATTAATTGCAATGAATTGGCAGCGCCCAATGACTGGTGGGAGTGGCAGGGTTACAACCTACCGGTTGGTCGTGGTTCAAAGAATTCTATGGGGGGGGGGGGGACCGCTCACTGCGTTCTTGGGAGCCAGGGCTGCTGCGTGGGAAAGAAGGTAAGTGCTGTTATTTTTTTGTTTTTGCGTGTAGTGACCCATTTCTAAAGCAAATGTCCTGCTTAACTTTGTGTTCCGAGAGAGTGAGCAACTGAAGACTTAAAGTGGACCAAAACCCACTGAACTTGTGAAATACATATACAAGCCCCTGCTGATATTCCCCTCTTAGGGTGTGACTAGAAATTGATATTTTTGCTTTTCAAATAGTCCTGGAACACTTTTATTTTTGCTGTCCCTCTCTGTAAGATGGCAGGCAATCAGTCATTGCATAGCTGTGGCAATGACATTATTGCCACACACAACAGTGGCAATGAATGGAGGAGGAGTAGGCATTATCTGGGATCAGAGTGAAGCAGGAGCAGGGAAAATTGACAAAACGTCCTCTTTACGGGGAGAGCAATTCAAAGGATGCTGGTTAAAAATGTGGGTTTTGGTCCACTTTAAGTCTGAACTATACGGACTACTGAATCCTCTGCCCCCAGCAGCACCAGCTTAATGTTTATGTGGACCCTTGGCGGGGGCCCTTTGCAGTATATCACCCTTCAGCTCTGCTGCCACGAGGGGTCTTCTTCTGCCACTGGCCGCTCTGTTATCCTTACGGACGTTTCTCCGTTTCTCCCTAAATTGTTTATTGGCAAGCCTGTATTTAAAGTTAACCTACAGTAAAAAAAATAACCGTTCTCCATCTACCTTCTAAATTAAGTAAAGAAAACTTACCTTTTTGCTGTAAGGTCCAGAGTTCGGCCACAAGCTGGAACCCTGTAGTTCCTCTGGCTCACCTGCTGGTGGCTCTGTTCCTGGGGTTTCCCAGCAATTTCACCTGATCACCAGCAGTTGTCCCTGCTAGTATGGATTCTCCAGGACAGTTAGCCAGTATTTGAGGATTGGTTGGAGGATAGGGGAGAGAAGGGAAGTGAGAAATTATTACGAAGATGTCCTAGGGGAGGGTAGGCACCTCTGAACTTCATCAGAGATATCTGGGTTATGCAGGGGAGGTTTTTTGGGTGCTCTTCCCTGTATCACGGATGTGTGCAACTGCCACCTCCCAGAACCTGGCTGTGAGAAGTTGCACACATGCGAGACACACAATTACCTGGGTTAGATGAGGCTGGACCTTTATTAGCTCATTCCCATTCAATCCACATTCCTGCCTCAATTGTGCAGTTCCAATTCTGGTCCACTTGTGGGTCCTCACCTAAATCACCCCTGAAATTTGCATTGCTGCTGGCTGTTGGCTGCACTGGCAAATTAATTGAACATCTGGTTCAACAGGAGTGTATACGAGTGCTGTATATAACCTACTGCATATCTTATTGGTGGCTGTAGATCACATGGGGAGCAGGATCGGCACAGGTGCACAGACCAAGTAGACAGGAATGGCAAATCTTTGGGATTCTTAAAGCTGCCAAAAGTCAAAAAATGAAAGTTTAGTAAATTTCTCCCTTAAAGCCCCCTCTGGCAAAAACTATTTGAGAGCGCTTAACTCCATGCAGATATTCTGGAATAACAGGCCAATTCTTTGCTGCAGAACTGCATGGGAGCAGCCATCTTATCACACAAATAAGCATGAGGGGATAGCTGTGCTAGCGGCAGTCCACACCAAACTGAGAGATAAATGCCTCAGAAACACGGGCAGCTTGTGTATTATGTTATATAATTTTTTTGTATATGTGAAAGCTGCAACAATGTTTCTTTATCACTTCACTGCAGACTTACCGCACTCCCATTCAGTCAGTGTAGCTTGAAAAATGTTACAATTCATTCAGCTGTGCATCAGAGCAATGAGTCATCACAAGTGATGGCTTTCATCTAGAAATAAAGGAGGATTGCACTGATATGAGAGGCAATTTTGACTGTGGGACTTTTTATATACGCTGGATTCATGTATGTGGCAAGATGGCTGCTCCCATGCAGTTATTCAGTATAGAATCTGCTTACTATTCCATACCATCTGCATGGAGTTAAAGTAGACCAAAATCCAGGATTTTGACTATCCTCCCAGTCCTACGTCGCATGCGTGGCTGCTCATCCAATCAGCGCGCTCTGAGCCGCTGACATCATGCCGTCTAAGCCAGCATCTAAGGCCAGTGTCTCCGAGCGCGCTGGCGCCCACATCCCCTGTTTCCCTCTAACAGGGAGCGTGCCCGCGCCGGCCATTCACAAATGCCTGGCTTGGGCATGTGCCCTGCTAAAGGGATAGCGGGGATGCGGCCACAGCTCGCGCATGCGCCGTTGGACCAGAAGGCAAGGTAAGTGAACGGGGCGACCTGGGGGGTTTCACACAGTGAATTTTGGGTGCCCTGAGGACCGATCGCACCGGGTTTTGGTCCACTTTAAGTACTCTCAAATATTTTATGTCACTGATTACTAGAGCGGGGCTTTATGGCTGCAATTTACTGACCTTTTTTTTTTTTACCTTTGGTCTGCTTTAAGGTTATTTTAGCAGACAGGCATCCTGAAATGGGAAAGCTGGGGGTTGTTGGGTGACCCATCAATTAAAATAGACTGGAGGTCCCCTTCAAAATGTTACAGTATAGGAAGTTCCAAATAAAGGCTCAGACCTCTATTAAGATCTATGTGAATCGCTGCAACAAGAATAAGAATTCAGCACAACTCCAGAAGAGCGTCAGTACCGGGCTGGCTGCCACTGCCAGGCGACCATATTATTAATAATAATAGACATTGGAAATAACAGCACTTATAATAATTACCCTTCATAAGTACACATTAGAGATAAAAATGACTGATTGCTACATAATGTTTCAGAATCTTTTCCACAACTTGCTCGATTATATTGTAAAATATTAATCCAGCTCATCAGGAATGCTCAATATTTCATGAAACAGATCTAGCTGCAGGAGCAGACCCAGCACTTCAGCATTAAACCCTTCCATTATTCTGCACCCTGGGCTCATTACGTTCCCCCTCCGAGCTACTGTAGCAATCTCTTATTTTATTTTCCCAGCATTATTTTAGTAGCGTTTAGAGTATGTATATAGAGCTGTCTTTACTTTGAGTTGCTGTCGCTACCTGTCGCTCTCCCATACATTTCAGTGGACGTTCCTTTTCTTCTGTTTAAACAGGGTTATTTATTTTTTTATTTTTTTCTCTCAAATAATTGTGTCACCTCTCCTGGCCTAGAAAGAGTCATTTTTTAAAACCTTCGTGATTTTTTTGTTTTTTGTGCAGAGTTGTCATTACAGGTCTGCCATTAAAGTGTTAATGTCACAATGTTCCAACAATGTAATTCCATGTGTTTTTGCTTTGTTACTGGTGGATATGTGTTCAAAAACAGACTTTAATCACACAGCGTCTGGCTCTCTATGCTATAGAAACCAGATTTAGAGCGCTGACGCTGTGTGTGTGTGTGTGTCCTTTAGTATAGTGTGCACTGAGCTGGCGCTACCTTTCACTCCCTGCAGCGCTGTACTGGTGTTAGAATGACCAACATACATCACATTCATCAATGCCGGCCAGGGGTGTAACTGTAACTGAGGTGCTCTGTTACAGCGCCCGATACCTGCTTACAGCGTATACTAGCGGTAGTTTTAAGCGCCGCTATACAGACGCTCATCTGCCGATACCTGGCGTTAGTAATGAATCAGCCTCCACAAGATTCCCGGGCCAATTGATTCCCTCCTCCCTGGAGCATCCAGAATCGGGATGCCCCACTGTTCCAAACCCCCCAGATCGCCTGTAAACTCACTTTGTTTCCCACTCCAACGCATGCGTTAGCAGCAGCCGCATCCCTGCTATCCCTCTAGCACAGGGGTGGGCAATTATTTTTTCCATGGGGCCACATGAGAAACTAAAAATATTGTGGAGGGCCGCTGAGCTATGGGCGTCTAAGCGACGTCTAAGCTCAGCTGCTCTGAGTGCGCTGGCGGCTGCATCTCGAGCTTCCCTCTAACAGGGAGCGCGCCCGCGCTGGCCATTCTCAAATGGCTGACACAGGCACGCGCCCTGCTAGAGGGATAGCGGGCATGCGGCCGCAGCTCGTGCATGCGCCGTTGAACTGGGAAAGAAGGTGAGTTTATGGGCGACCTGGGGGTTTCACACAGCGGGGCATCCCGATTTTGGATGCCCCGCGGGGAGGGGATCTATAAGATTCCCAGGCTGATAAAGCAGGGTTTTGGTCCACTTCAAACGTTCTGAGTGATAATTTCCCAGCCAATCAGAGAAGCCCTTGGCTTCTGGCAGTCTGGAAGGAGAGCTCATATCAGCTGGGGCAAAGTGTAAGAATGGTGGGCAGCAGGAAGGGGGCATGGTGAGAGCATGTGGACAGCAGGAAGGGGGCATGGGGAGAGCATGTGGACAGCAGGAAGGGGGCATGGTGAGAGCATGATGGACAGCAGGAAGGGGGCATGGTGAGAGCATGGTGGACAGCAGGAAGGGGGCATGGTGAGAGCATGGTGGACAGCAGGAAGGGGGCATGGTGAGAGCATGGTGGACAGCAGGAAGGGGGCATGGTGAGAGCATGGTGGACAGCAGGAAGGGGGCATGCTGAGAGCATGATGGACAGCAGGAAGGGGGCATGGTGAGAGCATGGTGGACAGCAGGAAGGGGGCATGGTGAGAGCATGGTGGACAGCAGGAAGGGGGCATGGTGAGAGCATGGTGGGCAGCAGGAAGGGGACATGGTGAGAGCATGTGGACAGCAGGAAGGGGGCATGGGGAGAGCATGTGGACAGCAGGAAGGGGGCATGGTGAGAGCATGATGGACAGCAGGAAGGGGGCATGGTGAGAGCATGGTGGACAGCAGGAAGGGGGCATGGTGAGAGCATGGTGGACAGCAGGAAGGGGGCATGCTGAGAGCATGATGGACAGCAGGAAGGGGGCATGGTGAGAGCATGGTGGACAGCAGGAAGGGGGCATGGTGAGAGCATGGTGGACAGCAGGAAGGGGGCATGGTGAGAGCATGGTGGACAGCAGGAAGGGGACATGGTGAGAGCATGGTGGACAGCAGGAAGGGGGCATGGTGAGAGCATGGTGGACAGCAGGAAGGGGGCATGCTGAGAGCATGGTGGACAGCAGGAAGGGGACATGGTGAGAGCATGGTGGACAGCAGGAAGGGGACATGGTGAGAGCATGGTGGGCAGCAGGAAGGGGACATGGTGAGAGCATGGTGGGCAGCAGGAAGGGGACATGGTGAGAGCATGGTGGATAGCAGGAAGGGGGCATGGTGAGAGCATGGTGGACAGCAGGAAGGGGGCATGGTGAGAGCATGTGGACAGCAGGAAGGGGGCATGGTGAGAGCATGGTGGGCAGGTACATGGTGAAAAAGAGACAGCAGGCAGGAAGGGAAAACACAAGCAAACGACATAATCTTTCTGAGCAGACTTACTGATGCTCTGGAGCTCCTGCTCTGTCCTTCCAAAGTCCCCAGGTCTCTATCACCTGCTCATCGGGTCTGGCTTCCTCAGAGGAAGGGAGAATGTGCCAGACCCGACGAGCCGAGCGGCCGATCAGCTGCTGCTTAACCTAAGCCTCTCACACTGTACACAGGCGATCACCTAAGTTAAGCAGCAGCCGATCGGCCACTCGGCTCGTCGAGTCTGGCATGTTTTCCCTTCCTCTGCGTCTCTTACTGGCCAGCTCAGCCCGGGCCGGTAAGAGCCTAGCAAAGGGCCGTATACGGCCCGCGGGCCGTACATTGCCCAGGTCTGCTCTAGCAGGAAGTGTGCCCGCACCAGGCATTTGAGAATGGCCGGCATGGGCATGTTAGTGGGGGATGTGGCCGCCAGCGCACTCGGATCCGCTCATATTAAACAAGCTCTTGGACGCAGGGGCTCAAGCAGATCCAAGCGTGCTGACTGGATGAGCGTCCATGCATGCGTTGTAGCAGGGCTGTATTTGGTTACTAGGCTGCCCTAGGCACTTTTTTTTGCTTACACCCCACTTGCGGGGGGGGGGGGGTATGCAAGAGGTTTAAATGCAGACATCGTGAGTGTGGGGGTAAGGGTTCGAGGGGTTAAATGCAGACATCGTGAGTGTGGGGGTAAGGGTGCGAGGGGTTAAATGCAGACATCGTGAGTGTGGGGGTAAGGGTGCGAGGGGTTAAATGCAAACAGTGTGCAGAGGAGAGAGAGGGTGCAAGGGGTTAAATGCAGACAGTGGATGTGGAGGAGGGGAGGAAGCGCAAGGGGTTACATGCAGAGGCCTATACTTTTTACTGACTTTCCAGGCTCCTGATACACAAAAGTCACATGACCACAGCCTGGAGGTATGGAAATCAGGTCCTGTTAACAGCTGGGAGCTTGTGCCCTCTCCCCTCTACACACACACTTTCTGTGAATGGGGCACTCATGAGGGGGCATTAAGGTGCCAACAAGGTTTTTAATAATAATAGCACACTCTATAGCACCCCACTTGCAAGTGGCCACCCTAGGCACAGGCCTAGGGTTGCCTAATGGTAAATACAGCCCTGTGTCCTAGGACTGCGAAGAGGTGAGTTTGTTTGGGCAACCTGGGGGTTTCACACTTCGGGGCACCCCCAACCTAGGGGGTGCCCCAGGGGCAATGATCAAATCCCAGAATAATCAAAATCCTGGGTTTTGGTCCACTTTAAGTCTATGGGGGAGGGGGATTCTGGTGCCATATTCTGATCTCTAGAAAGTAACTAAAGCAGCACAAGTTTGACTGTTAGTCAGGGCCATATTATGAAGGGGCAAGGGGCACGCGCCCCGGAACCTCCACCACTTGCCCTGCAAAAGGGGCCTCCACCAACCTTTGGGTTATGGTCTGGTCCAGGAGGCTTTGGTCTGATGCTCTTAGTCTGCAGCAACTCTCACCCCCTTTTTCTGGTCACACTATGTGCTGGCAGTAATAACTAGAGGTGCAACAATGCACTTATTTTTTTACTATGATATATATATAAAGCAGACAGTCTGGTTACATCACATCGCTGTTACCACACCCACCCTGTTTCTCCTCATTTTTTTCTCTGTATCTCCAATGCTCTAATACTTTTACAAAAAACTTAGGAACTACAGGGTCTTGTTGAAAAGAGACTGAAGTTCAGGACAGTGCAACGTGTAGCCTGAGACAATGGGACAACAATCGGGCACTCATCTTTAGTATAACTTTAATTTGCTTTTCAAAGGTATTTTTCTCCACATGGCCCTATGGATTTAGGATCATTTTTTGGCTTTTGATTTACATGGTTTTACTGTAGTTTTATCCCTAAACCTCTTATTAATATTTGGGGGCCTAGTATCCGGAGGTTTTCTTTCTCCTTTCGTTTTTTCCACTACAGCTAACTGGCCTGTAGTTCCTCGCTTCCTTTCTCCTTCCCTTGTTATGGATAGGTATAACACTGACCTCCAATCATCAGGGACCTCGCCGGTAAAAATAAACTGGTGAAACAAATCCTTTCAGTTGTAAGAGGAAATGTCTCTGTGCTGGTTTGTGCACTTCTATTGTACAGTATTTTTGTATTCAGGTGCCTAAAGAAAGAAGAGGAAATTAATTAGGGAAAAGCAAATAAACCCATTTTGATTGAGATTATACTGAAAGAGAGTCCACTAAATATTTAATTAGTGCAATCTACTGTTAAATCACCTCTTCACGGAAAACCTGTAATTCCCTTTCTGAACAAGTATAATTTATCTGTAAATACAATATGTCTCATTCACTGCTGAGCATGAATGAAAAAAAGGAGCCTAGGTGCATTTTATATTAATAACATACAGAGGAGACAATCTTCACAGTAACCTGGGCCAATGCCTGGTGGGCTGCACTGCTTTTGTGCAAGTGGGACTGCTACTTTAACACCCACATTCAATCCCTGCCCCCATAGTCTCCCTCTGAGCCCCTTGTACCCAGCCCCACTGTACCCACAAGCCAAGGAACCCCAGCCCCCAATACTATAGCCCCGGCATCATGGTTGAAGGGCCACAACAGGAATTCCTCTGGACGGCCAGGGACTAGTAAAATCCTGGGCTGATTTTTGGCCTATGTCTGCCACTGGCTGTGACTATTTCTCTCTGGCCAATACACAGGCAGAGAAAGGAGGAGGCACCCCTTATGGCAGACAGGGTCAGCCCAGGACTTTTTGGAGCACACCAGCCATGCTGTACTGTTCCTCTCCCAGTATGGTATGTTAATGTCACATCATATATATATACATATACATACACTAGAGTAAGGCGTAATTAAATCCTCAACCAATCTTGCACTGTGGCACCTCCTCATTCAATGGCGGTCACCTCAGCTGCTGTTGCTAGGTCCTTTGGTTTTTGCTGCCTAGTCTTCCACTGCCTCTACTGGAACCTTTGCTCTACTTTGCCATCACTGCTCCATCAGAAAATACACTTACAACCCCCACCTCCACCCTGATCTATGCTGCACCCCCATCTCTGCCCTGCTCAATGCTGCACCTCCAACTCTGCCCTGCTCCATGTTGCACCCCCATCTCTGCCCTACTCCATGTTGCACCCCCATCTCTGCCCTGCTCCATGCTGCACCCCATCTCTGTCCTGCTCCATGCTGCACCCACATCTCTGCCCTGCTCAATGCTGCACCTCCAACTCTGCCCTGCTCCATGCTGCACCCCCATCTCTGCCCTGCTCCATGCTGCACCCCCATCTCTGATCTGCTCCATGCTGCCCCCCATCTCTGCCCTGCTCCATGCTGCACCCCCATCTCTGCTCTGCTCCATGCTGCACCCCCATCTCTGCCCTGCTCCATGCTGCACCCCATCTCTGCCCTGCTCAATGCTGCACCTCCAACTCTGCCCTGCTCCATGCTGCACCCCCATCTCTTCCCTGCTCCATGCTGCACCCCCATCTCTGCTCTGCTCCATGCTGCACCACCATCTCTGCCCTGCTCCATGCTGCACCCACATCTCCACCCTGATCCATGCTGTACCCCATCTCTGCCCTGCTCCATGATGCACTCCCAACTCTGCCCTGCTCCATGCTGCCCCCCATCTCTGCCCTGCTCCATGCTGCACCCCCATCTCTGCCCTGCTCCATGCAGCACCCCCATCTCTGCCTTGCTCCATGCTCACTCCCAACTCTGCCCTGCTCCATGCTGCACCCCATCTCTGCCCGCACCCCCATCTCTGCCCTAATTCTTGCTGCACACCCATCTCTGCCCTAATTCTTCCTGCACCCCATTTCTGCCCTGATCCATGCTGCCCCCATCTCTGCCCTGCTCCATGCTGCACCCCCATCTCTGTCCTGCTCCATGCTGCACCCCCATCTCTGCCCTGCTCCATGCTGCACCCCATCTCTGCCCTGCTCCATGCTGCACCTCCATCTCTGCCCTGCTCCATGCTGCACCCCCATCTCTGCCCTGCTCCATGCTGCACCCCCATCTCTGCCTTGCTCTATGCTGCACCCCATCTCTGCCCTGCTCCATGCTGCACTCCCAACCTGCTCCATGCTGCACACCCATCTCTGCCCTAATTCTTGCTGCACCCTCATCTCTGCCCTGCTGCCTCATTACTCCTCGCGCACTGCTTGGCCCCCTCGTGGACTTTTCTGAGCCCCACCAACAGGACAAAATCGCCTGAAATGCTATTCCAGGGCCACTGGCTTCCCTCCCAATGGGGCATCCAGAATCGGGATTGCTGTGTGAAACCCCCCAGGTCGGCCCGACACTCACCTTCTTTCCTGGTCCAACGGCGCCCGTGCCACGCATTTGTGAATGGCCAGCGCAGGAATGCTCCCTGTTGGAGGGCAGCGTGGGATGCAGCTGCCAGCACGCTCGGAAACGCTCGCTGTAGAAGAGCTATTAAACGAAGAGGCTAGAACGGATTGGACTAGAGGGCTGCACATGCTCCATGGAATTGGGGAGGGGTGAGTGCAATCAGGCGACCTTGGGGGTTTCACACAGCCGGGCATTCCCAATCGGCAAGGACCAAAACCCAGGATAGTCAAAATCCTGGGTTTTGGTCCACTTTAATGGTTGCTGATGCAGCCATGTAAATTTCATATGGCTAGCATAAAAGACGCCTGTATCCTCCACGTAACGCGTGATATACAGACACTGTAGTAATAAACTGTGTACTGTCCTGAGTGACTTACACATACATTATAACTTGGAATTTAGCCT
Source organism: Gastrophryne carolinensis (assembly GCA_027917425.1). NCBI lineage: Eukaryota > Metazoa > Chordata > Amphibia > Anura > Microhylidae > Gastrophryne > Gastrophryne carolinensis. The sequence goes on along the minus strand of CM051234.1, from coordinate 615,808,023 downwards.
TAAACCACATTTTCTGGTTTTCAGATTCTTGGCACGATTCAGGTGATTCATCCTATTTATTGTAGAGACTCGCAGGATCAAAGTGCTTCTGCATCCTCACTAAACACAAGAGCACAGATTGTTATTAAGTACAATAAGCCTCAAAGCGGCGCTGCCTAATGCATCCTAATTGCCTCTTGGCGGTGCTCTGAGATTACCCGATTCTGTTTGATATTTCTAATCAGAAGGCACAATTCACATTACTGCCTGCACTAGAAAAGAATGTTTTTGAATTAAATAATTCAGCCCATATTTAAATCCAGCCTCAATTCCCTGGCTCCCTTGCCATATACCCAGCGCAAGTGGTGATATTCCGGATGATCGCTCCTGCATAAACTCATTACAAAGGAAATACAATGGCAGCGATTATTGATGTTGTTGTCCAAGTTTTTGAAGATGCCTCCTGTCACCTATTATTGGAGGTCACGCTAATTATTTGGTGCAGCCAGTGTGGCTTCTGGTGTGCATTGTGGTGTAGATTGCAACCTGCATCCCACGCTTAGGCACAAAAAGTGCAAAATAAATGTATTTTCTACTTTTTTCCCCCAAGAATGACCTGTACCTCTGATGGGGCATTTTTTTTTTTAAGTTTTTATTTGCATTTAACAAGACAAAAACATGTCAAATTGCTTAGCAGACAATGTGCCGCAGGCACCCATTATCAAGATGGCAATCAGACAGCAACATTGACACCATTCACACCGCATTCACACCTTCCACACACCAGACCCAGGTCTTCACAGATACATATGAGTCTCGGGTGGAGACCCAGAGAAGTTGCACAGATCATAGTTATACTGTATCTGCCGAAGTACTAATCCTAGCTCAGTGGTCATCGGATGCTGACTCCTGACACTGTAGCCATGGGTCCCAGACCTTCACAAACTCATCAGGAACACCCCTCGCAGCGTATGTCAGCTTATACATGGCAAGTTTCTGATTAACTAATCTCTTCCACTCTTGCACTGATGGTTTAGCCGGGTGCCTCCAGTTTAGCCGAAGCAGTGATTTCAGTGCTCTAAGCTCCGACAGCGGCTCAACCACCCCTAAAAGGCATAGCGAGACCGATCCCCTGATCCTGGTTCCAACTACCTTACTAATTAGATGCATCACACCTTCCCGGAAACCTCTGAGAACATCGCAAGCCCAGATCACATGTATCCAAGTGCCACTGCCCCTCTCACATCTAGGACACGTGTCACTGTCCAGCAAACCTATCCTGTGCAGACGGACCAGGGTAATGTACGCCTGGTGGATCCACTTAGTCTGGATCAGTCTGTCTCTCGCCTGGACCACCGAGGGGTGTAAATTATGCAGTATCTCCTCCCAATCATCCTGGTCTAGGTTTTGGTCTAGGGCCTGCCATTTCATTTCTATCTTACCCCTGGGGGACTCCAGTTTGCCTAACAGGCATTTATATAGTGTGGATACAGGTTTTTCAAGGTCCGTCTCCCTGACCACATACTCCGCTCTTGACACCAGGATCCTCGGGCCCTCCACATGAAACTGATCGTGCAGGGCGTGCCTGATTTGCAAATAGCGGAAGAAGTCCTGGTGGGAAAGGCTGAACTTCCCTCTGATCTGTTCGAAGGACATGAGTACCCCATTCTGATATAACTGCCCTACCCGGTGGACGCCTTTCCGTATCCAGAACTGTGAGTCCTGCATGGTTCCAAGTTCCAGTAACCTAGGGTTGCCCCAAAGGGGGGTGAACGGAGACCAATTTCTGCCCTCAGCAGGGTTTATACCTAGTTGGGCCACTCTTTCCCAGACATTGCAAATAGTCCACATACACGTGGTCGCCTCCCGAACCCCTCTCGTGCCTCCATAGGCCTAGGCGGATAGTCGCCCAGGGGAACCCAGCATTGCTGGAAGATTTGGATGATATTGATGCTCCCCTGTTGACTGATACTTCGGCAGATTTGACTACTGGAGTGTCTTGTGATACTCCTTCTATCCTTTCCAAGGTTTTTGAAATTTTGTCCCTGGATCCACCGGCGGCGGTCCCTCCGCCTAAGGGTGAGCTGTTTGAGATGCCTAAGCTGCGTTTAGCATTCCCTGGTCAGCTACATTTTGAAAGGGTTGTGCTTAAGGAATGAACAGCCGACCCGCCTTGTTGGCTCCCCGGCTAATTGGGACAGGAGGTATCCCTTTTCGGAGGAATTGGTTAAACTTTGGACGGTACCCCCAGACGTTGATGCACCGGTTTTGGGGCTCTCTGATTCTTCAGTGCTGCATTCACCAGACACTACTACAATTAAGGATGTTGAGGATCGTAGAATCGATCAACTGGCTCGTCATGGTTTCATCAGTGCCGGTTCGACCTTGCGTCTGGTATGCACTTCTTCCATTGTCCTATTGGCTCTTAAAGCCTTGATAAAAAATTTGTACGTGGATCTTGATCCGGATTGTGAGGAGTTTACCTCTCTTCAATTGTGTGAGTCTTTTGCTTCTTTTGTTCTGGCCGCCCAGGATGATGCTATGGCCATGTGTGGCAGGACATCTGCTCTTCGGCGGTCAGTGTGGCTCCGTCAATGGACGGCGGACGTTGGTGCTAAAAGATCACTTACAGCTCTTCCTTTTCTGGGTTTACGCCTGTTTGGTGACAAGTTGGATTCAGTCACCAAGGGAGGCAGGTTGCCTCAGCGCAGGAAGCCGCGGCGTCTTTTTCGAGGAACCTCTTCTTTCAATCCTTCCTTTCGGGGTGCCAGGGCAGGCAGAGGGGCCTCCCTTCCTGCTACCAGGGGCACGAGCTGGAACCGGGGGCGAGGTCGCGGGCGTTCCGGTCATTCGTGGGGCTCTAAGCCTAAGTCCACGCCCAAGCCTGCTCAGCAATGAGGGGGTGCCCTCACCCGTGAGGGTGGGGGGACGGTTGCGACACTTCTCCCAGACTTGGGTCCAGGCGGTCCCGGACAGATGGATTCGGGAGGTGGTGTCGTCCGGTTACAAACTGGAGTTCCAGTCCCGTCCTCCCTCAAGGCTTCTCAGGTCCCAAATACCTACCGATCCTTTGGTCGCCCAAGAACTCCGAGTGTCGGTAGGGAATCTTCTAGATATGGCGGTCATCCATCCGGTGCCAACTTTGGAATTGGGTCTCGGTTTCTATTCCAATCTTTTCACGGTGCCCAAGAGGGACGGATCGGTGCGCCCTATCCTGGATCTGAAGTTCCTCAACAGGTTCATTCGTCCATGGAAGTTTCGCATGGAAACTCTGCGCTCGGCCATCACTTCTCTTCGGCAGGGGGACTTCATGACATCCATAGACATAAAGGATGCTTATCTGCATGTTCCCGTCTGCCCGGTCCATCAGCGTTTTCTGCACTTCATGGTAGAGGATCGGCATTTTCAATTCGTGGCGCTTCTGTTTGGTCTTACCTCGGCGCCAAGGGTGTTCACCAAGGTTCTAGCAGGGGGGATGGCCATTCTCAGAACTCAAGGCATTCGAATTTTGCCTTACCTGGACGACCTTCTCATCATGGCTCCTTCCTTCAATCAAGCGGAGAAGGACACCAGCATGGTGGTTTCTACGCTGGAAAGCTTCGGTTGGGTAATCAACTATCCCAAGTCCTCCCTGACTCCGGCCAGGGTGGCGTCCTTCTTGGGGATGACAATAGACTCTTGTCAGCACAGTGTTTTTCTACCTCAGTCGAAGATACGTTTGATTCAGGATTTGGTTCGGCTTCTTCTCTCCAATCCTCGACCGTCCATCCGTCTGGGGATGAGGCTGGTGGGGTTGATGGTAGCCTCCTTCGAGGCAGTTCCCTTTGCTCAGTTTCACACTCGGACGCTTCAGATACATCTGTTGGCATCTTGGGACCGTTGTCCACTTTCATTGGACCAACCTTTTCAGTTGTCCTCCCGGGTCCGGCAGTCTCTTCAGTGGTGGTTGGTTTCGAACAATCTCCTGAAGGGCAAGTCCTTTCTGACTCCTCTATGGGAGACTGTCACCACGGACGCCAGCCTTTCAGGTTGGGGGGGATTCTGGAAGGATCTTCAGTTCCAGGGGCAGTGGGGTCCTCGAGAGGCTCACTTGCCCATCAATGTTCTGGAGCTGAGAGCTATCCGTCTGGTTCTTTCTCTTCTGACTCACCATGTCCGGGGCCTTCCGGTTCAGGTGCGTTCAGACAACAGGACGGCGGTAGCCTACATCAATCATCAGGGAGGGACTCGCAGTCTGGGAGCTCTCAGAGAGGTTTCCCTGATTCTGACATGGGCGGAGGCTCATGTTCCTTGCCTGTCGGCAGTTTACATTCCGGGGGTGGAAAACACGGAAGCGGACCTTCTAAGCAGATGCTCCTCCCGTCTGGGGGAATGGTCTCTCCATCCTCGGGTTTTTCAGGCTCTGTGTCTACGGTGGGGAACACTGGAGGTGGACCTGTTTGCCTCTCGTCACAATTACAAACTTCCGACTTTTGTATCAATGTCTCAGGATCCTCTGGCTCTGGCGGTGGATGCCATGTCTCTGAGCTGGGGGAAACTGGGGTTCCTGTATCTGTTTCCTCCGATTCCCTTGCTAGGAAGAGTGTTAAGAAAGTTGATTCTGTTAAAGGTCCCCGCCATTCTCGTGGCTCCAAGGTGGCCAAGAAGAATGTGGTTCGCGGACGTCGTTCGGATGGCAGTGGATCAGTTCGAGCTTCCTCTGCGGCCAGATCTTCTCACTCAGGGTCGGCTGCATTACCCCAATTTACCAACGCTGGCTTTGACGGCTTGGCTGCTGAGACCTCCATCTTAAAGGAGGAGGGTCTTTCTGACTCAGTTATTAAGACTCTTATCTGTGCTCGAAAGAGGTCTTCCTCTGCTATCTATTATAGAACCTGGCGTTCTTACATCGATTGGTGTGAGGCTAGATCTTTGCCCTGCAGAGTCTTTTCTGTTTCCAGAATTCTGTATTTTCTTCAATCTGGATTGGATGCTGGTCTCCAGCTTAGTACCTTAAAGGGGCAAGTTTCTGCCTTGTCTATTTTCTTTCAGAAGGCTTTTGCGCTTCATCCGTTGGTCAAGACTTTTTTCCAGGGGGTTACGCATCTGCGGCCTCCTAGGAAGGCGTTGCTACCTGTTTGGGATCTGAATTTGGTTCTGTCTGCTCTTCAGGCTCCTCCTTTTGAGCCTTTGTCGGATATTGCTCTTTCCACTTTGACTCAGAAGGTAGTCTTTCTTGTGGCTATCCCTTCGGTTCGGCGTGTCTCTGAGTTGGCGGCCTTGTCCATTCAGGCGCCCTACCTTGAGAAACATCAAGATAAGGTGGTATTTCGGTTCAAATCGGATTTTCTTCCTAAGGTTGTTTCTGCATTCCATCTGAATCAGAACATTGTTCTTCCCTCCTTGTGTCCTAAACCCAAGAATGACAAGGAGATGGTTTTGCACTGTTTGGATGTTGTTCGCTGTGTTCATTTTTATTTGCGTGCTACGTCTTCTTTCCGTAAGACTGATGCCTTTTTCGTTCTACCGTGTGGGCCTAGGAAAGGTTTGGCCCCAGCTAAATCTTCCATTAGTAAATGGATTCGCCAAGCCATTATTGGCGCCTATACGGCTAAGGGAAAGGTTCCTCCCTTCCGTATCACTGCTCATTCTACTCGTGCTATTGGTGCGTCCTGGGCATTTCAGCACCAGGCTTCTGTTGAACAAGTTTGTAAGGCGGCTACTTGGTCTTCGGTTCATACTTTTACAAAGTTTTACAAGGTTGATGTGAGAGCCTCAGCGGATGCTGTGTTTGGCCGCAAGGTTCTGCAAACTGCAGTGGTTTGAGTTATGCTTCATCTTCCTGCTGGATACCCACCCTTTAGGGACACTGCTTTTGGATGTCCCGAACGTTATTACTACAGGAAGCGGGGTGTGTGTGACACACAAAGAATAATACCATTTTGTGAATACTCACCAGTAAAATGGTTATTATTGGTGTGTCACACACACCCCGCTTCACCCGCCCTTTTTAGTATCCTGGTTTTCTCTATTTGGTGAAGCTATAAGTTTATTGAGGGTTAATTTTTCTGGTACCTTGTCTTACTGCTTTTCAATTACACTGGGGATTAAGTGGGAGGTCCCAGGTATATATAGACTGGGAGGGGCCAGTTTCAAGATCTCTCTCTCTGCAATGACATCTGAGATGTGACACACCAATAATAACCATTTTACTGGTGAGTATTCACAAAATGGTATTTTTCCTCCACCTCCCCCATCTTCCACCCAGTGATAGTTGGGGAGTTTCTAATGATAATCGCCAACGGTTCAATGGCCAGGGTGAGCAGTAATGGCAAGAGTGGGCATCCCTGCCTGGTCCCTCTGCCTAGTACAAAAGGATCAGAGTAGCATCCGTTGACCCGCACTCTGGCCTTTGGATGCCCATATAAAAGTTTAATATATTTTATGAAATTCTCTGGAATCCCAAATCTGGCCAGCACCGCCCATAGATAGGCCCACTCAATTGAATCGAAAGCTTTCTCATTATCAAGCGCGGCAACCGCCCAACTCCACAATTATCATGCACAATCTGAAGGTTTGACATGAATCTACGCAAGTTTATCCCTGTGGTGCGTCCGGCATAAACCCAGATTGGTCCGGCCCAATCAGTTGTAGTATGACCCTATTTAACCTAATGGCCAGTATTTTGGCCAATATTTTTGCTTCTTGATTAAGTAGGGAGAGGGATCTATATGATGCACAGGCGTCAGGGGGGTCTCCCCTCCTTGTAAATAAGTACCACATTCGGTTCCTGAAAGGAGGCTGGGAGGCTCTCCAACTTTCCAATGCCAGCTTCAGTACCTCCCAGAGTCTAGGGGCTATTTGCTCCAGTTCCTGTTTTCTACCACTCGGCCGGCATCCCATCAGGGCCAGGTGCTTTCCGTCCAGGGAGAGCCCTTATTGCATTTGTGACCTACTCCACAGTAATGGGTAATTCTAGGGCCTCCCGAGCCTCTGTTGCCAGTACAGGGAAGTCAGATGGGGCATTTTTACCGATGGGGTACATAATTTTTTCTATGAGATATGTTTTTTCTTAAAGAGGACCGAAACCCACCCTGTAGTCTATAGGACTCCAGGGCAGACACACTCGCTCCCCCTGGGGCACCCTGATCCAGCATTCTGGATGCCCCCCAAGATTGTTTTTATCAGCTGTTTGCGGAACCAACACCCGTTAAAAAAAAAGAGGACCAAAGCCCACACCCCATCAGCCCTGAAATCTATAAGATTCCAGGGCCGCTGGATTCCATCCCCCTGGTGCATCTAGAATCTTCCCCGCTGTGTGAAACCCCCCAGGTCGCCTTCGTTCCCAGTCCAACGATGCATGCGTGAGCAGCATCCTGTTAGCGGGTAGTGGGGGATGCGGCCACCAGTGCGCTCGGAGCTGCTTGCATTAGACAAACTCTTGGATGAAGGGGCTGGAGTGGATTTGAGCACGCTGATTGGACGAGTGGCTGCACATGCGTCGTAAGACCGGGAAGAGGTGAGTTTGTTCGATCGACCTGGGGGGTTTCGCGGTCCGGGGTGATCGGGTTGCCCCAGGGACAAGGACCAAAATGCAGGATAGTCAAAATCCTGAGCTTTGGTCCACACTAATATAAAGCCCACCCTGCACTAAGTGGGTTTTTAAAAATGCTGAAATTTGGTGAATTTTTTAGCCTACACCATACAGCGGTGTTATTTCCAAACGTAAAGTGGACCAAAACCCAGGATAGTCAATAGTTTTGACTATCCTGGATTTTTGTCCTTTCCCCGGGGGGCACCCCGATCGGGGGTTCCCCGCTGTCTGAAACTTCCCAGATCGGCCGAACCCAGATCACCTCTTCCCGGTCCCACGCCTCTTAGGCACGCCGGTGATCTGGGGGGTTTCACACAGCGGGGCATCCCCGACCTGAGGAAAGGACCAAAACCCAGGATAGTCAAGATAGGTAAACTTTAGGTAAAAATATACTTACCTCATTGAAAAAATTATGCACCAGCCCCCCCGTACAAAAATGCTCCATCACAGGCTCAGACGTAGGTCATTTTTTGGGGCAAATAATTAGCATGACCCCCCCGGGTCTTGCCTGTCATTGTGAAGAACTGACTCCTCAGTCCAGTTGGTGGTCCACCTTTTGCAAGTGCAAACATGCGAAGGAAATTCTACCCCTGAAATCATCACACTGAGTGCATTACACAGGTTTATTCATTGTGACAAGGGAGGGGTCCAAAATCAGGGACATTTTATTCCTCCAGCAAATGCTTTAGGCAAAATGTCCTGTAATTGGTTATGTAGGTTTGTATGTATATTTCTCACTGTGTAGTGCAATAGCATAAGTATTTTCTGTCATAAGTATTGATATTAATTTCAGCCATCTGTTTCACTATCACTTTCTCTTTCTTATCATATTTTGGTGTGGTAATTCAACCGGTTGACACTGTGAGTTTTGCACTTTCACTTTATGTGTGTATCCTAATATTATAGCATTAGATGTCATTTAGGCAATTTTCTTGTTATTCTATTTTATTTTATTGTGTTGTATTTAGTCATCATTTATTATGGAACAATGGTGTCATTATTTTTATTAAAGGCCTTGCAGCATATTTGTATGTGGGGGGAGGAGGATTCCTTTGTTTTTAACCTTGTCTCTGCATGATTTGGTGTATGTTCTTTTGGCATTTAATAAACTCTATTTCATTTTTGGATATATATTGTGCAGCCTTTTTGTGTGTGTGGGGATATGGGCCGACCTGCCAGGCCTTTGTCCTCAAGGGGGTTGCACCAGGTGCGGGTCACCGTAAGGGAGAGGCCAGTGGGAGGCGTCTGGATTCATGGGGAGGCCGATTCATTAACAGCGGCAGGTAGCGACAGTTCTCGCGCTGTAAAATGCATGTTTAAGAGCGCTGGCGGCGATGGGTTAAAAGTCGTTTTTTAACCCCCAAACAACCATAATTTTGGAAACCAAAAAAAAACAAGTTTTTAAAATAATTTTTTTAATTTGAATACATTAATATTAGACCTGTAATATCAATTCTGTACATTTTTTTTTTTTTTACGTTAAAAAAAAATATTTAAAATGGCAGACAATTAATTATGAATATTTAAAGATTGTTCCATTGAAATGCATTGGAGCGCGCCAGGTAGCGAGAGGTCATACCTGTCGCTGTTCAAGGTCGGACGCTGGCGCTGTGGGCTGAGGCTGGAATAATGATGAATGAGTGGCTATCTGGCGCTATCTCAGTCGCTAAGCAGGATCGGCTTGATAAATGTGTGATTGTGGTGGGGAGCCGGCGTTCTCGTGGGGGGGCCCATCATTACCGGCCGCTCACCAGTCGCTAGCTGTCGCTATCCCTTGTTAAATAAGGGCCTTAGAATAAATTGCCAGGTGACGCAATCTATTCTGAATGCCTGGTATTACACCCCGCAATCTATTCTGATTGGAGGAAAGCGCACGCATGTGCCGCTTTAACAGATGCTAAACATTGGCTTTAAACCGGACCTTCACCATGATTTATTGAAAAGCCCAAACCCTTATAAAACGATTCCCCAGCATCTAAAATGAATATATTTTAGCTTTTAGTCACTTATTATTCTTTCCCCCACTGGGCTGCAACTCTGTTCAGGACTTTAGGATATGGGCGCCGCCATCTTGACTCAGAAGCATCACACTTACTGAGGAGAGGAGAGTGGGATAAAGTACAGGGGGCGGGGTTATAGCTGTGCTTTGCTCAGACAGAGCAGAGCTGGGGTCAGGAAAAGGACAGCAATCCCAGAATGCAGAGCGACACAGTCAGAAGGCACTTCCTGAGCCGCCATCTTGGATGTTTAAAGACTCATAACATGCAGTAGATGCAGGTAGGATGATTTTTAATGTGAGCAATCTGTATGTACAGGGTGTGGGAAACATATAAGATAAGACTTTTATTCAGGGTGAAAGTCCGCTTTAAGTTTCTTTAAATATCATTGAACTTTGCTCAGGGTCCAAGTGCATCAGTAAGCCAACCCTATTTCCATTTTGCAATAGATGCCAGGCTGTTTGATTATTGAGCATCATACATCTCTACGAAACTTTTATTTATATCCTCAATAGCAAAACTGGTTAGTCTCATTTATTCCATTAAAGCATCCTTTATAACAGAGGACCTATTACTATTATTGTTTATATATATATATATAGTACTGTATTCTTCTGCAGAGCATTAGAGCCAAAGTAAAACATACTGTACAGGGACAAATACAAACTAGATGCTACAAAGTTAAAACCAAATGTTGTTAGGAGACAATAGAAAAGAGAGGCCTGCCTTTACAAGCTTACAGTCTAAAAGATAGGGGGATGGAGGCAAAAGGGGTGGGATCACAAGTAGTAGAGCTTGAGTTTGGCAACATGTGCGCTGTGAAGATTATAGGAGTTGCTTAAGCTAGGTTAGATGCTTGTCTGAAGAGGTGAGTTTTGAGGGCACTTTTAAAGGCTTGGAGCATTGGAGAGTGGCAGATTGAGTTGGGGAGTGCATTCCAGGAGAAATCTTGAAGGCGGGAGTGCGAGGAGGTGACCAAAGAGGAGGACAGGAGAATGTCAGAGGCATAAGGGAGATTGCGTCTGGGTTGGTATCGCTGGATGACAGATGAAATGTAGGGAAGGACCTGGTTGGAGATAGCTTTGTAGGTTAGTATTGGAGTTTGAACTGAGCTCTCTGAGAGACAGGTAACCAGTTTAGCGATTGACAGAGGGGATCAGCACTGGAAAAGAGAGGGCAGAAAAGCATGCACAAATGTAGATCTGAAGAGTGAATTTCACAGGCAGAACCCGGCATGTTTTTTTACAATGAAAGTGTCAGCCACAAGTTCTTTTCAAGGATTGAACCCTTATTTTTACTTTTGGGTAGAAAAAAAGTTACAAAAATATGTCAAAAATCACAAACATTAAGGTAAAACTCCAAAAATGTGGATTTTGGGCCTCAAAGTTTAGAAAAAAAAAAAACTAAACTGAGACTAAAAATATTAGTTAAATTTTAAGCATTAATGTGCAAACCACACAGGGGAGGGAGGCTTAAAGAAAACACCTGGGACAAAACATTGGGCAAAAAAACGCTAAGGATTAACTTGAATCAGAATACCCCCCTAAAAAGCCACCCCCCAAAAAATGGAGAACCAGAGAATACACTCCGAAATAGTGAAAAGAGTTTCGCAGAATACACAGAAGCTGGAGAGGGCAAATGCCTGTAAAGAAAAAGCAAAGGAAAGGGGAGGGGAAAAACATGGGGGGACATCTGGACCAATTAAGGACTTAGCCGACCAAATGCGCATGGGCCAGGGCCATTTGCACTTCAAAACAGCAGAATTTCAGGCAGAAGACATCAGAAGAGGATATTTGCGCTCTCCATGAGCACTCTGCACGTGCACCATTCGTGCACATGAAGCCATCAATCAAGCGTCTAGGTACATGCGGAATTGTTTGCTTTTGGTTTTGGGTTTTTGGGGCTCCGACCATGATCGTATGATAAATTTAACTGCAGCAACAGATCTTCTTGGAAGTGATGTCTGCCATGTCTGACCCACATTCTTAACATTGTGTATAACCTTGGCCTGGATTCTGACCTCTTATCAGCTCCTGACCTTGTCTTCTGACCTCACTTCAACCTTCTGACTTTGGCTTGGCTTATGACCACCTTCGCCTTCTGACCTCGGCTTGGCTTCTAACCTTTCTCTTCGGCTTCTGACCTCAGCTTTGTTTATGACATCTCCTCACCTTCTGACCTCAGCCTGGCTTACAACCTCTCTTCACCTCCTGACCTCAACTTTGTTTATGACATCTCCTCACCTTCTGACCTTGGCTTGGCTTACAACCACCTTCGCCTTCTGACCTTGGCTTGGCTTTTTAACTCTCTCTTCGGCTTCTGACCTCAGCTTTGTTTATGACATCTCGTCACCTTCTGACCTCAGCCTGGCTTACAACCTCTCTTCACCTCCTGACCTCGCCTTTGTTTATGACATCTAATCTTCTGACCTTTGCTTAGCTTACAACCATCTTCACCTTCTGACCTTGGCTTGGCTTCTGACCTCTCTCTTCGGCTTCTGACCTCAGCTTTGCTTATGACATCATCTCAACCTCAGCCTGGCTTATGATCTCACTTTATCCCCTTGACCTCGGCCTTGCTTATGACATCTCTTCACCTCCTGGATGCTCAATTTATATTTCCAGTAGTGCTTCCCAGTATATCAGCATTATCTGTGTTCATCTCTCACCCCACTTGCTATTTCTGGCCATGCAGTGGCTAATTATTTTGGTAATAAAAAATATTTAATATTTAAGTCCACCCTGACCTGATGCTTCATTTTAGAGGGGATGCTGCTGTTATCGTCCAGGTTCTCCAATTGCGTGGCCTCCCACCAGCTACCTGACAGTCAGCAACAGCAGCCCTTGTATTGTCCTGTCTCATGATGACATCTTCCAACTCACCTGTTACAGTGGATGAATTTAAGGATTTGTAGTCAGAGGCTATACTAAGGGCTTTACTCAAAGCCAGGAAAGCCACGCTCACTTCAGCAACGCAGAGCCTGAAGAGTTTAAGAAACCTGGAAACAACATGCTAATAAGTAAATCACCGGTCTGGTGGCCCAATCCAATTTACATAACAAAAGAGGAAAAACGATAAGGCAGAAAAACAACAATACCTGACAAAAAGGAGTTTCCTTTAAGAAGTTGTAGGTGACCAGACAAAGCAACAATACAAACTTGTGTTTAGCAATTTTAATTTTAATGGTGACGGATCAGTCTGTACACAAGATTACAATAACATAAGTCTAGCGCATTGCTGACCTCCTGACACCATATTGCACAAAACATCTCATTAAATGAGCGATCCAGCAGTGGTATTTGTTGGCATTCATGAAAAGTATTTCAGAGCTTCCTCCGGCTCCCAAGAATATGAATGAGCTCTAGGTCATGTTTTGTTGCTCTGTGCTTTGATCATTGGAATATGAAGTCTTTGCACTATGTTGCTTATCTAGTGTAGTCGTAATTATACTTCATAAACAAGTTATTGATAGACCATAATGCAGATCTGATGGAATATTGTGTTTTTTGAGTTGGGATGTAAGATGGGGCCCCTGCTTATGGGGAACCATAGAGTTACCAGGGATGGTTCAGGTCTGATTTACAGAGAATCTGATGGGATAAATGCTTAAAAAGGATCTATGGTCAAAAATGAACATAGTCCCTCTTTACTATACAGCAGCAGGGCAGTGCAACCCCGATGTGCATTGATGCCGGTAAAGCAAAAAACGGCCACCCGGGAACTCACCTCTTCCAGGTCGTCTTCTATGGCTGCTGTGGAACAGCCTACTAGCCTATGCAGCCAGTGCCCAACAGCGCTTATAGGCTCAGGCTGTGAAGGCTTATAGGCTGTTCCACAGCAGCCATAGAAGAGGACCTGCAAGAGTTGAGTTCCGGGGCTTCTGTTTTTTTTGTTTCACCGTTGCAGATGCACATGGTGCAGTCTGGGTCGCGCTGCCCCCTGCTGTATAGTAGTTCTATAGTTCCTCTTTAAGAAGACAGAGTTGTCAGTAAATGCTCATGTAAGTAAGGCTTTACTAGCAGCAGCAGCAGGTAGGCCCTTTTGGAATCATGCACCTAGGCGCATGCAGAATCGTTCCCTATGGAATCAACCCTATGGTAAATTTAACAGCAGCAGCAGATCTTCTTGCAAGTGATGCCCGCCATGTCTGACCCACATTCTTAACCTTGTGTAAAACCTTGGTCTGGTTTCCGACCTCTTATCAGCTTCCGACCTTGTCTTCTGACCCCACTTCATCTTCTGACCTCAGCCTGGCTTCCGGCCTCTCTTTACCTCCCGACTTTGGCTTTTTTTATCATCTTTTTCCCGTGCTGTAGAGTAAAGAGAGACTGTGGTAATTTTTTACCATAGTTCCTCTTTAAGACGACTCGTTAGTAAATGCTCATGTTAAAGGCTCCACTAGCAGCAGCAGCAGCTGGGCCCTTTTGGAATGAATAGGCAGCTCTATTTCCCAAAAAATGTTTTGCCATTTCTTCTTATTTATTGGGGGTGGGAACCTCATTCTGAAAAAAATTGAAGCACAAATACTAACTATACAGTGGAAGGTTCATATAAATTCTGTTTTATGTATAAGACAAACATACACATCTAAAAATTGTCTTTAAATGAACTGGAACCAAAAACTTTTGTAAAAATTGACCCTTGAATAAATGTATAACATCCCAATGCCTTGGGAAAAGTTAATGACCATTTTTTATTTTTTGAAAATATGAGAGATGGGAGGTTGTCCTGGTTCTAGTGGTAACATTTTGTTTTGACCAGCTTTCTAGGCTTGGTTGTTTTGTTCACCATGCAATCTAGAAATAATCTTTTGGCAACTCATTACATAACACTTCGGGTGTATAAAACACAGAGCCCTCGATGGATCGAGCTGAGACCTTGCTTACAGAGCGAGATATGCACATTGCCCAGGAACACTTTTCGGGGAGATATTTCTTAACTGGCTGTGTTAAAGGGGATTTCCTGCCAAGAAGTCAGTTGAGCATGGTGATAATGTTCATAAATGTAAACTCTTATACATTTTCTTGTATATAAGGGTTGATTCAGAGAGACATAAAATGAATTTCGTTTTTGTGTCGATCTGTGTTTTTTTCGTTTTGGTTCCGCTTGCGTATGAGTGTACGCGTGATTCTAAGCATGCATCGTAAGCCTTCTGTAAAGTGTTCGTAGCTCCGTACGCCAATGAGAATGTCATTTTTCAGCTTTCGTTTTTCGTTTACGTTACTTAGGAAACAGTGCAGGCTTCCGTCTTTTTGCTTTTTCCAACGTCGCCTCTAACAAATGAATTACGTTTCCTACCTGAATTCCTTTTTCTCTCAATAAACGTCCAGATGGAAATCTTTCCGACCTTACGCCTGCGCACTACCAAATGAACTCATTCATGTGCTTGTGTCAATTTTTTGATCACTCACTTCTGCTACAATGCTTACCTCAATTCCATCGCGGTTTCATTCTTCCTCCTTTTGCGCCCTTAATGCTTACCTCAATTCCATCGTGGTTTCAGTCTTCTTCACTTTGCGCCCTTAATGCCTACCTCAGTTCCATCACGGTTTCATTCTTCTTCACTTTGCGCCCTTAATGCTTGCCTCAATTCCATCGCGGTTTCATTCTTCTTGACTTTGCGATCTTAATGCTTACCTCAATTCCATCGCGGTTCCATTCTTCTTCACTTTGCACCCTTAATGCTTACCTCAATTCCATCGCGGTTTTATTCTTCTTCACTTTGCGATCTTAATGCTTACCTCAATTCCATCGTGGTTTCATTCTTCCTCCTTTTGCACCCTTAATGCTTACCTCAATTCCATTGTGGTTTCATTCTTCTTCATTTTGCGCCCTTAATGCTTACCTCAATTCTATCGCGGTTTCATTCCTCTTCACTTTGCGCCCTTAATGCTTACCTCAATTCCATCACGGTTTCATTGTTTTTCACTTTGCGCCCTTAATGCTTACCTCAATTCCATCGCGGTTTCATTCTTCTTCACTTTGCGATCTTTTATTTCTAGTTCTTCCTACGTTTTCCTGTAACCAACCCTTAATGATTATTTCTTTCATATAAAATGACACAGACACAAGTTTTAGGTTTGTGTATGTTATTCTTAACTGGCAATTTTTTTTGCCTTTTTTTGTGTTGTTTTTTTTTTTAATTTCTACATTTTTTTTAATTCTGTACAAAAATTGTTAAAAGCTTTTTGTAAAATTATAAAATTGGCAAACAGGTAAAAAAGTTAAAACTATATACAAAGGTATGGTAGGCCGAAGATAATTATTCTTCATCTGTGGTCCCCATCGAAGCTCTGAGCTCCTGTATATCGCCCACCATCCGAAACACTGTCGCAGTCAGTTGGGCTAATCTGACATGTGCGGTGTCTATAAAAAAAATGAGAAGAAAATTATTGTTCTGCAACTCATGAGGCCATATGTCATTATGCTAAGGAATTTGTTAAAGGAAGAGGCCATATGTCATTATGCTAAGGGATTTCTTAAAGAAAGAGGTCATATGACATTATGCTAAGGAATTTGTTAAAGGAAGAGGCCATATGTCATTTTGCAAATTACATTGCCAAGGGATTTAGGTTGATTGTTGATGATGTCATTTTCAACATACTCCAAATATTTACATTACAACTTACTTCGGTGGTGGGCGACCTCAGCTTCGGGGACCACCCTACGGTCTGGGGCCTGCCACTGCTGGGAAGTTGAGGCTGTAGAGACATTTAAAATAGGCTCACTTCTAATGTCTGATTCAACAGTAACCAAATGACACTTTGAATGTGTGTGTGACATCACCCACCTTCTCCATGTTCCTCCTGGGCATGATCTGCTGCAGTCTCAGCTCCAGATCCTTCACCCGCTACATAGCCATCTAGAAAAAGAGATTAAGGGAATCAGCTTTTGTTTAAATAGCATGTACCTGTGTGTGGTAAAATCAGAGTCACATACCGGAGGGTAATGCCTGAGTCGTTTGTTACGACTCCCTGCCCATGCGGTGAGGCCCCTCCTCTGTTGATAGGTCCAGGGGCTGGTCTGACGCAGCTACAGAGGAGGGGTAGGAATGTGGCCCTGGAGATCCACCACCTTCACTTGGTGGTGCAGATTCATACCGCACTGGCCGGACTGCGCGCCTCCGGGTGGGTCGAATTTGGTACTCCATCTCAGACACAAGAAAAGAAAAGCATTTCTAAATAAAGGCCTTCCTTCTGTGTTTTTTTCCCTCTAGCATGCAATCGATATGTACTTACTTGGGAAATGGGTATCAAAAATCGCCACACCCAGGGCATGTGCAGTCGCTTCAGGTCCGACCAGTGCTGCATGATCTGCGTATAAGTGAAGGTGGTGTCCGTTTCCTGGTGAATCCTGGCCATGATCTCCAGGGCCAGATTCCTCTTCTAAAAGGCATTTGGCAGGTGGTCGTACCTGATCTCAAGCATAGTCTAAAAAACACAAAAAACAAAATAGTTGTTAGATCAAACAGCATACAAATATAATTCACAATTATATCAGTTGACGAAATGACATTACCCATCACATTTCTAGCCTTAACATATCCTTCTAGATGTAAGTGAGTTGGTTCGCACATGTGCGCACTAACTTCTGTTTGACACAGAGTTTAAATCACTTTAAAAAAACAACTGTTTCTTCCTGCACTTCCTTAAGGCCTATACATGCATTTAGAGGTCAAATCAACGTCCTTACAATACACTTACGAGCATAATGAGTTCTTGTTGTTGGCAGGTGAAGATTGTGGGCGCCACCTTTCTTCTCGTCCGCAGCAGATAGGTAATGCCCCAGCGGTTTCCGGGTTCCGCACGGCCGGATACACGCGTATGCGAACGTGTAAGCGTCATACCCAGTCATTTGTATTTAAAGGGTAATGGACACACAGCTCATTCTCTTTCTGATAGTCATCATGGCACCAAAAAAAATAGCGGAAAGAAACCAGCAGCCAAGGAGGCCAAGACAAAAAGGCCGGTGCGGCATGAGGACACATCATCATCAAAACGAGCACTCGGTCGCACAAATCTACTACAAAGGTGCCTGAAACGCGGAGCAAAAGTGGCCACCACAAGGCTACATTGGCCAAAACTCAAAAACTTCAAGCACCCGCAAAAATTTAGAACCTTCCTCCAAGAAGAAGGCTCCCCGCGCAACCACATCCAAACAGCAAGGGGGCACAACGTCCAAGGGGAAAAGTTAGCAGAGGGCGAGAAGCCCAAGCCCCCCAAGAACACCCTCTCCTGCTCCCCGCGCAACCACATCCAAAGAGAAAGGGAGCACAAGTTCCAAGGGGAAAAGTAAGCAGAGGGCGAGAAGCCAGAGACCACCAAGCACAGCCTCTCCTGCTCGGCCACATTTGCCACTGGCACACGTGGAAACCAGCGAGACCTATGCCACATCCACGCCTGCTAGTTCTGTGGCCACCCAGCCAATGACCCCCAGTCCTGATGCCAGCCCAGTCCATTCTTTTTCCAGCGACATGACGGCCTATTCTTCACTACACACCCAGCCAAGAATGTCCCCTGAATTGCCACCAACCAGAGAAGAGCCAGAAGAACAACCATTTGGCCGAACCTTGCGGTGAGGCCAGTTGAGCGGCTGCTCTGCTGCCTAGGACACAGGACCAGATATATAGGGTAAGTGGACTTTGCTGAAACTGGTGATGCATTTGAATGCACATGAATAATTTTGTTCCCAAAGAAATTTAGGCCCAAATCTGACACACTTTTTCACATGTCCCAACAGACTCCCCCACTAATGGATGTAATCCAGGATAATGGAGGAGGAGGATGCCAGCCGGATTGGACCTTCGCAAATTACCCCCCTGGAACCTAATCTGACACTGCCCCAGCATCCTACTGCACCAAATCCTCTGCAGCAGAGTGAAGCTGCACACATGCTGCCAGCCCATCTTGGGCAGCAGGCTGAAACTGAGTCTACAGTCTCCAGTGCTAGCTCTGCTGCAGAGGTTTTGCCTAGCACATCTGGTACTGTTGCTCGCCATAGACCTCCAGCATCTGCAGGCGCTCAAACCCGGGGAATTGGAAGACGCAGTCAACAACGTCGAACAGTTTCCCAGGGGAGGCGCATGCCGATCCTGGAGTCAGCATGGCACCATGACAGCTGTTTAGGCAGATTACTGCACAATTAGAGAACTTCAATACTACATTCACCAGCATGCTAACTGAATATAGGATGAGCAAAAGCCAGATGGCTGAACAAATGGCCACCTTAAACAGACAGATGGCAGAACAAATGGCAACCTTAGATACAAACTTCACTGCCATGCTAGATGAATTTAGAACTAGCAACAGACAGATGCTGGAGCAGTGGCAGATTATGAATGCCACACATGCCCAGGTGTTGGGCCACCTCCAAGGCCCACCACAACCTTATTATGGGCAACATCAATATTAATAATTTGACCTGGATCTGCTAAACATCTACCTCTACATCCCAACTCTATTTACCTGTGTGGTGAGTGCAACCAAGATTGGGTGGTTTATGGCTTTGGTGGTTTGTTTTGGAATTTGCCCATATAGGTCATTAGAGTGCTCACATACCCCAGTAGTCAATGGCTGAGCTTAAGCCTCAGTGAAGCGGCCGCTAAAGCTCCCACGCAGCAGGCTTGGCCCTAAGGAAATGCTGGCTGCCTCATCCTGTTTGTTGTCAATATTGGGGGACATTCTTGGCTGGGAAAATTCAACATTTGGCCAGGCCAAAGATTGGACTGGACTGGCATGGGGTCTGGCTGTCATAGGCTGGAAAGAATTCAAGCAGGAGAGGGTCTGTATGTGGCCCTATGTATTCCTGGTCGACTATTCCCCTTGAAAGTCATGCTCCCTATGGATCTTGATGTTGGTGGGCGGGTAAACTTCGGCCTGGAGTCAGTTGCCTTAGAACTCCTGGATGTGGACAATTGCTAGGGGCCAGGAGTCTGGCCCAATTTATACTTATGTTGGAAAAGGTATGTCCATGGAGTCTGCGAGTGCCCTTCACCCCAAATTTGTCAAATTTCATGCAAATGTATGGAATTGGACTTTATCTGTTCTTGCCTAAGTTGATGCATTCATGTTTGTGTTGTTTTTAAATTAATGAAGGTTTGTAATTACAAACATGAGAAAATAAACTGCATTACGCTCTAATCAGGTGTAAAATGATTTGTAATTAAGGCATTACAACATTGTTATACCAAAAAAAAGGGCTTCACATAGCCAACAAATACAACAAACAGACAAATACATAAACAAAAGTTAAGAAAAATTTGATTTAATTACATGGGCACAGACAGATTGCCCAGAGGCACTCAGGGTGCCATCATATATGTCATCTGCGTTCCTGCCTGGGGGGAGAGGGGGGCAGATACACTTACCCGGGGACACGCTGCATCAGGGCAAAATTATACAGCATGCAGCATGCTAGGATGATTTGGACAACAAGGTGTTGGGGTCATACTGCAGTGCCCCCCTGTATGGTCTAAACAAAAGAATCTGGACTTCAGCAGTCTGAAGGCCCTCTCCACTACGGCCCGGGTCTTCTAGTGGGCCCGATTATACGATTCCTGGGCCGCATTCTGTGGGCGAAGAACGGGCGTCAGGAGCCAGGGCATGAGCGGTTATCCAGAATCCCCTGAAAGAATAACAAAATACTAACATAAATTACACATTCTAAGCAACATTATTGTTTAACATGTCATCAAGGGCTAAAAACAGCCATAGGTTAATACATGGGTCATCAACTATATTCATAGCCATACAGTGAAAAGGGAATGATGGAATTTGAGCAAACTTACCCAGGGGCCATCCACCAGATAATTCTCCAGACTCAAACCGACGAAATAAGCCGGAGTTCCTCAATATATATGCGTCATGGGATGAGCCTGGATACCCTGCAAGTACACTGAGGAATCACATGTCCGGGCCAACCACTGCTTTGATATTCAGCCAGTGGCCCATCTTACGGTTCCTGAAACAAAAAAAAACAAAAAAATTACAGCAAGCCAAGGTAACCAACTAAAACACTAACTCCTAAAACCCCCCAAAAAACATGTTCTACAATCCAAAAATAAATAACAAAGAACATAAGTAGTTTAAAAAACAAATATTATATGGATGTGTTAGAAAAGAAAGTTTAACATGCTAAGGTCTAATTAAGGTCAGCATTAAAATGCTTTTATAAGGCCTACATGAAAAGTATTGATGAAGGTATGCATTGGAAAGTGGTTCAAAGGGACACTTGAGAAGGAGGGATTAAGGTATGCATTGGAACGTGGTTCAAATGGACACTTTAGAAGGAGGGATTAAGGTATGCATTGGAAAGTGGTTCAAATGGACACTTGAGAAGGAGGGATTACGGTATGCATTGGAAAGTGGTTCAAAGGGACACTTGAGAAGGAGGGATTAAGGTATGCATTGGAAAGTGGTTCAAAGGGACACTTGAGAAGGAGGGATTAAGGTATGCATTGGAACGTGGTTCAAATGGACACTTTAGAAGGAGGGATTAAGGTATGCATTGGAAAGTGGTTCAAAGGGACACTTGAGAAGGAGGGATTAAGGTATGCATTGGAAAGTGGTTCAAAGGGACACTTGAGAAGGAGGGATTAAGGTATGCATTGGAAAGTGGTTCAAAGGGACACTTGAGAAGGAGGGATTAAGGTATGCATTGGAAAGTGGTTCAAAGGGACACTTGAGAAGGAGGGATTAAGGTATGCATTGGAAAGTGGTTCAAAGGGACACTTGAGAAGGAGGGATTAAGGTATGCATTGGAAAGTGGTTCAAAGGGACACTTGAGCAGGAGGGATTAAGGTATGCATTGGAAAGTGGTTCAAAGGGACACTTGAAAAGGAGGGATTAAGGTATGCATTGTAAAGTGGTTCAAAGGGACACTTGAGAAGGAGGGATTAAGGTATGCATTGGAAAGTGGTTCAAAGGGACACTTGAGAAGGAGGGATTAAGGTATGCATTGGAAAGTGGTTCAAAGGGACACTTGAGAAGGAGTGATTAAGGTATGCATTGGAAAGTGGTTCAAAGGGACACTTGAGAAGGAGGGATTAAGGTATGCATTGTAAAGTGGTTCAAAGGGACACTTGAGAAGGAGGGATTAAGGTATGCATTGGAAAGTGGTTCAAAGGGACACTTGAGAAGGAGGGATTAAGGTATGCATTGGAAAGTGGTTCAAAGGGACACTTGAGAAGGAGGGATTAAGGTATGCATTGGAAAGTGGTTCAAAGGGACACTTGAGAAGGAGGGATTACGGTATGCATTGGAAAGTGGTTCAAAGGGACACTTGAGAAGGAGGGATTACGGTATGCATTGGAAACTGGTTCAAAGGGACACTTGAGAAGGAGGGATTAAGGTATGCATTGGGAAGTGGTTCAAAGGGACACTTGAGACGGAGGTATTAAGGTATGCTTTGGAAACTGGTTCAAAGGGACACTTGAGAAGGAGGGATTAAGGTATGCATTGGAAACTGGTTCAAAGGGACACTTGAGCAGGAGGTATTAAGGTATGCATTGGAAAGTGGTTCAAAGGGACACTTGAAAAGGAGGGATTGAGGTATGCATTGGAAAGTGGTTCAAAGGGACACTTGAGAAGGAGGGATTACGGTATGCATTGGAAACTGGTTCAAAGGGACACTTGAGAAGGAGGGATTAAGGTATGCATTGGAAAGTGGTTCAAAGGGACACTTGAGAAGGAGGGATTAAGGTATGCATTGGAAACTGGTTCAAAGGGACACTTTAGAAGGAGGGATTAAGGTATGCATTGAAAAGTGGTTCAAAGGGACACTTGAGAAGGAGGGATTAAGGTATGCATTGGAAACTGGTTCAAAGGGACACTTGAGAAGGAGGGAATAAGGTATGCATTGGAAAGTGGTTCAAAGGGACACTTGAGAAGGAGGGATTACAGTATGCATTGGAAAGTGGTTCAAAGGGACACTTGAGAAGGAGGTATTAAGGTATGCATTGTAAAGTGGTTCAAAGGGACACTTGAAAAGGAGGGATTAAGGTATGCATTGGAAAGTGGTTCAAAGGGACACTTGAGAAGGAGGGATTAAGGTATGCATTGGAAAGTGGTTCAAAGGGACACCTGAGAAGGAGGGAATAAGGTATGCATTGGAAAGTGGTTCAAAGGGACACTTGAGAAGGAGGGATTACAGTATGCATTGGAAAGTGGTTCAAAGGGACACTTGAGAAGGAGGTATTAAGGTATGCATTGTAAAGTGGTTCAAAGGGACACTTGAAAAGGAGGGATTAAGGTATGCATTGGAAAGTGGTTCAAAGGGACACTTGAGAAGGAGGGATTAAGGTATGCATTGGAAAGTGGTTCAAAGGGACACCTGAGAAGGAGGGATTAAGGTATGCATTGGAAAGTGGTTCACAGGGACACTTGAGAAGGAGTGATTAAGGTATGCATTGGAAAGTGGTTCAAAGGGACACTTGAGAAGGAGGGATTACGGTATGCATTGGAAAGTGGTTCAAAGGGACACTTGAGAAGGAGGGATTAAGGTATGCATTGGAAAGTGGTTCAAAGGGACACTTGAGAAGGAGGGATTAAGGTATGCATTGGAAAGTGGTTCAAAGGGACACTTGAGAAGGAGGTATTAAGGTATGCTTTGGAAACTGGTTCAAAGGGACACTTGAGAAGGAGGGATTAAGGTATGCATTGGAAACTGGTTCAAAGGGACACTTGAGAAGGAGGTATTAAGGTATGCATTGTAAAGTGGTGCAAAGGGACACTTGAAAAGGAGGGATTAAGGTATGCATTGTAAAGTGGTTCAAAGGGACACTTGAGAAGGAGGGATTAAGGTATGCATTGGAAAGTGGTTCAAAGGGACACTTGAGAAGGAAGGATTAAGGTATGCATTGGAAAGTGGTTCAAAGGGACACTTGAGAAGGAGGGATTAAGGTATGCATTGGGACGTGGTTCAAAGGGACACTTTAGAAGGAGGGATTAAGGTATGCATTGGAAAGTGGTTCAAAGGGACACTTGAGCAGGAGGTATTAAGGTATGCATTGGAAAGTGGTTCAAAGGGACACTTGAGAAGGAGGGATTAAGGTATGCATTGGAAAGTGGTTCAAAGGGACACTTGAGAAGGAGGGATTAAGGTATGCATTGGAAAGTGGTTCAAAGGGACACTTGAGAAGGAGGGATTAAGGTATGCATTGGAAACTGGTTCAAAGGGACACTTGAGCAGGAGGTATTAAGGTATGCATTGTAAAGTGGTTCAAAGGGACACTTGAGAAGGAGGGATTAAGGTATGCATTGGAAAGTGGTTCAAAGGGACACTTGAGAAGAAGGGATTAAGGTATGCATTGGAAACTGGTTCAAAGGGACACTTGAGAAGGAGGGATTAAGGTATGCATTGGAAAGTGGTTCAAAGGGACACTTGAGAAGGAGGGATTAAGGTATGCATTGGAAAGTAGTTCAAAGGGACACTTGAGAAGGAGTGATTAAGGTATGCATTGGAAAGTGGTTCAAAGGGACACTTGAGAAGGAGGGATTAAGGTATGCATTGGAAAGTGGTTCAAAGGGACACTTGAGAAGGAGGGATTAAGGTATGCATTGGAAAGTGGTTCAAAGGGACACTTGAGAAGGAGTGATTAAGGTATGCATTGGAAAGTGGTTCAAAGGGACACTTGAGAAGGAGGGATTAAGGTATGCATTGGAAAGTGGTTCAAAGGGACACTTGAGAAGGAGGGATTAATAGATAGTTAAAATTAAGTTTGGCTAAACAATATAACAAAATGACATAATTAACTAACCTATAGATGTACTCATCGGCTGCGGGAGGAACCAATGCAACGTGTGTGCAATTGATCGCACCCATGACGTTGGGCATGTCGGCGATATTATAAAAACCCAACTTAAGCGCGTTCCAGGCTACCATGTCGTCCGGAAAGGAAATATATTTGGGACTAAGGGTAGCCATGCCATCCAGAAACTTGGATAGCGTGTGGCTCAGCGTAGGCTGGGACATCCCCATGGAGAGGGCACCCAGCCTCTGGAGCGAGCCGTTCGCCAAAAATTGCAGGCAGCCAAGCATCTTGGTCATACCTGAAATTGCTTGCCCCTTCCTCGTGGTGCTGGCTAACCATGGCCCCAGCTCGCTATACAATTTATGGAGGGAAGCGCGATTAAGTCAGGTGAGCTCGAACAGGCTCAACGTCATGCATGCGTATCTGAACTAACGCAAATGATCAGATTTCGATCCGTCCATCGAAAGTGCGTATATGCGAACATACGCATGGAAAAAGTAACGTAAAAAACAAAAAACAAGGCAAACATTCAAAATAAATACACAGACACATACGAAAGCGCATGCGAATGTGTCTCTGAATCAACCCTATACTGTGTTTATAGCATTTAATCAATTCATTTTGGTCATTTAGGGATTTTTCATGCAGATAAAAATAAAACAGCATTTTACCTTGCCAAGTATTTCTCCAGCGCTGTGCCTCCTCTCAGCTTGGTGCCCTGAATAAGGAAAAATACTTTGTTATCTGCCTCTCCAGCGCCACCCTACTGATGTGGGCCACCAATACTAGTTATAACAGCTAGTCCAGACCAAACCTCCCTCTGTATTGATGGCTTGAATGGCACTCTCAGAGCTGGCATTCAAGCCCAGCTAACCTCTCCCTCCTTCCCATCACACCCAGCCTCCTCCTAGCAAGTGCTTTGGCCCTGATTATTATGCAGCATCACAGCTCCAATGGCCACGCCCACTTGCTTCAGAAGAGAAATCATGGTAACCTTGATTTCTTGGCCATTTCTTTTTCAATTTAAAAATGGAAAACAGTTTAGGACAGGGCCAAACGTAGCCAACACAATGGGATAACAATTGCCCTAGGCCAAAAATATGCTTTAATAAAACTTTAGTGGTTTACAGAAGACCAATACTTCATTATCACTGCTTTTTGACTATTCCTAATGTTGTTCCTCTTCAGTGGGACACCTGTTTAAAACACTTTGCGCATCGTTCATAACTTGGTGGTGGATCGGACCCAGCTATGGGAATACATGCTTGATACTTGCTATATGAAGGTATGAGATTCATAGTTTGATCTGATAATTTGATTATTGTATTATCTCTTGAGCATTGAGATTGATACATTCTTTAATCTTAGTTAAAGTGGACCTAAACCCAGGATTTCCACTATCCTGGGTTTTGGTCTGCCCCCATGGGGCACCCTGCTTTGGGATAGACAACCATTCCCCTGTCTTTCTTACCTTTCCTCAAGCTTCATGCGTGGCCATGCACAACTGGGGGCTCATTGGACAGGCAAGCTTATTAGGCGAATGGGGGGGTATGACAGAGCGGGGCATCCCAGTTTGAGATGCCCCTGGGAGAGGAAATCAGCTGACCCTGGAGTCTCATAGATTCCAGGGCCAATTCTGGTCTGCTGTAATCTATATGAATCACAAAATTATTTTTTTACATGATTGTTTACACTACACACATGATACAATATTGTTTAATTTGATTATATTTTCATAAATCATACTCCTAATTAAATTATATTTTATGATTTTAGATACATTATTTATTTATTGCAACTACAGTGACATATTACTACACATGATTATTTGATCAAATACTTTACATGTAAATCATGAATTAATATTTTTCCCGTTCCTAGAATCCAATCCCCTTGATCTTATATTAATTTCTTTTAATGTATTTTAATGATTGTATTATCTCTGGGTCATTAAGCATTTGATAGAACTTGATAGCACTTCATGGTGGATTCTATGGAGACATTTTTTGATGTTAATTAAAGGATAAGTATTGTTAGCCAACTGCTCTGGTGACAGACTGGTTTATTTTCATTGATGACACTCCTCTGCCTCTCAGCTGATAAATAACTTCTAGTGCAGTAAAAACTGCTAAATACAGTTGACTGTTTTTCTGTTACATTTGTATCCAAATGTAACAAGCTATCTGCACCCTGCAGAGAAGTGTCATTAAAGTGGACCAAAATCCAGGATTTTGACTATCCTGGGTTTAGATCCTTGCCCCCAGATCGCCCGGTCCTAAAGCGCATGTGCAGCCTCTCATTCAGTCAGCATGCTGGCGCGTGACCGGCACAATACTGTATTTCCTCCTTGAAATACAATTTTAGTTCAAGGTTTTTTATTTTTATTTGTATGTTTTTCTGGAGTTCCACTTTAAGTAAAAATAGTCTATTAGCCGCAGAGATTTTTCTATGGCATTTATAAGGCCTGGCCTGGCTTTGTTTTGCAGTTGCGTGCCTGTCAGTTCATCCTTCGCTGGTTAATATGCCACTAGAGCTGCTTCTCAAAATGCTGTCATGTCATTGGATGTGAGTTTAATGTTTAGAAACAGAAATATCTGGAGAGACAACAGTGTTCTGTATTTCTGCTCTAATTATTCCACCACCAATGAGGAAAACACAAGTCGCAGCACTGCCCCTCGGGGCCAACAAAAAGGAGGAGACCTCTTCGGAAGGCACTGAATGATTTTACCAGGGGTTTGCTACAGTATTCAGGTTTATGCATGTGACAAGGATGGGGGCAGCCATTTTTAGATGGCTTTGCACAAATATAAAGTAAAATGCAACATGCTTTCCATAAAGCTGGATCTTAAAGAGGAACAACGTTTTGGATGTCTGGCAAGGCAGATTTGGGGTGCCCGCTGTGCCCAGCCAATCATCTGAGAGTAAAAAAGGTCAAATTTAACTGATTCAACAGAACATTCAACATCAAAAAGTGGTTCTTCTTTTTCGTTTTGGTTTGAAATGGGTTGTTTCCCTACCAAAAATGCACTTTGGAGTAAAAAGTGCAAATAGGAATTAGAAGATCACGTCTTACACCCAGTGCTAAATCGACATTGGCAACTAAGAAAGGAAAAATACCCGAGCTTCAAAGGGCCAGCTTGCAAGACTTCCAGATCCAGAATCAAGTTCTCCCCATTGGCTATCAACCCGTTAAACTTTAACAGTCTAGTCGAAGCCAAAATATTTACAGATCCATTAAATTATCTAGCAATCTTGCAGGGTACTTCATGTTCTAGGCTCATAATCCATTGATTCATAATTTTTTGAAACTTACCTATGTACAAATGCAGCATTTGAGCATTAGCTTGCTCTCTCAACCGCAGCACTAACATGTAAGAAAGCTCTGAGTCAGCTGTAAGCTGCAGGTTCATGGATTCTATACAATGGGGTCATGCTAAATATTTTGGTAAAGCCAGTGTGACTTGCACCATGCATTGCGGTGTGGATTGCAACCTGCATCCCGGTGAGTTTTTTAGCGATAACACACAAAAAAGTGTAAACAAAAGCCTTTGTCCTTCATTGTCCCCCCCAAAAAAAATCACCTGTACATGTAAAAGGGCATTTTTACAGTTTAGGTACATTACTTGGGGAATTTTTACAGTTTAGATACATTACCCTATTTTTCGCCCTATAGGACGCACCTGCCCATAAGACGCACCTAGGATTTGGGGGAGGAAAATAAGAAAAAAAATATTTTTAACCAAAAACGCACCATTACAGACAGTGTGGCATTCCCCTATCCCACTCCGATAGGCCGTGTGGGATGCCCCCATTCCATAAACAGTGTAGCATGCCCCCATCCCATTCCCTGTATACCCAGTGTGGCATTCCCCCCTCCCATTCCCCATATAGGCAGTGTGGCATTCCCCCCTCCCATTCCCCATATAGGCAGTGTGGCATTCCTCCTCCCATTGCCCATATAGGCAGTGTGGCATCCCCCCTCCCATTCCCCGTATACCCAGTGTGGCATTCCCCCCTCCCATTCCCATATAGGCAGTGTGCACCCCATTATCATAAGCAGTGTGACATTCTCCCCTCCCATTCCCATATAGTCAGTGTGCACCCTATTATCATAAGCAGTGTGGCATCCCTCCCTATTCCCCATATAGGCGGTGTGCCCTCCCCCATTCCCATAGGCAGCGTGGCCTTCCCCCTCTCCCCATGATCATAGGCTGTGTGGCATCCCCCTCCTCCCATTATCATAGGGTGTTTGGCATCTCCCTCCACCCATTCCCAGTGTGGCACCCCATTATCATAAGCAGTGTGGCATCCCCCCCCCCCCATATTCCCCATATAGGCAGTGTGCCCTCCCCCATTCCCATAGGCAGTGTGGCATCCCCCCCTCCTATTCCCCATATAGGCAGTGTGCCCCCCATTCCCATAGGCAGTGTGGCATCCCCCTCCCCCATTATCCTAGGCTGTGTGGCATCCCCCCTTTCCCCATTATCATAGGCTGTGTGGCATCTCCCTCCCCCCATTCCCATTGGCAGTGCGCCATCCCCCTCCCCTCATTATCATAGGCTGTGTGGCATCCCCCTCCCCCCATTATCATAGGCAGCGGCGGGCTCTGTCCCGGCCCCACCGCTGCTATCGCTGTCTTTTCAGGCAGCAATAGCAGCGGCAGGACCAGAGACAGCGCCCGCCGCTCCTCCATCTGCTGCCTCTTCCTGGGCACGGACGAACACCCAGGTCAGGGCAGCGGGTGGGCTCGGCGCAGGCCACGCCCACCTGCTGCACGGAGTTGGGTGCTCGCATGTGCCCCAGCCGGAAGGCAGCAGATGGAGGAGCAGCGGGCGCTGTCTCTGGCCCTGTCGCTGCTATTGCTGCCTCAAAAGACAGCGATAGCAGCGGTGGGGCCGGGACAGAGCCCGCCGCTCTTCTGTCTTCTTCTGGGCTCTGTCAGTGTGGCAGGCAACGCGGGAGCGTTACATTCACCCGATAAGGCGCACGGACATTTTCCCCCCACTTTTGGGGAAAAAATAAGTGCGCCTTAAAGGGCGAAAAATACGGTACTTTTCCAGTAAGGATTTTTTTTTAATTTTTGGAAATAACAGCACCCTATAGCCTGTGTTTAATATTCTTACCTCATTGGAAAAATGATGTGCCTAACCTATAAGAATGCCCCATCACAGGTACAGTAAATTTTTCAGGAAAAAGGTAGAAAAAATATTTATTTGCACCTTTTTGTGTCTAAACACTTAAAAGCTCACCAAGATGCAGGTTGCAATCCACACAGCAATGCACACTGCAAGTCACTGGCTTCACTAAATAATTAGCATGACACTCAATAGGGGCCATGCTAAAGATCTGATAAAGCAAATTTAGGTGTGAACTGAAGTTTACATCTGAGTGTGCTTTTGTACTTGAGCACACAAGAAAATTCTAAAAAAACATTTCTGTTCCAGTATTTCCCAAACACTCACCTACCCTCATTTTGTGAAAGTTTGGTAACAACAGCACCCTATGGGGTATGTAGAAAAAATGTAAATTCTTTAGCATGCCCCATAGGCTGTTGTTAATTCCAAACTCTCAAAAAAATATCCTTAGTTCATTGGGCAAATGATGGACTGTAAAAATGCCCCATCGCAGGCAAAGGTTATTTTTTAAAAGAAAAGGTAGAACAAATATTTTTATTGCATTTTTTGGTGTGTTAAAGTTAAAAAGCTCACCCAGATGTAGGTTGCATTGCACACCAGAATTTGCATTTTCTGGTGCACTTTCTTTAGCATGACCCTGAATGTATCACTGCAGGGTATCACTCTTGGTACTAATGTAATGGAGTATAACTTTTCTTGCTTTTTACATTGCACAGCGCAGAAAGAGGCAGCAGCTTGAATTTTAAAAACTCTTAAGTGCTAGTTTAAATCGGACTGGCACAGTTGGAAAATAAAATTCCCAAAGCTCCCTTGCCCCATCTGCATGCATGATATTGAATCATTTACATTTGCTCCTGCATCCACTGCTGAAATGCTGCCTCACCGATTTTGTAGTGGTAGCGGACATTTTGAAGCTTCCTCTCCCAGCATCTCAGCCATGCTGCTTCAGCAGCCTGCAGATGCATGAACCGCCATTTTGTTTTTAAGATTTACTACAGCGGGAATTAGAAAAAGGTAAATTTTATGTGCAGCAATCCGAATTTCTCTAGGGAGGAATGCATATGAGCACTGTTTGTTGTATTTTTTGTGTTTGTTATATTGCCCAGGTTTAATCTATTTTTAACCGTTGGTCCACTTTAATTACTTTTAGTATTGTTGTCCTTAAAAGATGACTGTCATAAGTTTCAGTGGCTGGGAAATTCCGACCCCCCCCCCCCCTAGGTTTTGCTAGCCTTAAACTTGTGAAAACCTGTTTTGCTGGGCCCTAGGTGGGTAAGTATAGGAATTTCCCAGCCACTGAAATTTTTTATAGATTTTTATCATTTTTCATTCATTTTTTTCGTGACCTTGTCATCTTTTAAGGACAACAATACTAAAAGTAGTTAAAGTGGACCAATGGTCAAAAATGGATTAGACTTGGGCAATTTCAGACATCTGGACATCAAAGTAATATCGGGGTATAACTGAGAGGGGGTCTTAGGAAGAGGGTCCGAGGAGGAGGAGAGGAGGTGAGGCCTCCAGCTTGGAGGTCCACTTGTGGGATCCCCTGTCAGGAGAGAAAATGTATCGGTTGCTGGTCAGGTAATGCTCCTAAGTCTGTCTTAACCACTGTATATGTGTATGCCGGTCATATAATTCTCAATTATAGTGTGTTGTATCTTGTTGTTTTGTAAGATTTGATTGCATCTTGTGTTATTTGTACCCCAATATAAGTAGTTATTTACCATTGGTCTCTGGGTTCTTTGAAATAACGGATAAGAACTACAATCTTTTGCATGTATCCACTGCGTTACCATTGGCCAGTTATTTAATAATACATATATATATATATATATATTTGTTTGCCTATTTTAGTTGAGCCAGGCATGATATATATATATATATATATATATATTGGTTATTATTTTAGTTATCAAATTGTTTACATATCTGGCTTAAGCAGGCATGAGTTATTATTCTACTAATCATTGATATATATATATTTAACGCCAGCCTCAACTGCAGATTTTTATTGTTCAAATGAATCTACTTACCAAAGTATCTAGTTTAAAAAAATATTCTTTAGGGACATGGCATGGTATTGTATGGAACAAAGACAATCATTTTGGTAAGATCACCATTTTAACAATATTTACACTTCCTAACCATGAAAAGGTTGGAAGGTCCCAATCGGTAAGGCGCTCTTACACGATATCTGTACTACCAGCTATGTAATCGAGGGGTTAGCCCATTTAATTGGGAAGCTCTTTTTAAAGTTTTCTACCTCTTTATCTTGAAAACCAACTAAGAGAGCTTGTTATTTTTCCAAGTTAACTTTAAAGTTGGAAAGCCTACCATATCTCTACCACTTTAAATACTACACATGTGGATTACTGATATATGAGAGTAAACATCTGCATATGCAGAGACCTTATGTATCTCTCCCCTTTGTATCCTGGTTATCCCTCAATGTCTTCATTAACGGTTCCATAATCAATTGGAAAATTAATGGTGATAGGGGACACCCCTGCTTTGTCCTATTGTATATTCTAATCTCTGGTGATAGGGTCCCCATTTACTTTTATTTTCACAGATAGTTTTGAATATAGGCTAACAATCAGGCGCAACATCTTATTTTCTATACCTATATACTTCGACACTTCATTCGTGAACCCCCAATTTATCCTGTGGAATGCTTTTTGCATCCATCGACAGGACAAACAGGGGGTTCCTCACTTGTTCCGATCTTGCAATGATGTTGTCAAACCCCATGGGACACTCATATTCTTGGTGAGTCCACAGCCCCCAATCTCCACTGCTAGCTTGACCTACAGACAAGCCCCATTCGCCAGAACACTTTAAACGCCTCACCGGACACAGTTGCCCCCAGGACTTGGTAGCACAAAGATTGTAAACTTACAGGGGTGAAGGCGGATGAAGCAGAGGTAAGACTGGGTGTTATCAGGCAAGCCGGGGTCATACACAGATAATCGGTCCTCACGATATTCTAAGGGAGAAGCACAAGAAGGGTCAAAGAACAAGCCAAGGGTCAATCAATAAGGCCAAGCCGGGTAATCAGAGGGTTCATAGTACAATGTATGAGATAGGTTTTTTAGTCGGAGTCCAGGCAGCGGTCACAGAATGGTCAAGCAAGCTAGGTCAGCAACGGTAAACAATCATAATTCACAGGAACAATAGCAGCAGAATGCTATCACGGGCGGTGAGAGAGTGAGGGAGGAAAAACCTTTATAGGGCTGAAACGGATGGGATTGGCAGTGGGGAACTGGGCTCATTGGAAGAACTAATAACATATGGGCTGATTGCCCAGATAAACCTTTATGGCGTTTTGCCCACAGTAACCTTTGGGCTCATTGGCCCTTTAAAACTGAGACAACCGCACAAGCATGGCCAGTCGATCAGGGGATGCGGCAGTGATAGAAAGGAACGCTCTGTGCCAGGGCTGACTGCTGACACGGCTGCCGGATGACAGAGGCCCCAGCACGCCGCCTGAGCAGCCGTCTGGGGACAACACGGGATGAACAGGTAAGTGTGTCGTGACAAATGTTCATGATTCTCAAAATATTGACCTTGACTTCCCTTTCGGTATAACTCCGAATTGGTCATTTCTATTATATCTGGGGACATATAGGCTAACCATTTAGAAAGGCTGGGCGTGGGAGCGCACATGGCGAAAGAGAAGCCTGGGATGCTGCGCCAGTGGAGATTGTGTTGCCGGACCCAACGTGATCAGGTAAGATGACCAGTTCCCCGGTGGGTTTCACACAGCGGGGGCAGGCTAGATTCCAGGGCCCAACAGCGAGGGTTTTGACCCACTTTGATACCTCCAATTAAAAATGTCCATATATATGGAGGCATCCATCTTGCCATAGGCCGAAAAGGCAGTTTCATCTGGCACCTTGTGCAAATGCTGCTACTACAAGAAAATTCATGATGCTAGTTGTGGAGGCTGTTTGACGTAGTGGAGACCCCTGGGCACAAACCTCTCAGGCCTTACTTATATTCCAGCCCTGATTACAAGAAAAAGTACAGGAGAGGTGAAAATTGGATGCATTTAGTGATGTCAGTGCTGCGCATCCTCCATAATTCATTAGATATAATTATTGCATTTAATAAAGCCTTTGATTGTTCACCCCTTTAGATCTTCAGTTTCTCTGTTTTATTAAAGAAGTGTATGTTTTCATAAAGGATCACAGAAAAGAAAGCTGGCACTTGCATCTCTTCAATCAATCAACTCCTGTTTGCTAATTATTCTGCATTAATTAGAAGGAAGAGACACTTTTGTAGGCATGAAATTGTTAGCATGTTAACGAGCTGTCATGACTCATCCAATTAAGACATTATCAAAGTAACAACAACATGCCGATTACTCTGCTGCTCCTCGCAGCGGGGAACCATTACTGCCGAAATGATCCTTGAAGCCCCTCTAGTGACTGACAATCACATTCTAGTGAGCAAAGAGGTACTTAAAATTAATGAACTGGTATGTGTACATGGAGAAAACTACAGTAGGCCAATAAGATAATAATTAGAATAATACATTAGCGATGAGCAAATGGCTATGTCAGACATTTTAATGACTAGTTTAGCCTCAAACAGCCTCTGTTCAGAAGTAGTTCCGATACATTTCTGGATTTCGGAGGACCTGTTAAAGTGGAACATTGGGGGAGGTTAAAACCTCCCCTAAGCTCCCCCCCCCTCCGGTTTTACCTTTGGGAAGTATTTACTCACCTCAGCAAGGGATACTTCTTCTTGGACCCTCGGTTTCCAGGTGAAGTTCAGACGGGCGGCACCATCTTGCATCCCATAAGGCACTGCGCGCACCCCCCGATCTCGCATCTGGGGCCGTCCAAAATCCCGCAAGCCTTCGCTGAACGGAGCGGGACTTTCAAGACTGTCAGATGGCTAAGTCGACACAGTGGGCAGTGATCAGGCCCTAAAGCAGGGGATGTCACCGCAGTAGGCTGCAGCAACATCCAAAAAGTAAGTAGGGGCCAATGGGGGGGGGGGGGGAATCAACCTATTTTTATTTTCAACAGGACAACTATAGGCAAAATAAAAATCACGCTCTAATAATAAAGGTTATTATAAGATGCTGCAGTACTCCAAGCTAATTGGTCAACTATTTTAAAGGAACATATGCATCAGAAACTAGACGTGAAATACGCAGTTGTGTTTACTCATGTCTCCAAATGTAAATAGATGTTTGCTGCTCTGGCAGCCGAAAACACTGCAAGTGTAAAAGGTAAAAGGTCGTAGAAGAGGGGGCATAAGGCCGCCGCACTGATGCAGTGTCAGGGACCGTGTGTGGTGTCAATGTAGCACCAGTGTCCCAGAGAGAAGGAGGTGGCATGTCTAGGTAAGTATGTCAGCAGACAGCAGGTACATACATTCCGCAGAGGTGGTGGAGGCAGCGTGCGCAAGGCCCTCTCGTTCCACGAGCCCGGGGGCACATGCCTGCACTGCCCCTATGGTATGTATGCCACTGAAATGTAATAAACTAGCATTTATTACAGATAAATCCAGGCCAAACTTCTGTAGGGAGGTTTAAGCTGTACTCTTGCTAACACATAATAGAAAGTTTGAAGGGGATAATAGAAAATAAATGACAATTGTACTACAGTTATTTATAGCTGAAACTACAAAGATAAATGTAGAATCTTTCAGTGGTGTGAGTTATGGATCTCTTAAAGTGGACCACAACCCTTTAGTTCCAGCTCTGAAGTCTAAAAGCCACCATGGCCGGACTATTTCCTGTCTCCAAATAGGGATGCCCCATTCTTTAGAACCTTCAAGTTTTACAGGATATCAATAAGGTGATCTCACGGCACATACGAGGATCATGTTGGGTCCATTTGACTTTCAACCTATAAAAAGCCAATTTTCTGCAATACTGACCAATCCTGGGTCATATCGGTGCTTACTCATACAATTAACAGAGACACTTATCCCACAATATAAAGCCAGTGTCATCCAATTACATTGCTGAAAGCATCTCATGGGTCCTGTAGTTGCTGCCATCCCGAGATGGAACAGGGCAGACCCAGCACAAGTCAAAGTTGGCGAGGATGCCAACCAGACAAGCCACCAACAGCCCAACCCACATTAGTGTGATGATTCCCACCAACGTATAGAAGAAGGAGATCCTGGTCCCCTCGGTGAGGAGCCAGGGCTTTCCCTCAGTCAACTGACTATCCACCCACCCAACAGGAAAGTGCCCATGTACTAGGGCAGGAAGGTTTTCTTAGTGATGAAAACTAAAAACACCTAGGCCAGGCCTGGCACGCCTGGTACATGACACACTCCATTCATTGCGTAAATGGAGTGGATGTGGGCGTGTCACTCTGACTGAAGGCTGATGGGCCTGTGTCTGACATGGAGACGGAGTCGAGGTCCAACAACTCTGGATTAGATCAAGCAATCAGGTGAGTTTGTTTTATTGCAGACAAAAACACAAAAAATGCAAGTTCAGTAAATTGCCTAAAGCCCCACTTTGGTAATCAGTGGCATAAACTATTTGAAAGGCCTTAACCGCATGCAGATGTTATGGAATAGCAGGCAGATTCTATGCTGCATAACTGCATGGCAGCGGCCATCTTGCCACATACATGAGTCCGGTTTATATAGAAACCAAAGCCCACAGTCACAATTGTCTCACATATCAGTGCAATCCTCCTTTATTTCTAGTAGAAATCCATCAGTTGTGATGACTCATTGCTCTGCTGCATAGCTGAAAGAGTTGTATCATTTTATAAGATACATATCTTTACACTGAAATTGAATGGGAGGTGCAATCCAGATTCCACAGTGAACAGTGATAAAGAAACATTGTCACATGTTTCCCCTCACACACAGGGTCACACAATAGGGTTGATTTAGAGCTGTTTTTCTTGAAGTCTTGCTACCAACCAAATATCACGCTAAATGAATGAATCATACAAACGGGAAAATGGACAAGAATGGAAATTTTCACACAAAGAAAATGTCAGGAAAGGGGCCCTGAATCAACCCTAATCTCTCTAGCAGCTGTTTTTTTAGTTTGTGTGTTTATATAACATAATACACAAGCTGCCCGTGTTTCTGAGGCATTTATCTCTCTATCTCGCTTCTGCTGGCACAGTTCTCCCCTCATGCTTATGTGTGACAAGATGGCTTCTCCCATGCAGTTCTGCAGCAGAGAATCTGGCTGTTATTCCAGAACATCTGCATGAAGTTAAGACCTCTCAAATAGTTTTTACCAGAGGGGGCTTTAGGGGAGAAATTTACTAAACGATTTTGTGTTATTTTGATCCACTTTAATGCCCAAACAATCAATTTAAATATGTAACTATTAACAATGCAAAACCATTCCTAATAAGAGGAGACCTGATATAAATACATAATCAGGGTACAATGAAGGCTCCCGATTGCCCTCACACACATGCGTTTCGTGGCCGATTGCCACTTCTTCAGTGTTTTGACAGTACTGAAATGTCAGCCTTATTGACATAAGCATCCAGTCCATGTGTTATATTTTTTGTCCTCGGGAAAGTTAAACCAAATGGAGATTTCAGTTCTCAATCTAGTCCAGATGAGCTCCTGCCAACTCTGTTAATTAGTTTTCTGTTTTCATTAGGTATTAAAGCTATTCCCGTACTGCTTCCAGCTAACTCTGACCTTAGTAAAAGTATTTAAGTGTCCCCTGACTGGAGGCTGAATATATCCAGTGCGAGAATTAAATAATCCAAATGGATCAGCGGAATCCACAGCTGCAGGTGACAAGGGGATCAAGTACTTATTCGCACTGCATGAATCAAATTTTCCTCAAGATTTAAAGGCGCTTTATCGTCAAATCACCCAATATTAAAAAATCTATAATTAATTAATTAATCATAGAAACATACTTAACAGTGAGAGGTGGGGTCACTTATATACCCCAACTGAAAAAAATCCTACAGAGCTGGTGGCTTTCTTTAAAGAGGAACAACACACGTGAATTTACTTTCCTGTGTGTTGTTTACTTCTCTGAATTGGGATGCCCCACTGTGTGTACCCCCCAGGTCGCCCCGTTTCACTCGCCTTCCTTCCACTCCCACAGCGCAGACTCGGGAGAGAGTGAATGCGCTGATTGGCTGAGTGGCTCGCTCAGCCAAGCAACGTCTCGCTGTCACTCAGCTCTCTTTGGGGCCGAGGACGGCTAAGCCGCCTGGGCGGCTAAGCAGCTGGGCGGCGCCGAAGGGAGCGGAGCGGCACCGCCAGCCGCATCCCCAGTCCACTGCCGTCCATTCAGGAAGGTCGCGCGCACGCACGGCTAGGGGTAAGCGGGGATGCGGCCGGAACACCTCTATACCAGAGGTCACAATGACTCTCTACCAAAAGGGTGACATGCCTGGCCAATTATCTGCATCCCCAAAGCCCAGGCGGATGTACAAGACCCCGGTGCCTGAGTGGGCTATGCAGGCTGGTAGCCTTCGGGCTGGTGGCTGGTAGCTCATGTCTACCATCCCCCATAGCTGGTGGCCAGGCTAGTTTTGGTGGAGAGAGGGGACCCCAGGGTGTTTTTAGAAAAAAATAATTAAAAAAGTATTTTAAGGGTTTACTTCTCGAAAACTAACTGCAGGGTGCAGTTATTTTAAAAAATAAAAAAAAAATAAAATTACAATAAGACCTTCTTTTATTAAAGCTGAACAAAACCCAGAGCTGCGAGCCCTGGACTTTAAAAAATGGCTTGCCTCCCCCCAGGGTATCACGAGTCCGGATGCCCTGCTGTATAAAAAGCCCTGGGCACTGGGAATCACTAACCTTTTCCCGAACCACTGGTGCATGTATGATCTTTGGCTCTGCTCCTTTTCAGCAAATAGCTCAGATTTTTATAATGGGGGGCGAGATCGGCCACATCCTCTGCATCCTCAAGCTGTGCATGTGTGCACGCTCTCACTCCCCATTGAAATCAATGAGAGCCATTTGCCTGGGCTCTGATTTGACGAGTGTCCACACATGCACCAAGGATGTAAACACTGCAAAGAAAGACTGCGCATATACTGCTGGATCGAGAAGAGGTGAGTTTTAATGGGCAAACTGGGGGGGTTTCAGGAATTGGGGTGCCCTGGACGCACGGAACAAACCCAGGAAACTCAAAATCCCGGGTTTTGTTTAAAAGCCCAAACTCTTGTATAATAATATATGATTTTCCTGAAAATTTCTGCAGAAATCACAGTTAAACAGGTATAGTGCAAAAAGCTGAAAACACGTCTGGCAAAAGAGGGTGACAAAACTATTAGGTAGACAGGCATTGAAGGGGTTAAAGCCATTATACCATGCCAGAAAAAGATAAACATTTCTGAATAGTGATTGAAGCATGCAGTGGCTCCCATTCTCAGGAGCCGTGAACATTTTTGAGACAAGGACCCCATGCAAGCTGCTGCAGGGTGTGGGTGGGGGGGGGGGGGGGGGCACAAGGTGAACATCCATTTTCTTTTTAGGTTATATTCAGACAGATACTTTAAACTAGATCAAAAGCACATAAAGACTCTTGGCCCATCAAGCAAGTTTCCAAGCGGCACCTGGATTTAGTATGCGCTACTTATAGAGAAAAGATGGTGCAAATAAACATTTTCTAGTTCCTGTCAAATTCTAGGATAAGGTCACTCCTTATTGATGCTGTACAAATTCTAATGAACTTGGCCATCCAACCATTCCTGATCTAAGCTGTTCCTGATCCTCTGAAAATGGAGACTGAGCCATTTCCTAAAAAATGCTCAGCCGCTGTGAATATATATTGGACTAAATGCGGTTGATTCCTGTTTTAGCTCTTTTTTTCACCTTAAAAGGAACTTCGGTTTAAAAGATTTCATGGCTGTCCAAGTCCCACTACCTGGAGCATCCCAAGTTGGGATGCCCTGCTGCCTTACCTCTTCCTGAGCCCTCTCCTTAACTCAGTGCCATGGGCGCGTTCACAGCATACCTCTAGCTGTGGGTGTACCAGTGACAGGCCTTTCTGAATGGCCGATGTGACAACACCGACAGCTAGGCAGGGCCACATTAAGTGTGGTGGAGGCCCCTGGGCACAAAATCTGGTGGAGGCCCCAGATACAGTATTTTTTTCCTTTAAAATAATTGTCCAGACAAGTAATTGATTGGTGGTTGTCTGGCACCTGCCTAGTTACTGGAATGTCAGATCGAGTCCCTTGTGCCACCTTTGTGCGGGTGCGTGGAACTCCTGTTTTGCCATTCTGGACGGAGGGTAGTGTAGTCTCCCAGCTGGTCCAGCAGAAGTTCCCTGCATTGAGCTGCCGGAGGCCGTGCTTGGTGGCTTATGTGCAGTGAGTGGCCCGCCGATTGACAGCTCTGCACCCATCACTGTAGCGTTGCTGACGGCGGCTTTGCTGCTCTAGACTCTGTCCTGCCCTGTGGTGGCTTTGGCTGCAGGTTTGCAAAAACAAAAAAAAAGGTTTGCCCAGGCATGGGGGGTCCCCATTGCCACCGCTTCATTGCTGATCCTGCAGCCCGTCAGACCAAATATTGAAAAGACCCCTGGACCAGACCATAACCCAAAGGTTGGTGGAGGCCCCCTTTGCAGGACATGTGGTGGAGGCACCGGGGCATATGCCCCTTGCACCACCCTCACAATTCAACCCTGCAGCTAGAGCTGAATGAGGATCCGTCTCGTCTACATTTGGTTTCAGCCACACCTTCACTGTCGAAAGACCAATAAGGTTAGTGGAATGGGCAAACTTTGGGGCTAGTGTCCCCATTGACTTCTGTTGAAGAGAAGGGGGAGTACTCTGTCTCATACATCCCAATAGAAGACAATATCAGCCACAGCCATAGGAGCAGAAGCCTCTGCTCCCATGAAGTCCAAAACCACTCCACCCACCCTTCCCTCCCTCCAAACACTGTGCTAAGCATAATTTGGGCAATAAAATAAAAACAAAAATGACTCACTGCCGGGGCAAGCGATTTGCACAGAAAATGAAGCTGGGGTGTTGAGCGACAGGTCAGTCTCTCAATCCTGTGCAGCAGTGTAACTGTACTGGTCTGTAACTCAAGTCCAACTGTCACTCAAGTGCATGCAGCGACCCCCCTTTCGGCATCAGGGAAGGATTGCAGCAATCAGGTAAGTTGTTTTTTTATTTTAATGCCCAAATCAAGCTTTGCACAGGAGGAAGAGGGGATGTTGGGGATTCCAAAAAGCAAAAAGCTTAGACTTCCTCTTTAAGACTTAAAAAGTGCCCATTAATATTTACACCAATAACCAATCACTATGTATTAATCTAGAATTGTAAAATTAAAAAGTGTATTTAAAGGTAGATAAAGAGTGGGAAAGTATGGAATAACAGTGCACGGTAACAGGGTAGCCTCCATGCAATACGAGTTCTTGAATGAAGGCCAGTCCATATTTCTTACTTTCATTTGGACAACGTTGAGGTGCTGACTGTTCCTCTTTATACCAATCAGAGAGGATTTTCACGGCGAAGCAGCTGAGTTGCATAAGCGTTCCCTGGCAGCAGCGCAGTAAACATGGCACTGGCCCCAAGAAATACAAATGACGATGCCTGTCAAACTGATCTGGAAATAGAGACAAGCGTACTTGCAAAAATTTTCTTCTGGATGAGATACAAGTCATCCGTACAAAATGTAACCTTGGTCTTCAGTTGTTGTTTTAATATTAAATATACCCCCAAACTTCAAAAGTTTTTAGAGCTGAAAGGAATTGCCAGTGGGGCAGAATCACTTCACATCTGTTAAGCAGGAAAGGTGCTTATGGAACTCGCTGCCAGAGGAGGTAGTTATGAAGGATACAGTAAAAACGTTCAAAAGCGGCCTTGATGCCTTCCTGGCATGTAATAACATTTCCAGCTATGGCTACTAGACCACTGGAAGGAGATAAACAGGCTGAACTGGATGGACTAAAGTCTTTATTCAGCTTTACATACTATGTCACTATATTACTATGATGGGGGTGCATGTGCTGCCCGCACTGCCATCAGTTTTGACCCCCAGCACCTCTAGGGAGTTGGAGAGCTGAGCTTGCCTTGTCTGCAGTGCAAGCGGTGGTCACTAGAGGACAGTGCATCACTACGTCCCAAAGCATAAATTGAGGCACCGGTGAACTTTGTAAAGGTCGGTGACACACATGCGCTATTTGTGTTTTGTTTGTGTCTAGCGATGCCTGTGTAGACTCTTACTAGTTCAACTCTGCTCACCTCTTCACAACTTACCTGTGCTCACTTCACCTCTGTTTACCTCTGTCCACCTCTTCCTAACTCATCTCTGCCACCTCAAGTCTTCCGCTTGCTTATCCCACCTTACCTCTGCTCACCTCAACTCTACCTTTCTCTAGCCACCTCTGTTATTCCTTAACTCACCTCTGTCCAACACAGCTCTTCCTGTTCCACCACTGCCCACCTCTGTTTACCTTTTCCCACCATGCCTCTGCTCAACTCTACTTACCTCTACTAACCTAACCCTTGTGCATGTCTCTGTCTAGCACACATTTTCCTACGTCATCTCCACTGACCTCACCTCTGCCTACCTCTATCTAATTCTGCTCACCTTTGCATATACATGAAAGCAAATGCTTTGAGGTTAAAGCTAGTCTGCAGTAAAATGTGTTTTTCAGGCACTCGGGAAGCTTTGGCATTTTCCTGGTTTTGGAATAGGGAAGTGAGACACATTAAGCATAAGCAAGATGACTTCAGGAGGCTACTGGCACAGACCAGAGGCTAAGCGGCTGGAGACATGGGTTGGGAAAAGATGAGCAGCAGTGGCGTAACTAAATGTGACTGAACCTTGGTGTGAACGTTGAATGGGGCTCCAAATAGGATGCAGCTAGACAACTAAATACTGAAACAGCAGAGGAAGAGAACTTTTTTACTGTACATGATGCAATGAGAGCACAAATCTAATAAACAAGGTGGAGGAAGAACAATGATGGCCTCACCTAAACTTATGAGCCCCGGTGCAGTCGCAACCCCTGCACCTCTTGGGGCCCCACCACCAGATAGCTTATGGATCTATGTTCGGGAAGTCAAACATTACCTTTTTTATGCTTTGAAGGCAGCATGTGGCTGAAACTGGACACAAAGGTTTCACAGATAGGGTGGATGGGACATCTTCATCTACATTGTGTTTCATCTAGAGGCAGAAATGTGGCTGGATGCAAAAACAAGAAATCAGGTCACCTTGAACTGCCACCCCTGATTCCATCACTTTGCGCACATGTGTCCCGGTGTGCGCCTCTCTACAGATTTCATGTGCTTTCTTCAGTGGCAGCAATCACCCTGAAGGAATCTTGTTGCCTTGATCCCAACTTTTATTTGAAAATGCCTTAGATACAGCCATGCGGCAGCAACGATCCTCTCAAGGAGTCTTGTTTCTTGTGAGGATGGAACATTTTCCCACTTCCGCTACATTATACCTGTTTGATCTAGAGGCAGAAATGTGGCTGAATGCAGACACAAGGAATCAAGCCACCTTGATACACCACCCCCGAACCCATCATTTTGCACACATTCATAGATATTGTCCTATATAGATTTAATGATCTTCCCTCAGTTGCAGCTATCATCCTGAAGGAATCCTGTTGCCTTAACTCCTTTTTTTGGAAACTGTATTAGATGCAGCCATGTGGCTACAACAGTCCACTAAAGCAATTGGGTAGCACATGCTTCCTTCAGGGGTAGCTATCACCCTAAAGGAACCATGTCACCCTGACCCCAACTCTTTTTTCTATTTAGAAAGACTGCTTTAGAGGCATCCATGCAGCCACATCAGTCTGCTCAACAAATCTGGAAGCCTTGATCTGCTTAGCTGGTTTATTGTATTATGTAATAAACTATTCAATGTCACTTTTCCACAATCAAAGGAGGCCACCTCTGTATGTGAGCAGGGGGCATCCCAAAAACTAGCATAAATATTTCAAGACTACCTGTCTAATAACTGCTTGCATTTTATAAGCAACGTCACTTTTCCACAATCAAAGGAGGCCACCTCTGTATGCGAGCAGGGGGCATCCCAAACACTAGCATTAATATTTCAAGACTACCTGTCTAATAACTGCGTGCTTTTTATAATCAACGTCACTTTTCCACAATAGAAGGAGGCCACCTCTGTATGTGAGCAGGGGGCATCCCAAACACTAGCATTAATATTTCGAGACTACCTGTCTAATAACTGCGTGCTTTTTATAATCAACGTCACTTTTCCAAAATAAAAGGAGGCCACCTCTGTATGTGAGCAGGGGGCATCCCAAACACTAGCATTAATGTTTCAAGACTACCTGTGTACTAACTGGTTGCATTTTGTAAGCAAAGTCACTTTTCCACAATCAAAGGAGGCCATCTCTGTATGTGATCAGGGAGCATCCCAAACACTAGCATTAATATTTCAAGACTACCTGTCTAATAACTGCTTGCATTTTATAATCAACGTCACTTTTCCACAATCAAAGGAGGCCACCTCTGTATGCGAGCAGGGGGCATCCCAAACACTAGCATTAATATTTCAAGACTACCTGTCTAATAACTGTGTGCTTTTTATAATCAACGTCACTTTTCCACAATTAAAGGAGGCCACCTCTGTATGTGAGCAGGGGGCATCCCAAACACTAGCATTCAAAGTTTGAGACTACCTGTCTAATAACTGCGTGCTTTTTATAATCAACGTCACTTTTCCACAATAAAAGGAGGCCACCTCTGTATGTGAACAGGGGGCATCCCAAACACTAGCATTAATGTTTCAAGACTACCTGTGTA
The DNA here is from genome assembly GCA_027917425.1 of Gastrophryne carolinensis. Lineage (NCBI taxonomy): Eukaryota > Metazoa > Chordata > Amphibia > Anura > Microhylidae > Gastrophryne > Gastrophryne carolinensis. The sequence goes on along the minus strand of CM051234.1, from coordinate 615,763,858 downwards.
CTAACTGGTGGCATTTCGTAAGCAAAGTTACTTTTCCACAATCAAAGGAGGCCACCTCTGTATGTGAGCAGGGGGCATCCCAAACACTAGCATAAATATTTCAAGACTACTGCTTGCATTTATAAGCAAAGTCACTTTTCCACAATCAAAGGAGGTCATCTCTGTATGTGAGCAGGGGGCATCCCAAACACTAGCATTAATATTTCAAGACTACCTGTGTACTAACTGGTTGCATTTTGTAAGCAAAGTCACTTTTCCACAATCAAAGGAGGCCACCTCTGTATGTGAGCAGGGGGCATCCCAAACACTAGCATTAACATTTCAAGACTACCTGTCTAATAACTGCTTGCATTTTATAATCAACATCACTTTTCCACAATCAAAGGAGGCCACCTCTGTATGTGAGCAGGGGGCATCCCAAACACTAGCATTAATATTTCAAGACTACCTGTCTAATAACTGCGTGCTTTTTATAATCAACGTCACTTTTCCACAATAAAAGGAGGCCACCTCTGTATGTGAGCAGGGGGCATCCCAAACACTAGCATTAATATTTCAAGACTACCTGTCTAATAACTGTGTGCTTTTTATAATCAACGTCACTTTTCCACAATTAAAGGAGGCCACCTCTGTATGTGAGCAGGGGGCATCCCAAACACTAGCATTCAAAGTTTGAGACTACCTGTCTAATAACTGCGTGCTTTTTATAATCAACGTCACTTTTCCAAAATAAAAGGAGGCCACCTCTGTATGTGAGCAGGGGGCATCCCAAACACTAGCATTAATGTTTCAAGACTACCTGTGTACTAACTGGTTGCATTTTGTAAGCAAAGTCACTTTTCCACAATCAAAGGAGGCCACCTCTGTATGCGAGCAGGGGGCATCCCAAACACTAGCATTAATATTTCAAGACTACCTGTCTAATAACTGTGTGCTTTTTATAATCAACGTCACTTTTCCACAATTAAAGGAGGCCACCTCTGTATGTGAGCAGGGGGCATCCCAAACACTAGCATTCAAAGTTTGAGACTACCTATCTAATAACTGCGTGCTTTTTATAATCAACGTCACTTTTCCACAATAAAAGGAGGCCACCTCTGTATGTGAACAGGGGGCATCCCAAACACTAGCATTAATGTTTCAAGACTACCTGTGTACTAACTGGTGGCATTTCGTAAGCAAAGTTACTTTTCCACAATCAAAGGAGGCCACCTCTGTATGTGAGCAGGGGGCATCCCAAACACTAGCATAAATATTTCAAGACTACTGCTTGCATTTATAAGCAAAGTCACTTTTCCACAATCAAAGGAGGTCATCTCTGTATGTGAGCAGGGGGCATCCCAAACACTAGCATTAATATTTCAAGACTACCTGTGTACTAACTGGTTGCATTTTGTAAGCAAAGTCACTTTTCCACAATCAAAGGAGGCCACCTCTGTATGTGAGTAGGGGGCATCCCAAACACTAGCATTAACATTTCAAGACTACCTGTCTAATAACTGCTTGCATTTTATAATCAACATCACTTTTCCACAATCAAAGGAGGCCACCTCTGTATGTGAGCAGGGGGCATCCCAAACACTAGCATTAATATTTCAAGACTACCTGTCTAATAACTGCGTGCTTTTTATAATCAACGTCACTTTTCCACAATAAAAGGAGGCCACCTCTGTATGTGAGCAGGGGGCATCCCAAACACTAGCATTAATATTTCAAGACTACCTGTCTAATAACTGGTTGTATTTTTTAAGCAAAGTCACTTTTCCACAATCAAAGGAGGCCACCTCTATATGTGAGCAGGGGGCATCCCTGCTAGTACTTATCTTTTAAGAGTACCTGCCTACTAACCTTTTGCCTTTTGTATAAATATTACACTCAAGATGTGGAACGACCCAACCCAAACAAATGAAAATGTGCACGAATAACCTGAAGAATACTACACTGTGGATAAGCCACCAGGTAGCATAGCAGCAAAGCTGGTTGGGCTATGGGCTCCGTACAGACAAAATGCAAAAAACAAACCAGTGAAGGGGTTAATTGGGCATCCCCTCCTTTTACTGAACTCTAAGGAGCTCTAAACATAGCCCAACCTCGCCAAGAGTTGACAATAAATTGATTGGGAGTTAGTCAAAAAAGCATGGATAAAAACATATAAAGTTTATTTCTTATACTGGTACTTAGAAAAATTCACTGTTTGCATTCAGTGCCACATACCATGTCGTGCTGTTTTACAAACTTCTATAAACAGTGAATCACATATTAAAGCAATACATCACTATTCACACATTTATGTCTTTTTTATTTTAGCCAGGTTTTTGAGTGGCTTGGCTCTAGGAATAGGGCAGACTAGTTTCGCCTAACAATAGGCTTCCTCAGTGCCCATATAATGGCCTGTGAATGTACAAAATTTTAACAGTATAAATAGACATTCCATTGGGATAATGCAAATTGACAGAATAATAACAAGATTACAATAATTGATACCTTGATTGAAATGAATGATTGTCTTAGTTTGAAGCAGACCGTGGTCTTTAGACTCAGTTCCCTTAATATGGTATATGAATAGGACACTGCTTTAAATGCACCAATGTATTGTATTAATCTGAGCAAGTGCGGGGTTCCCGCGAGCGTTTGGAATGATGGCACCTGAGGACAGATAATGGGAGTGCCTGCTAGTAATATATAACTTATATAAATGCACTTCAAGTATGTATGAAGTAATATCTATAGACCTACCTGGCCAGTCATGTGGATGAGTTGAAGCGCGTTGTGAGGAGAGTGGTTTCAAAACAACAAGGGATATCCCGTAGGAAGTTGTACACACCTATTTTAATCGTTATGGGGGAACCTAGGATGGGGGGCACTGTTAATGTGTTCCCTATCTTGAGGCTTATAAACCTAATATATTGATATAATACGTTCCTTTTTTTTTTTTTAATTATTAGTGTTATTTTTCTCATTTAATACGTATACACTGTTAAACGCAATGAATGTGAATGTGTTCCCTATCCCTATCCTGAGGTTTATATACCTAATACATTGATTTCCTGCTGGACGTGCCCTGGTCTCCACCAAAATGGCGCTCATACACCAACACGTCCCAAGGGGGCGTCAGCGCTGTGTGCCCACAGAGATGGCTGGAGCACCTATGTGCTCTGCCTCCCGGGCGGGCTTACACAGCAGCGCAGTACGTCTCCTACGATGCGCTCTGTCCCCGTTCCCCCGGCAACGCCCGACGCTGAGTACAGAGCGAGGGAGGCCAGTGGGCGGGACTTCGGCACGCACGTAATCGGGTGTGAGACACATTTAGGCGGCTGCACTTGTTGCGGCCGCTTAGTCCGCATCCATTATGGCGCCGGCAGAGCTCAGCTAATGGGAGGGTAGGTAAGACCTGTCCTTGCCTCCTCACAACGCCGCTTCAACTCATCCACATGACTGGCCATTGCCTTTCACCGGGGGCCATTGTCAGTACTAGCACTTATCTTTTAAGAGTACCTGCCTACTAATCTTTTGCCTTTTGTATAAATAAGTCTGGTTTACAAGTTTAAAGTACCCATTGTCTTTCACCGGGGGCCATTGTCAGTGCTACCACTTATCTTCTAAGAGTACCTGCCTACTAATCTTTTGCCTTTTGTATAAATTAGTCTGGTTTACAAGTTTAAAGCACTCATTGCCTTTCACCGGGGGCCATTGGCAGTGCTACCACCTATCTTTTAAGAGTACCTGCCTACTAACCTTTTGCCTTTTGTAAAAAAAGTCTGTTTTTCAAGTTTAAAGCACGCATAGCCTTTCATCGGGGGCCATTGTCAGTGCTAGCACTTATCTTTTAAGAGTACCTGCCTACTAACCTTTTGTCTTTTGTATAAATAAGTCTGGTTTACAAGTTTAAAGCTCCCATTACCTTTCATCGGGGGCCATTGGCAGTGCTACCACTTATCTTTTAAGAGCACCTGCCTACTAATCTTTTGCCTTTCCCCGGGGGGGGGGGGGGGGGGCATCCAAAATACTAGCACTTAGCTTTTAATAGTATCTGCATCTTTTCCTTTTTTACATTTTGAACAAAAAACACGTAGTGTAGTATATTGTTTTCCCCTCCTAAACGCAGTACAAATATCAGGCAGAGATGTGCCAGGATGTGCTCCGAGGACAGGCCTAGATTCATCAGGTGAAGGTTGCAGCATATTAGGGGCGAGTGGCAGCAGGAGTCGCGGTGAGAGGCCTGATCTCCAGCTATCTGCTAGTGGACGTGTCTTGACCAGCAACTCATCTGCCGTCATCGATTGGTTAACGCGGTCATCGACCTGATCACAAGTGACATCCGACACCCCCAGTCAACAGTCCGTAGGTTCCTCGGACACAACCCTGAGTTGGCATGGCCAGGGAGCAGCCCCTGTCCTTCCATTGCCTATGTCCTATGCCCCCCCTCCAGCCGCCGTATCTTATGCTTTGGGTTCGGCTCCACTATTCAGTGAGGACGATGTGTTAGAGGACAGTCAGCAGCTACTGCCCAGCCAAGAAATGGAGGAGACACCCGTCGCTTCTTCCGCTAGGCAAACAAACACTGGGGAGGAGAGTGGCGTGGAAGGTGGTGTAGTGAGCGTTCTGTCTCCTGCAGCACACACTCTTGTGGAAACCGAGGAGGACACCAGTGACGTGCAGGCACAACTCGATGATGATGATAAAGCCGATCGCACTTGGGAGTCGGGTACAGAAGGGGCTTCATCATCATCAGGAGAAGAGGGTCCCAGGTTGCCCCAGAGTCAGCAGCTGAGGCAACAAGGTGGCAGTAGGGTTGGCAGTCAGCATGGTGGCAGTAGGGTTGGCAGTCAGCATGGTGGCAGAATTGGGATGTCTGGAGCCACACGTGGCCAGGGGCGGGGTAGACCACCTGCTGCGCGGCAGGCTGCCTTCCCGGGAGGTAGTGGAGCAGGGGTTCCTGGAGTTGGCAGCAGTAGCAGTGAATTAGTGCAGACTGTGGGAGGGAAAATTAGCTACTCGGCAGTGTGGCACTTTTTCATCAAGCATCCGCAGGAGGGTAACCTGGCCACATGCAAGATGTGTAGACAGAAGGTCAAGCGTAGCCAGGGCCCCAATGTTGGTACCACGGCCCTGCGGCAACACATGCAGCATCACCATAAAGCGGCCTGGGAGAACCGAGGCTCCGAAGTGGGAGTCCAGCCTGCTGTGTCAGCCAGTGCCACGCCGCTTCCAATTTCACCCAGCAAAGGCTCCAGCACCTCAGCTGAAGGTAGCTGTGCATCATACCCATCGTCTGCCGCTCCAGATGCTCCTGCTCCTCCTACTAAAAGTCACTGATCCCACCAGCAATCCATCAGCGAAGCCATGTCCAAGAGACAAGAGTAAGCGCCCACTCATCCTACGGCGCAGAAGCTAAATGTGCTCCTGTCCAAGTTGCTGGTGCTGCAGTCCCTCCCTTTTGTGGTGGTGGACTCTGCACCTTTCAGAGAGCTGATGGCTAGTGCCGAGCCGAGGTGGAGAGTCCCAAGCCGTCATTTCTTTGCAAAGAAGGCAGTACCAGCCCTGCACAAATTTGTTGAGCAGAAGGTGGGCCAGTCCTTGAGCCTGTCGGTGTGCACCAAAGTGCACGGCAGCGCCGACATCTGGAGCTGTAACTACGGTCAGGGATAATACATGTCCTTTACGGCCCACTGGGTAAATGTGGTTTCTGCACAGCAACTTGGACAGGTCACACCGCTTCGGCCTCCACGCTCCCAGGCCATTTTGCCTATCACAGTGTGCGACTCTGCCTCCTCATCCTCCGCCGTCTCCTCAGCCTCCACTGTACGGTCAATTCTCAATGCCCCTTCCAAGCCTACAATATGTGCAGGGCATGGCAGTGTCACGCTGTGCTTCACATGGTTTGCCTTGGCGAACAGAGTCACACAGGGGAGGAGCTCCTGAAATTCATTCATCAAGAAATCAAAACATGGCTTACTCCGCCAAAATTGGAAATGGGTACCATGGTGACTGACAATGGGAGTAACATCTTGTCTGCGCTGCGACAAGGAAGCCTGAGCCATGCGCCCTGTATGGCACACGTGTTCCACCTAGTTGTCAAGTGTTTTTTGAAGTCTTCCCACCATCTGCAAGACATCCTAACAACGGGAAGGAAACTTTGTATGCACTTCAGCCACTCCTACACCTCCAAGCACACCCTTCTTGAGCTACAGCGTCAGAACGGTATCCCCCAACATAGTCTGATTTGCGATGTTCCCACCCGTTGGAATTCCACCCTACATATGTTAGATTGCCTATACGAATGGAGGAAAGCCATCACTGATTTCTTGATTATCCAAGCAGATAGGGGGACTCACCTGTGTAACTTTAATGTGAACCAGTGGCAGCTCATACGTGACACCTGCCGTTTGCTCAGGCCACTATATTTGTCAGTCGCCAGGACACATGTTGTAAACCATGGCTGGTCAGGGCACTGGAGACATGGCGCATACATTTCACGGCCACATAAACCCTGTGGGAGCGGAGGAGGAGCAGCACAGTGAAGCACAGTTTAGTTTTGGCGAAATGGGCAGTTTAGCTAGTCATCTGACAGGAGAGGAGGAGCAGGAGCAGCCAGTGGAGCTAGAGGGTTGTGAGGAAGGCGAGACAGAGGACCCAGACACACCGTGGCAGTATGCAGTGGATATGGAGACAGGTAGTCCCTTGCACAAATGGCACGATGCATGCTCACGTGCTTGCTTAGTGACCACTGAATTGTCTCCATTTTTCTACGGGATGACTACTAGCTCTCCACCTTATTGGACCCTCACTACCGGCACAAAATGGGGGCATTTTTTACACCCGCTGAGAGGGAGGACAAACTGACCTACTACAAAGACATTCTACGTAGTCAGTTGGCCGATGCCTATCTGCGCCATGGTCCATACTCTCGCAGGTCTGACTTGGGGGCTCACCTTCCACTGCCATGGCTGCCGGGGGGGGGGGGGTGGCAGGAGCAGCAGCAGCTTCATCAGCAGCAGCCTCAGTCTTCAGTCGCTAATGAGTAGCTTTCCGCACCCGCATAGTAAGGCTACTCATGAGCAGCAGGAAGACCTGGAGCAGGGCCTGAACCAGCAGGTCGTGTCATACCTTGAAATGACCATGCCAACGCACCTTGAGGATCCGCTGGACTTCTGGGCAGCCAAACTTGACTTGTGGCCGCAACTGAGTTTGCCCTGGGAAAGCTGTCCTGCCCGGCCAGTAGTGTGCCATCTGAGCGGGTCTTTAGTGCTGCGGGGGTCATAGTAACGCCAAGGAGAACTCGTCTGTCCATGAAAAATGTGGAGAGACTCACCTTTGTGAAGATGTATCAGGCATGGATCAGCCAGGATTTCCATCCACCAATAGCTGATGCATGCGAGTAGCTGATGCATGGTAGCTCCTTCTGCTGCTGCCAACTCCTGGGTGTGTCTTTCAGGCCATATATGGGCTCCCTATGCTGTTGCCAACTCCTGGGTGTGTCTTTTAGGCATAATATGAGCTCCCTATGCTGCTGCCAACTCCAATGTGATTTTCAGGCAATATATAGGCTCCCTATGCTGCTGCCAAGTCCAGAGTGTGTCTTTCAGGCAATATATGGGCTCCTAATTCTGCTGCCAAATCCTGGGTGTGTCTTTCAGGCAATATATGGGCTCCCTATGCTGCTGCCAACTCCTGGATGTGTTTTTCAGGCAATACATGGGCTCCCTATGCTGCTGCCAAATCCAGAGTGTGTCTTTCAGGCAATATATGGGCTCCTAATGCTGCTGCTGCTGCTGCTGCCAACTCCTGGGTGTGTCTTTCAGGCCATATATGGGCTCCCTATGCTGTTGCCAAATCCTGGGTGTGTCTTTCAGGCAATATATGGGCTCCCTTTGCTGCTGCCAACTCCTGGATGTGTCTTTCAGGCAATATATGGGCTCCCTATGCTGTTGCCAACTCCAATGTGTTTTTCAGGCAATACATGGGCTCCCTATGCTGCTGCCAAATCCAGAGTGTGTCTTTCAGGCAATATATGGGCTCCTAATGCTGCTGCTGCTGCTGCCAACTCCTGGGTGTGTCTTTCAGGCAAAATATGAGCTCCCTATGCTGCTGCCAACTCCTGGGTGTGTCTTTCAGGCAATAGATGGGCTCCCTATGTTGCTGCCAACTCCAATGTGTTTTTCAGGCAATATATGTGCTCCCTATGCTGCTGCCAAGTCCAGAGTGTGTCTTTCAGGCAATATATGAGCTCCCTATGCTGCTGCCAACTCCAATGTGTTTTTCAGGCAATATATGGGCTCCTTATGCTGCTGCTGCCAACTCCAGTGTGTTTTTCAGGCAATATATGGGCTCCTAATGCTACTGCCAACTCCTGGGTGTGTCTTTCAGGTAATACAGTATATGGGCTCCCTATGCTGCTGCCAAGTCCAGAGTGTGTCTTTCAGGCAATATATAAGCTCCTAATGCTGCTGCCAACTCCAATGTGTTTTTCAGGCAATATATGGGCTCCTAATGCTGCTGCTGCTGCCAACTCCAGGGTGTGTTTTTCAGGCAATATATGGGCTCCTAATGCTGATGCCAACTCCAATGTGTCTTTCAGGCAATATATGGGCTCCCTATGCTGCTGCCAAATTCAGGGTGTGTTTTTCAGGCAATATATGGGCTCATCATGCTGATGCCACCTCAAGGCTCTGTAATTGTGCCGCTCTGCGACAGCGAATCTAATAGCGACGCCTCTGATCTGCATGTCATACTTCTTTACAATAGTATTTCACTAACCCAGCATGCATCCTATGCATGTTACAGCCAAGCAAAACGTTCTGCAACCCTATGGAGGCTCTCGAACGCCCAGAAATAGCCATTTTTAATAGCGATTCGTCGCGAAAAAATTGGACCGACGAATTGGCCGAATCAAATTTTTCAAAAGTTTGCTCATCTCTAGCTATAGCCTCAGACTTGTGCATAATTGTTAACTGACCAGAAACTACATTGGGGGGCTCAGTGGGGATGTAATAGCTTGTTCATTAGCTGACCAAGGGCCGATAAGATTCCAGGCCCCACTAAGAAACATTGGACTGAAAGCTGGATGTTATTTTTCACTCTTACCCCCCTCTAGTGGACAATAAATGCTCTGTAATGCTAAGAAGGAAAGACATAGCAAATGAATGGCAAAGCAATAGCTCTATCTATATCTTAAAATCTTTTATGCTTTCCAATCGCTTCTGTGTTCTAAGCTAAAGATATCTCAGGATTTAAAAAATGAATGTTTAATTGGTCTGCTACACAGGATTCCTTTAACCAAAGTTTCTTTTGTATCAAGCTGAAACATTTTTACGGGGCAAATAGGAAAATAGTGTCAACCGGGTATGCTATCACAGCTGATTACAATTGAAACAATGATGATACATCAGCTGCAGCCTAGCTATAACAATGTAACACAATGTATCTCTCCCTAGGGTGCTGGCAGGATTTTCAAAATGACTTTTCAAAATGACTCTTTTGTTTGTTGTAGTCACAGCAGGAGGTAGAAATAATGCACCACAATGTTTTATTCCCCCATCACAATATATAGCACTGTGAGATTTGTCACCTCTGTATTTGAATTACTCCCTTAAGCAACTGGATTTTATTAAACCAAATTATTCTGATTCTGCTAGCACAGCTAGATTTCACTGCAAGAAGTCCTATTGATTCAAAACTTTGCTTGATAGAAAATCAATGCAAGGAATGCTGTGTTCAAAGCAAATTTCACAAGACATTTGAAAAGGTTTCTTTAGTCTGGGAAACATTATAAAGTAGTGAAAGTGCTACTCTAGTCAAAATATTTATTTTAGTGTCAACAGAATGTGTGCCACGGGATGCCCTGCTCTGTAAATTGCCCTACGAAGCAATATGACATCCGGTAGCAAATTGGGCTCACATGGCATGTGTCTGCATTATAATGCACTGAACCCAACATTTGCTGAAGGAAAAGACTAAGGGTGTTGAGTAAGATAATTAAGGAGTGTCCAAATCTGGGTGCTATGGGGGTGGAGGGATGTTCATGTTGATCTTACTGGGGATGTTCATGGTGATCTAATTGGCCTTGAGCTGCAGTTTATCTGAAGCCAACCCTGAACACAATCCATTTATCAACCCAGCTGCAACAGTCAGCAATGCACTTAATATCTGGGAGAACAAGAATCTTTTGATGGTATCTTCCTCCTAGCTTTAGTGCCTAATACAAGATCCCTAAAATAAAAAAAATAAAAAAAAGATCTCACCCTTTTTAGGGAATACGACAGGAATTTTCCATAAAAGTACCTTTGAAGCTTTGAACCCAAAAAGATTCCAGGGCCTTGTTGAATCCCAACTTGGTATGCCCGGCTGTGTGAAACCCCTCAGTTCACCTGTTACTTACCTCAATCAGGTGATCCTAGGGTGCATGTGTGTGCCTCCTCTGGCATCCCATGCACTCCTGCATCACATGTGTACAACCTAGAAAATCTGAATGGCTGGTGGAGTGGCCTAGTAAGGTGCAGAGCAATGATCACTGGGATGCTCCTGTGAAGTGCACCAAAACACTGGGTTTCCCTAACTTTTTTCCATAAAGTTAGATTCAATTCCATTTTCGAGTTATTTCAAGTACCACCTAGGTGTGGGTTGACAGTGACCTAAAAACATGTTAAAAACGCACAAACATACCAACGCTTAAAGTGTACAAAATCCTGATGCAGTGAATCTTGTGGGTGGCCCTTGCCCCAGACAGTACCACCCCTTTAATTGCTATTGGCAAATATGCTATACATATACAGGGGGACAAAGGGCAAGTATTTTTTTTTCTCTGTGTGTTTTTTCCTCGATAGACCTTAAATAGGTAAAATTGCTTTGTTTTGTGTGTAAAAAGCTTGGTCACCTAAAGAAAAACTGTAGAGTTTGAAAAGCTAAAATGAGTTCAGCAAAGGACTAACTCTGCTGTGCAGGAGGCTGATGCTCCTGAATTTATCAAGGCTGTAATGACCAAGTACCACAAGCAATATGACAAACAACAAAAAACTATTTCTCTAACCTCGATGATAGCAAGTCTGAAAGACTTAGCTAATGGTCACTAAATGACTTCAGATGGTGTGGGGAATGGTTATAACCACTGTCCCGTTTTCCCATTACAAAGCAGAAAGATCCCAGTAAAGGATGTGTTATATGTTCCCCGAAAGCAATCTTTTGTCAGTGAAAAAGCTCACTAAACAGTGGAATGTAGTTACTTTTAAATATGGCTGCTGCATAATTTCAAAAGAGGGACACACTCTAGCAGAAAGGACAATTAAAGGTGAACTTCATCAGCTAAAAGACAAATAAAGTGTGTACAGTGCTAGACAAGATCTTCATATAAACTGTATCCAAGTATGGCACAGACATCTTGGGCATAGACACTCAGAAGCAATAAAGAAGCTAGCTCAACAGCTTGCAGATGGAATTGCAATAAACCAATTCAGTCGAGTGATACAATGCACCAATTGTCTTAACCCCTTAAGTGCCAAGTCTGTAGTTCCTACGTGCTTGCTTCTACTCCTTGGATGGGGATAGATGGGAGGTAATTCTTATGTGTTTGGTTTTTTTTTACATTTAACCCTTTGTGAACTGGTAAGGCTAGCGGGTGACTTGCCATTAACCCGCAGTCCCCCAATTACCTGCCTTCCCAAAGCCCAGCAGGTGGGGAGGGCAGAAGAGCCTGGGGGCCACAATGGCTACGTGAGCTTGTAGCCTACAGGGTGGGGGGCCACCAAGGCTGGCCCCTGCTCTCTGTTCTACAAGCCCTGCATAGCTGATTCCTGGGCTGGCTAGGCTGGGTAGGGGGGACCCCACTCCATTTTTTATTTAACCCTTTATAGTGCGCATAGTAGTTTTATTTGTAAATGTTATAAAGTGCTCTTTTCAGTTAGGGGAGTCTCCTGGGCAGGAACAGGGGTCTAGCGGTACATATGTGGTACCATTGTAATCGAAAGAAATAAGGTTTTCACATGCAATATGGTTTTCTTTAATCAAAATCAATGTTTTATTTGTAATAAACAAAACATTTTTTTTTTTACGTAATTTTTTATTTTTTGTTTAACTCAAAAATACAAACAAGACATTTCATGTTAAAGCCTAAACTCTGCCGCAAAAAAAAAAAAAAAAATATATATATATATATATATATACATTTCCAGGGAATTCTTGCAAAAATCACAGTTAAGAATGGTGAAAAATGACCTGTCAACAGAGGGTGACAAAAACTCAAGTAGCCTGCCAGTTAAAAGGATTTAAAGTACCTATGCATGATGGGTATTCGGGGGACCTTGCTCTTTCAGATTTAGCTTGTTTTTCTCTTTTGCATATTGATATTTTAAGAAAATGTGTTTTTGATTTTTCTTTGATTCTTAGAGGGATTACTTCCCGAAAGATGAGCCCACTACAGGCTGTTGAGTGACCTGATAGGTAGGTAGGTAGGTAGGTAGGTGGACTGGTGGGTGACCTGGTAGGTAGGTGGGTGGTCAGGCTGGCGGGTGACCTGGTAGGTAGGTGGACAGGCTGCTGGGTGACCTGGTAGGTAGGTGGGTGGGTGGACAAGCTGGTAGGTGATCTGGTTGGTAGACTGGTGGGCAGGCTGGTGGGTGACCTGGTAGGTAGGTGGGTGGGCTGTTGGGTGACCTGGTAGGTAAGTAGACTGGCGAGCAGGAAGACAAGAGGGAGGGAAGTGGTGGTGGCTTGAGACAGACTGCAACCTACCTGCAAGGCTCCGACGGTGCTCCTCCAGCGGCAGTGGTGGGCAGCAGGGCTCATCTCCTCTGGCGGGGCTCCCTTAGCGGCAGATGGCAGCGGGTGCACATCTTCCCTGGCTCCTTTGAGGCTCCTCCAGCAGTGGGTGGCAGTGGCAGACAGCGGTGGTCTGCTGCCCGCACCTCCCGGGAGAACCTGTCAGTGCTAAGCAAGAGAGCGCCGCTAGGAGGAGGTGGGCAAGCTGGGATTGATGGCTGAGAGCCATTCAAGCTGGGGGGGGGGCTAATCGACTTTCAGGTTATGAAACCTGAAGGTCGATTGGTGGACCACATCGGTGAGGTGTGGCCAGAGTCCCGAGTGAGGAAGGGGATTTTCTTATTCACAGCGCTGACCAGAGTAGAATGACAGCGCTGGAGAGATTTTTGGCGAGGTAAGCTGCTGTTTATTTTTTAGGTTTTTTTGCCTTTGCAGTCACTTTAATTTCTTTTCAGTCCCCCCACAACAGGTGGCACATTTATAGGATGACTATCATTAAAGTGATACAGCAGGAAAAGGCAATTGTTACATCATTGTGTCGGGCTAAATTTGGCACTGTCCTGGGTATTCATATGCTTATTAGTTGCACTGGTTATTCATATGTTAATTAATCTTGCAGATGAGGGCTGTGATGGCTGTGATGGCTGTGATGGCTCAGGCTGCATAATACTTGTGGGCTTATTCTTGCTGAGCTGACAAATGGGGGCGGCGCTACAGACCACCAGGCAAAGCCTATCATTAGTGGTCTATGGCAAAAAAATTCAAGGGGTGTGCCACTACTCTGTGCCTTGTTTTTTCTTCCAGGAGCAGCTGCATTCTGACAGGAAGGGGTAGTGCAGCCATTAGGAGGTGAGCTGCTGAATGATGGTTTCTGTACTTTGCCTACGTAGTCCCTCTTGAAAATAAACATTTTTTGAGAATAAAAAATTGTATATGATAGTATACAGACAAAAATGATTAATATGTTTTATTTGAAAAACACTGCCCAAATATAGAGCAGCCTGACGGCATGTGTCTGCTCACAAATGTTTTAAGCAATGTGTCTTTGACCGGCATTATAGTCAAGTCAGCCAACTTCCTCATTCATTGTACGGCTGCCAATTACATGGCAGGCAGTAACCAATTAGATTTGCTGATTGGGTTTGCACATCAAGCCTGAATGGCTGCTGGTGATCACATGATTGGCTGCCATTTGCTGCCAAACATGTGGATGAAGAAGTGCTGACTTGACTTTAGTGTCTCTTTAAGACGAAGAATCGGTGGTGGACTTGCCTTAGCAGTTCACAAACAGTTAAAAAACTGTTACAGGTTTACAATAAAAAAAATAACTCACCCTTGCCAGGTTGTCCTTCAGCTGTCCCATTGCTGGGCAGCAGCATCTCTGCAGGTCCACCGGGTCCGGGGCTTCTTCATGGTCTAATGGGCACTGGCCTGCTGCTGGTGGGGGACCACTATTGCTGCCGCCTCAGTCACATCTAGTCACTCCTCCTCCTTCCTTGATATTTCGGTGGTTTCCCCTCCATGCTTCTTCGCTCCAGTGACATCATTATTCACATGGAAGGCTTCCACAGAGGCTTCTCCTCTGTGGTATAAAAGCCTCCCTGTCCAGCAGTCCGGTACACCAAAGAAGGAGAAGGGGGGCCTGGATCAACCCTTACTAAAGATACCAGCAAGACAGCTGCGATAGTGGCTCCCCACCATAAGAATGCCAGCCCCTGCCAGATCAGGAGAGATGACGCGAACCCGAGAGCCGAACATGAGGGGGACAGATGAAGGAAGGAAGGACACTAATGTAAGTTCATCTTTTTATATTTTAAAACTGTTTTTGTAAATGGTAAGGGATTCAAGGCTTCCCCAGTTCACAGAGTAGTGATGGCCAGCAATGACGGATGACATGGTGGATAGTTTGACCTGGATCTTGCTGGTCCAGCTGATCCAGGATGGGGCGGACTGGAATGAATCGGCAAGATCTGGGTCAAAACTCCAGACGTAACCACTCAAAAGTGGTACCTATGTCTCCTATAGTCACATTAATGCCATTGCCCTCACTCATGGGTGGCCACACTAATAAGTTTTCTTTTCCCAGCATTCATGATATATGTTATTACTGCTGTCATTGCATGGCTATCACATAACCTTTGTGTGTTTAGGACAAATCCACACCATTTTGGAAAAATAAGCCATTATTTAAAAAATATCCAACTTAAACCATACGGTACGCCTTTAAATAAGTCAAATACTCCCTTTTCAGAGAAAATGGAGTGAATTGCCTTAACATAGCCGTGCTAAGTGAGGACACTGACTCACGCAAAGCTGAATCCCATTGTTGCAGTTTAAATTTTACAGTACTATAAAGAAGTGCAGTCTGCAAATTCCTCACCTCTTAAATCACCCCCATGACCCTATGAATACTGGATTTATGCTCCTGTCTTCCATTAGCAGGAAGAAAACCAACCAACCCCTAGAAGGAGCTGTAACACTTCTGTAGTTTATAGGAAAACTGATGCAGGATTATGCAACTTTACATCACATGAAATCCGAGCACGTAAACCAAGCTGACCGGTAGTAAGTCTCCTCACTTGGTTTGTTCGCCTATATATAACATAGCTAGAGTATGTGGCCTGCTCTTTCATCAATTAATACATTAACTTTTATTTAGGTCAAATCATTTTTATTTTGAGGTTTAAATTATAATGTACAGTCCCTCTGACATAGGACTTATTTCAATAATAGCACTTTACTTCACCCATATTTAGAATGAAAACTGTGCATTTTATTATTTCTTAACATCCTGCAATGTAGTAAAATAAAGAAAAAGTGCACTTTGTACACAAAAATAAGTGAAACAACTGGGTAAATTTTGCACATATGAATGTGCTATTCAGGTACTTTTTGATGTTTTGACATCTCATTTTCACTTACTATTTAAGCAATTTCTCAACAGACATAAAAAATGCAAAGCACGACCCGCAAAGTCATTCAGCAGAAGGAATACAGGATTTTAAAGTCAACAAAGCTCAGAGAGCCATATATTAGGGTAAGAGGTAAAATCTTGGGATGAGCTATCTCTCCATCTTGCTGGGACTATAACAAACAAGATGAGTCATTCTGAAAAACCTGCCTGCTCTCTGTTGAGAGGTCCATTGTGTTACATTTTTACAAATAGTAATACATTTATCTTAATTGTTTCTATTGTAATCGACTGTGATATTTTCTAAAGCAGTCATGAGCCTACTATTGGAATTTAGATAGCTTACAGTTTAATGTGATGTGTGCATTGCACTGTGGGATGGAAAAGACTCTGTAAAGATTATCTCCTCTGTACATTGTTCATTTTGTTCAAAATGAAAACAAAGTGTGGACTCCCATCTACCAGGGCTACCAGTCCATAGCACACAACATATGGGCTGCCACAGATGTAATGAGGATGTCAGCCTGTATACCCTTTTTAGTAGATCGCATTTGCTTCAAGGTGGACAAGTACAGATGTAGCAATCATTATCTGACACATCACAGCTCAGTCCATTGTGATATCTCACAAAAAAGCTACCGAAAGCATTAAGGATTTCAAGATAACACAATGCACCAGTGCACCAAGTGGAGTTGGTGCTCTGGTGAAAGCTCCATCTGTAGATTGTGGCTTACAATAATTTCACAGTTATTAGGCAATTAATATCCTTTTTACTATCCCAAAATATGGTGGCAGTTTAAAAAAAAACCCTAGCTAAGTGCAGTTTTTTTTTTCACCCCTCAGATAGAGTAACTCTTGTTAGGTTCATTTGGTCAGAGGTACCCAGGCTATTAACCTTAAGTTTCTATGGGGATAAAGCAGTTACACAGCCAAGTCATCATCAGAATTAGGTTTTTTTTTTATTTTATTTCCTTCCCTCCTGCTCCCTCTAACTTCCTCTCTCTCCCTCACCCTCATCCACCCCACCCTCCTCCTCCCCACTCCCTCACCCATTATTTTTTTATTATTGTTAGACCACACATCTGTCACTACTGACATTCCAGTTAGTTTCTTTTAATGGCATCGCATATCTTGGAGAAGGCATTGTGTAGCTCTTTGTTTTCAGTTTAAAAGATCTTTGATACTAAGTAGGAGACTATCAATCCCCTCCAGGATCTTTTGCCCAATATTTTAGAATAGCTTACTTTGTAGACCACACCAATATAAAGGCAGCCCTCTTAATTTGTGTTGAACTAAACAGGCTTTCATTCGTAAGAAGTGCCTCTTGAGCCAATAAATCGAAATCCTTTCCAAATATTGATTTCAGGATCAGAGTTATCTGTCTCCAGATAGGTCTCACGTGTTCCAGCATATCTGGACAACGGTGGCCAGTTCCTTTTCATACCACCAGCAATTAAAGGGCATACATTTTGAATACAGTCTGTGATGTAATAGTATCTAGATATAAATGTCAGCTAGAATATATGAAGTTGTCAATCTTGGATGAGAAGCAGAGTTCGAAAGACCATCTGGCAGTCAATTTTCAGGTCATTTGTATTAAGGGATAATTCCCATTTCTTTGTGTAATTTCGTAGAGTAACAGCATGGGTTGTAGCAATAATATTGCTATAAGTATGCTAGCTTTAATGAGTGGCTAGGAATATTTAGCATTAAAGCGGACCTTCACCCTGAATAAGAACCTTATATGTTTCCCACACCCTGTACATACAGATTGTTCACATTAAAATCACCCTACCAGCATCTACTGCATGTTATGAGCCTTTAAACATCCAAGATGCTGGCTCATGGAGCATCAGGCAGCCTGCAAACAGGAAGTGTCTTCTGACTGTGTTGCTCTGCATTCTGGGATTGCTGACCTTTCCATGACCCCAGCTCTGCTGTATCTGTGCAATGCACAGCTATAACCTACCCCCCTGTACTTTATCCCGCTCTCCTGTCCTCAGTATGTGTGATGCTTCTGAGTCAAGATGGCGGCGCTCATATCCTAGAGTCCTGAACAGAGTTGAAGCCTGGTGGAGGAAAGAATAATAAGTGACTACAAACTTAAAATATATTAATTTTAGATGCTGGGGAATAGTTTTAAAGGGTTTCGGCTTTTCATTAAATTATTTTGAAGGTCCGGTTTAATGATTGTAAGAGGTTTGCCAAAAAATGGTCAGTTGGAAGATTTAATGTTTTAATATTCCTGTTAATTTGTAGTTGTTGAAGAAAGTTTTTGTTGGTTCCTCGTTCGGCAGTTAGTACAGAGTCAGATCCCTTAAACCAGAAGTGATAGGGTCTGATGTGCCCGCCCCTGTTTTGGTATAGCTTTTTGATGCCCAACAATATATGGTATATTTGTTGGAGATATTATACAACAGTTTTAGAGTGTCACTCTATGTGATTTGCATCTATATTACTGGAGTAACAGCAGTTTATTGTTAAGTCGTAGATGGCGCTGTTAGCAATGCATATCTGTAGTCTCTCTGTGCATTTCTATAATGTGTTGTTGACTGATTCTTTTTTCTGTCTGTGTTACTCACTATGTTAAGGGGACCTTCTCTTACTGCACGCGTGTTTCAGTAAAAGCCAGTTTGTGTTCCTCTACAATGTCTAAATTGCCTCTACTGCACCCAGCACTCACATTCTGCAACAAATGTTAGCATTAATTATTAAATGGTGGAAAAGACAGTTGGGTTTGCCCTTGCCTTTGAGTCCAATAAGTGGTAAAATCTTTGATTCTGAAACATAAGCTGTTACTTCCAAAGCCCAAGAGAGGAACTATAAGATACCTTAAAGACATATGTTTAACAAATAAAAAAACTATAAATAAAAAAACAATAAAAAATATTTTATGCCCCCCATTGGGCGGCGTTCTACATGTCCCTCCCCTCCAGTGACAACCACCTCTCTTTTGAGGGGTATTCAATGCAGAGCTAAATCAGTTGCCATCCCACCAGACATGTCCAGAACTTTTCAATGCCTCAAATATGAATTAATGAAGGGTTGTCTGGTTATACCTTGCAATAACTTATATTCAAATTATGTGTCTAAATAACAGTGGGGCCACATTTTGATTTAATATTTTAAACTTTCCATTACATAATAAATACATATTAAAACAAAACCAATGCATGGAAGAAATGTATAGCCCCCTCACTCCTCTAAAATTCAAAATGTTTGTCATTGCTAGGAAATTACCTGCCATTCCTAGTGAAGATTAGAGAGAGGATGTACAAGTTAAATCAAATTCAACAAACGTTTCATGGGCCAAATCTAATATGTTGCTGGTACACGTTGGTCAGACAGACAATATTTAGAACGGGTTCAGTTCTACTACCAATTCTAGTGTACTTGTTCTCCAACCTTAAAGTAGACTAATACCCATCTCCGGTGGCCCTGGAATCTTTAAGACTCCAGGGCTGCCTGATTCCCTCTCCTGGGGCATCCTGATTTGGGATCCCCTACTGTGTGAAACCTCCGGAATGCCCTGTAAAACCTACTTAAACCTCGATCCAATGACAGATGCGTGGGCTAGCTGGGATGCAGCCGCCGGCGCCTTCAGCTTCATTTGGCTACATTCAACCCTTAGCCAAGAGGGCAGAATGGAGCCGAATGCACTTATTGGCTGCATGCCCGCACATGTGCCATAGGACCATGGAAAAGTGAGTTTTTCTGGGCTATATAGGGGGGTTCCACAAAGCAAGGTGGGCGAGGGCCAAGACCCACGATAGTGTTAATCCCTGCTTTTTGGTCATTTTAACTGCTGCTATCTATACTTTTTGCCCACACCTGATTTGTTTCTTTTTTTTTTTTTCAAACTTTTATTTATCAAAGTAGGTATACAATACAATGATGCAATATAAGCAGAAAGCATTTTTTTACAGCTCAGTGCAATCATGCACGGATATTTAAAACATACAATTTGAAATTCGAACACTGACATTATAAAAGATAAACATAAAAATTACTATAACAATAGAAACAGGTACAGAAATAAAAATAGAAATAAAGATAATAAAGAAAAGATAATGAAGCTTGATTAACCTTGTATACATCCCAATTGAACTCAATCTAACTAACTTTCCAGGCCACTATATATGTCTCTCCACCCGGCCACATAAAAACCATTTACTTAATTTAGGGAGAGTTAATTGATGAATAAAGTTATCTGCTTGGGAAGGGGGGCTCTCCCCCCCCCCAACCCTCCGGGACAGGAGAGAGAGGTAATAGTTGTGAAGGTGTAAGAGAGGTTAAGGAGAGAAAATAGAAAGAGAATAGATTAGATTAGAAAGATTAGAAGGTTAGATTAGATGAATCTAATCTATGTAGGCCATCTTGCGTTAAAAATTGATATTCTATCTTGTCTGATATGGAGAATTTCTTCCATCTCCTTTCCATCTGTTGCAGCCAAACTTTTATGGAGGGAGAGGATTCGGACCTCCAAAAGCTTGGGATGATTCTCTTTGCTGCTCTATTAGGTAAATTCCCAGGGATTTTTTGAAGGTAGAGATCGAGGACCTCGGAAAGTTTAACAAATAGTTGTCGGAGTATATATACCGGTATTCAGTTTCGGTAATTTGCTTGATCATGTTGTGTCCGGTATCCCTGTATTTTAGGGCATGTCCACCATATTTAAACGAATGTACCACAGTCATCTTTGCAGCACCAACAGGTGTTGGGATTGAAGGGTTTATTGCATGCATTAGCGCAGGGGTTCTGTACCACTGCTAAATTGTATAATTTGTCTCCTGTAGGAAGCTATTTATAGAGGATTTGTGTATTAGTTCCAAAATGTTGGCCCACTCTGCATCTGTGAACATTGTATCTGATTTCCTTTCCTATTTCGATTTCCACAGAGATTTATTGTCTCCTTTAGCTTGTAATAGAAGATTATACGCCCAAGAGAGCATGGGTCCCAATCCATGACAGGCTTTCTGAAACTCTTTCTTTTCACTTTCTTAGTTGAAAGTAGCTCCAAAGTGGCATTTTGATTGTGGAATTTTCTATTCATTTCTTCACTGCCCATCATCTTTTGCTTTTCAAAGAATTAAAATGCCTGTGGAGTGTATCCTTTCCACTCTTTTAGGAAGGTATGCTCAAGGCCTGGAAGGAATTTGGGAATGCCCTTTACTGGGGAGAATGGACCAATAGACATTACTAGATTGCTATATGATTTTTGTGCTCTGGAATACGCTGCTAAAGTCGCATTTATTAAAGGGTGGTCCTTGATGTTTTGGGTAGTGCCCCTTTGGGGGAGCCAGCCCAAAGTAGCCATGTCACAATTCACTATTGCATGTTCTAATGTTACCCATTCTTTTGTGTCCTTGTTCATGCTCCAGTCTATCTATCATTCTCATTAGGTGAGTGGGCACGTGATAAGTGTCTATACAAGGTACTCCCATGCCTCCTCTTGATTTGGCAAGTATTAGGATTTGCTTCCGGATTATGGGTGCTTTGTTTGACTAGATAAAATTGAAAAAGAAGGATCTTATCTCAGCCAGAACCTACTTAGGTATAGTAATAGGTAAGCATTGCAATAGGTATAAAAACCTGGGTAATATATTCATTTTCAAGACTGCAACTTTCCCGAACCAGAAGATGTTAAGATTAGCCCATTTTTCTAAGTCTTTCTTAACTGTATTCCACAGAGGAGTAAAGTTCATCTGAGATAAATCAGACAATTTGATTGGTAGGGTAATGCCCAGATATTTCAGGCTTTTTGCATCCCACGAGAAGAGGGAGAGTTTAAGCTGCTCCAATTCCCTATTAGACATAGTTATATTTATTGTAATGGATTTTGTGTAGTTGATTTTTAAGTTGGAGTGTGATCCAAAGACCCTGAATTCTTCCATTAGTACTGGTAGCGTGGCCGAAGGAGACAAAATGAAGAATATCATCCGCATAGGCGTCAACTTTGTATGAGCCATAGTTGAGAGTGTGAAGGTCATCTAATCTTCTACCGGTTCACCCAGGATGAGCCACACTATGATCTAGCTGGTGATGTCAATGGAGTTGAAGAATGTTGAGCCGATTCCATCTGGTCGAGAGTGTGCCTCCTATGCTTCTGACAACTGCCGATGTCCACATGAAAATCCAAGTCCTGCATTAAAAAATCAGCATATCAGTCGGGAACATCCACTGGATCCAGACGCAAGGCAGCACAAAAATCAGGTATATCATCAGAGGTGCGCAGATTGCTTAATGCGATCATTCTTTGTGGCACCTATATAGGATTCTTTTCTCCCTTAAACCGGACCTTCAGCATCATTTATTGAAAATCCCAAACCCTTAAAAAACTATTCCCCAGCATCTAAAATTAATATATTTTAAGTTTTTAGTCACTTACTTATTATTCTCTCCCCAACCGGGCTGCAACTGTTCAGGACTTTAGGATACGGGCGCCGCCATCTTGACTCAGAAGCATCACACTTACTGAGGAGAGTGGGATAAAGTACAGAGGGGCAGGGTTATAGCTGTGCTTTGCTCAGACATAGCAGAGCTGGGGTCAGGAAAAGGTCAGCAATCCCAGAATGCAGAGCAGCACAGTCAGAAGGCACTTCCTGTTTGCAGGCTGTCTGATGTTCCATGAGCCGCCATCTTGGATGTTTAAAGGCTCATAACATGCAGTACATGCAGCTAGGATGATTTTTAAAGTGGGCAATCTGTATGTACAGGGTGTGGGAAACATATAAGATATGCTCTTATTCAGGTTGAAGGTCTGTTTAAATAGATTTGTTATAGGGCGCAGTGCTCTCCTTTGCTGCAGTGTAGGAATGTAGAGGTCTTGCACTTACTGGTGATTGAACATGACTGAACATAGCTGCAGCCATGGTTTCCTCTTTCTATGAAAAATCTGCCAGGCAACAAATGACATCTCTGGGAGTCCCTTTATTTGCAGCTCCAGGGATAAGGGCTCTATGTGCCCTGACTATATCCAGGGGAGATTCAACTGACCAGTCCAGCTCCAGAGTTGAAGATAGTAAATAGAGTCATTTTTAGCTGATCCGCAGGGACACATTCAGGGAGTCCTCACACCTGCACATTGTTTCAGTGCCCTCTGTTGTCCTCATGATATCTCACGCACCTTGAGCGTTTTGCCCTTTGCCCACTTCTCCCAGCTGCCCAATGACTCTCCTGTCATGTCTTTCTACCTTCTCCAGCACATCCCCCCACCTTGTTAAGCCCCTCATTTCATCCTTCAGCTCTATTAAGGATGCTGTGATAGTGCTCTTGATATCCTCAGCTAATAGCTTTAGGTAACATAGTAACATAGTATGTTAGACTGAATCAAGACTTTAGTCCATCCAGTTCAGCCTGTTTATCTCCTTCCAGTGGTCTAGTAGCCATAGCTGGAAATGTTATTACATGCCAGGAAGGCATCCAGGACACTTTTGAACGTTTTTTCTGTATCCTTCATTACTACCTCCTCTGGCAGCAAGTTCCATAGTCTCACTGCTCTTACAGAGAAGAATCCCCTCCTATGTCGGTGCAGAAAGCACCTTTCCTCTAACCTGAGTGGATGCCCTTTGGTTATAGTTACACTCCGGGGTATAAATAGATTGTGGGACAGATCTTTGTATTGACCCCGAATATATTTATACATAGTTATTAGATCACCCCTCAAGCGTCTTTTTTCTAAACTAAATAAACCTAACTTTGACAATCTTTCAGGGTACTCTAGCCTCCGCACTCCTCCTATTAACTTTGTTGCCCTTCTTTGAATGCGCTCCAGTTCTGATATGTCCTTCTTATGCACAGGTGCCCAGAACTGTACACAGTGCCCCATATGGGGTCTGACCAGTGACTTGTACAGGGGTAAAATGATGCTCTGGTCATGAGCACCTATGCCCCTCCTGATGCACCCCATGATCCTATTTGCTTTGGCAGCAGCTGCCTGGCATTGATTACTACGGTTGAGCTTTTTGGTAACTAAAACCCCTAGGTCCTTTTCCATTGTTGTTTTACCAAGTGTTTCTTTATTTAGTGTGTAATCATGACACAGATTTCTCCTTCCCATGTGCATAACCTTACATTTATCTGTGTTTAACTTCATTTGCCATTTAACTGCCCATGCTTCCAATTTATCTAAATCTGTTTGTAGCTGCCTGCTGTCCTCTTTTGTTTTAATTACTTTACACAGCTTAGTATCATCTGCAAAAGGTCACCTTTTATTTTTTTGTTAGTTGGCTCACCTGTGAAACGGAGTCTATTTCTGCGGTGCTGCAGCGAGAGGGGCTGGATCTCTGTGGGGAGCGCTCCAGGGAGAAGGAGGTCATCGCCATTTTGGATCCATGAGAGAATAAATCAGCAATTTTGCAGATTGGTTGGTTCCCCTGTCTTCCTGACATTGAGGGGTGTCTGCCTATTTTCCCCTTGTCACTGTGGCTCCTTTTTGCAGGCCGCTTAAGGTCTGCCTGACACTGAGACTTCCCACTCTTCAGGGTGGGAAAGAGAGACATTAGGCCATGCCCCCTCATTGATTGATGGATAGGAGCTAAGTTATAACAGTTAAAACAATATAAACACATTAAATAGGCAAATAAATCATTTATTGATGCAGATCTGCATGTTGCACCTCAAGGAGGGGCAAAGGAGAACAACAGGGGCCAGGAGGACAGGAGTCCCCAACAAATCAGAGACACTTGGGAGGTATGCATATGGGAAATTCCCAGACAATTCCCTATCCCATGGACAGACAATGCCAAGCTGCCCCTCTGTGCTTCCACAGCACATGAGCAGGCCGCAGCTACATCCCCGACTAGGTGCATTCATATCGTATTTTGCTATACAAAATATGTCTTTGATTAAGACCCCCAGACACAACTTTGCATGGGGCCCCAGGAATGATAAGCCTGCCCCTGGGTAGAGGATCCCTTTAAAGCGGACCTTCAGCATCATTTCATGAAAAGTTCAAACCCTTAAAAAACTATTCCTCAGCATCTAAAATTAATATTTTTAACATTTTAATCACTTACTTTTTATTCTTTGCTCCACTGAGCTGCAACTCTGTTCAGCACTCTAGGATATGGGCGCCTCCATCTTTCCTCAAAAGCATCGCATACTGAGGAGAGGAGAGAGGTCAAAAGCGGGGTCATAAAAAGGACAGCAATCCCAGAATGCAGAGTGGCACAGTCAGAAGACAGCATACATACATTAAATAAAAGATAACTGAGGGAGAAAAGAAAAAAAAAAGAGGATAAGGGAAAAGGGGAAAAGGGAAAAAAAAAAATGATATATATATATATATATATATATATATATATATATATATATATATGAAATGTATTTATAAACCGTGGTCAAACGAGCAAATTACTCACTCACAGAAGTGGCTCTGGCGATAAATGATTTAGGCTGACTCTCAGGAAGAAAGGAGTCAAGGAATGCGGGGGGCAACTCACCCCCGGACGACCTAAATCAGGGCGGGCTTGGGAGGGGTTAGATGAGGGCGGGAATAGATTACTAAACGATGAAACTAGAAAACCATATACAGGTAAAGGGGATTATAACCATCACAGATATATATGCAGGCAAATTCAACGAACTACGGTAGCCAAGACAAGCTAAAAATTTGTACCTACAACGTCAGAGGGGCAAACTCGACATATAAAAGGAGCAGAATAACCAGGGAATTAAATAGAGAGAAAATAGATGTTTGTTTTCTTCAAGAAACACACTTCAAAACCAACAAAGTACCACGATTTGCATTCCAAGATTTTGGACATATAATCTCAAATACCTACAGTAGGAAAAAAAGAGGGGTATCAATCCTAATTCAAGCAAAATACCCTTTTGAACCGCTGGCGGTACATAAGGATGAGGAAGGGCGTACTCTGATCATTACTTGCAAATTGAAAGGACAGATATGTACCCTGATCTGTACCTATGCTCCTAACCAGGGTCAAAAACGTTTTCTATGTAAAGTGATAAAAAAAATAGATGAGATGAAGAAAGGAAAAATAATCTGGGGAGGAGACCATAACCTAATAAGTGACCCCATAATAGATACGTCAGGCTGCCCGCGAAAAGACTCAGACACCCTTCATAATCCAAATATATGGCAGCAGTTCAGGAAACTAAGACTAGTCGACGCATGGCGTACACTCCATACTAATGACAGAGACTATACCTGCTACAATAGACCACACAATGTTTACTCCCGCATCGACTATTTTTTCATCACACAAGCCTTACTCACAGATGTTGACAAATGCACCCACGGCTCCATAACTTTGTCAGACCACTCACCAGTATTCCTATCGCTGCTATGGGACACCAGAAAGCGGGAACCATACACATGGTCACTAAAACGTGAAACATTAAACGCTCCGAATATAAGAGACATATTAACAACTGCGATTGAGGAATATTTTGCCATAAATGACAACCCGGAGGTATCCATCAAATCACTTTGGGAATGTCACAAATGTTATATAAGAGGCATAGACATATTGATAACTGCAAGAGAAAGGAAACAACAGCAAAAATTAATCAACGACACCATAGACAGGATAGCAAAACTGGAGAGGGAACATAAGGCTAGCACGACAGAGGATATATATAAGGATCTATGCAAAGAAAGACAGAAACTAAACGACATACTGTCAATAGAAAAGAAGGACATACTAAGAGCTCATATTAAAAAAAAAACTAAACTTGGGTAAATGCGGAAAAACCCTTGCCGACCATATCCGGGACCATAGGGCCAGTAACTTCATAGAAAAAATCATTAATGATAAAGGCATAACCAAAAACCTACCAGAAGATATCGGCCACAAATTCATAACATTCTATAAAAAAACATACAATATTCCCCTGCTAGAGAAACCACCAGAAACCGATACTTTCTTTAAAAATATAAACCTTCACATACTCAAAAAAGAAATAGTCGAAGAAATGGAAAAGCCGTTCACACTCCAAGAAGTAAAGACTGCCATATTATAGCAAAAATCAGGAAACGCTTCAGGAATAGACGGTTACCCGGCAGAATATTATAAAACCTTTCATACACAATTAACCCCTTATATACATAGATTAGTAAACTATATCGACAAGCAGAAACCTTTCACAACCGATATGAACACCGCAATAATCAGACTCATTACGAAACCTGGTAAGGACCCCGCATACTGCGCAAATTACCGCCCTATTTCTTTAATCAATATAGATGTAAAAATCTATGCCACGCTGCTGGCAAACAGACTTCAACAAGTTTCATCTCTCTTCATTTCGCAATATCAAGCTGGATTTATGCCACGTAGAGGTGTACAGCAAAACATATCTACAGCAATAGCCATAATAAATCATATCAATAAATATCAAATGAAAGCCTCTGTGGCAGCACTAGACGCAGATAAGGCATTTGACCGCGTCTCATGGACGTTTCTTCATAACTGCTTAATAAATGTAGGATTTGGCCCAACATAAACATAAATGGTACATTAACACCCCCGATAAAAATCACCAATGGAACCCGACAAGGGTGCCCCCTCTCGCCAATACTGTTTAACCTCCACCTGGAGATATTATTCAGTTTATTGAGCATTGACGCAAAGATTAAAGGAATCCCGATAGGCCCTTGGGAGATAAAATACTTAGCATATGCAGATGATATTCTCCTAACACTGCAAGATCCACTAATATCCGTCCCCAGATCTCTACGTATAATAGAAGAATTCGGGCAACAGTCAAACTTCAAACTGAACTACCAGAAATCGACTATACTGCCTTTTGCGCTCTCAAAAGAGGAATGTGACAAAATTGACCACAATCACAATTTACTATGGGAAACTTCACATCTTAAATACTTAGGTATTAATATACCCAAATCCTTAGACCTATTATTTAAATTAAATTTTAACCCACTAGAGAGACTATTGAAAAACATATTAACGAAATGGAAGTACTTTCATTTAAACATACTTGGTAGAATCGCAGCCATTAAGATGTTTTTTCTCCCACAATATCTATACTTAACACAAAACCTGCCACGGGGAGGCCGATTCATCAATAGCGCCAGGTAGCGACAGATGAGCGACTGAAGTATGGCGCTATGAGCGCCGCTAGCGTCCGCCACGGGCGGTAGCGATTCGCTATAGCAGGCCTCCTCAGTCGCTACCTGGCGTTGTTGGGAACAACGCCTACATTGCTGAATATGATGTTGGACCTCAGCTTTGTAGGCGCTGTCAGTCAGTTTGACGACGCTATTCAACACAGCGCCTGCGCTTTGCTTTGCTGTGGGCTGGGAATCAAGTACCTTCAGAATAAAACACATTGCAACATGTTTCTTTACTTTTTTTAGTTTTTATTTTGTGTTGAAAAGGAAATAAAATTAAAACAGATATTAGAATGTAAAGGAAAATTAAAACAGAATTAAACACATAGCCACATGTATTTTATTTGTTTTTTATTTTTTAAAGAAAAAGGAACTACAATTAAACCACCAATGAGAATGAAAATGAAAATTAAACCATAAATTAGAATGAAAAGGAAAATAAAAACAGAAATGAGAAAGAAAAGGAAAATTAAACCAGACATGAGAATGAAAAGGAAAATTAAAACAGAAATGAGAATGAAAAGGAAAATTAAACCAGAAATGAGAAAGAAAAGGAAAATTAAAACAGAAATGAGAATGAAAAGGAAAATTAAAACAGAAATGAGAATGAAAATGAAAATTAATCCAGAAATGAGAAAGAAAAGGAAAATTAAACCAGAAATGAGAAAGAAAAGGAAAATTAAAACAGAAATGAGAATGAAAAGGAAAATTAAAACAGAAATGAGAATGAAAATGAAAATTAATCCAGAAATGAGAAAGAAAAGGAAAATTAAACCAGAAATGAGAAAGAAAAGGAAAATTAAAACAGAAATGAGAATGAAAAGGAAAATTAAACCATAAATTAGATTGAAAAGGAAAATAAAAACAGAAATGAGAAAGAAAAGGAAAATTAAACCAGAAATGAGAATGAAAAGGAAAATTAAAACAGAAATGAGAATGAAAAGGAAAATTAATCCAGAAATTAGAAAGAAAAGGAAAATTAAAACAGGAATTAGAATGAAAAGGAAAATTACAACAGAATTAAACACATAGCCACATGTATATATATATTTTTTTTTTATTTTTAGACTAAAAATGAACTAAAATTAAAACAGAAATGAAAATGAAAATGAAAAATCCAACAGAAATTAGAAAGTTCTTGAAAATGAAATTAGTGATCACGGTGCATCTCGGGGTGCCTGAAATATTAAAAAAAGTGCAGTTAGTATATATCTTTAAATTTGTGTTTTCGCTGTAAAAAAATATTGCATTAATTGTTAACCTACATTTGCGTCTTACACCCCCCTTAGAGTGGTTTGGGTCATCTTACACCCCCCCTTAGAGTGTTTTGGGTCATCTTACACCCCCCTTAGAGTGGTTTGGGTCATCTTACACCCCCCTTAGAGTGGTTTGGGTCATCTTACACCCCCCCTTAGAGTGGTTTGGGTCATCTTACACCCCCCTTAGAGTGGTTTGGGTCATCTTACACCTCCCTTAGAGTGGTTTGGGTCATCTTACACCCCCCCTTAGAGTGGTTTGGGTCATCTTACACCCCCCTTAGAGTGGTTTGGGTCATCTTACACCCCCCTTAGAGTGGTTTGGGTCATCTTACACCCCCCTTAGAGTGTTTTGGGTCATCTTACACCCCCCTTAGAGTGCTTTGGGTCATCTTACACCCCCCCTTAGAGTGTTTTGGGTCATCTTACACCCCCCCCTTAGAGTGGTTTGGGTCATCTTACACCCCCCTTAGAGTGTTTTGGGTCATCTTACACCCCCCTTAGAGTGTTTTGGGTCATCTTACACCCCCCTTAGAGTGTTTTGGGTCATCTTACACCCCCCCTTAGAGTGTTTTGGGTCATCTTACACCCCCCCTTAGAGTGGTTTGGGTCATCTTACACCCCCCTTAGAGTGGTTTGGGTCATCTTACACCCCCCCTTAGAGTGGTTTGGGTCATCTTACACCCCCCTTAGAGTGTTTTGGGTCATCTTACACCCCCCTTAGAGTGGTTTGGGTCATCTTACACCCCCCTTAGAGTGGTTTGGGTCATCTTACACCCCCCTTAGAGTGGTTTGGGTCATCTTACACCCCCCCTTAGAGTGGTTTGGGTCATCTTACGCCCCCCTTAGAGTGGTTTGGGTCATCTTACACCCCCCTTAGAGTGGTTTGGGTCATCTTACACCCCCCTTAGAGTGGTTTGGGTCATCTTACACCCCCCTTAGAGTGGTTTGGGTCATCTTACACCCCCCCTTAGAGTGGTTTGGGTCATCTTACACCCCCCTTAGAGTGGTTTTTTTCTCATTTTGATGGGAGGTCAAATACATTTACCCAGTAGTGCAGTACTTGGATTAGAGTGAAGGGTAGTTAGCTTACCGCAAAAAAGGAAGTGATCATCCTTTCCCTTAGCTCATCGCCAGTCTGGGTGTCCTCACTTCTTCCTGCGGGCAAGTTGGGGATTTCTGGCACCAGTGCTGTCTCCTCGGGGGCTTGAATTCGGTGGCATATACAAATGTTATGGAGCCCGCAGAAGGCGAGGATGATCTTGGAGACCTTCTGTGGGCTGTAGAGCATCTCTCCTCCTGGCCGTGCCAAACAGAGAAAGCGTGCTTTCAGCAGGCCGATGGCTCTTTCCACAATGCTTCTGGTCTTGCGATGTGCTGCATTGTAGCGTTCATGGGCAGAGGTCCGTGGGCTCCTGACCGGAGTCATGACCCACGTTCTCTGCCCATATCCCTTGTCCGCTGTTGAAAAAACACAAGGAGAGAGACAGCAATTAGTACTAGTACATGTTTTGTTTATCTTTTTTTCTAATTTGGCTTACTAGGCCACATGTTTGAGTCAAAATACTTTGACATGGTTAATTTTTTACCCAGTAGCCAGCCAGCTGGCATTTCGTTGTTCTCAAACTTCCGGCACAGGACTGTCCGCTGCAAGACGTAAGAATCGTGGCATGAGCCGGGGAACCCCGATCTCACCGCCCGCAGCCTCATGTCTGGGTCACAGACAAGCATGATGTTGAGCGAATGGAATTGCTTTCTGTTTCTGTAATACAGCTCCTGTGCACGGGGAGGGCGGAAAGGGATATGTGTACCATCAACGCACCCTAGCCCATTCGGGATCCCTCCCATCAGATAGAAAGCATGTTTTATTTTGGCAACCTCTTCCTCATCCTCAGGAAACTTGATGTAAATTGGGATTAAATCACAAATCGCCAGAACTACCTGGATTAGTATGCGGCTCATAGTAGCCTGGCTTATCCCGCTGAGGAAGGCGGAGGTTGCCTGGAAGGTCCCTCGTGCCAAAATATTCAGCGTGGCACACAGGCGTACTATGCCTGGAATGGATTGAGTGCGTTTGGTGGATGGCTCGATTTTGTGCTTAATCTGATCATATAGGGACTGTAGTGCAGCACGATTCAGACGGAAGCGGCTCCTGATCTGCTCGTCACTTAAGTCCCATACTGAAAGGCGGATTGCAAAGGAGCGGGGTGCCCTAAGCCTCACAACACCCCGCTCCCTTTCCTCCTGCTCTTTCAGCATACACATACATCCATCCACCCAGACACCATACATCACCCTCTTATCCATCACACACACTCAAGAGATATACAAAATCAAAAAAACAAAAACAAAAACCACAAACACACCACACACACACAAACAATCACACTCCACACACACCCGCTACAATGCAGCTCACCACAAAACCAGAACTATAGTGGTCCAAACCACCAGCCTGCTGAAAAACAGCTTTCTAAGTTAGGCACAACCAAGAGGGGAGTTGCTGCACAGTCCACAAAAGGCCCCAAAATCAAGCCTCACTTGCTGTATGCTCCACAATATTTGCATATGCCACCAAAAACAAGCTCCTAAAGAAACAGCACTGATGTCAGAAATCACCCAACAAGCCACAGAGAGTGAGGACAGAACCCAGACAGAGACTCAAATGAGCTAAGGGAAGCAAGCACCGCACCACACTACAGCCTTTGCCACAGTGTAAGAATACCAGAAGCTTGCAAATTCCTTCCATTTATACTTCACTTTCAAAAAGGACAGGTCCGCTTTGCCGCCTTTTGCGTTGCTCTGCTATTTCCGGGCGCCAATTAGCCGACCCAGGTGTGCGTGAAACGGAGTGTGCACGCGCACGCTAGTAGCGCTACTAGCGTACGTGAGCCGAAACTTGCGTGCATTAACGGACATGGGCGAAAATTCAGTGGTGGGCCAATGAAAGGTAAGCTGCTGTTTATTTAAATAGCCGTTAGGCTAGCCACATGTCACAAGGGTTTCAGATACATCAGTCCATTGTTGTATTTGGGTGTGTGTTGTTTGGTTAATGAGGTCTGTAATGAGTTAATTGGCTAACACACATGCTTCAGTCAGTGCAGTGGAGGTGTGGCTAGAAGGAACTGGGCTGTATGTGTGAATCAATTAAGTGGGCTGGTTTGTGATTGGCTGTTAGAGCACATAAAACCTGCCCAACCCAAAGAGATTGCGATGCCATTCTGTAGTCTGCATGCGTGCTTGTTGGGTGTGTATTTGTGTGTGCAGCTACAGGATGGAGCCAAATTCAGGACATCTGCCGGCCACAGCAGGCCCAAGTAGGAGTTTGGTGGGTGCTGTGCGCAGACCTTCCTTACGGAAAAGGGCCCAGCCTGAAGGTGGGGCAGCACCCCAGGCTAAGCGCCCAGGTGCCAAGAGGGAGCCTGAATTTAATTTGGCGGAGAATAATCATCTTGTGCACCTTACACTTGCTAAATGGGAGCTACTGTTTGGCTCCCAAAGCAAGTCCATAGGCAAACAAGAAAGAAGCAAACTGTGGGATGCCATTGGTGTGGAGCTTAGTAGCACTGCTCAACACCCACGTAGTGGCCCATCCTGCAGGAAACGCTTCTACACTTTGAGAGGGGCCCTTATGAAAAAGATGAATCACGATCTTGATGTGGACAGTGGGACCATCCAGGCTCCAAAGAGTACCTACAGGCCGTATGAGGAGATGCTGAAGGCCAAAATTCCACTGGCTCGGCTGCAGGGTGTGGATCCTGGGGATGACACCACAGGTTGGACTGAAGGTACATATTTTCTGCCTTTTTATAAAAGCTACTGTTAATGTATGTGATTAGCATTTTCTCTTTCTGACCAACTAACAGTAGGACCTGTGAAGTAGTACATTAGACCTCATACATTTTTTACTTTCCTGTCTGTTGCTTTCTGCATAGGTGCACATGCTGCTGTCCGGGATGTGCCTCAGGACACACAAACTCCTGCCCTTCAACCAACCTCAAGCCTAACCCAGTCTGCCATTGAAGGTATTTACCACTAATTTCGGTGCTGGTTGTTTGGGGAACAAATGGGTGTGGGAGCAGCTCCAACAATCGAGTGGGGCACTGTGGAGTATTAATAATATGGACCTGCGGCCTAATTTCACGCCCACTTTAACACTCACAGCAACTAACTAACAAGGCCCTAACATGTGTAGATATGTTGGAAGGCAGAGATGTGTGGCCATATATCTGCATATAAATGTGGAAGCCACACTGGCCTTGATTAGTGAATATTAGTGAATGAGCTGCTCACACACACCTTAATGCATGTTGTATTTTTGCACGCACATTAACAATGGCTCAATGTTTGCTTGATTTTTGCCTAGCTCCCACGCCATTGGCCCCAGCATCTCCTCAGGAGCCAAGCTACTCTTTGGATGTCGGTAAGTGCATGTGTCAACCTTGCTTTATCCACTTTAACCCAAGTGCATGTGTCTCATTCCTCTTTTTTATTGGTAGGCCAAGTGACTGGTTCATCTTTGTACCCCACTTCCGATGTTGCAGGTCAACAGGACCCTGTTGGTGTGTATAGCAATACATAATGTATCCTTTATGCTGTTTCTGTTACACTGGTTCGATTTGGTTAGTCTAATAATCTACATGTTTGCTCTGTCAACTTGAAGATGCCTCTTGGGAGTGCTTATTCCCTCCCCAGGATCAGTCTAATAGTTCTTGGAGTGATAGCAATGTATTTTGGAGGACATATTTTTGGACAAACATTCAC
Source organism: Gastrophryne carolinensis (assembly GCA_027917425.1). Classification (NCBI taxonomy): domain Eukaryota; kingdom Metazoa; phylum Chordata; class Amphibia; order Anura; family Microhylidae; genus Gastrophryne; species Gastrophryne carolinensis. Next base: position 615,730,080 of record CM051234.1, on the reverse strand, counting down.
CGTAGTAGTTTGATGAATATTTAGAGCCATTACTTGTGTTTTTTAGTTGACCCGAATATCGGAAGTGGCTGTCCAGAAAGGGCCCCTCAAGTTCAGGCTGCCAGAGATGAGGGTAAGTTGTTTTGCCTTGCTCTAGTCTGTATTTTGGCTCTACTTTTGTGGCACTTGCTTCTGGCAACTTGTGTGTCCACATGTATTTTAAAGGTCCAAGCTCGAGTGAGGGCCCCACTCCAGACATCTGGGAGATTGCGGGTATGTGTAATTTAAGCAATGTGTCTGATCTTATTTGCCAAAATTTTTGCCTCTTAGTCCTCTAACATACATGTTAACAATCTGAGTTTAACAGATACCTTTGGTCTAGTGTGTAATTTTGCACTTTGTGGAGGTATGGCCTCGATAGCCTAACCATGTTACATTTGAGTTTGGTCCACTGACCTACTAACCTGACTTTCCTGTTTAGCATATGCCAACTTGCCGGACATCTCTGATGTTGAATTGCCCCTCTCTGGCAGCGATACCTCGCTCCTACCTGTGGCGGACGACACGGAGGTAACATGGCTGATTTAGACGACCTATAACCACATTGCCATGTTCGTGGGTAGTGGATGAAGCAACATGTCACATTTCCTTTCTTTGTCGTTTTGGCAGGAGGCGGAACCAGAACCCCAAGCTGGGACCTCTTCCCAAGTCCCATGTGGCCAAGCTTCCGAGGCTCAGACAAGGGTAAGTTGTATAGTGACTGTTTGGGCAAATTATTTTGAGGGGCATACATGCATTGTTTCTGTTTGTCTAAAATGTTGTTTTCTATTTTGTTAGCCTCAAACCCCAGCAAGAGGAGGTGTTGCACCAACCAGTGCCGATTTTTACCAGCTAGGGGTCCGGATGCTGGTGGACTACAGTCGCCAACAGCCGCGTGATGGAACTAATGAGCGCATTGCGGCGTTGGAACAGCAGGTGCTGATGTGTCAGCAACAACATGAGGCCCAGCAGCGCCAGATCGACCTGTTGATGCATAACCTTCAACAAAACCAGCAACTTGGTCGGCTGGCCAATGCAATGGAACAATCTATCCAGCAGCAGCAAGAAGCGATACAGCGGCAGGACCAAACTTTGTTGTTGATACAACAGCTCATACAACAGCAGTCTATATTTTTTACTGCACTGTTGTCCCCCAACACCGCCCCTAGCAATGACTCCCAACCTCCCCGGCCACCCAGCCAAGAATATTAATTTTGTTTGTTTTTGTTTCTGTAAATATATTGGCTTAACCCACCTCTAAATTGTGTTTTTCCTAAGACATAGCTAATAACACAGTCAGGGATGAGTATCTTGATCTAGATATGTCAATGTATTTGTAAATTTAGGCCACACATTTGAGACCATAGCTTACTATGGTTAACACATGAAATGGCTCCAAAGGTATGGCTAAATTGACACACAAATGGGTTTAGAGACAGTTAAACTATGCTTTGCAAGGCACCACACTGTAATGATGTGAATCAAAAATGTTTAATTTAAAACCTGGCCAACAGGGCCAACATTGCCCAACAAAGGGCGTCAACAGGCCAGCCTTCCCCCCACCCTAACGACGCCGCCGGCGCCTCTTCTTGGCCAACAGCATCAGCTTCAGGAGCCTGATCTCCCGCCACAGTCTGCGATGCTGGTTTTCACAAGCTGTAGAGATGTATAAACAACAATTTATTAATACATTGAATGTGACCTCAACAGACACAGATGTAGCAATGTAATGTCAGTGTGTCCAATTAGCTGACACTCACATTAACATTGTTGGCCACTGTGCGCTTATTTGTTAACATGATATGAGTACTATTGACTGGCAGGAATTTGAACAACACATCCCAAGCATACATTTACTCTTAAAGTGTACCAACACCCACCGGTGATCGGCCCTGGAATCTATCAGATTCCCGGCCCGATCACCTCCCTCCCCGCGGGACATCCGAGATCGGGATGTCCCTCGGGTGAAACCCCCCCAACACCCCAAAATCCCTACCTCAGTTTCGGTGGGGCACGGCCGCCGGGCCCTCCCTGGCGCCCCTCTAGACGTGTGCATGCCTGCGCCGGCCTGCGCAGGCACGCGCGCGTAAAAAGGGAAGCGCGGGAGGCGGAGGAGGAGGAGCCGCTTTGCCGCGGCTTGTACGTCGGCTGGAGGAAAAGTGAGTTCAGGGGGTTGACACACAGCGGTGACGATCAGGGGTGCCCCACCGTAGTGGACCAAGACCCAGGAAAGTCAAAATCCTGGTTGTTATTCCACTTTAACTCTTGGGAAGCAAAGAAGGTATAAGTCCCAGTGTGTCCATTTATGTGTTTAGTCACAGCCAAACATCAGGGCCTAAGTCCTAACGAGTAAACGAGTTTGCCCTATAATGTTAGAGGTCAAGACCTAATACGGCCCATTTGGTTGTGTCTAAGGCACAAATAGTCTCTATGTGGCCAAATGAAGAATGTGAGGCAACAATCAAGCATGCAGACAGGCATGTTGGATTATTGTACAAACACATGGAATCTAGATGTGTGTGAAATTAACACATAGGTACATTTTAAATGTCTGCAGATGTGACTAGAAGACATAGGTTTCACAAGTCTTTAGGCATATGAAGTGGGATGTACTCACCATCGCAGCTGTGGCGGGGGCCCATGCTGCTGGCCGTCCCTGGAGCTGGGGTGGGGAGGAGGTTTTCTGGCTCCATCTGCGTAGCAACATCTGTCAACAGAAAGCAAAAGACAAAAACACAATTAGTGGGCCAATGACACCTGACTATTTGACATCCATCTGGTTATGGAGTCTGAAAAATCAAAGGCTTGCATGGTTACATACAGGTTGACCAAAATTAGCATATTTCCTGGTCCATGAGTTAATGTAAATTAGTTATGGTTGCAACATGTATCCCTAAAGATAATGTGCAAATAACATAGACAGTGCAATGTAAAGGACTCATTAGCAGTTGATTGGCTAATGTTACTAGTGTGCAACATGTGTTAGCGGGAACAACTTAACCCAAGAAAAGAAATGAGAACACCCATCATGGTGTGGGCAGAAACATAGGGGTGGTTGCCAGTTGGCTAGCACTGTAGTGGGGTTTGTGAGGTTAAGGTACATTATCAAACCAGCTGTGACAATGGACCAGGAAACATGTGTCTGTTAAAAGTGGGCCAAGACACAGGATTGCAACAATTCTGTGTTTTGGTCCGCTTTGGCAGAGCACCACAATTTGAGTGAGACAACGTCCGCCGCCGCCGCTGCCTTCCGCACATCACTCCTCCAGTGTGTGCGCACGCGCAGCCCATTAGGAAACAGAGCGCAGGCGCACACACATCTAGAGTGGCACACAGGAGGCTGGGACGGTGGCTTCTGCAACCCCCAAAGAGGTAAGGAGTTTGTGGGGTTTTTTTTTGGGGGGGTGCCCTGGGTGAGGGATGTGATTTTTCAGGGAAGCTTCGAGAATCAAAGCACTATCAACAATGTTTGTGGGTCCACTTTAAGGAATGTCATAACATAGGGAATGTGATGGATAACAACAAACACTTACCACGACTATGCCCATGGAGAATGCTTCTCCAAAAGGCCATGGAGGTGCCGCCTATATGATGCCCTGCAAATTAGAGAGGAATGGCAAGGGCTAAGTACAAATTGCAAGATGAAACCTGTCACAGACTAACAATGAAAAAAAGGACACTCACCAGGGGATGAACCGCCACTTGAAGCCCAGGGAGGGCTCTGAGGAGGAGGCGGGGAGCCTCGGCTCCTCACACTCTGGTCGGAAGATCCACCAGGCAAAGGGCCACCCTCCTCCCTCTCACTCCCTGCTCCTTCAGGGAGTGTGGGAGAGTCCATTTCTACCACCCCACTTGAGAGTGGCCCCTTGCCTGGTGAGAGTCCTCAGACTCAGAGTGTGAGGAGCTGAGGCTTGATCCTGCCAGCCCCCCAGCAGCACACTCCTCTGGGGCGTCATCCCCTTCCTCCCCTGGGTCCTCTAAATAGGACCCGCGGGAGGGACCCTCCCCCGATGACTCCCCCGAGTCCGCCTGCCTGGTTCGGGGGAGGAATCCCTTCCCACGTTTCCCCAGGGGAGGACGCTTATCTGTGTTGAGGGGGTGAAAGAAAATACTTAATATAAAGAGCACAAATGGACACAGCTTAGCAGATGATTAGGCAAAAAGTATAAACATAGCATAAGCTTTAACTTACCTGATGCGTAGGCATCATATAGGCGGTACACGCCTTCAGGGTCCCGACGCTTAAAGTTCGACCACTTCTGCTGTATAGCTCGGATGGAGAGCTCGGTGTGGAAGCGCCGGGACACTGTGGCCTTCACCTCCATGGCAATTCGTTTTTTTCCCCCACGGGCATAGTCGTACTGGTTCACGCAGAAATCCTATGAGAAATGAAAAACAAACACAAATCAATACATGACATCAGAACAATGGCATAAACAGTTATACAGAGACCCGATCAAAGTGGACCCACACCCAGGATTATCACTATTCTGGGTTTGTGTGCACTTTGGTGGGCCACACCAATTGTGGGTGGTCCGCTGTCTGAAACCCCCTTGGAAGGCCACAAATACACCACTGAGGACGCTCCCACGTGACTGCGCCAGCCGAGCACAGCGCTCTGCGCCGCTGTGGTATGCGCATACAAGGCCGTTTGGACGTGCATACCAGCTCAGCTGGGTCTGCGCGGCAAAGTACGCATGTGGCGTTTGACTCTAACAGGGAGTGCGCCTGCACACAACATTAACAAATGTCTTGCGCAGGGGTACACCCTGCTAGAGGTAAGCGCAAGAGGCATCCGCAGCTCACGCATGCACAGATGGGACGGGGCTGAGGTAACTTTTATGGCCCTCCAGGGGGGGTCATCCCCGCAGGACATCCAGAATGGGGATGCCCCACGGGGAGTGATCCAATTGGCCCAGAAAAATTTGAAATTTCAGGGCCAATCCCCCCTGTGTGTTCTGCAACTTTAAACCTAAAATACCAAAACCAAATACTCACTTTGACCACCTGGCCATTAACGCGGCTATCCACCCGTAAGCGCCTTTTCTTGGCATGCCCAGGAGGGGAAGGGGTGGGAGGGGTGCTAGGTGGAGGAGGTGAGGTAGGTGGGGGAGGTGAGGTAGGTGGGGGAGGGGTGGTGGGGTCGGAGTCGGAGGAGGAGCTGGGGAGGCGCATGACTCTGCGTCTTGGCAGCATTGTGGAAACGCTAAGGAGGAAACAGGAACCGGAAATGACCAAAGCGACATGGGAAAAAAAAAGAAATAAATAAAACGCTCCGCGCACCAGGAACAAGCTATTATCAGCTATGTGCAAGCTAAGTGGCGGAAAAAATAAAATGACGCTTGAAAACAAGCTATTGGCATAAGCGCTAGACATTTTTAGCTTTAGGTGGCTTTGAAACGCAAAGGAGGATACCGGAACCGGATATGACGCAAGCAACTGTGATTAAAAATTCAAAAACAAAGATGCGCGCAACAGGGACAAGCTAATATCAGCTATGTGCAAGCTAAGTGGCGGGAAAAATAAAATGACGCTTGAAAACAAGCTATTGGCATAAGCGCAAGACATTTTTAGCTTTAGGTGGCTTTGAAACGCAAAGGAGGATACCGGAACCGGATATGACGAAAGCAACTGTGATTAAAAATTCAAAAACAAAGATGCGCGCAACAGGGACAAGCTAATATCAGCTATGTGCAAGCTAAGTGGCGGAAAAAATAAAATGACGCTTTAAAACAAGCTAGGGCCCCTGGCGCCACGAATTATTAGCTTGATTTAGCAGGGGGTTCTACATACTGTAATGCATAGGTCCTTATAAAGCAAACCAAGTTGTGCTTAAATATACAAATCTTATTCCTTCCTAAAATCATCACAAAATCAAACTAGACAACTACATGATAATGTGGCACACATGAGAATGCATAACGGGTTGTTATGAGCTGGTACGACTGAATGTTAATCCTGCAATATGTGGCCAGGCACGCTCACAACTACAGTGTATTCATTAAGAACGACTGGGGTCGCGGGAAGTGAATTCCTTGCAAATGGCAGAAGGGCACATGTATGAACAGCACAGCGCCGCACAACGCAGCGCAGCGAAGCACAGCGCCGCTCGCGCCGCCACATAGCGAATTAAAACAGCGACTGCACAAACTCTGACCACCACAGATTCATCAAGGACAGGGCTGCCGAATAGCTTGGGCGCTGACAATTTCGAAGAGCGAACGTGACCGCCCAACCTGACAGGCTACAAAATAGCTTTACAAGCCCCGTGTGTGGTGAAAACAAGCGATTTTGATGCCAATGAGTTTGGTTGGAGGAGATGCAATTCCCATGTCACTCACAACATTACATTGTCAAAATTAATAAAAACTTCAAAAACATAAAAATAACCAGCCAGATTAATAAAACATATCACTATAAACATGTGTTGAATTTTGTGCCAAAGAAAAGAACACAAAAACCACTTAAAACAATCATTGCAGCGTCTGCCATTGAAATGTATGGGAGAGCGGCAGGTAGCGCCAGGTCATACCTGTCGCTGTGATGGGATTAGCAGCGGCGCTGTTCGTTGCAGTCGGCTTCATGATGAATGCCGCGCTTGCCGTCGCTCTCGCCGACGCTAGCCTCATTTAGCTTGATAAATGCATCATTGTGGCCGACGCCGGGCGTACTTGAGTCGGTAGCAGACGTTAGCTGGCGGGACCTGGCGCTCGTCAGACACTACCTGACGCTATCGCTTGATGAATAAGGGCCTAAGATTACCACCAAGCTTTCTAACCCAGTTAGATAGACAACTTGCACGCTCATCACAGGATTGCATACAAAACACTAATCAGACCACTCAAACTTGGAGGCATGGCAGCTCCAGATTTAAAGACATATCACATAGCAGCCAAGCTTAAAAGACTAGATGAATGGACAACAGTAAATAAACCCACCAACTGGCAATGTATTGAACTTTTCCCGACAACAACGGAAGAAATCTCTGCTTGTGACTATAAAGACTTTAAAACTCTAAGCAAAAACAGAAATCTTCCCAACCCAATTGTTAGCGCTATATGTGCCACATTAGTCAACATCATGGAAAACAAAGATCTATTCCCGTTCCCAGATATGCTGCGCTCCCTGAATACAAACCATGAATTTCCACAGGGAAGAAGAAATAGAAGTCTAGCTAAACACCAAAAAGCCAACCACACCAGAATAATCCACATATGGTCACCAACAACAGGTTTATTATTATCTGAAAACACACAGGAATTTACACTGATCCGGCATCAAATCTGTAGCTACATCAAAACCTTATTCCTCCCTTTAGTACCATTCAAACCCACAACAATACAGGAGAACGAACGAACGAACAAAACCAAACACATTATCTCACTACTATGAACAAATAAGAAAAACAACAATGTCTATAACATCAGACTACACAGAAAAATGGGAAGAAGATCTAAAAATAAAGATTGAAGCAGCAGAATGGGAGGAAATATATTATTCAATCCTGACGATCCAATCACCACCCTTAAAATGTTTTTGTTTAAAATTTATCTCACGTTATTATTATACCTCCGACTACAACGACAGATTTCCCACCTACAACTGCTGGTGGTGTAACCAGGCATATGCCACGATAATGCACCTTTGGTGGGACTGCACCTATATTAAAGCAATATGGCAGGCAGCAATAGAAACCCTAGAAGATATAGTAAAAGATACGATAATCCTAACCCCTATACAGGGCCTGCTGAACCTCCTTTCAAATAATTGGCCTCCAGACACAAAAAAAATGGCATCACTGCTTATCTGGGCAACAAAAAAGGTAACTGTACTAAGATGGGCCAAGCCGACGCCACCCGATAAAAAACTTTGGTACAAGACTTTAACAACAGAACTCAAAAATGAACTGGCACTGTCAATATGTGCTAAATATACAGAACTATTAAATCGCCTCTTAACTACGATACAGAATCCCCATACCAAACTAAATCATGAACAGTTAAACTAAAATGGGAGGGAGGGTGCGCTGGGGCGGGCGGGCGGGAGGACGGGGGACCCGAAGGGGAAAAAAGGAAAAAAATAAAAAATAAATAAATAATCTAAATATATTAAAAAACACGGTGTTGATATAAATACGCTTAAGAGTAAGAAATATATAGAAAGGTATAAGGGTTTATATTTATTTATACAAAGATACTTATAGATTTATAGAGTTATAAGCAAAGTCTACATCCCACAATGATGAAAAAAAAAGTACCTCCACCGGATAGTGTCATGCTCTGACACAAAGACGATTTCTGAAACCAACAAGGGGTGCAAGGAGATACAATATCTGAGTGGGAAAAAAAAAAAAAAGAAGACACTTCCTGTTTGCAGGCAGCCTGAGGCTCCATGGGGCGCCATCTTGGACGTTTAAAGGCTCAAAAAATGCAGGTGGGGGTAGGATGATTTTTAATGTGGGCAATCTGTATGTACAGGGTGTGGGAAACATATAAGATAGGCTTTTATTCAGGGTGAAGGTCCGGATTAATCCCAAAGTCCAAAGAACAGTGTTGCCGAAAGGGAGATTCTCAGTGGCTTTGGAAGTAAATAAGCATTCCTCCAGCTGTCAGTTTCCAGCCTTTCCTTTTAGTTAGCTTTGGATTTCCAGGCATGTTACATATTCCAACAGCACCCAAGACATATTCCAATGTTGTTTTGTTTTTCTACTTTCTTTCGCTATTCATAAAACTTTTAAATGGCTTTGTCCTTCTCCATTGGCTCCGCTCCAGTTTCCTCCCGGCCTTTCGGGTGACCTTGAATCTCTTTAACTTTTAAAGAAGCAGCAATCTAATGTTCCTAGGCCACCCCAGCTGGGCCGAGAACATCGGATAGCTGTCAGACATTTAGCGTCCTTCTGTTTCTTCCACGTCTCATGGAATCTGTACAGAAATGGGAATTTGATTCAAGTAGGCATCACTCATCACCTCCCCTACATCAGCTAGTGCGGGTCTAGCAGGAAAGTGCTCGGGTATCAGGATCACATCACTGAAATAAATATACAATGCGAGGCCTGCTATTTATTAGAGGCCAGTAATGTAATCTGATTGACTAATCTTCCTCTTCTCCTTTCCTTTCTCTGGTTACCAGAAAAACAGGTTCAGCCATAGTGTGTAGCCCTGAAAGCAACTCGCCATGTTACAGTAGTGCAGGCTGCCTTTACAGTACAGGCTGCTGTGAAAAATAATTAATTAATTCCCCCATCCGGACGCTATGAAAATCAACTGCGTTTGAAAAAAAAAAAAAATGCTGCGTTAAGCAATACAACTCGTAAGCACCATCCAATATGTGTAAAGGGGACAACCACAAATTTCAGGATGCCCCCATAAAGGATGCAGTTTGACATAAGAGGGTGTGGCTGGAATTAAAGCGGACCTTCATCCTGAATAAGAGCATACCTGTTTCCCACAGCCTGTACATACAGATTGCGCACATTAAAAATCATCCTACCTGCATCTACTGCATGTTATGAGCCTTTAAACATTCAAGATGGCGGCACATGGAGCATTAGGCAGCCTGCAAATAGAAATCCTCTTCTGATTGTGTTGCTCTGCATTCTGGGATTGCTGTCCTTTCCCTGACCCCAGCTCTGCTCTCTATAACCCCACCCCCCTGCACCTTATCCCGCTCTCCTTTACTCAGTATGTGATGCTTCTGAGTCAAGATGGTGGCGCCCGTATCCTAGAGTCCTGAACAGATTTGTAGAAAGAGTTGGGGAAAGAATAATAAGTAAGTCACTAAAAACATAAATATATTCATTTTAGATGCTGGGAAATAGTTTTTTAAGGGTTTCGGCTTTCCATTAAATCATGCTGAAGCCAGGTCTGGTTTAACATTTTAGCCACTATTCATGGAGGGGTCTCTGTTGCCTAGAGATCCCTACGTGCTGGGGGGCCCTGTTACCTTGAAACATCCTTCAGTAAAAGGAGATACCCCCATTAACCCATCCGTTGACTTGGTTTGGTTTTGCTGCACCATGGACGACTGTGACCCACTTTGAGAGGCTGGCCGAGAACTCAAGGCCCTGAGTGAGTATCCAAAGCCCCTGAGCCACAGAGACCCCTCCATAAATAGTGGGTAAAGGGTTAATTCATTCACTACTTGAGACACCCATCTCCAACTGCTTAACCCCTACCTCCAGGAGTCCCGTCCAATGGAAATTTCTCCCTACGATCTCCGACAACCCTCCTGGCTATGGCAGTACTAAGGGGTACTAAGCCCAGTGACCTCCAAGGCACCTTTCGGGTAGAAAAGGCTTCAGGGGTGCTCTTGTCCCTCTTGAGAGTGTACCAGCCAGTGCTTCTTACTCTGGGCACTGGTCTCCATCCTCTCTTTGGCCTCCTGGCTTTACCTTCATGATCTGCTCCACGACACTAGACAAGATTGCAGTCCTGAGTCCTCCTTATAAAAGACTCGGGAACCAATCAGTGATGAGGTGGGCTGTCCCTAGCTGAATATGTTATTCTTAACCCTTCAGTGGCTGGTAGGCAGCAACTAAAATTGTCCTCGTCATTGTCCCTAAGTAAAACACCCCCGTAAACTACACTACACTAACCATTAACCTTTAAACCCCTTAACAGTGGTGGTGGATAACCACTAGCCTGTTACAAATGCTATTGCTGGAGGTCCATAATCAGCCTCTGGGCAATGATGTATCCTCTCTGGATGACCTACACAAACTTTTGACAATTCAATATATAAATTATTTTATTACGTGGCAATATGAAGGAGTGGAAATTATTTTTCTTTTCTTACCTTTTTCCTTCTTATCTTTTTCTGCTTTTCCCTCCCTATATATTATTGTGGTAACTCTTTTTTCTCTTCTTTTTGTGTGTTGCATCTCTGGGCATTGATAGTAGGCCCGATCTCCTTTATAGGGGGGTGTCCAGGTTTATCGGTTGGATCAGGGCCTCTTTCATTAGAATTGCAGGGGTTAAGAATGAATATTGTACAAGTCTTATTATATTGATAACTGTGTTCAGACTGTGTATGCAAACCGTGCATGGTTCTGATAGTACTAAGGTAAAGCTGTAAGTTATGAACAAAATGTACCAAAATTAGTGTGTGCTATGTAATGATGTATGCTTTAATAAAAACTATTGAGTAAAACATAAAACAGTCGATCCCACCATCTAACTCCCCTCCCCTCTCTAACACGTCTATTTCTGTCAACAATTACACAATAACTGCAACTCCCCAAGCTCGGTGCGGGCGTCATTCTGGACTCCTTTCTCTTTCAAACCACATATTCACTCCCTGGCCACCTCCTGTCGTCTCCAACTTAAAAACATCTCCCGCATCCGTCCCTTCCTCTCACCTGACACCACTAAAATGTTCATGCCCTGATCATATCCCGACTGGATTACTGCAACATCCTCCTCTGTGGCTAACCAACAAACATACTCCCCTCCAATCTATCCTGAACTCGGCTGCTCGCCTCATCCATCTCTCCTCTCGCTCCTCCAGCTCTGCACCTCTCTGCCAATCCCTACACTGGCTGCCAGTCCGACAGCGAATTCTGTTCAAAACTATAACCCTTGTCCACAAACCTCTCTCCAACCAGGCCCCTCCCTACATCTCATCTCTAATCCAACAATTAACCTAGACTTAACCTTTGCTCTGCTGCCGTCCTACACCCGGGTCACCTCCTCTCATGCTCGCCTCCAGGACTTCTCACATGCAACTCCAATCTTCTGGAATGCCCTCCCCCACCCAATCCGCTACCCCCCAACCCTCAAAACCTTCAAAGATTCCCTTAAAACTCACCTATTCAGACAGACATACAATGTAGCTTAAAGTGGACCAACACCTTCCACTGATCGGCCCGGGAATCTATAAGATGCTCGGATCGATCAGTCCCCTGACTGCGGGGCACCCCGACCGGTGAAACCCCCCAGAAACCCCTAAATCCCTACCTGCTCCTCGATCCAGTGGCGCCCGCCACCGCCTCCCGCGTGTCCCTCTAGCAGGTATGCGCACCCGCCGTTTGTGAATGGCCGGCGTGGGCGCGCGCCCTGTAAGAGTGACGCGCGGGAGGCGGCGGGCGCGCTCTCTTGTCTGTCGCTGCCTCCCGCTTGTCCGTCGGCGGGGATTGGCAGCAGCGGTCACATGGAAGCGGGGAGAGGTGAGTTTTTGGGGCTTTCTGGGGGGTTTCACACAGCGGGGCACCCCCGATCGGGGTGCCCCACTGAAGTGGACTAAAACCCAGGATAGTCAGAATCCTGGGTGTTGGTCCACTTTAAGCAATTCTCTACAGAGCACATGCCACAAAGCTTAATAATGTACTGTATGTTTCTACCCTGTCTGTAATTACTACTTTGTACAGCGCTACGGAAGATGATGGCGCTATATAAAAAACAATAATAATAATAATAATTAATAATAATGTGACCTCAAAAACAGGGAAGTACGCGGAGCTTTTCCAGGGCGTATCACTTTTGGGTGGGGAGGCACCTTAATTAATATTAATTCTTTCTTCCATGTTGGGCAGCATCCTCTTGCAATATTAATCAGGTACCGCAGATTATGCCTAGTAAATTAATTTCTTGGGAATAGCAATAAGAACTGAGATGGCTATTTCACCAAAGTTATTTCACATTAATTGCCACCCTTGCTGCGGGCTCACTCGATTGGTGTTACGGGTTTGGAGCTATGCACATTTCTAATTGCTCTCAGGACACCACTTCACTAAATAAACGTCCTATAAGAAGTTTGATTTTGCATTTTAGAACTAATGTTTTAAATGTTTTCTTGTTTTAAGCGATCAGTCTTTGTCCAGAAAGAGAAAGTTGTAATTGCTTAGTCACATAGGGAATAGTGTGCTACGGAGATCTATGTGCAGAATTAAATTGCTAATCATCAGTTTGGCAGCCAAGTGAACCTGGACAATTTTTAGCGCTGTGTTAAGCACAATTGGGCAATTTTCTTGATTGCAGGTTGAACACTCCAAAGAATTAATATGTCTGGTGTATACATGAGCCTCTTTCATTATCTATATTGATCCCTTAAGCACAACAGTGCTGATGCCATGTAATGCTTGCAGCATAGGCCCTTATTTATGAAGGAATAGCGACAGGTAGCGACTGGTGAGCGGCCGGTAATGACGGGCCCCGCCACGAGAACGTCGGCTCCCCACCACAATCACACATTTATCAAGCCAATCCTGCTTAGCGACTGAGATAGCGCCATATAGCCACTCATTCATCATTATTCCAGCCTCAGCCCACAGTGCCAGCGTCTGACCTTGAACAGCGACAGGTATGACCTCTCGCTACCTGCCGCTCTCCAATGCATTTCAATGGAACAATCTTTAAATATTCATAATTAATTGTTATTAATTGTTGTTTTTTTTTTTTTTTAATGTGAAAAATTCTGTGACCACTTCTGCCATTTTAGATAATTTTTTTAAGGTAAAAAAAATGTACAGAATTGATATTACAGGTCTGATATTAATACTATTCATATTACAAAATTATTTAAAAAACTTGTTATTTTTGGTTTCCAAAAATATGGTTGTTTGGGGGTTAAAAAACTACTTTTAACCCATCGCCACCAGCGCTCTGGGGTTTAAACATGCATTTTACAGCGCGAGAATTTTTTGAGCGTGATTTAATGAATATGGTGGGAGCCGGTCGCTAGGGCCAGTCGCTATCATGCGCTCCCATACAGCGCGGAACCTGTCAAATAGCGACTCCTCACCCAATATTCAACATTACGGCAAACCGACTGAGTCGCTATCAACTACAGAACAACGGGCAAGCACAGCGACTACTAGCGGGCGCTCTGAAAATGCCGCTGCAGTCGCTCAACTGTCACTACCTGCTGCTATTAATGAATCAGCCTCATAGACTCAAGGATCCCCTTTACTGAGGCTCCACTACATACAGGGGTGCACCTATAATCAGGCCATGTGAGGCAGCCACCTCAGACAGGGCTGGATTAAATGGGGTGGAGGCCCCAGATACAGTATTATTTTTCCTTTAAACCTTTGAACCTGGTGTCCCACCACCACTAGCAAATAAATTCTTTACCACTTCTAAGAACGTCGGGGGGGGGGGGGGGTGGTTGGAGTAGGATTCTAGACTTGTTTCATTCCTCTATTGGCCAAAAGCAAAGCATCAGATCTACGGTATAGGTGCAATAAAATTGAATGCTAATATGCCATCTCAGTTCTACCCTTAAGATGAAAGTCTGGATTTGCAGTCAAGAACGTTTTCCTCAGAGATTCATCCTACCAGTTAGCTGCAGAAATCTTCATCTTATATTTCCCCGTTACCGGCATTTTATGAACAGAAAATCCATACATGGCTATTTTCAATATAATTCTAAAGATCGTTTTTAGATCCTAAGCCATTTTTCATCTCAGCTCTTCGGTTTTTCCTTTTATTAATATTTGTCTTGTTCTTCTTCTTGTCTTGATTTGTGTTTGGCAAATCTCACATTGCTGTACATGATGTAAGATTAGATTCCTTCTAACCTGGGCTAGACCTTAGGCAATCCTAGAGTTACACTTATTTTTTATGTATGCAGCTTGGCAGGGTTTTGCAAAGCTGTAAATACTTATTTCTCTTTGATATAACTTTGTGTGTAGAAGCAACATAACTATAAAATATCATTAAAACGCGCCCCTTTCACAATTGGCCGCTTGCAATGCGTTGAAGTAAAAATACTCCAATGTATCACAAATGGCAAAAGAACACAGACCATTAAAATAAATGGGACCCCTCAAATCAGTGCGTTGTGGTCTGTACTGCATGCAGTGTTTTGCCCGCAGTGCAGCTGCAATGCATCCCCATAGAGGTCTAAGGGGCACCGCAGGTAAAACGCATATATTGCGCTTTTACCTGGGTGTCATCACCACCTCTCGATCTATTGCCGCCTTGTCCTACACTGGAGCCTGCACCTTGACCCTTGTCTTGGTCAGTCAACACCTCCACCGCCCCATCACCCGCCGGAGCATAATTGGTGGTCTATAGCAAAGGAATTCAGGGGATGTGCCACTACTTATTGCCTTCTTTTTACTTACAGAAGCAGCTGTGTTCTGACAGGAAGGGAGAGCATAGCCATGATGAGGTGAGATGCTGAATGACTTTTATGCACTTTGCCTACAGAGTCCCTTTAAGAAAAAGAATGACAATAAATTACAGAGAAAAAAATTATACAAATAATTAAATAAATTCACCAGAAAACCATAATATATAATTGGTGTACATTGTACTTACATGGTTTGTGTAATTACATGTCATCATCATATATGAAAGGGGCCTTCCCTGCCTCTCTGGTATGTACATCACTGGCTGATAGATCTGCATATTATACCTCAAAGAGGGAAAAATGAAAACAATGAGGGACAGGGGGACATGGACTCAAAAGAGGGACAGTCCCTCTAAATAAGGGACACTTGGGAGGTATGATACATAGAGGCTGATTCATTACTAGTGCCAGGTATTGCCAGGTATCGTCTGTATAGCAACGCTTAGAGCTAGTAGATGCTGTAAGAGAGTATCAGGCGCTACAACCTAGCATTGCGGTCGCTGTAGTAACCTGGCCGGCATTGATGAATATGATGTGTGTTGGGTGCTCTAACACCAGTACAGCGCTGCAGGGAGCGAGAGGTAGCACTAGCTCAATGTGTCCGACACTCGACGCTCCACACCATATTTAACAAAAAACTAGACACACACAGCCTCGGCGCTCTAAAGCTGGGAGCTGTAACATAGAGCGCCAGACGCTGTGTGATTAAAGTCTGTTTTTGAACACATATCCACCAGTAATAAAGAACACATGGAATTACACTGTGAAAATAACACATAGGCCCTTATTTAAGAAGCGATAGCGTCAGGTAGCGCCTGGTTAATGAGAGGTAGCGTCAGATAGCGACTGGTCAACGCCGGACACGGCACGCAATTACACATTTATCAAGCAGAATCTATTTAGCAACTGGGATAGCGCCATGTAGTGTCTGATTCATCATTTTCACAGCCTCAGCGAACAGCGCCGGCGTTCAGCCTTGCACAGCGCCAGGTATGACCTCTCGCTACCTGACGCTCTGCCATACTTTTCAATGGACGATCCTTTTCTTCTCTTTAAACGGGTTTTTTTTTTTCTTCAAAAAAATCACAAATAATTCTGTGACCTCTTCTGGCATTGAAATAGCAGTTTTTTCATATTTTTTTAATTTTTTAAATATTTCCTCAGAAATGACATTACAGGTCTGGCATTAAAGTGTTCATGTTACAATGTTGTTACAATGTAATTCCATATGTTTTTGCTTTGTTACTAGTTGATAGATGCTTGAAAACACACTTTAAACACACCACCTCCTGCGCTCTGGGCTTCAAACAAATATTTTTCAGCGCCAGAGGTTTGTGAGGCTGTTTTTTTGCTGAATATGGTGTGAGTCGGTCGCTATGAGCAGTCGCTACCATGCGCTCCCATACAGCGCTGTACTGGTCAAATAGCGACTCCTCACAATGTATTCACCATTACTGAACAGCGACTGAGTCGCTATAAAGTAGCGACTCACGGCCGAGCACTGCGACTACTAGCGGGCGCTCTGAAAATGCCTGCTACAGACGCTCATCTGTCGCTACCTGCCGCTAATGATGAATCAGCCTCATAGTGCCAGACCTGTACATATAATTCTACATCAAAATATAAAAAGTACAAAACATTTATAAAAGTGTTTGTTTGCAGCCAGAAGAGGTAACACAATGATTTGAGCAAAAAACTATTTTAATTGCCAAACACGCTATTTAAACACAAACAAATGAACGGCCATTGAAATGTATGGGAGAGCGACACTGCGCGACAGGTAATACCTGGCTCTGGAAGCTAGAACGCCGGCGCTATACGCTGAGACGCCTGTAATAATACATGTGACGCTACGTGGCGCTGTTAGAGGCGCTCACCAGATTCGCTTTCTTAAATGTGGTTTTGCGTACAGCAGCCGACGTTCACCAGATGCTACAAGGCACTACCTGCCGCTATCCTTTATTAAATAACCCCCTTAGTTAAATTAGAAGTGAATTTCCATTGGACGGAGACACATGATCAGGCCAGATTTTTGCAACTTCCTACTGGCTGTATTTATAAAGTATTAAACCATACCTTGAAAACGGACCAATAATTTCCTAATGACAGCACAAGGCTTTAGTCTTTGTTTGCAGTGTCTGAATACACATTGGGGCGGATGTTTCTTTGCTTTCTCTCTTCAAAGAATTAAGCTTCTATACAGTGTTACAATGAACAAAGGCCCATCCGTTCCAAGAAGAAGCACATTTATGTCAGCCCTGTCTCAAGTGAAGAGGATGAGATGTATATTTATATATTCGTGACAAATATGTATTTAATTAATGTAAAAGTCTGGAGTCATACAGCCAATGGGGAAATGTCTTTCCATGGAAAATCTTCAGTAGCGTGGAGTTAAATAGTGACTGCAATTGCTGAACTGATAGCTTAGGCCCTTATTTATGAAGGAATAGCGACAGGTAGCGACTGGTGAGCGGCCGGTAATGACGGGCCCCGCCACGAGAACGCCGGCTCCCCACCACAATCACACATTTATCAAGCCAATCCTACTTAGCGACTGAGATAGCGCCATATAGCGGCTCATTCATCATTATTCCAGCCTCAGCCCACAGCGCCAGCGTCTGACCTTGAACAGCGACAGGTATGACCTCTCGCTACCTGGCGCTCTCCAATGCATTTCAATGGAACAATCTGTAAATATTAATAATTAATTGTTATTAATTTTTTTTTTTTTTTTTTTTAAATGTGAAAAATTCAGTGACCACTTCTGCCATTTTAGATAATTTTTTAAGGGAAAAAAAATTGTACAGAATTGTTATTACAGGTCTGATATTAATATATTCATATTACTAAATTATTTTAAAAACTTGTTTTTTTTGGTTTCCAAAAATATGGTTGTTTGGGGGTTAAAAAAAATACTTTTAACCCATCGCCGCCAGCGCTCTGGGGTTTAAACATGCATTTTACAGCGCGAGAATTTTTTGAGTATGATTTTTTAATGAATATGGTGGGAGCCGGTCGCTAGGGCCAGTCGTTATCATGCGCTCCCATACAGCGCGGAACCTGTCAAATAGCGACTCCTCACCCAATATTCAACATTATGGCAAACCGACTGAGTCGCTATCAATTACCGAACAACGGCCAAGTACAGCGACTACTAGCGGGCGCTCTGAAAATGCCGCTACTGTCGCTCATCTGTCGCTACCTGGCGCTATTAATGAATCGGCCTCCCCGTGGAGAAACCCTGCAACTGTTTCCTTATTCGTACAATGACTTCACATATACTTATATACTGGTTCCATTTGTTTACTTATACAAATGTTTATTTCTCTTTCAAGCAGTATTGTGCTGTACTGTGTCAGCCATTCGAAGCTTCAATTCATATTTTTTTTTCACATTTTTTTCAATCATTTTCAAAAATTAGGATACAGTGTTGTTGGTTTAAAAAAAACTCCAAAAAGTACATTTGTGCACAGTTTTTGTTGGCTGGTATTAGGATGTAGCTGTCTACTGATACATTTTGCAGGATACTTCTTCAGGGAAGATTATACCCAGCTTTAGTGCATATACAAAAAATATGTAGCGTTTCTAAAGCAAGCTCTATTTAAAAATGACTGGTAGTCCCCTCACCCACTAAACCCCCTCTTTTGGCACCTAGGCCTCATACTCACATCATGCTACACATCAGTGAGGGAAAAGTCAGGGCAGACCGGCGTTAAGATCATGAAACCACCAGGCCCTCAAGGAAGAAACAGAAAGAGCAGAAGTGGCTGACAGTAGGTGAAAGCTTTGTGTCACAACGCCGGCTCTGGTCTGAGATCTGTTTGGATTGTCTCAGAAGTGGAAATCTGTAGCCTCAACTTGAGGACAGTTTTGGGTCCCACATTGGAAGAAGTACATCTCACCATTGTGATGGAAACACACAAGTGTACTTGTGTGTTTCCACCACAGTGCACTGCTCCTGGTTTTCTATTCTCCATGCATGGCTGGAGGTGTTGGAATTAAGGACCCTCAGGACAGAGGCATCATGGAGGCGGGGAAGGCACCCCGAGTGGATGAGGCAGCAGCACCTGGACCATGGCCACATCCAGCATCAGTGAGGGTCTGGTCTGAGGCTCTGGTCTGGGATCTGTTTGGATTGTCTCAGAAGTGGAAATCTGTAGCCTCAACTTGAGGACAGTTTTGGGTCCCACATTGGAAGAAGTACATCTCACCATTGTGATGGAAACACACAAGTGTACTTGTGTGTTTCCACCACAGTGCACTGCTCCTGGTTTTCTATTCTCCATGCATGGCTGGAGGTGTTGGAATTAAGGACCCTCAGGACAGAGGCATCATGGAGGCGGGGAAGGCACCTCGAGTGGATGAGGCAGCAGCACCTGGACCATGGCCACATCCAGCATCAGTGAGGGCAGCAGGAGGACAGAAGGCTCTTGAAGATTTGAGCAAAGCGTAAGCAAATAGACCTCAATCACCCTCGAGTCAAAGTCAAAGTCAAGGTCCATAGCATACCCCATAGGGCGCTGGTGTTTCCAAACTTTAAAACAATGATCCTTATGTCACTGGATGTACCTCACCTGTAAACATGGCCCATTACAGGTGATGTTTTGGGAAAAAAATTGTACAAACATTTTTATTGCACTTTATGTGTTTTAACCCTTTAAACCGGACCTTCAGCATCATTTCATGAAAAGCCCAAATCTTTAAAAAACTATTCCCCATTTTCTAAAATTAATATATTTTACGTTTTTAGTCACTTTCTTTTTATTCTTTCCCCCACTGGGCTGCAACTCTGTTCAGGACTCTAGGATATGGGCGCTGCCATCTTGTCTCAGAGGAGGAGAGCGGTGAAAAGTACATGGAGGCGGGTTATAGTTTTGCTTTGCACAGACAAAGAGAGCAAGAGCTGGGGTCAGGAAAAGGACAGCAATCCCAGAAAGCAGAGCGAAGACACTTCCTGTTTGCAGGCAGCCTGAGACTTCATGGGACACCATCTTGGATGTTTAAAGGCTGAGAAAATGCACAAGGTAAAGGTAGGATTATTTTTAATGTGAGCAATCTGTATGTACAGGGTGAGAGAACCATATAACATAGACTTTAATTCAGGGTGAAGGCCAGGTTTAAGTTTGTCCAATTTTCAGTTAAATGTGAGTGCTCATTGTTTTTCATTTTGTGCCAGGAGCCCTGTCCTCAATGATTCAGCTATACTCTTTGCTGCCAGGACATTCTCCTTTGAACATGGCCCCTCATTGTGCTCACAGGTCATACCTAGCTTTTGTTGGACCGTTCAAAAATGAATTTTTCTTTAGTATGGTTTTGTTTAAATCTTATCTAATCAAAGTCATATTTCCTCACAATCTGGTGACGTCTGTATGAGATATAAATAAAGATGGTTATCTAATGTTTATTTTATTTGGGAAACTCAGGACATTGCAACGTCCTCTTCAGGGGAGATTTCAGTTTTTTTTTCAGATGCAGCTCCTCACTATTCTGAAGCCTTTTGCTGCAGTCTCATATAGAAACATAGAGGGGTGACGGCAGAAGGAGACCATACGGTCCATCTAGTCTGCCCTTATGTGTATACTGTATGTACTCTTTATCTTAGGATAGATGTGTGCTTATCCCAGGCATGTTTAAATTCAGTGACTGTTGATTTTTCAACTACCTCTGCTGGAAGTTTGTTCCAAGCATCTACTACTCTTTCTGTAAAATTATATTTTCTAACATTGCTCCTGATCTTCCCCCCGACTAGCTTCAGGTTGGGCCCCCTTGTTCTATCATTAAGGTTCTTCTTAAAAACACTTCCCTCCTGAACCTTATTCAATCCTTTCACATATTTAAAGGTCTCATGTCCCCTCTCCCTTCTTTCCTCCAGACTGTACAAATTAGGTTCTTTAAATCTCTCCTGATAAGTTGTTTTTTTTTTGAGTGTGTAAGCAATTTGAATTTGCCAAGTAGAATATTGCTAATAGTTAAATAATCAAGCCATGCACCTGTATGGCTGCTTTGATAAGTCTGGCCAAGCAAGGCCGCCCCCCCCCCCAAAAAAAAAATTCAAATTTAAGGAGTCCTTGATTCCACTTTCTTCATCGATGGTGTAGACGACAACACTTTCTCCCTTTTCCCAGAAGACTTGGGGGCCGTAGAACTCAGGTCTTCAGGGTAAAATTCATCCGAGGAGGTGAATAGACTGGACATGTGGAGATCATAACTGTCCCATAAGATACTCATGTAATCTTTAACATCTTCAGAATTTAATGCAGAGATTTCAGTTTCCCACCAATCTGGGGTCTTTTGAAGATCATTTGCACTGCGTGTTGGTGTACCAGTATAACCTAATATTAACAGATCTGTTTCAATATTGTTTGTTGCTGAATCTGTGCGTGTACCAAAATATACAGGCATCAAAAAAATAGAATTGTTCAACTGCATCTTGGGGCTGTATATGCTCCGTCACTTCGGGTAGCATCATATATATCAGATTGGTGTTGGACTCTACATTTGGTAAGGCTTCCATAAAGACTTTTGCATTCATAGGTTCAGCATGTTCTTCAGTCTTCTTCACGACTGGCTCATGGTCCTGGTCAGCGACTCCATCAGTAGTTGATGATGTGTCAATGACATCAGAACATTGCGGAACATAAAGCGCACCGTAAAGGTAATCAAAGTGCTCCATATCCCAGTAATTGTTTTGTATTGATGTATCGAAATAGGTGGGAGCATTCATGTAACTGAAAAGATCAACTGCAGCATTCAACAGGACACACTTCAAAAGCTTGTTTGAGGACAGACCTAGGGTCTTCTTGAAAGATGTTAGCATTGTCTTTAAACAGTCCATAACGTTGTAAAAGCCTAAATTTCAACTTACCACACAGGAAACTCATCAAACCCTCATCATGTACGGGAAACCACATTTATGAAAGCGAATCTGGTAAGCGACTGTAACAGCGCCATGCAGTGTCCGATTCATCATTACAGACGGCTCAGCCTATAGCGTCGGCGCTCTAGCTTCCAGAGCGCCTGGTATTACCTTTCACTCAGTGTCGCTCTGCCATACATTTCAATGGCCGTTCATTTGCTTGTGTTTAAATAGCGTTTAACATTTTTTATTTATTTATTTTTTGCTCCAATCATTGTGTGACGTCTCCTGGCTGCAAACAAACACTTTTAGACACTTTTTTGACTTTTTATATTTTTATGCAGAATTGTCATTACAGGTCTGGCACTAAAGTGTTAATGTCACAGTGTTAAAACAATGTCATTCCATGTGTTTTTGCTTTGTTGCTGGTGGATATGTGTTCAAAAACTCACTTTAATCACGCAGCGCCTGGTGCTCTATGCTATAGCGACCAGATTTAGAGCGACGACGCCGCTGTGTGTGTCCTTGGTGTGGAGCGCTGAGAGTCAGTCGCACTGAGCTGGTCGCTACCTCTCGCTCCCTGCAGCGCTGTACTGGTGTTAGAGCGCCCAACCAGCATCACATTAATCAATGCCAGCCAGGCTACTACAGCGACTGAGGCGCTATGTTACAGCGCCCGATACATGTTTATTGCGTCTACTAGCGGTCATTCTAAGCGCCGCAATACAGACGCTCACCTGCCGATACCTGGTGTTAATAATGAATTAGCCTCCACATATTTGGTGAAGCCAATGTGACTTCTAGTGTGCATTGCGGTGTGGATTGCATCTCATGCAAACTCATCTACGGTGAGTTTTTTTTAGCGATAACAAGCAAAAAAGGGCGAAAAAAGTCTTTGTCCTACATTTCCCCCAATAAATCACCTGTACATGTGATGGCACATTTTTACATTCATTTTCTGGTGATTTAAGGATATATTTTTTAAGTTTGGAAATAACAGCAGATTTCACCATTCTATTCGGAATAGCCCATGAGGATTCTGTTGTTTCCAAACATAAAAACTAAAATTGGAAAAATTATGTACCTAACCTGTAATAATGCCCCGTCACAGGTACAGGTCATTTTTGCGGAAAAAGGGTACTTTTTATGTCTAAACACTGAAAAGCTCACCAGGATGCAGGTTGCAATCCATCCTCAGCATTCTTATCTGTCCCCCAACCCCATTGACAGTGGACTTATGTGTACCCCAGCCCTTTCTACCCCAAACCCAGAGTTTCATCCTATAGTTTTATTTACTATTTTGTTTTTTCTATTTTACAGATATACCAATTTATACAGATATACAGTCTTAGAGGGAAGGCCTTTTTACAAGCTGGGCCCCTCATTTTTCCATAATTTTTCTACATCATTTTTGTTTTTAAAACAAAGCCCTATGGGATGTGCCGAATAAATTGGTGAAATAGCCCATAGGGTGCTGTTATTTCTAGAGATGAGTGAATTTTTTGAAAAATTCGGACGATTTGCCGAATCTTCCGAAAAAACTTGATTCGGCCTACCGAGAGCCTCAATAGGGTTGTAGAACATTTTGCTTTGCTGTAACATACATAGGATGTGTGCTGGGTTAGTGATATAATACTGTAAAGAATTATGACATGCAGATCAAAGGCATCGCTATTAAAGTGGACCAACAGCCAGGGGGGATCAGATTCCCGGGCCGATCAGATCCCTCCCCGCGGGGCATCCGAAATCGGGATGTCCCGCGGGGTGAAACCCCCCAGGAAGCCCACAATCCTACCTTTTCCATGTTCCAGCGGCGCATGCGCGTCCGCCGCCTCCCACGCGTCCCTCTAGCAGGGCGCGCTCCCTGTAAGAGGGACGCGCGGGAGGCGGCGACAGACGCGCTCTGCTTGTCCGGCGCTGCCTCTCACTTGTCCGCCGGTGGGGATTGGCTGCAGCGGTCACGTGGGAGCTGGGAGAGGTGAGTTTTCGGGGCTTTCTGGGGGGTTTCACACAGCGGGGCACCCCCAATCGGGGTGCCCCACCGAAGTGGACCAAAACCCAGGATAGTCAAACGTGAGTTAAATGCACTAAAGAAAGCTTTAAAATGTGGTTTTGGTAGAAAAGCAAAAGCAATATAGACAGGTGCTCTTGCTAAAGCCAAATGCAAACACACTGTCAGATCATGGCCTGAAATGGCATGCACCTGGTGAAAGTGAGTTAAATGCACTACAGAAAGCTTTAAAACGTGGTTTTGGTAGAAAAGCAAAAGCTAAATAGGCAGGTGTGTGTGATCTGTAGTAACACTAAATAGGCTTGAAAGATCTGGGTATAAAACCAAATGCAAACACACTGTACAATGTCTCTCTCTGTCTCTTTCTCGCCCTGTCTTTTTCTTTTACTGTCTTTTTCTCTCCCTGGCTCTAACTCTCCCTGACCCGTTCTCGCCACAATAAACCGCTGAAATGAGCGCCCGCAAGATGGCCGGCGCTTATATAGGGCTGTGACATCACCCAGCAGCTTGGCTGCTGATAGGCTGCATGTGATTCCTACCAAGGATTCTTTGCCCCATGGGACATGTCCTGACGTGTGGATCCACCATTTTAGATTACCTGGACCGCAGTAAATTTAGTTTAAGGAAGCGATTCGAGCGATCGAAACACGGCGATATTCAGATTTGTTTAGAATCGAATTTTTCCTGAAATTCGTAACAAATTTGGATTTGTCAGATTCGATTCTCTCATCAGTTATTTCCAAACTTTAAAAATATATTGTTACATCACTTGAATAATAGTGTCCCTAAACTGTAAAAATGTGCCATCATATGTACAGGTGACTTTTTTGGGGAAAATGTAAGACAGGGAGGCCGATTTATTAATAGCACCAGGTAGCGACAGATGAGCAACAGTAGCATGATTTTCACAGCGCCGGCTAGTATTCGCTGTGCTTGGCCGTTGTTCGGTTGTTGACAGCGACTCGGTGTGCGGTAATGTTGAATACGGGGTTAGGAGTCGCTGCTTGACAGGTTCCGCGCTATATGGGAGCGCATGAGAACGAATGGCCATAGCGAACGGCTCCCAGCATATTCATTAACAAATCACGCTCACAAAATTCTTGCGCTGTAAAATGCATGTTTAAACCCTAGAGCGCTGGCGGCGATGTGTTAAAAGTAGTTTTTTAACCCCCAAACAACCTTATTTTTGGGAAAAAATAATAAACAAGTTTTTATAAACATTTTGTAATATGAATACATTAATATCAGACCTGTAATATCAATTCTGCACACATTTTTTTTTTTTTTTTTACCTTAAAAAAAAGATATGACATTGCAAAAGTGGTCACCGAATTTTTGACATTAAAAAAAAAAAAAAAAAAAAAACATTAATATCAATTATTTATGAATATTTAAAGATTGCTCCATTGAAATGCTTTGGAGAGCGCCAGGTAGCGAGAGGTCATACCTGGCGCTGTGATGGGATTAGCAGCGGCGCTGTTCGCTGAAGTCTGCAACATGATGAATCCCGCACTAGCTGACGCTCTCGCCGGCGCTAGCCTCATTTAGCGTGATAAATGCGTGATTGTGTTCGCAGCCTGGCGTTCTGGAGTCGGTAGCCGCCGATAGCTGCCGCTACCTGGCGCTAGTGAGACACTACCTGGCGCTATCCCTTGATAAATAAGGCCCAAAGACTTTTTTGTGTGTTATCGTTAAAAAGATCACTGGGATGCAGATTGCAATCCATACTGCAATGCACAGCGCAAGTCAGACTGGCTTCGCCCAATAACTAGCATGACTCCCATTGACTCACCTCCAAGGATGAGCACAGCCACCTGTCAGGGCGTGGTCTTTGGTCCACTTTAACCCTTTAAGTTCCAGACGGGGAGGCCGATTCATTAATAGCGCCAGGTAGCGACAGATGAGCGACAGTAGCGGCATTTTCAGAGCGCCCGCTAGTAGTCGCTGTGCTTGGCTGTTGTTCTGTTGTTGATAGCGACTCAGTCGGTTTGCCGTAATGTTGAATATTGGGTGAGGAGTCGCTATTTGACAGGTTCCGCGCTGTATGGGAGCGCATGACAGCGAATGGCCATAGCGACCGGCTCCCAGCATATTCATTAACAAATCACGCTCCAAAAATTCTCGCGCAGTGAAATGCTTGTTTAAACCCCAGAGCGCTGGCGGCGATGGGTTAAAAGTAGTTTTTTAACCCCCAAACAACCATATTTTTAGGAAAAAAAAAAAACAAGTTTTTCAAAACATATTGTAATATGAATACATTAATATCAGACCTGTAATATCAATTCTGTAGAAATGTTTTTTTTTTTTTAAACCTTAAACAAAAAAAACTAACATTGCAGAAGTGGTCACAGAATTTTTTACATAAAAAAAAAAAAATGAATAGCAATTAATTAAGAATATTTAAAGATTGCTCCATTGAAATGCATTGGAGAGCGCCAGGTAGCGAGAGGTCATACCTGTCGCTGTTCAAGGTCGCTCGCTGGCGCTGTGGGGTGAGGCTGGAATAATGATGAATGATTCGCTATCTGGCGCTCTGTCAGTCGCTAAGCAGGATCGGCTTCATAAATGTGTGATTGCGGAGGGGAGCCGGCGTACTCGTGGCGGTGACCGTTAGAGATGAGCGAACTTTTGAAAAATTCGATTCGACTGATTCGCCGAATTTTCCGACAAAAATCGTTTCGACCCGAATAAATTTGCGACGAATCGCTATTAAAAACGGCTATTTCTGAGCCTCCTAGAGCCTCAATAGGGTTGTAAACCATTCTGCCTTGCTGTAACACGCACAGGATGCTTGCTGGGTTAGTTAAATAATACTTTGAAGAAATATCACATGCAGATCAGAGGCATCGCTAATAGAATCGCAGAGCGGCACAATTGAATTCAAGAGAGTTGAAGTGGCATCACTATGAGGGGCAGGAGCCCAAACATTGCTTTAAAGAGACACTGGAGTTGGCAGCAGCAGGAGCCCAAAAATTGGATGAATCACACCCTGGAGTTGGCAGCAGCAGCAGGAGCCCAAACATTACTTTAAAGAGACCCTGGGGTTGGCTTCAGGAGCCCAAAAATTGGATGAATCACACCCTGGAGTTGGCAGCAGCAGCAGCAGTAGCCCAAATATACACTGGAGTTGGCTTCAGGAGCCCAAAAATTGGATGAATCACACCCTGGAGTTGGCAGCAGCAGCAGGAGCCCAAATATTACTTTAAAGAGACACTGGGGTTGGCTTCAGGAGCCCAAAAATTGGATGAATCACACCCTGGAGTTGGCAGGAGTTGACAGCAGCAGCAGCAGGAGCCCAAACATTACTTTAAAGAGACCCTGGGGTTGGCTTCAGGAGCCCAAAAATTGGATGAATCACACCCTGGAGTTGGCAGGAGTTGACAGCAGCAGCAGGAGCCCAAATATTACTTTAAAGAGACCGTGGGGTTGGCTTCAGGAGCCCAAAAATTGGATGAATCACACCCTGGAGTTGGCAGGAGTTGGCAGTAGCAGCAGCAGGAGCCCAAATATTACTTTAAAGAGACACTGGGGTTGGCTTCAGGAGCCCAAAAATTGGATGATTCACACCCTGGAGTTGGCAGCAGCAGCAGCAGTAGCCCAAATATACACTGGAGTTGGCTTCAGGAGCCCAAAAATTGGATGAATCACACCCTGGAGTTGGCAGCAGCAGCAGCAGGAGCCCAAACATTACTTTAAAGAGACACTGGGGTTGGCTTCAGGAGCCCAAAAATTGGATGAATCACACCCTGGAGTTGGCAGCAGCAGGAGCCCAAATATTACTTTAAAGAGACCCTGGGGTTTGCTTCAGGAGCCCAAAAATTGGATGATTCACACCCTGGAGTTGGCAGCAGCAGCAGCAGGAGCCCAAATATACACTGGAGTTGGCTTCAGGAGCCCAAAAATTGGATGAATCACACCCTGGAGTTGGCAGCAGCAGCAGCAGGAGCCCAAATATTACTTTAAAGAGACCCTGGGGTTGGCTTCAGGAGCCCAAAAATTGGATGAATCACACCCTGGAGTTGGCAGAAGTTGGCAGTAGCAGCAGCAGGAGCCCAAATATTACTTTAAAGAGACCCTGGGGTTGGCTTCAGGAGCCCAAAAATTGGATGAATCACACCCTGGAGTTGGCAGGAGTTGGCAGTAGCAGCAGCAGGAGCCCAAATATTACTTTAAAGAGACACTGGGGTTGGCTTCAGGAGCCCAAAAATTGGATGATTCACACCCTGGAGTTGGCAGCAGCAGCAGCAGCAGGAGCCCAAATATACACTGGAGTTGGCTTCAGGAGCCCAAAAATTGGATGAATCACACCCTGGAGTTGGCAGCAGCAGCAGCAGGAGCCCAAACATTACTTTAAAGAGACACTGGGGTTGGCTTCAGGAGCCCAAAAATTGGATGAATCACACCCTGGAGTTGGCAGCAGCAGGAGCCCAAACAGTACTTCAAAGAGACCCTGGGGTTGGCTTCAGGAGCCCAAAAATTGGATGAATCACACCCTGGAGTTGGCAGGAGTTGACAGCAGCAGCAGCAGGAGCCCAAACATTACTTTAAAGAGACCCTGGGGTTGGCTTCAGGAGCCCAAAAATTGGATGAATCACACCCTGGAGTTGGCAGAAGTTGGCAGCAGCAGCAGGAGCCCAAACATTACTTAAAAGAGACACTGGGGTTGGCTTCAGGAGCCCAAAAATTGGATGAATCACACCCTGGAGTTGGCAGGAGTTGACAGCAGCAGCAGCAGGAGCCCAAATATTACTTTAAAGAGACCCTGGGGTTGGCTTCAGGAGCCCAAAAATTGGATGAATCACACCCTGGAGTTGGCAGGAGTTGGCAGTAGCAGCAGCAGGAGCCCAAATATTACTTTAAAGAGACACTGGGGTTGGCTTCAGGAGCCCAAAAATTGGATGATTCACACCCTGGAGTTGGCAGCAGCAGCAGCAGTAGCCCAAATATACACTGGAGTTGGCTTCAGGAGCCCAAATATTGGATGAATCACACCCTGGAGTTGGCAGAAGTTGGCAGCAGCAGCAGGAGCCCAAACATTACTTAAAAGAGACACTGGGGTTGGCTTCAGGAGCCCAAAAATTGGATGAATCACACCCTGGAGTTGGCAGGAGTTGACAGCAGCAGCAGGAGCCCAAATATTACTTTAAAGAGACCCTGGGGTTGGCTTCAGGAGCCCAAAAATTGGATGAATCACACCCTGGAGTTGGCAGGAGTTGGCAGTAGCAGCAGCAGGAGCCCAAATATTACTTTAAAGAGACACTGGGGTTGGCTTCAGGAGCCCAAAAATTGGATGATTCACACCCTGGAGTTGGCAGCAGCAGCAGCAGCAGGAGCCCAAATATACACTGGAGTTGGCTTCAGGAGCCCCAAAATTGGATGAATCACACCCTGGAGTTGGCAGCAGCAGCAGCAGGAGCCCAAACATTACTTTAAAGAGACACTGGGGTTGGCTTCAGGAGCCCAAAAATTGGATGAATCACACCCTGGAGTTGGCAGCAGCAGGAGCCCAAATATTACTTTAAAGAGACCCTGGGGTTGGCTTCAGGAGCCCAAAAATTGGATGATTCACACCATGGAGTTGGCAGCAGCAGCAGCAGGAGCCCAAATATACACTGGAGTTGGCTCCAGGAGCCCAAAAATTGGATGAATCACACCCTGGAGTTGGCAGAAGTTGGCAGTAGCAGCAGCAGGAGCCCAAATATTACTTTAAAGAGACCCTGGGGTTGGCTTCAGGAGCCCAAAAATTGGATGATTCACACCATGGAGTTGGCAGCAGCAGCAGCAGGAGCCCAAATATTACTTTAAAGAGACACTGGGGTTGGCTTCAGGATCCCAAAAATTGGATGAATCACACCCTGGAGTTGGCAGAAGTTCGCAGTAGCAGCAGCAGGAGCCCAAATATTACTTTAAAGAGACCCTGGGGTTTGCTTCAGGAGCCCAAAAATTGGATGAATCACACCCTGGAGTTGGCAGGAGTTGGCAGCAGCAGCAACAGGAGCCCAAACATTACTTTAAAGAGACCCTGGGGTTGGCTTCAGGAGCCCAAAAATTGGATGATTCACACCCTGGAGTTGGCAGCAGCAGCAGCAGGAGCCCAAATATTACTTTAAAGAGACCCTGGGGTTGGCTTCAGGAGCCCAAAAATTGGATGATTCACACCATGGAGTTGGCAGCAGCAGCAGCAGGAGCCCAAATATACACTGGAGTTGGCTCCAGGAGCCCAAAAATTGGATGAATCACACCCTGGAGTTGGCAGCAGCAGCAGCAGGAGCCCAAACATTACTTTAAAGAGACACTGGGGTTGGCTTCAGGAGCCCAAAAATTGGATGAATCACACCCTGGAGTTGGCAGGAGTTGACAGCAGCAGCAGCAGGAGCCCAAACATTACTTTAAAGAGACCCTGGGGTTGGCTTCAGGAGCCCAAAAATTGGATGAATCACACCCTGGAGTTGGCAGCAGCAGCAGCAGGAGCCCAAACATTACTTTAAAGAGACACTGGGGTTGGCTTCAGGAGCCCAAAAATTGGATGATTCACACCCTGGAGTTGGCAGAAGTTGGCAGCAGCAGCAGCAGGAGCCCAAATATTACTTTAAAGAGACCCTGGGGTTGGCCTCAGGAGCCCAAAAATTGGATGAATCACACCCTGGAGTTGGCAGCAGCAGCAGCAGGAGCCCAAATATACACTGGAGTTGGCTTCAGGAGCCCAAAAATTGGATGAATCACACCCTGGAGTTGCAAGCAGCAGCAGGAGCCCAAACATTACTTTAAAGAGACCCTGGGGTTGGCTTCAGGAGCCCAAACATTGGATGAATCACACCCTGGAGTTGGCAGCAGCAGCAGCAGGAGCCCAAATATACACTGGAGTTGGCTTCAGGAGCCCAAAAATTGGATGAATCACACACTGGAGTTGGCAGCAGCAGCAGCAGGAGCCCAAATATACACTGGAGTTGGCTTCAGGAGCCCAAAAATTGGATGAATCACACCCTGGAGTTGGCAGCAGCAGGAGCCCAAATATTACTTTAAAGAGACCCTGGGGTTGGCTTCAGGAGCCCAAAAATTGGATGAATCACACCCTGGAGTTGGCAGGAGTTGACAGCAGCAGCAGCAGCAGGAGCCCAAACATTACTTTAAAGAGACCCTGGGGTTGGCTTCAGGAGCCCAAAAATTGGATGAATCACACCCTGGAGTTGGCAGCAGCAGCAGCAGGAGCCCAAATATACACTGGAGTTGGCTTCAGGAGCCCAAAAATTGGATGAATCACACCCTGGAGTTGGCAGAAGTTGGCAGCAGCAGCAGCAGGAGCCCAAAAAATGGCCTAAAGACATAAATATGTTTTGCACCATTTGGAAAGTGTAAAACGTGGCACCATGCTGAATCTAGTCGCATGCATCAGGCATTGGTGGGTGGAAATCCTGGCTGATCCATCCCTGATTCATTTTGACAAAGGTGAGTCTCTCCACATTTTAAGTTGACAGACGAGTTCTCCTCGCCGTAACTCTGGCCCCCGCCGCACTAAACACCCGCTCAGATGGCACGCTACTTGCCGGGCAGGACAGCTTTTCCAGGGCAAACTCTGCTAGTTGCGGCCACAAATCAAGTTTGGCTGCCCAGAAGTCCAGCGGATCCTCAAGGTGTGTTGGCATGGTCATGTCAAAGTATGACATGACCTGCTGGTTGAGGTCCTGCTCCAGGTCTTCCTGCTGCTCATGAGTAGCCTCACTATGCGGGTGTAGAAAGCTACTCATTAGCGACTGAAGACTGAGGCTGCTGCTGCTGATGGAGCTTCTGCTGCTGCTCCTGCCAACCCCCCCAGCGGCCATGGCAGTGGAAGGTGAGCGCAGAGGTCCCCTCGAGTCAGACCTGCGAGAGTATGGACCATGGCGCAGATAGGCATCGGCCAACTGCCTACGTAGAATGTCTTTGTAGTAGTTGAGTTTGTCCTCCCTCTCGGTGGGTTTAAAAAATGCCCCCATTTTGTGCCGGAAGCGAGGGTCCAATAAGGTGGACAGCCAGAAGTCATCCCGCCGACAGATGGAAACAATTCTGGGGTCACTACGCAAGCACGTGAGCATGCTTCGTGCCATTTGCGCAAGTGACTCGGATGGACTACCTGTCTCCATCTCCACTGCATACTGCCACGGTGTGCCTGGGTCCTCTGTCTCGCCTTCCTCAAAAACCTCTAGCTCCTCTGGCTGCTCCTGCTCCTCCTCTCCTGTCCGCTGACTAGATAAACCAGCCATTTCGCCAAGCCTAAACTGTGTTTCGCTGGGCAACTCCTCCTCCTCCTCTTCCTCCTCCTCCTCCAGTTCAGCTCCAGCGGGGTTCATGTGGCCGTAAGATGTAAACGCCATGTCTCCAGTGCCCTGACCAGCCATGGTTTCCAACATGTGCTGTAGTACATGAAGCAGTGGAATCACGTCGTTCATCCCGTAATCCTGCCGACTGACAAATAAAGTGGCATCCTCAAAGGGCCTGAGCAAACGGCAGGTGTCACGTATGAGCTGCCACTGGTTGACATTGAAGTTACACAGGGGAGTCCCCCTATCTGCTTGGATCATCAGGAAATCCGTGATGGCTTTTCTCTGTTCATATAATCGGTCCAACATGTGAAGGGTGGAATTCCAACGGGTGGAAACATCGCAAATCAGACTATGTTGGGGGATACCATTCTGACGCTGTAGCTCAAGAAGGGTGTGTTTGGCGGTGTAGGAGTGGCTGAAGTGCATGCAAAGTTTCCTTGAAGTTGTTAGGATGTCTTGCAGATGGGGGGAACACTTCAGAAACCGCTTGACAACCAGATTGAAGACGTGAGCCATGCAGGGGGCATGGGTCAGGCTTCCTTGGCGCAGCGCAGACAAAATGTTCTTCCCATTGTCGGTAACCATGATTCCCATTTTAAGTTTTCTCGGAGTAAGCCATGTTTGGATTTCCTGATGAATACATTTAAGCAGTTCCTCCCCTGTGTGACTCCGTTCGCCAAGACAAACCATGTGAAGCACTGCGTGACACCTCCGTGCCCTGCACACATGGTAGACTGGAGGGGCACTGAGACTTGAGCCTACAGTGGAGGGTGAGGAGATGGCGGAGGATGAGGAGGCCGAGTCGCACGGTGTCACAGGTCCAATGGGCAGAGAGCGCGGAGGCCGAAGCGGCGTGACCTGTCCAAGTTGCTGCTGCTGCAAAGGGACCACATTCACCCAGTGGACCGTAAACGACATGTACTGCCCCTGACCGTAGTTACAGCTCCAGATGTCGGCGCTGCCATGTATTTTGCTACACACCGACAGGCTCAAGGACTGGCCCACCTTCTGTTCAACAAAAGTGTGCAGCGCTGGTACTGCCTTCTTGGCAAAGAAATGACGGCTTGGGACTCTCCACCTCGGCTCGGCACAAGCCATCAGTTCTCTGAAAGGTGCAGATTCCACCACCTGAAAAGGGAGCGACTGCAGCACCAGCAACTTGGACAGGAGCACATTCAGCTTCTGCGCCGTAGGATGAGTGGGCGCATACTACTGTCTCTTGGACATGGCTTCGCTGATGGATTGCTGGCGGGATGCATGACTTGGAGGAGGAGGAGCAATAGCGACAGAGGATGGGTATGACGCACAGCTGCCTTCGGCTGAGGTGCTGGAGCCTTGGCTGGCAGAAATTGGGAGCTCACTTGGTGAGGAAGCAGACTGGACCACCCCTTGGGAGCCTCGGTTCTCCCAGGTCGCTTTATGGTGACGCATCATATGTTGACGCAGGGCCGTGGTGCCAACATTTGGACCCTGGCCACGCTTCACCTTTTGCCTACATATCTTGCATGTGGCCATGTTACCCTCCTGCGGATGCCTCAGGAAAAACTGCCACACTGCCGAGTAGCTACTTTTCCCGCCCCCTGGCCTCACTGATTCACTGCTGCTGTTGCCAACTCCAGGAACCCCTGCTCCACTACCTCCTGATAAGGTAGACTGCCGCACAGCAGGTGCTCTACCCCGGCCCCGGCCCCGGCCGGCTCCAGCCTTTGGAATTGTGCCCCCATGCTGACCTCCTTGCTGCCTCAGCTGCTGATTCCGGGGCAACCTGCGCCCCTCTTCTCCTGATGATGACGATGAAGCCCCTTCCTCACCCGGCTCCCAAGTGCGATCGGCTTCATCGTCATCATCATCATCACCGAGTTGTGGCTGTACGTCACTGATGTTCGTGGATTCGTCAACAGTGTCTGGCGCAGGAGCTGGAACGCTCGCAGCACCCACGACACTGTCCACATCACTATTTGTCTGCCTAGCTAAAGAAGCCACCTCCATTTCTTGGCTGGGCAGTAGCTGCTGACTGTCCTCCTGTATCTGATCGTCCTCCTCACTAAAGAGTGGAGCTGAACCCAAAGCATAGGATACGTCGCTGGGGGAGGGAACGGCGTAGGACAGAGGCAATGGGAGGACAGGGTTGTGTCAGAGGAACCTACCGACCCTAGACTGGGGGTCTCAGACGTAAGTTGTGATGATGTTGTTGATGAGCGCGTCAACCAATCTACCACGGCAGATGCGTTACTGGTGGAGACCCGACCGCTAGCAGATACTGGCAGATTAGGTCTCTCAGCGTGACTCCTGCTGCTACTGGCCCCCAGTCTGATGCGAGCTCTGCCTGCGGAATCTTGGCCTCTGCCACTCCTCTTTTCACTTCCAGGCACTTGTCTGCCCGACATAGTCTAACTGGCGTGGTAGTAGGTGATATTTTAAGATCCCCCGGGCAGCGGTGGGTCTATATGAAACAGAATATAATGCACACCAAAAGTGAGCAGTAACACTCAGCCTCCAACAGGCCTGCTTAGTGTAAATAAGAGAGCTGCTTAGTGTAAATAAAGAGGGGTATGCTATGTTACAGAATGGGATGCCCCAACAGAAGTGCACCTGGCAGGCAGCAGTAAGCCTATGCCCAGCAAAAGTGTCTTTATCAGGGCTAATTTCAATTATAATAAGTGCAAATGGTTATATGGTCTTAAACAGAGGCTGCTGTAGTCACAGAATGGGATGCCCCAAAAAAGATCCAGTAGTGCTATGCCCAGCAAAAGTGTCTTTATCAGGCCTAATTTCAATTATAATAAGTGCAAATGGTTATATGGTCTTAAACAGAGGCTGCTGTAGTCACAGAATGGGATGCCCTAAAAACCAGCAGTAAGTACACCTGGCAGGGTCCAGAAGTACTATGGCCAGCAAAAGTGTCTTTATCAGGCTAATTTCAATTATAATAAGAGCAAATGGTTATATGGTCTTAAACAGAGGCTGCTGTAGTCACAGAATGGGATGCCCTAAAAACCAGCAGTAAGTACACCTGGCAGGGTCCAGAAGTACTATGCCCAGCAAAAGTGTCTTTATCAGGCTAATTTCAAATATAATAAGAGCAAATGGTTATATGGTCTTAAACAGAGGCTGCTGTAGTCACAGAATGGGATGCCCCAAAAAAGATCCAGTAGTGCTATGCCCAGCAAAAGTGTCTTTATCAGGGCTAATTTCAATTATAATAAGTGCAAATGGTTATATGGTCTTAAACAGAGGCTGCTGTAGTCACAGAATGGGATGCCCC
This sequence comes from Gastrophryne carolinensis, assembly GCA_027917425.1. Taxonomy (NCBI): domain Eukaryota; kingdom Metazoa; phylum Chordata; class Amphibia; order Anura; family Microhylidae; genus Gastrophryne; species Gastrophryne carolinensis. The sequence continues at coordinate 615,694,558 of CM051234.1, read as the reverse complement.
AAAAAAGATCCAGTAGTGCTATGCCCAGCAAAAGTGTCTTTATCAGGGCTAATTTCAATTATAATAATTGCAAATGGTTATATGGTCTTAAACAGAGGCTGCTGTAGTCACAGAATGGGATGCCCCAAAAACCAGCAGTAAGTACACCTGGCAGGGTACAGAAGTACTATGACCAGCAAAAGTGTCTTTATCAGGCTAATTTCAATTATAATAAGAGCAAATGGTTATATGGTCTTAAACAGAGGCTGCTGTAGTCACAGAATGGGATGCCCTAAAAACCAGCAGTAAGTACACCTGGCAGGGTACAGAAGTACTATGGCCAGCAAAAGTGTCTTTATCAGGCTAATTTCAATTATAATAAGAGCAAATGGTTATATGGTCTTAAACAGAGGCTGCTGTAGTCACAGAATGGGATGCCCTAAAAACCAGCAGTAAGTACACCTGGCAGGGTCCAGAAGTACTATGGCCAGCAAAAGTGTCTTTATCAGGCTAATTTCAAATATAATAAGAGCAAATGGTTATATGGTCTTAAACAGAGGCTGCTGTAGTCACAGAATGGGATGCCCTAAAAACCAGCAGTAAGTACACCTGGCAGGGTCCAGAAGTACTATGCCCAGCAAAAGTGTCTTTATTAGGCTAATTTCAAATATAATAAGAGCAAATGGTTATATGGTCTTAAACAGAGGCTGCTGTAGTCACAGAATGGGATGCCCTAAAAACCAGCAGTAAGTACACCTGGCAGGGTCCAGAAGTACTATGCCCAGCAAAAGTGTCTTTATCAGGCTAATTTCAAATATAATAAGAGCAAATGGTTATATGGTCTTAAACAGAGGCTGCTGTAGTCACAGAATGGGATGCCCTAAAAACCAGCAGTAAGTGCACCTGGCAGGGTCCAGAAGTACTATGGCCAGCAAAAGTGTCTTTATCAGGCTAATTTCAAATATAATAAGAGCAAATGGTTATATGGTCTTAAACAGAGGCTGCTGTAGTCACAGAATGGGATGCCCTAAAAACCAGCAGTAAGTACACCTGACAGGGTCCAGAAGTACTATGGCCAGCAAAAGTGTCTTTATCAGGCTAATTTCAAATATAATAAGAGCAAATGGTTATATGGTCTTAAACAGAGGCTGCTGTAGTCACAGAATGGGATGCCCTAAAAACCAGCAGTAAGTACACCTGGCAGGGTCCAGAAGTACTATGCCCAGCAAAAGTGTCTTTATCAGGCTAATTTCAAATATAATAACAGCAAATGGTTATATGGTCTTAAACAGAGGCTGCTGTAGTCACAGAATGGGATGCCCTAAAAACCAGCAGTAAGTACACCTGGCAGGGTCCAGAAGTACTATGCCCAGCAAAAGTGTCTTTATTAGGCTAATTTCAAATATAATAAGAGCAAATGGTTATATGGTCTTAAACAGAGGCTGCTGTAGTCACAGAATGGGATGCCCTAAAAACCAGCAGTAAGTACACCTGGCAGGGTACAGAAGTACTATGGCCAGCAAAAGTGTCTTTATCAGGCTAATTTCAATTATAATAAGAGCAAATGGTTATATGGTCTTAAACAGAGGCTGCTGTAGTCACAGAATGGGATGCCCTAAAAACCAGCAGTAAGTACACCTGGCAGGGTCCAGAAGTACTATGGCCAGCAAAAGTGTCTTTATCAGGCTAATTTCAAATATAATAAGAGCAAATGGTTATATGGTCTTAAACAGAGGCTGCTGTAGTCACAGAATGGGATGCCCTAAAAACCAGCAGTAAGTACACCTGGCAGGGTCCAGAAGTACTATGGCCAGCAAAAGTGTCTTTATCGGGCTAATTTCAATTATAATAAGAGCAAATGGTTATATGGTCTTAAACAGAGGCTGCTGTAGTCACAGAATGGGATGCCCTAAAAACCAGCAGTAAGTACACCTGGCAGGGTCCAGAAGTACTATGCCCAGCAAAAGTGTCTTTATCAGGCTAATTTCAAATATAATAAGAGCAAATGGTTATATGGTCTTAAATAGAGGCTGCTGTAGTCACAGAATGGGATGCCCTAAAAACCAGCAGTAAGTACACCTGGCAGGGTCCAGAAGTACTATGCCCAGCAAAAGTGTCTTTATTAGGCTAATTTCAAATATAATAAGAGCAAATGGTTATATGGTCTTAAACAGAGGCTGCTGTAGTCACAGAATGGGATGCCCTAAAAACCAGCAGTAAGTACACCTGGCAGGGTCCAGAAGTACTATGGCCAGCAAAAGTGTCTTTATCAGGCTAATTTCAAATATAATAAGAGCAAATGGTTATATGGTCTTAAACAGAGGCTGCTGTAGTCACAGAATGGGATGCCCTAAAAACCAGCAGTAAGTACACCTGGCAGGGTCCAGAAGTACTATGCCCAGCAAAAGTGTCTTTATCAGGCTAATTTCAAATATAATAACAGCAAATGGTTATATGGTCTTAAACAGAGGCTGCTGTAGTCACAGAATGGGATGCCCTAAAAACCAGCAGTAAGTACACCTGGCAGGGTCCAGAAGTACTATGCCCAGCAAAAGTGTCTTTATTAGGCTAATTTCAAATATAATAAGAGCAAATGGTTATATGGTCTTAAACAGAGGCTGCTGTAGTCACAGAATGGGATGCCCTAAAAACCAGCAGTAAGTACACCTGGCAGGGTACAGAAGTACTATGGCCAGCAAAAGTGTCTTTATCAGGCTAATTTCAATTATAATAAGAGCAAATGGTTATATAGTCTTAAACAGAGGCTGCTGTAGTCACAGAATGGGATGCCCTAAAAACCAGCAGTAAGTACACCTGGCAGGGTCCAGAAGTACTATGGCCAGCAAAAGTGTCTTTATCAGGCTAATTTCAAATATAATAAGAGCAAATGGTTATATGGTCTTAAACAGAGGCTGCTGTAGTCACAGAATGGGATGCCCTAAAAACCAGCAGTAAGTACACCTGGCAGGGTCCAGAAGTACTATGGCCAGCAAAAGTGTCTTTATCGGGCTAATTTCAATTATAATAAGAGCAAATGGTTATATGGTCTTAAACAGAGGCTGCTGTAGTCACAGAATGGGATGCCCTAAAAACCAGCAGTAAGTACACCTGGCAGGGTCCAGAAGTACTATGCCCAGCAAAAGTGTCTTTATCAGGCTAATTTCAAATATAATAAGAGCAAATGGTTATATGGTCTTAAATAGAGGCTGCTGTAGTCACAGAATGGGATGCCCTAAAAACCAGCAGTAAGTACACCTGGCAGGGTCCAGAAGTACTATGCCCAGCAAAAGTGTCTTTATTAGGCTAATTTCAAATATAATAAGAGCAAATGGTTATATGGTCTTAAACAGAGGCTGCTGTAGTCACAGAATGGGATGCCCTAAAAACCAGCAGTAAGTACACCTGGCAGGGTCCAGAAGTACTATGGCCAGCAAAAGTGTCTTTATCAGGCTAATTTCAAATATAATAAGAGCAAATGGTTATATGGTCTTAAACAGAGGCTGCTGTAGTCACAGAATGGGATGCCCTAAAAACCAGCAGTAAGTACACCTGGCAGGGTCCAGAAGTACTATGCCCAGCAAAAGTGTCTTTATCAGGCTAATTTCAAATATAATAAGAGCAAATGGTTATATGGTCTTAAACAGAGGCTGCTGTAGTCACAGAATGGGATGCCCTAAAAACCAGCAGTAAGTACACCTGGCAGGGTCCAGAAGTACTATGCCCAGCAAAAGTGTCTTTATTAGGCTAATTTCAAATATAATAAGAGCAAATGGTTATATGGTCTTAAACAGAGGCTGCTGTAGTCACAGAATGGGATGACCTAAAAACCAGCAGTAAGTACACCTGGCAGGGTCCAGAAGTACTATGGCCAGCAAAAGTGTCTTTATCAGGCTAATTTCAATTATAATAAGAGCAAATGGTTATATGGTCTTAAACAGAGGCTGCTGTAGTCACAGAATGGGATGCCCTAAAAACCAGCAGTAAGTACACCTGGCAGGGTCCAGAAGTACTATGGCCAGCAAAAGTGTCTTTATCAGGCTAATTTCAAATATAATAAGAGCAAATGGTTATATGGTCTTAAACAGAGGCTGCTGTAGTCACAGAATGGGATGCCCTAAAAACCAGCAGTAAGTACACCTGGCAGGGTCCAGAAGTACTATGGCCAGCAAAAGTGTCTTTATCAGGCTAATTTCAATTATAATAAGAGCAAATGGTTATATGGTCTTAAACAGAGGCTGCTGTAGTCACAGAATGGGATGCCCTAAAAACCAGCAGTAAGTACACCTGGCAGGGTCCAGAAGTACTATGCCCAGCAAAAGTGTCTTTATTAGGCTAATTTCAATTATAATAAGAGCAAATGGTTATATGGTCTTAAACAGAGGCTGCTGTAGTCACAGAATGGGATGCCCTAAAAACCAGCAGTAAGTACACCTGGCAGGGTCCAGAAGTACTATGCCCAGCAAAAGTGTCTTTATCAGGCTAATTTCAAATATAATAAGAGCAAATGGTTATATGGTCTTAAACAGAGGCTGCTGTAGTCACAGAATGGGATGCCCTAAAAACCAGCAGTAAGTACACCTGGCAGGGTCCAGAAGTACTATGCCCAGCAAAAGTGTCTTTATTAGGCTAATTTCAAATATAATAAGAGCAAATGGTTATATGGTCTTAAACAGAGGCTGCTGTAGTCACAGAATGGGATGCCCTAAAAACCAGCAGTAAGTACACCTGGCAGGGTCCAGAAGTACTATGGCCAGCAAAAGTGTCTTTATCAGGCTAATTTCAATTATAATAAGAGCAAATGGTTATATGGTCTTAAACAAAGGCTGCTGTAGTCACAGAATGGGATGCCCTAAAAACCAGCAGTAAGTACACCTGGCAGGGTCCAGAAGTACTATGGCCAGCAAAAGTGTCTTTATCAGGCTAATTTCAATTATAATAACAGCAAATGGTTATATGGTCTTAAACAGAGGCTGCTGTAGTCACAGAATGGGATGCCCTAAAAACCAGCAGTAAGTACACCTGGCAGGGTCCAGAAGTACTATGCCCAGCAAAAGTGTCTTTATTAGGCTAATTTCAAATATAATAAGAGCAAATGGTTATATGGTCTTAAACAGAGGCTGCTGTAGTCACAGAATGGGATGACCTAAAAACCAGCAGTAAGTACACCTGGCAGGGTCCAGAAGTACTATGGCCAGCAAAAGTGTCTTTATCAGGCTAATTTCAATTATAATAAGAGCAAATGGTTATATGGTCTTAAACAGAGGCTGCTGTAGTCACAGAATGGGATGCCCTAAAAACCAGCAGTAAGTACACCTGGCAGGGTCCAGAAGTACTATGGCCAGCAAAAGTGTCTTTATCAGGCTAATTTCAAATATAATAAGAGCAAATGGTTATATGGTCTTAAACAGAGGCTGCTGTAGTCACAGAATGGGATGCCCTAAAAACCAGCAGTAAGTACACCTGGCAGGGTCCAGAAGTACTATGGCCAGCAAAAGTGTCTTTATCAGGCTAATTTCAATTATAATAAGAGCAAATGGTTATATGGTCTTAAACAGAGGCTGCTGTAGTCACAGAATGGGATGCCCTAAAAACCAGCAGTAAGTACACCTGGCAGGGTCCAGAAGTACTATGCCCAGCAAAAGTGTCTTTATTAGGCTAATTTCAATTATAATAAGAGCAAATGGTTATATGGTCTTAAACAGAGGCTGCTGTAGTCACAGAATGGGATGCCCTAAAAACCAGCAGTAAGTACACCTGGCAGGGTCCAGAAGTACTATGCCCAGCAAAAGTGTCTTTATTAGGCTAATTTCAAATATAATAAGAGCAAATGGTTATATGGTCTTAAACAGAGGCTGCTGTAGTCACAGAATGGGATGCCCTAAAAACCAGCAGTAAGTACACCTGGCAGGGTCCAGAAGTACTATGGCCAGCAAAAGTGTCTTTATCAGGCTAATTTCAATTATAATAAGAGCAAATGGTTATATGGTCTTAAACAAAGGCTGCTGTAGTCACAGAATGGGATGCCCTAAAAACCAGCAGTAAGTACACCTGGCAGGGTCCAGAAGTACTATGGCCAGCAAAAGTGTCTTTATCAGGCTAATTTCAATTATAATAACAGCAAATGGTTATATGGTCTTAAACAGAGGCTGCTGTAGTCACAGAATGGGATGCCCTAAAAACCAGCAGTAAGTACACCTGGCAGGGTCCAGAAGTACTATGGCCAGCAAAAGTGTCTTTATCAGGCTAATTTCAATTATAATAAGAGCAAATGGTTATATGGTCTTAAACAGAGGCTGCTGTAGTCACAGAATGGGATGCCCTAAAAACCAGCAGTAAGTACACCTGGCAGGGTCCAGAAGTACTATGCCCAGCAAAAGTGTCTTTATTAGGCTAATTTCAAATATAATAAGAGCAAATGGTTATATGGTCTTAAACAGAGGCTGCTGTAGTCACAGAATGGGATGCCCTAAAAACCAGCAGTAAGTACACCTGGCAGGGTACAGAAGTACTATGGCCAGCAAAAGTGTCTTTATCAGGCTAATTTCAATTATAATAAGAGCAAATGGTTATATGGTCTTAAACAGAGGCTGCTGTAGTCACAGAATGGGATGCCCTAAAAACCAGCAGTAAGTACACCTGGCAGGGTCCAGAAGTACTATGGCCAGCAAAAGTGTCTTTATCAGGCTAATTTCAAATATAATAAGAGCAAATGGTTATATGGTCTTAAACAGAGGCTGCTGTAGTCACAGAATGGGATGCCCTAAAAACCAGCAGTAAGTACACCTGGCAGGGTCCAGAAGTACTATGCCCAGCAAAAGTGTCTTTATCAGGCTAATTTCAAATATAATAAGAGCAAATGGTTATATGGTCTTAAACAGAGGCTGCTGTAGTCACAGAATGGGATGCCCTAAAAACCAGCAGTAAGTACACCTGGCAGGGTACAGAAGTACTATGGCCAGCAAAAGTGTCTTTATCAGGCTAATTTCAATTATAATAAGAGCAAATGGTTATATGGTCTTAAACAGAGGCTGCTGTAGTCACAGAATGGGATGCCCTAAAAACCAGCAGTAAGTACACCTGGCAGGGTCCAGAAGTACTATGGCCAGCAAAAGTGTCTTTATCAGGCTAATTTCAAATATAATAAGAGCAAATGGTTATATGGTCTTAAACAGAGGCTGCTGTAGTCACAGAATGGGATGCCCTAAAAACCAGCAGTAAGTACACCTGGCAGGGTCCAGAAGTACTATGGCCAGCAAAAGTGTCTTTATCAGGCTAATTTCAATTATAATAAGAGCAAATGGTTATATGGTCTTAAACAGAGGCTGCTGTAGTCACAGAATGGGATGCCCTAAAAACCAGCAGTAAGTACACCTGGCAGGGTCCAGAAGTACTATGCCCAGCAAAAGTGTCTTTATCAGGCTAATTTCAAATATAATAAGAGCAAATGGTTATATGGTCTTAAATAGAGGCTGCTGTAGTCACAGAATGGGATGCCCTAAAAACCAGCAGTAAGTACACCTGGCAGGGTCCAGAAGTACTATGCCCAGCAAAAGTGTCTTTATTAGGCTAATTTCAAATATAATAAGAGCAAATGGTTATATGGTCTTAAACAGAGGCTGCTGTAGTCACAGAATGGGATGCCCTAAAAACCAGCAGTAAGTACACCTGGCAGGGTCCAGAAGTACTATGGCCAGCAAAAGTGTCTTTATCAGGCTAATTTCAATTATAATAAGAGCAAATGGTTATATGGTCTTAAACAGAGGCTGCTGTAGTCACAGAATGGGATGCCCTAAAAACCAGCAGTAAGTACACCTGGCAGGGTCCAGAAGTACTATGCCCAGCAAAAGTGTCTTTATCAGGCTAATTTCAATTATAATAAGAGCAAATGGTTATATGGTCTTAAACAGAGGCTGCTGTAGTCACAGAATGGGATGCCCTAAAAACCAGCAGTAAGTACACCTGGCAGGGTCCAGAAGTACTATGCCCAGCAAAAGTGTCTTTATTAGGCTAATTTCAAATATAATAAGAGCAAATGGTTATATGGTCTTAAACAGAGGCTGCTGTAGTCACAGAATGGGATGCCCTAAAAACCAGCAGTAAGTACACCTGGCAGGGTCCAGAAGTACTATGGCCAGCAAAAGTGTCTTTATCAGGCTAATTTCAATTATAATAAGAGCAAATGGTTATATGGTCTTAAACAGAGGCTGCTGTAGTCACAGAATGGGATGCCTCACAGCAGACTTAAGATCAGTTCAGTATATATGCACAGTTAGTTAGTATAAGCAGCCTGAAAACGCTAACAAAGCCTGTCAGGCTGGATGAAAAAAAAAAAAAAAAACTCCCTGTGACAGGCTGACAGCCTATGATTTTTCTACCTTTCCCTGTTTTTCGCTGACTTTCTGTCTGTCTCCTGTCTGTCTCCTGCCTGTTTCCAGCCTGTCCCTGTCTGTCCCTGCCTGTCTAACTGTCTCTCTCCCTGCCTACAGCAGCGTCCTGTCTCTCACGAATGCAATAGAGAAATGAGGAAAAGCAAGATGGCCGGCCTTAAATAGCACTGTGACGTCACCGGGCTTGCTGGCTGCTGATAGGCTGCATGTGACTGTCCCAGCTTGCACTGGCGCGGGGTTGATGTCTGGACATGTCCCGTCCGCCATCTTAGAATGCCTGTAATGTAAATGAATGGATGTTAAAGGAAAACTTCGAGCGATCGAATCGCGGGGAAATTCGGATTCGATCCGAATCGAATTTTTCCTGAAATTCGGATCGAATCCGGGTTCGTCCGGATCGATTCGCTCATCCCTAGTGACCGTCATTACCGTTCGCTCACCATTCGCTACCTGGCGCTATCCCTTGTTAAATAAGGGCCTACGTTTCAACCTTGATTTTTGAAGGGATTTCCCAGGAAAATTACATAGTGTTTTTTTCAGCAGAGTCTGGGCTTCAACATGAAATGTCGTGTATGGCCTTTTTTAGTGGATTTTCAATACTTTTGGCTGAAATATGTGCAAAAAAAATGTATTCTCTGGAAGTACACACCTCAAGCTTCCTAGGTGTACCAGGCGTGTTGATGTGGGCGTAGCTTTCTGGAAGTAATCCCTCAATCAATTATTTTCCTAAAAAAACTATATGCAAACAAGAAAAAACAAGTAAAATCTGAAAAAGCAACATTCCCTGAACAGAACAATACCCAACATGCATAGCTACTGTCAAGGGAAGAGTTGGCAAACACCCCAAAGTAAAGCATGCGCATAACGGTAATTTTACTTGAAAATTTCAGCTCTGCAGGCAAAGTGCGCACCTTGCAATTTTTCAACCAAAACAACCCTTTACATTTGGAATATCCCCCATAAACTATATATTCCCTGAAAGTACACATGTTAACCTTTTTAAGCGTACCCAGCTTGTTGTAGTGGGCTCATCTTTCTGAAAGTAATCCCTTGAAGAATTCTAAGATTGCACAGGGTTTCCCTAAAAAATTTATAAAAAAGCAGAATGAAAAACAAGGTCCCCCGAGCAGAACAATACCCAACATGCATAGGTACTATTAACCCTTTTAATTTCCAGCCTACTTGAAGTTTTGTCACTCTCTGTTGACAGGTCATTTTTCACCATTTTACGCCATGTTCAACCGTAATTTTTGCCAGAATTTCCAGGAAAATTATATATATATTTTTTGCAGCAGAGTTTAGGCTTTAACATAAACTGTCTTGTTTGTAATTTTTCTACTGTTTTTTAAATATTTTTGCGTAAAAAACAAAAAATTAAATAAATATTTTTAGACAATAAAACATTTGTTTTATTAATGAAAACCATATTGCATGTGAAAGCCCAATTTCTCCCGATTACAACGGTACCACATATGTATTGGTAGCCCCCCATTCTTTCCCAGGAGACCCCCAAACTGAAAAGAGCACTTTATAACATTTCCAAATAAAATACAACTACTATCCACACTATAAACATAAGGTGTTAATTAAAAAAAAAATCTACATAGGGTCCCCCCTCCTGGGGGGGGGCATTTTTGGGGAATTTTAAGGATTAAAAACCCTTAAAAATCCCCCCCAAAAATGACATGGGGTCCCTCTAACCCATCATAACCAGCCTGGGCCCTTGGCTCTGGGGGGGCAGGTAATTGGGGGTGCCTGGGGTTAATGGCAAGTCACCCGCTAGACGCAGGTGACTTGCTAGCTCCCAGCCTTGTGAACTGGTATCGTGGTCTCATGGATCCCTTACCAGTTCACAAAGGGTTAAGCGTAAAAAAAACACACAGAGACAAGGAGAAGAAATATTTTATTTATTATTTTTTTTTATACTTACCTCCCATCCATCCCTGGGCACTGTGTTCCATGCTGATCACTCTGGCTTCTGCTCTCCTGCTGCTGCTGGAAGCCTTTTATAGCTGCTGGGCGAAAGAACATAAGGGGTTAATAAAAAAAAAATGACATGGGGTCCCCCCTACCCAGCATAACCAGCCCGGGACCAGCTATGGGGGCTTGTAGGAACAGGGTGCAGGGGCCAGCTTTTGTGGATCCCCACCCTGCAGCCTACAAGCCCACATACCCTCTGTGGGCCCGGGCTCTTCTGCCCCCCCCCCTGGGCTTTGGGGAGGCAGGTAATTGGGTGTGCCGGGGGTTAATGCCAAGTCACCTGCTAGTTGCAGGTGACTTGCCAGCCCCCAGCCTTGTGAACTGGTATAGGGATCTCATGGATCCCTTACCAGTTCACAAGGGGTTAAATGTAAAAAGAAAACACACACACACATAATAAAAAAAAAATGACATTTATTTTTTTTTCTTTACTCACCTCCGATCCTCCTCTGTCCCCAGGCGATCCCCGATGAGAGCTGCCGGGTGCGCCGTGGAGGGAGCCTGGGGGGGCGAGGGATCACAGCCCTCTCCCCCCTCCGTGCTCTCTCCTTGGAGCCCCCGGCAAGACTGATGATCTCGGGTGAAGGTGACAGAAGCCGGCTGTCAGGTGACAAGGGGGCGGGGCTAACAGCCGCGAACCAGGAAGTGGGGGAGAGGGCCCTCTCCTCTGTGTTTTTCGCTGACTTTCTGTCTGTCTCCTGTCTGTCTCCTGCCTGTTTCCAGCCTGTCCCTGTCTGTCCCTGCCTGTCTAACTGTCTCTCTCCCTGCCTACAGCAGCGTCCTGTCTCTCACGAATGCAATAGAGAAATGAGGAAAAGCAAGATGGCCGGCCTTAAATAGCACTGTGACGTCACCGGGCTTGCTGGCTGCTGATAGGCTGCATGTGACTGTCCCAGCTTGCACTGGCGCGGGGTTGATGTCTGGACATGTCCCGTCCGCCATCTTAGAATGCCTGTAATGTAAATGAATGGATGTTAAAGGAAAACTTCGAGCGATCGAATCGCGGGGAAATTCGGATTCGATCCGAATCGAATTTTTCCTGAAATTCGGATCGAATCCGGGTTCGTCCGGATCGATTCGCTCATCCCTAGTGACCGTCATTACCGTTCGCTCACCATTCGCTACCTGGCGCTATCCCTTGTTAAATAAGGGCCTACGTTTCAACCTTGATTTTTGAAGGGATTTCCCAGGAAAATTACATAGTGTTTTTTTCAGCAGAGTCTGGGCTTCAACATGAAATGTCGTGTATGGCCTTTTTTAGTGGATTTTCAATACTTTTGGCTGAAATATGTGCAAAAAAAATGTATTCTCTGGAAGTACACACCTCAAGCTTCCTAGGTGTACCAGGCGTGTTGATGTGGGCGTAGCTTTCTGGAAGTAATCCCTCAATCAATTATTTTCCTAAAAAAACTATATGCAAACAAGAAAAAACAAGTAAAATCTGAAAAAGCAACATTCCCTGAACAGAACAATACCCAACATGCATAGCTACTGTCAAGGGAAGAGTTGGCAAACACCCCAAAGTAAAGCATGCGCATAACGGTAATTTTACTTGAAAATTTCAGCTCTGCAGGCAAAGTGCGCACCTTGCAATTTTTCAACCAAAACAACCCTTTACATTTGGAATATCCCCCATAAACTATATATTCCCTGAAAGTACACATGTTAACCTTTTTAAGCGTACCCAGCTTGTTGTAGTGGGCTCATCTTTCTGAAAGTAATCCCTTGAAGAATTCTAAGATTGCACAGGGTTTCCCTAAAAAATTTATAAAAAAGCAGAATGAAAAACAAGGTCCCCCGAGCAGAACAATACCCAACATGCATAGGTACTATTAACCCTTTTAATTTCCAGCCTACTTGAAGTTTTGTCACTCTCTGTTGACAGGTCATTTTTCACCATTTTACGCCATGTTCAACCGTAATTTTTGCCAGAATTTCCAGGAAAATTATATATATATTTTTTGCAGCAGAGTTTAGGCTTTAACATAAACTGTCTTGTTTGTAATTTTTCTACTGTTTTTTAAATATTTTTGCGTAAAAAACAAAAAATTAAATAAATATTTTTAGACAATAAAACATTTGTTTTATTAATGAAAACCATATTGCATGTGAAAGCCCAATTTCTCCCGATTACAACGGTACCACATATGTATTGGTAGCCCCCCATTCTTTCCCAGGAGACCCCCAAACTGAAAAGAGCACTTTATAACATTTCCAAATAAAATACAACTACTATCCACACTATAAACATAAGGTGTTAATTAAAAAAAAAATCTACATAGGGTCCCCCCTCCTGGGGGGGGGCATTTTTGGGGAATTTTAAGGATTAAAAACCCTTAAAAATCCCCCCCAAAAATGACATGGGGTCCCTCTAACCCATCATAACCAGCCTGGGCCCTTGGCTCTGGGGGGGCAGGTAATTGGGGGTGCCTGGGGTTAATGGCAAGTCACCCGCTAGACGCAGGTGACTTGCTAGCTCCCAGCCTTGTGAACTGGTATCGTGGTCTCATGGATCCCTTACCAGTTCACAAAGGGTTAAGCGTAAAAAAAACACACAGAGACAAGGAGAAGAAATATTTTATTTATTATTTTTTTTTATACTTACCTCCCATCCATCCCTGGGCACTGTGTTCCATGCTGATCACTCTGGCTTCTGCTCTCCTGCTGCTGCTGGAAGCCTTTTATAGCTGCTGGGCGAAAGAACATAAGGGGTTAATAAAAAAAAAAATGACATGGGGTCCCCCCTACCCAGCATAACCAGCCCGGGACCAGCTATGGGGGCTTGTAGGAACAGGGTGCAGGGGCCAGCTTTTGTGGATCCCCACCCTGCAGCCTACAAGCCCACATACCCTCTGTGGGCCCGGGCTCTTCTGCCCCCCCCCCTGGGCTTTGGGGAGGCAGGTAATTGGGTGTGCCGGGGGTTAATGCCAAGTCACCTGCTAGTTGCAGGTGACTTGCCAGCCCCCAGCCTTGTGAACTGGTATAGGGATCTCATGGATCCCTTACCAGTTCACAAGGGGTTAAATGTAAAAAGAAAACACACACACACATAATAAAAAAAAAATGACATTTATTTTTTTTTCTTTACTCACCTCCGATCCTCCTCTGTCCCCAGGCGATCCCCGATGAGAGCTGCCGGGTGCGCCGTGGAGGGAGCCTGGGGGGGCGAGGGATCACAGCCCTCTCCCCCCTCCGTGCTCTCTCCTTGGAGCCCCCGGCAAGACTGATGATCTCGGGTGAAGGTGACAGAAGCCGGCTGTCAGGTGACAAGGGGGCGGGGCTAACAGCCGCGAACCAGGAAGTGGGGGAGAGGGCCCTCTCCTCACCACGGAAGAGCCGGGGGGGGTGATCGGAGGCCCCTCGGTGAAGAGGAGACCCCGCGGGAGGGATCGCGGCCGCAGGAGAGGTCTTTTTTTTATTTTTTTTTTACAGTTAGCTGTGACAGCGGCCGAAGTGGGGGGGCGGGGTTATTTGGGGCCCCCTCCTGAAGTGAGAAGAGCCCGGGGGGGGGGGATCGGAGAAGAGAAGACCAGGCCCAGTCCAACGAGGGGTCAGGTGAGTTTTTAACTTTTGTACTTTTTTTTTTTTGTGGGGGTTTAAAGTCAGCTACATGAGACTCACGTAGCTGGCACTAAAAGGGTTAAAGAGGATATTAAAAATTACAAGATCTGTTTGGTGCCACTACCACAACAAATCAGGTCTCAGGTAGGTAACTCTGCCCGGTCTCAGGCTTTTTGTATTACTACGCATACTATTATTAGAAGCCTGAAACCGGGCAAAGTTACTTACCTCACTCCCTCACCGCCAGCATTCAGCAGCCATGGGGGGGGGGGGGGGGGGGGGGGGGCACGGCAATGATTACTGGTGGTCATGTAGGGGAGAAGCTCTGCCCGGGCTCACACATGCTGACATGCTGAGTATGCGAGCTGTAGCGCTGAGCAGACCTACAGTCCTTTTTGACCTGAGGTCCGCTTTAATTAAATTAAAAGACAGTTTATCTGGCAGGGCAATATGCTGGGGCGTGCTAATAGACTTTGGGTGATGGCAGGCGGCGTTATGGTCACGACGAAGCATTGCGCTCTCTATAGTTACTTCTTTCCATCTCCCTGGATGAGGTAAATAATATTCTTCAATGCGGGGCTCTTGTCGGCCTTGACAGCACGCGGTCCTGCTCCCGCCATAGCAACTGCAGCTGCGTTTCCATGGAGACAGCCTTGTGTTCTCTAAGCAAAACCAACGAGGGATAAATTGTGCTCTGTGCCAGTGATGGATGACCTTAGGAGGGTAAAACATATGCAGCTCGCCATGTTCCCGCTCATATAGGTGCCCTTCTGCAATGGCAACTGGGGACATTGTTCTCTAATTAAAGGGGCAGTCCGCCTCCGATGGCAGTTTTCAAAAGTTTATATTTCTGTTGTGCAAAAAAAAAAACAATGTCCTAAAGGTTCTTTGTTTACCTACTCATTTTTTTTCTTCTTTCAGGAAGGGAGGGTTTTATGGAAGAGGTTTTCACTACCTGCAATCTGTTGCTATTGGCAACCGTACATCAAGATCTACAAGAAGGGAGAAGTGAGCCCTACACACACACACACACACACACTGGCTGGCTGACTCATGACTAGTGCCAGCTATCTGCAGATGAGCGTCCGCTAGTATACTCTGTGATCGGGTATCGATGCGCTGTAACAGAGCGTCTCATTCGCTGTAGTAACCTGGCCGGCATTGATGAATAAGATGTATGCGCTCTAACACCAGTATAGCGTTGCAGGGAGCGAAAGGTAGCGCCAGCACATTGAGACTTGCCTGGGCTAGCGTTCCATATGCGCTGCGTCATTTACTTCCCACCACCAAAATAACAAGTCCGGACCACCACGACGTTGGAAAGATTAAATTTAATGGGCCACAGCCCAACATATATAAACAGATTATACAAGCAGAAAAGAGTCACCCCTATTGTTCCGGGTCTGAGAAGCCTAGGATCCCAAGAATGAAGGGAAGGGGAGGGAACAACATTTTTTTTTTTCTTTCCTTTTTTCCTCCTCAGGTCCTCCCCCCCCCCCCCCGCCCGTCCTCCCCAACCCCCCCCCGCCCGTCCTCCCTCCCATTTTAATTTAACTGTTCTTGGTTTAGTTTGGTATGGGGATTCTGTATTGTAGTTAGGAGACGGTTTAATAGTTCAGTATATTTAGCAATTTAGCACATGTTGACAGTGCCAGTCCAGTTTTAAGTTCTGTTGTTAAAGTCTTGTAACAAAGTTTTTTATCGGGTGGCGTCGGCTTGGCCCATCTTAGTACAGTTACCTTTTTTGTTGCCCAGATGAGCAGTGATGCCATTTTTTTTGTGTCTGGAGGCCAATTATTTGAAAGGAGGTTCAGCAAGCCCGTATAGGGGTTAGGGATATCGTATCTTTTACTATATCTTCTAGGGTTTCTATTGTTGCCTGCCATATTGCTTTAATATAGGTGCAGTAGGGGAGGGAACAAAATTAACATCCCGACCCCCCAACAAGCAGAAGCCAACATAAACTCGGCCGCATACCTCCTAGGCCAGGGAGCTTAATCGGGCTAATCGCCAGTGGCTAAAACACCCCCTTCCCTACTTGAACCCCAAACGTCCCTAGTTCCTTAACCAGAACCGCACCCTGGCCGGTTTCCACTGGAAACAGCCGCATACCCTACCCATGGAAATGCTACCTCAGACCCGAAACCCGAGAGGAGAACGGCTGTGACAAATACAATCCAAAATTTTCAATAAACCAAAACTTAAAATACATAAATAACAATACATTAATTTTCTTACAAATTATGACACATCCATTTTTTTTTGATGAATACAAAACATACTTCAACTCAAATAATAAATAACGAAATACTGCGGCACCCCCAACAGGTACCGACAGCCATATTACAAATTAATTTTTTTTTTGTTTTAATACAATAAATACCTAGCCATACTAAACATTTAACACATATTCCAAAACTCCAATGCCCCCCCCCCCCCCAGGACTGTGGCCGAACAAACCCAACCATGACCAAAAACAGGGCGGGCGGGTGGGACTGCTCGTCCATCCAACGCCGGGGGTCAAAGAGGAAGGGGAGCGGGACAAACGTCCCTTTTATACTCCCCTTCCCCCCTGAGGTCACTTCCCCCCGTGACTACTTCCACATGGCTGGCCTGCCTCTGGACAGGAACGCAAGCCAGTCATGTGGGCTGCCCTCCTTAAAGGGACGGCGCCTTCTGACTCTCAGCGACTCACACCATATTCAACAAAAAAACACACACAGCGTTGGCGCTCTGGATCTGGTCGCTATAGCCCAGAGTGCCAGACGCTGTGTGATTAACCCTTCTAGTGCCAGCTACGTGAGTCTCACGTAGCTGCCTCTCCAACCGTTAAGTGCCAGCTGCGTGAGACTCACGTAGCTGAATTTAGAGCCCCATAAAAAAAAAAGTAAAAAAGATACAGACTTACCTTACCCCTCGTTTGAAAGTGCCAGCGATTCCCTACAATAAGCATCAACATGATTTTCGCCTCCGGGCCTCTGATCTTCAGGAGGGGGCCCGGAATAGGCCCGGAACACTCACCTTGCAGCCCGATCGCTCTCCTCGGGTCTTCTCTTCACCAGGGGGGCTCCGATCCCCCCTCCCTGGACTTACCAATCTTCAGGTGAGGACCCAGCAACAGGACCTCACCGTCCTCTTCCTCCGGTGCTGGCCCCGCCCCTAGCCCCGCCCACTTGTGGGAGGAGCGGGATGACGTCATCCCGCTCCTCTATACCGGCACCCGGGCTCCGACTGTCACTTGTCGGTAGCGATCGGAGGAGGGAGGGTGGGAGGCAGGGAGGCTCTGATCCCCTGCCTCCCACCCTCCCTGCTCCGATCACTACCAACAACTGTCATCTGCAGCGGCGAGGGACACTGGATGGGAGGTAAGTATAAGTAAAAATAAGAATAATAAAATATTTTGTGTCTGTGTCTTTTTTACTTTTAACTATTTGTGAACTGGTAAGGGGTCCATGAGACCCCTTATACCAGTTCACAAGGCTCTGGGGCTGGCAATCACCTGCGGCTAGCGGGTGACTTGCCATAACCCCCAGCCCCCCCATTACCTGCCTCCCCAATGGCCAGGGGGGGCAGAAGGGTCCGGGCCACTTAGTGGCTATGTGGGTTAGTAGCCTGCAGGGCCAGGGGCCACCAACGCTGGCCCCTGCGCCCTGTTCTACAAGCCCCCATAGCTGGCCAGGGTCGGTCCATAGCTGGCCCGAGTTGGTCCTTTCCCCTGGGCACTCCGATCAGGGGTGCCCCGCTACATAAAACCCCCCAGATCGGCGAGGAAACTCACCTCATCCCGGGGCATGCGTGGCCGCATGTCCAATGAGTGCGCTCGGAGCTGCTGAGCTATGCACGTCTCAGCGACGTCTTAGTAGAGCAGCTCCGAGCACGCTCACGGACGCATCCCCCGCTTCCCTCTAACAGGGAGTGTGCCCGCGCTGGCCATTCACAAATGCCTGGCACAGGCACGCACCCTGCTAGAGGGATATTGGGGATGCGGCCGTGGCCTGCACATGCACCGTTGGACCGGAAAGTAAGGTAAGTGTAGCGGCCGACCTGGGGAGTGTCCCACAGCGGGGCATCCCGATTTTGGATGCCCCATGGGAAGGGATCTTATAGATTCCCGGGCCGATCCTGCTGGGTTTTGGTCCACTTTAAATCCTGGATGAGCCACCATTGGATGGATTTACAAGACAGATTCCCCCTATCTGAAGAGATTGCCACAATGCAAATGGGGTTACATTTGTCATGCCTGCCTAGGCCAATCAGATGATCAGCAAGCTTCTGAAATAAATATTTGATCACCATTTTGATTTATGTTTCTAAGGTAAACACATTGTTGCTATGGAGAACTGTTTTATTTTAGAACATGGAGTTGCAAAAACATAGTAAAGTAAAAAATAAAAAAATTAGCTCAGCACCTTGAGCCCATTATATTTGCACACTAGATCGGAAACCTTTAAAAATGCCATCAAAAGTGGTATTACCCTCCAAACTGGGCTAAGTGCCGGGAGGCTCAATGCTGATGGGTGGTGGACCTAAGCTCTATAGCATTGTTTCTCAACCTGTGCCCCAGGGGGAATGCGGGTATGCGCCACAGCTTGAAGGGGTACGCAGAGATGTTCAGGGGTGCACCAGCATGGTGGTCCTGATGGGTTTGGTATATCATTTTAAAAGTAATACATTCTTTTTTCTTACTTTAAAAGTGTTACAATGCATGTGGCCTACTTATTTTGGTAACATTTAGATGTTATACCCTCCTTGGGGGCTGCTTGGGTTGAATTTCTTGTTGCTTGGGGGTACTTGGTTAGATTTTCTTGTTGCTCAGGGGTACTTGGTTAGATTTTCTTGTTGCTCGGGGGTACTTGGTTAGATTTTCTTGTTGCTCAGGGGTACTTGGTTAGATTTTCTTGTTGCTCGGGGGTACTTGGTTAGATTTTCTTGTTGCTCAGGGGTACTTGTTTGGAGTTTCTTGTTGCTCGGTGGTACTTGGTTGGAGTTTCTTGTTGCTCGCTGGTACTTGGTTGGAGTTTCTTGTTGCTCGGGGGTACTTGGTTGGAGTTTCTTGTTGCTCAGGGGTACTTGGTTGGAGTTTCTTGTTGCTCGGGAGTACTTGGTTGGATTTTCTTGTTGCTCAGGGGTACTTGGTTAGATTTTCTTATTGCTCAGGGGCACTTGGTTGGAGTTTCTTGTAGCTAGGGTTTACTGGGTTGGATTTTCTTGTTGCTAGGGGGTACTGGGTTGGAGTTTCTTGTTGCTAGGGGGTACTTGGTTGGATTTTCTTGTTGCTCAGGGGTACTTGATTAGATTTTCTTGTTGCTCAGGCGTACTTGGTTGGAGTTTCTTGTTGCTCGGGGGTACTGGGTTGGATTTTTTTGATACTCGGGGGTACTGGGTTGGAGTTTCTTGTTGCTCGGGAGTACTTGGTTGGATTTTATTGTTGCTCAGGGGTACTTGGTTGGAGTTTCTTGTAGCTAGGGGGTACTGGGTTGGATTTTCTTGTTGCTCGGGGGTACTGGGTTGGAGTTTCTTGTTGCTAGGGGGTACTTGGTTAGATTTTCTTGTTGCTCAGGGGTACTTGGTTAGATTTTCTTGTTGCTCAGGGGTACTTGGTTAGATTTTCTTGTTGCTCAGGGGTACTTGGTTGGAGTTTCTTGTAGCTAGGGGGTATTGGGTTGGAGTTTCTTGTTGCTCGGGGGTACTGGGTTGGAGTATTTTGTTCCTCGGGGGTACTGGGTTGGATTTTTTTTGTTGCTCGGGGGTACTGGGTTGGAGTTTCTTGTTGCTCGGGAGTTTTTGGTTGGAGTTTCTTGTTGCTCGGGGTACTGGGTTGGATTTTTTTTGTTGCTCGGGGGTACTGGGTTGGAGTTTCTTGTTGCTCGGGAGTTTTTGGTTGGAGTTTCTTGTTGCTCGGGGGTACTGGGGTGGAGTTTTTTGTATCCTGGGGGTACTTGGCATAAAACAGATGAGAACCACTGCTCTATAGGATATATGTAAAGAATAAAGAAATGTGCCCTTAGTGGACTTAACTCTCTACAGCTATTTAAAGGATTAAAAAAATGTGTATTGAGGCCTCCTTCTGCTCAGCATCCGCCACCACACTTAATCCAGCCCTGGGTGTAGAGTGTGGGCAGCCGAAAGGAAGGGCTAGCCAGCTGCACCCCCCCATGGACATCCCATTTTATGATGCCCTGCCAACTTACATTTAAAAGCAAGCAGAAAATACTCACCTTTCACCTGGTGACAGCTGCACATGGTCCTTGTTCCTGTTCTCCCTGTACCACCAGAGACCAAGGTTTTGGCACCATGCATGGTGGCCAGCAAGACTTTATTGGCTCCTGGTGGTCATGTGGGAAGCAGCACAGAATTGTGGATTTTTTTTTATTTCCCAATGTTGTGCTTGCTTAATACTTTTAAATGGCAAAGTATTCCAAACAGCAGAAGTATGTTGAAGCTGCATCACCAAACGCCAAGATGCCTCTGTGTAGGTGCAGATCAGCAGGCTGATTCATTAACAGTGCCAGGTGCCGACAGATGGGCGTCTGTAGCGAGGCTTTGAGAGCGACCACTAGTAGTCGCTGTGCTCGGCCATGGTTCGCTATTTCAGAGCGTCGCTGGCCGGCATTGATGAATATATTGTGTGAGTCACTCTAACACCAGTACAGCGCTGTATGGGAGCGAACGGTGGCGCCAGCTCAGTGCGACCGACTCACACCATATTCATCAAATAAATAACCCCACACAGCGCCAGCGCTCAAAATCCGGTAGTTGTAGCCCAGAGCGCCAGCAGCTGTGTGATTAAAGTCTGTTTTTAACATGTATCCACTAGTAACAAAGCGAAAACACATGTTATTACATTGTTTTTGTAACATGAACATTTTAATACCAGACATGTAACGACAATTCTGCATACAAATATTATAAAGCAAAAAAGTTTTCAAAAATGACTTTAAATAGGTCAGGAGAGGTCACACAATCGTTTGATAATTAAAAAAATAAAAATAAAATAAAATCCTGTTTAAAGTGAAGAAAAGTATTGTCCATTGAAATGTATGGGAGAGCGACAGGTAGCGAGAGGTAAGACGTGGCGCTCTGCAAGCCTGAACGCCGGCGCTCTACGCTGAGCCTTGGGTAATGATGAATCGTACGCTACATGGCGTTGTTCTAGTCGCTCAACATAATCGGCTTCATAAATGTGGCATTGCGTGCCGCGGATGGTGTTCACCTGCCGCTACCTGTCGCTTACAAAGCACAACCCTTCATGAATAAAGCCCTAAGTGTAATCTATGAGAGCCCTGTTGGGACATACATGGCAATAGTTATGTTGGGAGCAGCTTACTTCATCAACCGTGTTTGAGATTGATTTCAGTGATCTAAAGAACCCAAGACACAAAACCTTCCATGAGTTTTAATGGTAAACAAAAAATGACATCTACGTATATGGCACCTTAAATCCAATTTGCATAATAATTTAGAACATAGTAAACTAAATGGCACCAGACCCTGATCTTTTTAAAAGGATAGAGTGGCTTCGCACTCCTTAAAAATTTAAGTCTTTAATGAAAAATATTAAAATCATCTCCAAAAATTGTCAAAAAGCAGTGCTAAAATACAAAGGTAGACCCAGAGTGACACAAAACATACAAGACCTTCTGACGCGTTTCGGATATTCTGTCAGCCCTTAGTCATAGAGACCCCTTGGTCCTAGTGACACTTTTTCAATTGCATTGATCTTAAAGCTGGCCCTTTGGCCCTGGTGTGATTCCCAGTAGTGACGGCACGTTGGAGTTTCTTGAACTATCCCGATTCTGTATACCCTGCATATGCTCTGCAAATCTGACTTTGAGTTTGCGGGATGTGGTGGTGATTGGCTGGTCTGCCTGTGACGACGTTGACGTCAGCTGTTCAGACAGACGCTGCGTCTCCCAGCTGGGGGTTGGCTCCAAGCTTGCAAGGTTAGTGTTTATTGTATATTCTATATACTATATATATGCATACTTGAATGTGACCTTTTATCTATGACTAAGGGCTGACAGAATACCCGAAACGCGTCAGAAGGTCTTGTATGTTTGTGTCACTCTGGGTCTACCTTTGTATTTTAGCACTGCTTTTTGACAATTTTTGGAGATATTTTTCATTAAAGACTTAAATTTTTAAGGAGTGCGGACCCACTCTCTTTATCCTTTTGCATAATTGGGGTGTGGGACCACCCCGGGCCGGGCACCCTGCCTTAGTGTGCGGATACCCTTTACATTGTTTATCCTGATCTTTTTAACTATCACACTCATTCCCATGGTCAACTCAAGTACTGTATTAATTGGCGCTCAGCTAATATAACCATTCAACAGCATATTAATTTCAATTTTTAGTACACATATTGATAAATTAAAGTTGGTTAGAATGTAAAGTTTGCTATTCCTTTTCTCTGTAAAAACAGAATTAGCTCATTGTGACATCTGTATTTATCTGCCAATAAATGATGGGTGTCAAAAAAAAGATTCTTATAGCTCTAGTCTAAAAATACAATAGTTTGTTCAGTGGCATTATAGACTTTTTTTTGGCTATAGCTAACAAGCTTCTCTTTCACGCTCGAGTTTTTTGAAACGTATTATTTTGATAAACCTCTTTCATTATGCACAAATGTTTTTAGGAAAACAGGTGATTTTGGGGGGAAAAAAGATTTTATTTTACACTTTTTTCTGTGTTAATGCTAAAAATCAGATACTGGTTGCAATCCATAAGTCACACTGGCTTCACCAAGCAATGTGGATTGTAACCTGCACCTCAGTGAGATTTTTAGCGTTAACACACAAAAAAGTGCAAAGAAAAAAGATGTTTGTCCTACGTTTCCTAAAAAATAACCTATACATGTACCGCAATACACACACAAATATTTAGCATGACCCCCATATCTGGGTCATAGCTGAGCTGGGTAGGGCCTGTCAAGGTGCAGCTTCATGAGTCATGAGCCTGCTCTCCTGTAGTCAGAGACAACTGCAGGATCACTGTGGCTTGCCATGCTCGCTCACACAGGGAGGCCGATTCATTAACAGCGGCAGGTAGCAACAGTTGAGCGACTGTAGCGGCATTTTCAGAGCGCCCGCTAGTAGTCGCTGTGCTTGGCCGTTGTTCGGTAGTTGATAGCGACTCAGTCAGTTTGCCGTAATGTTGAATATTGGGTGAGGAGTCGCTATTTGACAGGTTCCGCGCTGTATGGGAGCGCATGATAGCGACTGGCCATAGCGACCGGCTCCCACCATATTCATTAACAAATCACGCTCAAAAAATTCTCGCGCTGTAAAATGCATGTTCAAACCCCAGAGCGCTGGCGGCGATGGGTTAAAAGTAGTTTTTTAACCCCCAAACAACCATGTTTTTGGAAACCAAGAAAAACAAAAAAAATAATTTAGTAATATGAATACATTAATATCAGACCTGTAATATCAATTCTGTACATTTTTTTTTTTTTTATTTTTTTTTACCTTAAAAAAATTATTTAAAATGGCAGAAGTGGTCACAGAATTTTTCACATTTAAAAAAAAACAAAAAGATTTATAACAATTAATTATGAATATTTAAAGATTGTTCCATTGAAATGCATTGGAGAGCGCCAGGTAGCGAGAGGTCATACCTGTCGCTGTTCAAGGTCGGACGCTGGCGCTGTGGGTTGAGGCTGGAATAATGATGAATGAGTGGCTATCTGGCGCTATCTCAGTCGCTAAGCAGGATCGGCTTGATAAATGTGTGATTGTGGTGGGGAGCCGGCGTTCTCGTGGCGGGGCCCGTCATTACCGGCCGATCACCAGTCGCTATCTGTCGCTATCCCTTGTTAAATTAGGGCCTAAGAGCACCAAGGTACAGAGTGGCTGTTAGACCAGTTTTTTGTGTGGTCCTGGAAGAATAGGTTTGAAAGTAGTGCAAAGCTTAAAACCTTGCTATGGCTTCTCAGTGTGCTGCAGGAAATAGAGAAGCAGCACACGGGATAGGCATTAGATGAGCTGCTTGCTACCTTGTTATTGCCTTTGGGTTTATAATCCCTTTACAGTGTGATTTTCCTATGGAAAGTGTGACATTTGGCTATTTTAATGGGCAAGAAACGTTTTCTTTCTGTCTTGAGAGTTATTTAGCCTAGAAACTGGCCTGTCTTTGCCCAAACACAGCACATTGGGGAGAAGGTTCTGCACCCCTAAGAGGTTATATTATCTTTATTATAGTATATGATTAGTATTCCGAATGTAACAATCACCTAGGTTTCCTTTTAGCATTTGATATTTTAGACTCTGACACATTTGCATCTGACACATTTTAGACTGCTAAGTGCGCCCTTGGTTTAGATGAAGGACAGGACACAAAATGCACATTTAAATGGAATTCAGAACACGATGACCTTGTCTGGCCAAGCAACACTTCATCCGAATAATAACTGTTTAAATAGAAAGCAATAGAAGATTACAGCTATTAAGAAGCTGAGGGTGGGTAAAATACCCCATGTTGCTGTTTAGGTTTTGGCCAGCTTTAAAGAGAGCTGTAGGCAAAAATATAAACTTCCTGCATTTAACTCCAACTTATCTTTATGGCTCAATAATAATATTCTTTGATTAACTATTTATTTTTCTGTGGAGCTCCCCTTAGTGGTCTGATGAAAACTTTCATGATAGGGATTGTCCAGCCAAAAATTATAAAAACGTCACTACTCACCTTTTGTCCAGTACAGCTCTAACGCCCGGACCTGCTGAGATCAGAGATGGAGTGCCCCAGCGGTCCTCTGTGGTCCAAGATGGCGGTCATGAGCATGTTGGAGTTTACGCTAATTGTAATGCAGAAGGTGGTGCTGAGGCAGGGTCATGCAGGCACGCCCCCTCCATTGCAATGAATAAAGTTGGTATGAGGCAGGCAGGGCCGGATTATGAGGGGGGGTGCAAGGGGCGCGCATTCTGGGGCCTCCACCTTTTCCCTTGCAAAGGGGTCTCCACCAACCTTTGGGTTATGGTCTGGTACAGGAGGCTTTTCAGTCTTTGGTCTCATGGGACGCTTTGATCTTGGTAAGTTGTATACCGGGTAGGTCCAGGTGGTGGAACTTTTCTGGACACAAGGTGAGTTCCCTGTTTATCACTAACTTTTTTACCTTTATGATGCTCAGAGATGCATGGCTAACTCCTTCAGACACAGCCTCCCCTGCTACCCTCTCACATGGGGGGCTACAATTCAGCCACACCCCAAGATCCATCAACAAACAGGTTGACATCTTTCTACCTTACCGCTGCTCTAACCTCCCTTTCCTTTTAGACTTTTGAGTTCATTGTGTTTGTTTATACTCCCTCAGAGACCATCAGATATCGCCCTCCTGGAACTACTACCCTACCCTAGACCACTTTTCTACCCGGCAGCTTCTGTCCATAGACATCCCTGCAATAATCATGGGTGTCTTCAACATCAGAGATTCCAACCTGACCTGATGTCCACCTGATTCTTCTTCAGTACTGCACTTCACAATGACCCTTTACCTCAGCACACCTGGGCTCAGCCAGTGAACTGGATTAAATATGAGTTCTAATTATCTAAGTCCAGGTGTGTAGAGGTAAATGGTCATTGTACAGGACTGGAGAAAAATTACCCTGCAGAAATGGGTCAGGTTGGCATCCCTGAAAAATTCCTTTCAATACTAACAACCCTGCTGCCACCAGATTACTCTCACTAACCTCCTTTTTCATACAACAATGGTCTATCACCCCCACAACTACAGCCATACAATTGACCTCCTCTTCACTAACTTCTGCTCTGTATATAACCTCTCCTCATCTCCTCACCCCCCCTCTGACCACACTATACTAACACTGACTCTCTATCCCTCTCCGGCCACCCCCTTCCTGTACACAGACACAGAATTCTACACAGAACTTAGGAAACCTAGAGCTTCTGTCTCTCTCCGTCTTACTTCAGAACTTGACCTCATTCACCGATGTAGATGCTACAGCCTCACACTACCATAATACAATTACCTCAGCTGTAGACTCTGTTGCCTCCCTCCCTTATAAATACATGTGAGCATAGCCAGACTGAAACAGCACTCTCGAGATGCTGAACGACAGGAAAACCAACGCAAACAAGTCCTCCAGGAATTCAGGACTGCCCTTTTATCCGCTAAACAAACATATTACTCTTTATTTATTTCTGCGCAGGTCCAGAATCCTGAAAAATTGTGTAACACATTCAGATTCCTACCCATCACCTCCTTCTCCAGCCTCCAAAATAACAGCAAAATTACAACAACCGACTTAGCTTTGCCCCCCAGAATCTCTCACCCCTCCAAACACCCCTCTGCCTTATTCCCTAACCTATATTCCTAACTTCCAATTTATACCCCGCCCCTACCATTGCTAAGCCTACATGAATTGCATGGTTTGTGCACACAGAAGTAAAGAAGTAGCAATGTCTGCACAAACTCTTTTAGGCTTAGTATTGTTAGGGACCGGGGGTATATATTGTGGTCTTGGTGTGGCCACCTCCCTTTTACATTCATTGCAATCTATGTTAAAGCAGACCATCAAACTTTTGAAATACATTTGGCCAAAACCCCTGCCTATACTCCCTTCTTAGGCTGTAGAACCTTTTGTGTCCCTCTCTGTAAGATGGCAGGGGATCAGTCATGGCATAGGTGGAGAATGGAGGAGGCAGAGCTTTACAGCTAAACTGGCGCCATTATCTGGGATTAGAGGGAAGCAGGAACAGTGAAAATGGGTAAAATGTCCTCTTCATGGGGGGAGCATTTCAGGGGATGCTAGTTAAAAATGTGGGTTTTGGTCCACTTTAACTAAAAGTCCATGTTTTTAACAAATGTTAGCTAGGTTTTCCAGTAGTATGAGTGTGCAGAGCGTTACATTTCTTTTTTGTCTATAGAGTGAGGTCACACCCCTCTAGCTCCTCCTTGACTGCTATATATTGACTGGATGAGCACATCACACCTTCTATTTGGCTGTTACACATGTAGGACTAACCTCTCTCATGTCTAGAGCCCATCTAACTACTTGTTCCCTTGATCCTATTCCATCGCACCTTAATCAGGGGCGTAGCTAGGGGGAAGCAGGGGGGGGCATGTGCCCCGGGTGCAGCAGGTCAGGGGGGCGCCAAAGGGGGGCCTAAGCACAGGTGGGAGGCAACATTTTGAATGTTTGCCCAGGGTGCCAGGAAGTCTAGCTACTGCTCTGCCTTAATCCTCAACTGTCTCCATCCATCACTCCAACCTTAGCCCCTGTGATTAACCCCTTCCTCTCCACTGGATGATTCTCTTCCTCTTATAAACATGCAGTTACTACTTTGCTATTCAAGAAACTTTCTTTTGACTCCTCTCCAGCTATTGCCCTATCTCTCTGTTCCCCTGTTCCTCAAAACTTTTTAAACAACACCTCCACCCAAAATTGGCACACTATTTATCTACCCAAAAATTACTTGATAACCCTAAAATCTGGATTCTACCCTAACCACTCCACTAAACCTCCACTAATGATCTGTTAACTGCTAAAACCAAAGCATTGTCTCTCTGCATACCCCATAGGGTTCTGTCAATGCAAAATCCATAATAAAATCCTTACCTCATTGGAAAAAATATGTCTGGAAAATGTCACATCACAGTTACTGGAAAAAAAAACAAGAGCACATTTTTGAATGTGTATGGTCTGGTTTCTAGCAGCAATCACAAATCTCATTTTTTTGGTGACGCATCTGAAAAACTGATTTTATGAAAAATACATTTGGCTTGGCAACCCGAAATGATTCTATACTGGGCTTGTGAGTATCAGTGGCTGTACATTGCTGCATGGCAGCTGCTGAAGTAATATTGTGCAATGGCTCGGAAGCAGTCAGCTGTGCGTGGAACAGGCTGTAAGGGCCAAGTGAAATGCTCCGCAGGGAATCCTAATTACATAACAGCTCAGTTCTTTCAATGAAGACAAGAGCCTAATATGCTCCTGAACCAGATCTACTGTCATTGCCTGCCATAGTGCTACTCAAAGTGCTCTGTTCAGTTCGGATACAGTTTGACTTTGAAGTGCTGGCAAATCAGAATTCTGTTAGTGATGGTCTATGACAGGGGGCCACAAGCTTTTTTTGTCTAGTAATTGTTTATGACAGGGGCCACATTGTCATATTGTTCGACTTCAAGGGGCTGCAAAAAATGTAATCTGTCAATGCCTTTATGTATATGAAA
The DNA here is from genome assembly GCA_027917425.1 of Gastrophryne carolinensis. NCBI lineage: Eukaryota > Metazoa > Chordata > Amphibia > Anura > Microhylidae > Gastrophryne > Gastrophryne carolinensis. The sequence goes on along the minus strand of CM051234.1, from coordinate 615,666,460 downwards.
AGGTGAGCAGAGGTGGGTAGGGATGAAGTGAGAAGGAGTGGGCAAAGGTAAGGCAGGGAAAGGTCATTTCAGCAGAGGTTAGGTGGAAAGAGGTGAGCTGGGCAGAGGTGAGCTGAGGTGGGCAGAGGTGAGCCGAGATGAGGTAGGCAGAAGTGAGATGGTAAAAAAAGCAATGGTCAGAGGTGAGATGAGTAGAGGGGAGATAGAAAGAGGTGAGGTGGATAGAGGGGAGATAGGAAGAGGTAAGAGGGAAGGAGTGGGCAAAGGTAAGGCAGGGTGAGAAGAATTGAGCAGAGGTGAGACAGGAAGAGGTGAGGTGGGCACAGCTGAGCCAAGAAGAGTTGAGCAGAGGTGAGATAGTAAGAGAAATGATGGATAGAGGTGAGGTGGTAAGAGGAGGATAGAGATAGGTAGAGGTGAGGAGGGGCGGAGGTAAGATGCGACAAGGAAGAGGTGAGGTGGGCAGAGCTGAGCCAAGAAGAGTTGAGCCAAGAAGAGTTGAGCAGAGGTGAGATAGTAAGAGAAATGATAGATATAGGTGAAGTGGTAAGAGGTGAATAGAGATAGGTAGAGGTGAGGGGGGCGGAGGTAAGATGCGACAAGACGGAAAGAGGTAAATAGAGTTAGGCAGAGGTAAAATTAACACAGGTAAGGGGGAAAGGTGAGGTGGGCAGAGGTGAGCTGGGATGAGTCTACTTGGGCATCTCCAGACACAGCCAGCACAAACAACACTCCAGTTGCACAAGTGTCCCCCCCCCCCCCACCTCTACAGAGAAGTTTATCGGTGACCCACTTTCTGCTTCAGAAATTAGAGATACACTGCTCTGTAGTGGTCAGCTACGTGCACTGCAAGGAAAGTTCTGTTCACTAACTCCTTGGAGAAACTGGGGGCCGCAAATGAGAGGAGTGTGGGTTGCATGCAGCCCCGGGCCTCAGGTTGTGCATCCATGGTCTATGGTGGAAAAACGTGGGTAGCTTTGGTTTTGGTCTATATACTGTATACAGTTAGAGCTTCCATTAAAGGGATAGTTCAGACAATGGTAATATTAAGAAAGCAAAGAGCATACCTGAAGCTTGTGCCATGCGTATCTCTTTTTTTTTTTTTTAGCAGGTTGCAGTTCAAGCCCAAAGCCCATCTAAGGTGAAGTGCATCACCAGATAATTAGAATGACCCTCACTCCATTGTACTCACTCTACTAACCAAATGGCTACATTTCTGCTTCAAATTTGCACCACATTGGTCATTAATCGAGAGGAGACCGGAAATGTGGTCCCATTATTTCTTCTGTAAAAAGCATGATTGACTTGGGTGGATTGATGGTTTGTGCCCATCATTCCAACCAAGGACTATTGAGTGTTTAGTTTTTAGCTCTATTTTAGATCACGGACATCAAAAGTAACATGTTTAACCTATAAGCATCACTGGTCAGAATAAGGACATATGGAGCAGGTAGTGGGGGCCCCTCCACCAACATCACACACTCCACTATCCAATTTGGCCAGTTTGACATTGGTGGGTCCACTTCTTCATCATGCATGGTCATCATTGCAGCACCGGAGGCATGTTCATTCCACCCGTCAGCCACATTTACTTCCAGGTCTGCTCATTTATTTAGACAACCTCTTGCAGCCGATGCACCGAGGAATAGAAGGATATTTACAGCTGACTTACCACTAACTTTAATATGAATAATAAATAGCATATGGTGCTTGTAGTTAGCTTGGTCCCCAATCTCAGTCTGTTGCTGGTTATGCTCTCCAGGTGATATTGGTGATGAAAGCCAGAGGGCCCCTGAACTGTGATCCATTGCACCAATTATAATCTGGCCCAGCTGCTTGTAGGCCATATTGATGACCTTCTATGAGCTTCCACCCTGCCCTAGTCCTACTGATGGCAAAAATGAAATGTTTATGGATTCCACAAGTCAACTACAGGAATTTCAGTTTACTGTTACACAAATGCTACCAGGGCAAAACATAGAAGCAGCCTCTCCTACATTTGCACATATATAAGAAACGACAAATCAAAGGGCAAAGTGGATCCAACCCTCCAACTGCTCCCTAACCGCCATGTTTTCAGCAGCCCAACGGGCACGTGTGCTTACTTTGTGATAAACTGTATTCATTTTTGCCACATTGGGCTAAATTCAGCTGTAAATAATTGGTTCAAAAGATTAGTAAAAACTAGAGCTGCATCACACTTATTTTGTATAATTGTAAATTTCAGTTGTATTTTTTTCACTTCATTAGAAAAGACAAGGGAAAACAATTAGTGTAGGAAACGAAGCATGGGTTTTTCTTTGTTAAATCACAAGAATTTAAAAATCTAAAATGGTAGTATTTTTTTCTCTTTTTACAAACTTTGTTGAATTGTATTGTATCATACTCTATTGGCCAGTTAGCTGTATTTACTCTGCTGAAGGAGAATGTAACAATTTTATCAGCTGAGAGAACTGTCTGTGATGAAAATATATTCATCCTGTCGCCACAGGAGCTGGCAAATGATACTTATCCTTTAGTATGTGTAGAGGCTGTAGCAGTGAGTATTATAGAACTTGAGCTGCTGCCACGCTGTACAATGTAACAAATTAGATGGAAGCCCCCCACTGTGTCTTCTTGTAATAGCAAGGTGCATGCCTATGGTAACAGAAGTGAATAGAGTGAGCGTTCAGAGGGGCGGACTCCCCTCTTGGAGGAAGCTGACGCTCCCCCATAAATAGAGCCAGTGCTAGATGGCAGGGTGAAGATAATCGGTACGTTTAAAATTAAGCCAAACAGAATAGATGCGGGGGACAGTAGTTGAGTATAGCTTTTCAATGTTTATGCCTGCACAGGCCCTTTAAAGCAGACCGGAGTCCAAATACTTTTCTTAGATTTGTTTCACTATCCCACCCCAGATAACAACTTGTTTTGGGATTGTGCTTCATTTACAAATAAGTTAGAAGCCTGACGCTCCCTCTGTGCTCTTGACTTACATGTGGCCAATCAAGTTCTCTTCTATAGGAAGACCATTTTAAAGGGGAACAATGCCCTGTTAAACAAGGGCTATAGAGTTTAAAAGACACCCAGGCCAGGTTACAGCTTGTCCTAGGGGCATCCCAGTTCTAAAAGCTTCCTTTATTCTCAGGATACGATCCCATGGCCCATTCATAGGCCCCCAGGGGAACCCCTGTGCACCCCCGGCTAGCATATCTGATTATCTGGCAGCATCTGCATGCAGCAGGAAATGAGGAAATCATTGCTGCCACAATCAGATAAGTTCTGATTGGACGAATATCGCAGGCACCATGGAAGCATGGATTGAGATTTCACACACAGGAGCATTTTAAATCCTTGGTTTTGGTGCACTTTAAAAAGAACCAAAACCCACGCCCCATCGTCCCTGAAATCTGTAAGATTCTAGGGCCACTGTATTTCCTCCCCCCAGGGCATTCAGAATCGTGATGCCCTGCTGTTTGAAACGCCCCAGTTCGCTCGGAAACTCATCTTCTTTCCCAGTCCAGCTGCACATGTTCGAGCTGTGGCCACATCCCTGGTATCCACTTAGCAGGACGCAAGCCCGTGCCAATCATTTGTAATTGTTGGAGGGTAGCAAAGGATGCGGTCGCCAGTGCGCTTGGATCCACTTGCATTAGATGAGCTCCTGGATGCAGGGGCTCGAGCAGATCCGAGCGCGCTGATTCGCCGAGGAGCCGCACATGCATCGTACGACCGGGAAGAGGTGAGTTTGTTCAGGCGATAATGGGTCACTCCCATTTGGGTCAAGTCAAAATCCTAGGTTTTGGTCCACTTTAAATACAGTAAGCTATAACAAGTGTGGAGATTAGCTCTGGTAGGCGACCGGGTGTCAGCAGTATAGAGGCGGAGGCAAACAGTTCAAAGTAAAGTCTGTGTTTATTTCACACAAAAATCCACAAAAGCATATGTCCATACAGGTTACATCACCTTTTCAGGAAACCGCAGCATAAATGATACAGTCAGGCAAACAGCTTTTAGTCCTTGAGCAAAGGTCCTGTTTACAGTCAAATAGGCCTCAGGTCCGCATGAACAGCCTCCACAGGAGATTTCAGCCAGGCTCACAGAGTCTCACTCCCATGTGAGCTCCAGACAAAGGACAGGCCACAGCTGATTCCCCAGGCTATTTAAACAGCCCGCAAAACCCGGACCTGGGTAGTGAGATGGAGTCCCACCCTGCTCTACTCCATCCCAGTAAAGCCGTCCCAGGTTAGCCTTTCGGCTATTCTAAAGCAACAGCAGCAAACTGCCACCAGCAGCTGATGCTGGAAATCAGACTACACGACTTTACTGCACCAATGCCAGGTACATTGGTGCTACATACCTGCCGTCAATGACGGACCCTTGCACCACCTTACCACATACCCCCCCCCTTTGTTCAACCCTGAGGGGGTGGACACATGCCAAACAATGTGCTCGGGACAGGGCATCCGCATTACCCAATAATCGTCCCGCTCTGTGCTCAACTGTGAACTTGAAGTTTTGTAGTGACAAGAACCATCGGGTGACCCTGGCATTCCTGTCCTTAGCCTGGCACATCCACTTGAGGGGAGAGTGGTCCGTAATCAGACGGAACCTTCTCCCCAGCAAGTAGTAGCGAAGAGACTCCAGGGCCCATTTAATGGCCAAACACTCCCTCTCCACTATACTATACCGGGTCTCCGCGGGTGTTAATTTGCGACTCATGTAGACAACGGGGTGCTCCTCCCCGTTGACTTCCTGAGACAGTACAGCACCGAGACCTACCTCGGAGGCATCGGTCTGCACTATGAACTCCCTCTTAAAGTCGGGTGTCAACAACACCGGAGACCCACACAGGGCAGACTTCAAAGCGGAGAACGCTTTTTCGGCCTGTTCATTCCACTTCACCATGACAGACTTGCGTCCCTTTAACAGGTCTGTCAATGGTGCCGCTAGGGTGGCAAAATTGGGAATGAACCGCATATAATATCCCACCAACCCCAGAAATTACTTTACCTGGCGGGTGGTGTTAGGCCGTGGCCAGTTACGGATGGCTTCTAATTTGTTCACCTGGGGCTTGATCACTCCTCGTCCAATCACATAGCCCAGGTATTTTGTTTCTTCTAGGCCTAAAGCACATTTTTTCGGGTTTGCCGTCAACCCAGCCTTCCTGAGGGAATCCACGGCCTGGACTTTGGGTAGGTAACTTTCCCAATCCGTGCTATGGATAATTATATCGTCCAGATATGCCGAAGCATACCGACTATGTGGCCTGAGGACAATATCCATTAACCTTTGGAAGGTAGCGGGAGCGCCGTGTAACCCAAAGGGTAATACCTTGTATTGGAACAGTCCCTGTGGTGTAATAAAGGCTGTTTTCTCCTTGGCAGCCTCAGTCAAGGGCACCTGCCAGTACCCTTTTGTGAGGTCCAAAACCGAAAAGTACCTGGCTTGTCCTAGCTTCTCAATGAGTTCATCTACCCGGGGCATAGGGTAGGCATCAAACTTGGAAACTTCATTAGTTTGCGGAAATCGTTACAGAACCGCAACGTACCATCGGGCTTGGGAATCAAGACTATGGGGCTGGCCCACTCACTCTTTGATTCTTCAATCACATCTAACCGGAGCATTTGCTGCACTTCCTCCGCGATAGCTTGTCACCGAGACTCAGGTACCCGGTAAGGCCTCAACCGGATCTTGACCTGAGGTTCCGTGACAACATCATGTTGGATGACCGAAGTGCGCCCAGGGAGTTCTGAAAACACGTCTGTGTTTCTGCTAATAAACTCCCTGGCTTCCTGAGTCTGTTTAGAGGAGAGGTTGTCGCCAGTTTTCACCTCGACTACTGCTTCTCTAATAACAGACCGAGGAATGGGAAGCTCCACCCCCACCATACCTGGTCGGGGACTGTCACCCCCAGGGGTCTCCCTGTCTTTCCACAGTTTCAGCAGGTTTACATGGTACACCTGCTCTGGCTTCCTCCGCCCAGGCTGATGTACCTTGTAAGTCACTTCCCCAACTTTTCCACTGACCTCATAGGGACCCTGCCACCTAGCTAGAAATGTACTGTCCACCGTGGGTACCAGAACCACAACTCTGTCACCTGGGTTAAAGTTCCGTACCCTGGCTTGCCGATTATAAATCCTGCTTTGGGCCCGCTGCGCTGCCTCCTTGTGTTCTCTGACAAGCGGCAAGACGGTCTCTATCCGTTCCTGTAGGTGAGTAACGTACTCTACCACACTTTTGTGGGGTGTGGGTTGCTGTTCCCAGGCCTCCTTGGCTATATCCAACAGGCCCCGTGGATGTCGACCGTATAAGAGTTCGAAGGGCGAGAACCCCGTAGAGGCCTGGGGCACCTCTCGCACTGCGAACATCAGATAGGGCAGCAGCAAGTCCCAATTCTTCCCATCCTTGGCGACCACCCTTTTTAACATGGTCTTTAAAGTTTGATTAAACCGTTCTACTAGGCCGTCTGTTTGCGGGTGGTAAACGGATGTCCGCAACTGTTTCACCTGCAGCAGTTTACAGAGCTCTTTCATTACTTTCGACATAAACGGGGTACCTTGATCGGTCAGGACCTCTTTAGGCAGACCTACTCTGGAAAACATTTCCATAAGCTCCTTAGCAATGAGCTTGGCAGAGGTGTGACGCAGGGGCACTGCCTCAGGGTACCGCGTGGCATAGTCCAAGATCACCAGAATATGTTGGTGCCCTCTAGCGGATTTTGGCACTGGACCCACTAGATCCATGGCAATCCGCTCAAAGGGTACCTCAATAACTGGGAGAGGAACTAAGGGACCACGGTAATGAGGCTGAGGGCTGGTCATCTGACATGTTGGGCAGGACTCACAATATCTCTCCACCTCCTTGTACACACTGGGCCAGTAGAATCGTTGTAAAACGCGGTCCAGTGTTTTCTGCTGGCCTAGGTGTCCACCCAGAACATGTTGGTGGGCCAAATCCAACACCAACTTGCGATATGGATTGGGTACCACCAATTGTTCCACCACTTCTTCACGTACCTTGTTTACTCGGTACAACATTTCCTGGTGAACCACAAAGCGAGGAAACTGTAACTCCGCCCCTGGCTGTTGTGGTTCACCTTCCACCTCAAGAACATTCTCCCAGGCCCGAGACAGTGTCGGGTCCTGGTGTTGAGCGGTACCAAAGTTAATTGTGGAGACATGGAGATCTGCCAACTCTGGACCTGTTGCCAACTCTTCCACATCTCCAACCATAACATTTAGTGGGGTTGACTCCCCCTCTTCCATTTTAGGGGCGGGCACCTCTTCCACGGTGCCTCCTGATTCCGGTTCCCAGGGCACCGGGGTCTCCCCTGAGTAGGGCCAGTCTATAGGGGACACACCCGCCTCGCGGGTTTCCGGAACTGCCAACTTGGCCCACAGTGACCTGAACCCTGGAAAGTCTCTCCCAATAATCAGTTCATACGGGAGTTTAGCGGCGACAGCGACTTCATGTTTCCAGCTGCCGGAGACGGTGGTGAGAGACACTTGTGCTGTGGCATAGTCTCTCAAGTCCCCATGAATGCACAAAACCCCGGTTTTCCGCCCAGTGTACTCATCGGGCAGTACTAAGGCGGGTCTTGCCAGGGTAACCATACTCCCCGAGTCCAAAAGGGCCACAGCCAGGGTGTCTCCCACTTTCACCTGACAGAGGTGACTTTGCCCCACAAGCTCAGGGACACCGGCCTCCTGGCATACATGGAAGGGCGGTAACCAAAGTTCACGTCCATGGGCTCCCCCTGGTGGGGACAATTGGCTCTGATATGTCCCGGCTCCTTACATCCCCAACACAACACTTGGGCAGGGACTTTGGGGGGTAGGTCCTGAGGGGGTTTAGGGGATGCCACTCGCCTGAGCTGGGGCGGGGACCTCCGGGGATTTCCCGAATCCCTCCTTATGGAGCCGCCTTGCACGTTCCTGGTGGCCTCATATCGCTCCACTAGGTCCACCATCCCTAGTGCGTTGTCAGGGGATACCTGGCCAACCCAGTGCTGAAGAGGGTGCGGTAAAGCCCTCCAGAAAATGTCCGCCAGCAAGCGGTCCAACATGGCAGTGGGGCTTAACAACTCCGGCTGCAGCCATTTTTGCAGCAGGTGCAGCAGTTTATAATACTGGGGTCGGGCGGGCTCTGCCGACTGGTAGCTCCACTGATGCACCCGCTGAGCCCGAACCCACACATTCACCCCCAGTCTGGCCAGTATCTCACCCTTCAGAGTCGGGTAGTCAGCGGCTTGGTCCTCTGGGAGATCAAACAACACCTGCTGGGGTCCAGACGCCAGAAATGGAGCGATGACATCAGCCCACTGGTCATGCGGCAACTTCTCCCTTGCAGCCACCTTTTCAAACACCGCCAGGTAAGTCTCAACGTCATCTGAAGGGGTCATTTTTGTGAGCGCCGAGCGGACAGCTTTCCGGGCATCAGGAATACTTTTGGGCGCACCTGCAGCTTGCTGCGCCATCATATGTTGCAAAAACAGCTGGTTGGTCTCCTGCTGCTGCTTGTTGGCCTCCTGCTGCTGCAGATTCGCCTCCAAGAGCGCTTTCACGACCGCCTCCATTTTGTCTGCAGTCCCAGGTAGCAGCCTGGCAGGTTTAATATTGGACATGCACAAAACAAAAACTTTTTCGTCGGTTGCTCCTAGCAACGGCCTCACTGCTGTGCCCGCATCCTCCACCAAATGTGGAGATTAGCTCTGGTAGGCGACCGGGTGTCAGCAGTATAGAGGCGGAGGCAAACAGTTCAAAGTAAAGTCTGTGTTTATTTCACACAAAAATCCACAAAAGCATATGTCCATACAGGTTACATCACCTTTTCAGGAAACCGCAGCATAAATGATACAGTCAGGCAAACAGCTTTTAGTCCTTGAGCAAAGGTCCTGTTTACAGTCAAATAGGCCTCAGGTCCGCATGAACAGCCTCCACAGGAGATTTCAGCCAGGCTCACAGAGTCTCACTCCCATGTGAGCTCCAGACAAAGGACAGGCCACAGCTGATTCCCCAGGCTATTTAAACAGCCCGCAAAACCCGGACCTGGGTAGTGGGATGGAGTCCCACCCTGCTCTACTCCATCCCAGTAAAGCCGTCCCAGGTTAGCCTTTCGGCTATTCTAAAGCAACAGCAGCAAACTGCCACCAGCAGCTGATGCTGGAAATCAGACTACACGACTTTACTGCACCAATGCCAGGTACATTGGTGCTACATACCTGCCGTCAATGACGGCCCCTTGCACCACCTTACCACACAAGCCATACATTCAAGTAAGATTTTACAAAATGCAAAACTTAAAGAGACTCATTTTGTTCTTACATAATATTTTTCCCGAACACGAGATTTCAAATAAACAAGAAGCGATTTCCTGGCAGGAGTGGCACAACTAAATTTACATCTCGGAGCTCTGTTTATCATTTATTCCTCTGAAGACAGAACGTCTGCTGCCTCCCTGGGCACGTTCACAGCTCTGTCACGCAATGGTATCTTCTCAAGCCCTTCTCATGCCTCAGGGGAGGAGGAGACCCATGGTAACAGCTCGTATTGTTAACTAGTCTCGACTTTTATGTGCTCCCCATGCACCTGTTAGTTTATTGCACACGCCAGGTCAGATCTCGGCAGGCAGCAGGAGTTACTTTCTAATGATGCTCATCAGGCGCTTAGTGTTTCCTAATAGAAGACGGAAATTAAACCGGACCTTTAGCATCATTTAATGAAAAGCCCAAACCCTTAAAAAAATATTCCCCAGCATCTAAAATGAATATATTTTAAGTTTTAGTCTATTACTTATTATTCTTTCCCCCACTGGGCTGTAACAGAGCAGAGCTGGAATCAGGAGAAGGACAGCAATCCCAGAATGCAGAGCGGCAAAGTCAGAAGAGACTTCCTGTCTGCAGGCAGCCTGAGACTCCATGGGTCCTCATCTTGAATATTTAAAGGCTCAGAAAACTCACTAGGTGCAAGTAGGATGATTTTCAATGTGGGTAATCTGTATGTACAGGGTGGGGGGAAACATACTCTTAGACTCTTATTCAGGTTTAAATGTGAAGGTACTGATTCATCTAGGTCATGTTATATCTGTAGGACTAAATCAAGGCAATGGAACTTGCTCTATTTATTATACTTAAAGACGTTTCACTAGACACCCGATTGGCTTTCTCAAGTCTTGTACAGGGATCTGGCAGTTATAAATGGGTTACCCTAATCTACATTATATGTCTACCATAAACAGTAGGTAGCCAGGACTCTGCTGTGCACTGTGTACCTTCTTCTGAAGAAGACAATGCATTTCTTTGATGACAGTCAAGTTCACATTTTAGATACAGAAGCTGTCTGGTTTAAAAGATGTGTGAAAGAAGCCATTTATGTGAAAATAAGAAAGTCAATCCTGAACAGAGGCGGGGGGCTTGGACACCTATTGTCTGGGACCTGCAATGCAGTGTTAACACCAAGGGTAGCAACTAACACCTAGTAACTCCAGTAGAGATGAGCGAACCAAACTCTTAAAACCAGAGTTTGGCACGAATTTCAGGGAAAATTTAATTTGGCCCAGATCCAGCTTTTGTGTAGTTCGTGTTAAGTAAAAAAGTAAAAGCTCACCAGCTCTCCTACTGTCCCTCGATTGCTCCAGGTAGGATTAAGGGGTGAGGTAACCCCGAAACGCGTTACCTTTGAATGGGGAGCCCAGGATATTCACTCCACACAGGTCATGCTATATTTTAAAATGTTACATTAAATGTTATGTTTTATCACACTTGGTGAGCTGGACCTGCAGCACATTACCTCGATTGCTGTCTCCCAGCTGGGCTCCCGGCATCTTGCCACAGGAAGGGGCTATTTATAGGGGAAGTGAGTTGACTCTGCCTCTATAAATAGCCCCTCCCTGCGGTGGGGAGTGAGATGCCAGAAGCCGGCCCGGGTTCCACCAATCTCTTAAGCTGTCAGTAACAGCAGCAGCGGATGCATAGGTGCATAGGACATAGGCAATGGATTAGAGGCAAGTATGGGGGGGGGGGAAATCAAGATAATAAATATTGTGTCCCTGTGTTATTTGACATTTAACTCTTTGTAAACTGGTAAGGGGTCCTTGAAACCCCTATACCACTTGACAGGGCAGGAGGGGCTGGCAAGTCACCTGCCAGCAAGCGGATGACTTGCCATAACCCCCTGCATCCCCAAAGCCCAGGGAGTGTCGCAAAGCCCACGGTCTATGGGCTATTTGAGCTGGTAGCCTTGGTCTACCAGCCCCTATAGCTGGTGCCCAGGCTGGTTTTACTGGATTGGGGGGACCCCTAAAATCCTTGAAAGTTAAAAAAGGTGTAGGGTTCCCCTGACCTGGAGAGGGGGTCCCAAAGTTGATTAAAGGACTAAACCCTTTAATTTTTTTTTAAATGTTGTGAGGAACCCCTATCCAGTAAAATCAGCTATGGGGGCTGGAAGGTGACTGTCTAACCCCTCCGGCCCCGTGAAATGTTATAGGTGTCTCAAGTAACCCTTACCAGTTCACAAAGTGTTCAATGTCAAAAAGACATATGAACACAATAAAAAATCTTTTAGAATTTTTATTTTTTCCCCATACTTACCTCTAATGTCCCACACCGCCCACCATAGCTGTCACTCACAGATGGAGGGACCCACCCCAGGACCATACAATTTATATTAGGGTGGGGGACTCATACAGCTGCAGGACAGGTGCTCATAATGTAGGGTCCTGGGATGGGGGGGTGCCATTTGGCTGTCTAATGACAAGTTTTAGGGGGGGTAGGGCTCTAGAGTAAGGGAGAGGAGCGCCAATTGGCCATTTGGATACTACTTTTGGGGGGGGGGGGGATCCTGCAATCTTGAACAGGGTGCAGAACTTATTCCACTTTCCTCCCACAACCCCCAAAACACATGATGTGCAGGTTACGGGACAGGTGACATTAGATTGTTGTAATCTGAGAGACAGGAACCTACAGTGTATGTAGGCTCTAGAAAGTCCTGCATCATGTTATAGAGATAATAGATTTTGCTGGACCTTGTGATAGAGAGTTTGGAATCACTTAACTTTTGTAAGGCTTCCCCACAACATCATGTAAGCCTGCCAAAGCTCCAGGGATGACTGATCCTGAGTATAATATGTTCTGTGCTGGAAAATCTCCTTCTTTGTGGATTATGCAGCTTTTTGATGTCTGTGTCACCCAGCAAAAATTATACAAATTGGATTAGATTCTTAGACGTCAGTAACAACTTTAAAGGTCTGACCGTCTGGAATAGACCAGAAAAAACATTTTCATAAACTGAAATCAATAAAAACATGTTTATTATATTAAATGATTTCCATGGGAAAGTATCCATGCAAGATTTTGTTGGGGCAGTCATGGCCTAGTGGTTTGGGAAACAATCTTGTGGCCGGAGGTTCGGTTTCCGCCTGATGAGGAACATAAAGAAAAGTCTAATAGGGAGGTAGGTAGTCTACTTATTTATGGGGAATCCCTGGGGATTGCCTGATGATTAACTTACCTCTAGCAAATGGTCTTTCCAAAAGGATGGGCATGCACACAGCTAGAAGCGAGTGACGATGCAGCTTGCGGCGCTTGCTCAATTCTGGGAATCTTATAGATTCCCGGGCCAATCAAGCTGGGTTTTGGTCCACTTTAAACAACTTTTATAACCTTCACAGGGTTACCCACTTACCGGCAAACTCAAGCTCTACCACTCTACCCCACTCCTTTCGTCTATACCCCCAATCCTTTACACTGTAAGCTCACAAGGACAGGGCTCTCTTTCCTATTGGTTTGAACTATGTAGCATCTTTGGGGTTTATTTATCAAGGTCTAGCGGCAGGTAGCGCCTCATAGCGGCAGGCAGTGTCTGGTGAACGCCGTACACAATACCACATTTATGAAATCAATTCTGGTGAGCGACTCTAACAGCGCCATGTAGCGTACGATTCATCATTACAGGTGGCTCAGCATATAGCGACGGCGCTCTGGATTCCATTACCTGATGCTACCTGACGCTCTCCCAAACATTTCAATGGATGTTCTTTTTCTTCTCTTTAAACAGTGTTTTTTGTTTTTAATTTTTTTTTCTCTCAAATAATTGTGTGACCTCCCCTGGCCTAGAAAGAGTCATTTTTGAAAACTTCTTAGATTTTTTATATTTTTATGCAGAATTGTCATTACAGGTCTGGCATTAAAGTATTAATGTCATCTGAGTCGGATGCACTGAGCTGGCGCTACCTTCACTCCCTGCAACGCTGTACTGGTGTTAGAATGTCCAAAATACATCTCATTCATCAATACCGGGCAAGTTACTACAGCCACTGAGGCGCTCTGTTACAGCGCCCGATAGCCGATCACAGCGTACACTAGCGGTCACTCTTAGCGCCTCTGTACAGACGCTCATCTGCCGATAGCTGGCGCTAGTAATGAATCAGCCTGCCCGTATTGGTTCCTGTATATTATGATTTATCTTGTCTATATTAATACCCTGTACAGAGCTACGGAATAATATGCCACTTTATAAATAAACAATGATAATCATCATCAGGGCTTAACTTTGAGTAATAGCCTGGCCCAAAAACAACTTAGCTTTTAAATATATCTTGTAGCCTCTAGATCTAATTACCTTTGCGGTATGCCCAGTGACTAATAAGCCTTTGAAGGCTGCAGGAAAATCCAGTGTCACATCTAATAACTCTTGTGCCAGCAAACCTTGATGTATATGTCAGCCAAGAAAAATTACACAAATTGGATTTGCTTCTTAGGGCCTTCATGCCTCCTGGCACACAAGTACTTTTAAGCACCTGACCACCCTGCCTGCGCTTGATTTGTATTATTATCAGGGGTCAGCTTGTGACAAGTCCCATTAGCAGGTACTCTGTCACCTTTGGAGTGCTGCGCCCCCTGGTATCACTTCTAAGGCCCTTATTTATGAAGGAATTGCGACAGGTAGCGACTGGTGAGCGGCCGGTAATGACGGTCACCGCCACGAGAACGCCGGCTCCCCACCACAATCACACATTTATCAAGCCAATCCTGCTTAGCGACTGAGATAGCGCCAGATAGCCACTCATTCATCATTATTCCAGCCTCAGCCCACAGCGCCAGCGTCCGACCTTGAACCGCGACAGGTATGACCTCTCGCTACCTGGCGCTCTCCAATGCATTTCAGTGGAACAATCTTTAAATATTCATAATTAATTGTTATTAATTTTTTTTTTTTAAATGTGAAAAATTCTGTGACCACTTCTGCCATTTTAGATAATTTTTTTAAGGTAAAAATATTAATGTATTCATATTACAAAATTAATTTAAAAACTTGTTATTTTTGGTTTCCAAAAATATGGTTGTTTGGGGGTTAAAAAACTACTTTTAACCCATCGCCGCCAGCGCTCTGGGGTTTAAACATGCATTTTACAACGCGAGAATGTTTTGAGCGTGATTTTTTAATGAATATGGTGAGAGCCGGTCGCTATGGCCAGTCGCTATCATGCGCTCCCATACAGCGCGGAACCTGTCAAATAGCGACTCCTCACCCAATATTCAACATTATGGCAAACCGACTGAGTCGCTATCAACTACCGAACAACGGCCAAGCACAGCGACTACTAGCGGGCGCTCTGAAAATGCCGCTACAGTCGCTCAACTGTCGCTACCTGCCGCTATTAATGAATTGGCCTCTAAGTTACCAAAAAAGTTACAGCACCTAACTGTATTAGCTCGCAAACCAGTCCTATAATCTGTCTCTATGGCCTCGATTCAATAAAGGTAGAAAAAAATTCTCATGGTAGTAAATAATTCAATTCATGAGAAAAAAGCCTGAGAATGTCACTGTTACTGAATCACCAGCTAAGAAAACAATGGAAGTCAATGGCAGTTTTTTACTACTAAAAAAAGTAGACAACTGTTTACTCCTTTCTACACTGTAGTAAAAGCTGCCATTGACTTTCAGTGTATTTTTATCTAGTGATTCAGTAACAGTGACATTCTCAGGATTTTTTCTCACGAATTGAATTTTTTACTACCATGAGAATTTTTTTCTACCTTTATTGAATCGAGGCCAATGTCACTGTTACTGAATCACTAGATAAAAAGTCAATGAAAGTCAATGGCACTTTTTACTACAGTGTAGAAAGGAGTAAACTTTTCTCCACTTTTCTTAGGAGTAAAAAAGTGCCAACAGTGCAACAGTGACATTCTCAGGCTTTTTTCTCATTAATTGAATTTTTTACTACCATGAGAATTTTTTTCTACCTTTATTGAATCGAGGCCTATATCTGGTGGTCTCGACATACCTCCCAACTGTCCCTCATTTGGAGGGACTGTCCCTCTTTTGAGTCCATCTCCCCATGTCCATTGTTGTTCTCATTTGCCCTTCTTTGAGATGTAACATGTGGATCTGCATCAATAAATAATTCATTTGCCAATTCAAATTGTTTATCTCCTATCCATCCCTCAATGAGGGGACGTGGCTTAATTTAAAATGTACCCCTCTTTTCCACCAGTAAGCACCAAGGTAGGTGAAGCCCTAACTATAATCTTTGAGAGCCCCATTGAGACATACAGTGCAATGGATAAATTGGAAGCATCTTACCTGAGGTTGCCCTATAACCTCAAGTGCAGCACATGGGGAGGAAGGGTCGAAAGCCTCCCCCATACAGCCTAAACCCCCCCAGCCAAAGTGATTATACCACCTATGTCTGTGCTTGATTTGTATTATTATCAGGGGCCAGCTTGTGACCCAGTCCCATTAGCGTGTACTCTTTGGAGTGCTGCGTCCCCTGGTATCAATCAAAAGACATACGAGGTGGGGCTCGGGAAAGGCACATGGGGTGGGGGGGCTTAGGCTGTATGGGAGGAGGCTTTTGACCCTTCCCCCAGGTGCTGCACTTGAGTTTATAGGGCAACCTCAGGTATGCAGCTCCAAATGTATCCATGGCTATGTCCTAATGGGGACATTAGAGTTAGAACTGCATCTACACAGAGGCACCTTGGCGTCTAGTGGGGCAGCTTTAGCATACTTCTGCCGATGTGTGCCAACCCAGACCTCTGGTATGAACCAAATTTAGAGACAGATTATAGGACTGATTGTGAGCTAACAGGGTTGAGTGCTGTGGCCCCTTAAAGATTTGCGATCATTTGATGAGTCGTGTCTCCCCCACAAATGCATACCCAAATGCATGGCAAAGAGGGACATTTGGTAAATTAGACCACACCCCCTCATAAAGTAACATATAGGAGAAAGGCTATAACAGTTACAACAATCTAAACACTTTGAATAGGCAAATGAAACATTTATTGCTGCAGATCTGCATGTTACACCTCAAAGAGAGACAAATGAGAACAACAAGGGACAGGGGGACATAGTCAATGTACAAAGTAATGGTCAGCTCTACCTGTGCAATACTATGATCCCAGTTGTGATGGGGAAGCTGACCCGGCACGGCCACGAGCGCTCTCCTCGTATCCAGTTCAACATAAAAAGTTAAAGCCAGACAGCGTTCAGCATAAAAACATCCACAATTTTATTTCCAAATTATTAAAATCCATCCATGATCAAAGCATCAGCGAGAAAAGGAACATCAAAATAGTGTTTATGGTCTCCTTGTCGGACGTCAGTAATGAGTAAGGACTGACGTCCGAAACGCGTAGACAAGGAGCCAGCAGCAGTGTAATTTAGATTGCTGTACATAAAAATCAATTAACCTTTTTATAACATCTGCTGTAGCAAATTTTAGAAACAAAATGGCAGCTTATACATTTGCAGGCCACATGCAAACAGGAAGTGCTGCTGGGCTTCCTGTTACTGTGTATTGTCAGTTATGTCAGTTGAATCCAGGCAGCAGCACGGCTGAGATGCTGGGAGAGGAAGCTCCAAAATGGCCGCTACCTTTCTTTTCCAACATTGCCAGGCTGTTGGTCCGTTTTAAGGTGAACAAGTGTTGTTAGATTTGGGTTAACATCTGATGAAAGGTCAGCAGTAACCTGGGGCCTGACACTTACCTTTCACTATTAAAACACCACCTTCCTGCCCCCCCCCCCCCCCCTTCATTCTGCAGTTAGGCCTACTTATCTTTTTCAGTAGCAGGTCTTAAACAGACACAGCTTACCATTCAAAGATGTGAGTGTGCCGAATTGTGGTGCTGGAGGTGGGGTAATAAGCTATTGTTTATCCATATGTACTCTACATTCATACATATTTGCAACATATGATGTTTACTTAAACCGGACCTTCAGCATCATTTCATGAAAAGCCTAAATCCTTAAACTGCTCCCCCATCTAAAATTAATAGATTTTATGTTTTTAGTTGCTTACTTTTTGTTCTTTCCTCCACTGCTTTGCACAGACAGAGCAGAGCTGGGGTCAGGATAAGGCAGCAATCCCAGAATGCAGAGTGGCACAGTCGGAAGACACTTCCTGTCTGCAGGCAGTCTGAGACTCCATGGGCTGCCATTTTGGATGTTTAAAAGCTTCTTAAAATGCACTATACAGTTAGGATTATTTTTAATGTGGGCAATCTGTATGTACAGGGTGGGGGAAACATATAAGATAGACTCTTATTCAGGGTAAAGGTCGGGTTTAAGTCTGTTAATTCCCCATAGTGGATGTACGCACCAGGGATAATAGATTTCCAGCTCCTCTGAGGTGCTGTAAGCAGTGTAAATACTTCCATGTGTTATATTGTTTTTGCTTTTATGTTTATATTCTGTGGCTATCGGTATATTCAGCAGCAACAATCCAATGAATGATTCATGACCTATTTACATAATGTTCTCCACAATGAAATCCTATAAATAATAGCTGCTATATTGGTGCTCCTTGTTCTCCCCTTGCTGGTTTGCTTTTAGTGGCGGACATTTAAAATAAATTGGATTTATCATACTGAACAGCTGTGGAAGGGGACAGTGTGTGAAATAATAACCGCTATGAATAAATATATTCAATTTGGGTTTTCTGTTTCAAGAAGTAAGGAAAAATGAAGGCAAACCCTGAGGCTGGTTTCACACCAGTGCGGCGGCGGGGAGCTCCGGCTTTCTGACAAGCACCCCACAACCGCTATTGTCAGTGTCTGGAGGGCGTGTAATGAGGCCATGTGAGGCAATCGCTGCAGGTGGTACGGCAAAGGGGGGGGGGGGGGCAATGCTGGACCTGTTTTTTTTAAGTTTTTTACTATTTTTAACTTTTTTTATTCTCATTAATGGTTCAGTGAAAATCAAGGGCATCGTTGCACACAGTTATGTTTTAAGGAGGAACATTGAGGGAGGTTAAAACCCTAAATCCCCAAAACCTCACCGATCTGCTCCCCCTCCTCCGGGTTTATCTTTGGACAGCATTTACTCACTTCGCTGGGGGATCCATCTTCTGGGTAAACAAAGGGGGGGTGGCAGCCGCTCAGACCAGTTTATAAGTAACCTGGGAGGCGCACATTAGCAGGGCAATTAGGATACAAAAGTCTTAAAGGAGCCACAGCACTCAAACCAGTTAGCTTGCTGACCAATCTAAAATCTGTCTCTAAACTTGGTTAAAAACAGAGGACTCGGTCACACACATCTGCAGAAGTATCTGAAGCTGCACCACCAGCGCCAAGGTGCCTCTGTGGGGTGCAGTCCTAACTCTAATGTCTGAGAGCCCATTTGGGACATACAGTGCAATAGATAAATTGGGAGCAGGCTTACCTGAGGTTGCCCTAAACCTCAAGTGCAAGCCATGGGGTGGAAGGGTCAAAGACCTTGCAATACAGCCTAGACCCCACACCCATGTTTTCACAAATTCAAAAGAAACAAAGGAGGGGTGGCAGCCGCTCAGACCATTTTATAACTAACCTGGGAGGTGCACCAAGCCCCATGGCTTGCACTTGAGGTTTAGGGCAACCTCAGGTAAGCCTGCTCCCAATTTATCTATTGCATTGTATGTCCCAAATGGGGCTCTCAGAGATTAGAGTTAGGACTGCACCCCACAGAGGCACCTTGGCGCTGGTGGTGCAGCTTAAGCATACTTCTGCAGATGTGTGTGACCGAGCCTCTGTTTTTAACCAAGTTTAGAGACAGATTGTAGGTTGGTCAGCAAGCTAACTGGTTTGAGTGCTGTGGCTCCTTTAAGACTTTTGTATCCATCTTCTGGGTCCCTCGGTTTCCAGTGCAACCTACGATGGACGGCTCCATCTTGCATCCCAAATTATGTAGGCATGGCAGGTGGCTCTCATTGGACGAGCCCCCGCATATGCGCCGTTGGACCAGGGACAAGTGAGTGTATATAGGCGCCCTGGGGGGTTTCACACAGCAGGGAATCTCAATTTTCGAATTTTTCGATGCCCCGGGGGAAAGCCAGTGGCAGGCCCTGGGTTTTGTTTCACTTTAACAAAGAAAATCGGGTGAAGTTAAAACCTCCCCTAAACCTCACCGATCTGCTGCCTCCCTCCTCTGGTTTTACCTTTGGGCAGTATTTACGCACCTCGCTGGGGGATCCATCTTCTGGGTCCCTCGTTTTCCGGGGCAACCATCTTGCATCCCTTGAGGCACTGCGTGCTGCCAGTGGCAGGCCCTGGAATCTTTTAGATTCCAGACCGGCTGCTGGTGGGTTTTGTTTCGCTTTAAAGAAAATCGGGTGAGGTTAAAACCTCCCCGAAACCTCACTTATCTGCTGCCCCCCTCCTCCAATTTTACCTTTGGGCGCCTTTTACTCAACTTGCGAGGGGATCCATTTTTTAGGTCCCTTGGATTCCGGCAACCTTCCAACGAGCGGCGCCATCTTGCATCCCATCAGGCACTGGGTGAGGCCTCCGATATTGCTCCTGCGCAGAGTCTATGAATGAGATGCAATGGAGCTGCCCGAAATCCCACAATCGCTGAGTGGCGCAGGACTTTGTAGAGCAAGACTAAGCCGGCGTCAGGGGTGAGGATCGGGCCCCGAAGCCAAAAGGTAGAAAAAATAAAAATAGGGGCCGATCCCCCCCCCCCCCATCGCCCCCTTTTTATTTTTGGTCCGATGTTCCTCTTTAAGTCTACCATCTTACTTACATTTTGCCAATACTGTATTACAAAGAAAATAGGCAAACACAAGAAAGGAAATAAATAATGTGTTTGCTGATTTTTTTGTTACCCCACCATGAAGTGTCAGTTTGATCCTTATCTACAGTACTTGTCAAGATGTTGAAATCCGCAGCTTGCTTTATAATATAGATTGGAATCAACACAGTGTTTAGTAACAGCCCTTGGGGAATAGAGGCACTAAGCCTTCCTGGCTGCATTTCGTCAAAAAAATAATTAGGTCAGTTACGTGCTACATTGTCAGATAGTATTAATGATTTGCCAGGAGATGCATGGCCCCTTTATACTGCTTATACAATAGGGCCTATTCATGAAATTGCTACGGGTGCATTGCATGGATTTAGCACCCTTGGGATTTGTTAAGCCTTCCGAGCACGTCCAATGTCTGTGGGGGTGTTTCTCAGGCTGATGATGGAAATGATATAGAGGCAGATTCACTTCTAACGCCAGATATTGCCAGATGAGCGTCTGTATAGCGGCGCTTAGAGTGAACGCTAGTAGACGTTGTAAGCGGGTATCGGGCGCTGTAACTGAGTGCCTCAGTCACTGTAGTAACCCATGTCCATTGAAATGTATGGGAGAGCGACACTGAGCGAAAGGTAACACCTGGCGCTCTGGAAGCTAGAGCGGCAGCGCTATAGGCTGAGCCGCCTGTAATAATACATCGGACACTTCATGGTGCGTACATTTTGTTTACAGCGCCTGGTGTTGACCACACGCTGCCTGCCGCTACGAGGCACTACCTGGCGCTATCCCTTCATGAATAACCCCCATAGAATTCTAAATGTATTTTACATTGTATTGTAATGCATTGCATGCTATGCAATGATAATATTAGGCTGTTTACAGTAATATGGTTCCCAGCATTTATGGGTATGTATAAATGTTTTTCTATGTATATTCGTTGATTGTATCTGAGATTTTACATTTTCTATTAAAATTATAGGTTGCATGCTCGTTCACCTTCGTTGCTAACAGGTACACATGCGCATGGGCAATAGTGGCATACATGTGTCTTTAATTCATGAGGTTGGGCAGCTCCTACTATGCCTATGCAAGAAGCCACAGAGGTGCAGGGGCATATGGGATCGATCCAAGATGGAGGCACACTTCTCAGGAACAAGAAGGGGAAAAAGTAGAGAGTAGGGGACGAGCAAAAGGATTTATTCTTAGTATACAGTACATCCTGTTCCAGATAAGAATCATTACACTTGGGTATTACTCCGCTAGATGGCGCTGGACTGCTGAGACCGTGAAATTGGCTCCTCCTGGCCCCTCAAATACCCAGGACCTCCCACAAATCCCCAGAATTTCTCTGCAGTCTGGACTGCGAAGGACAAGAAGATGGCTCTCTCTTCTCGCAGGTGAGCGGGGCTATTAGCCTGCGGCCCTGTAGGACTATTCCCACCCGTTCCATTTTTAATGTGCCTCCCAGCCTTGGCTGCGCTGGTCTGGGTGATGGTAGGCAGCACCGCTGTCAGGTGCTTAGGAGCGCTGCTCCACCGCAGGCCCCCACCAAAGGGTAGGCGGTATAGGCATGTGGTGAGCCTCTATGGGATGCCCCTCCCTCCCGCCCTATTGCCCCTTGCCCCTGTCTATCGGTGGGCCCTATGTTAAGTGGCCGCTGTCCTCCCTTGCTCTCCCTTGTAGCTCTCGGGGGGGGGGGGTATATGCCTTGGTGCATTCACTGTATTATGCTTTTCTGGTTGGTGTCAGTCTCCGCGCTGACTTGGTTGCACTGGTTGCGTTTTTGAATATACCGCCACGCGCGCTTCCACTGTGCTCCACGGTTGGCGGCGGCATTAGATCAGGCACTGGTGCGCTGTTATTGGCTGCTTGTCACGTATGCTGCTTCGGGCTCTTTGGGGGGCGGGGCCCACAGTTGCCGCTTTCCGCGTCACTGTCTCTGCGGCCCGCCCCTCGAGGTATACCCGGCGCCATTTTGTCTATGGATTCGGCTGCGGCGTGGCTGGCATCTACCCACCGCGGTCCGTGAGTGCCCTCGCGGGCGGTTTTTATTACCCTATGTCATTATACATGTCACTTACGGGGTTCTCTTCGCTTATGTCTTTCACACGGGTCGAACTCTATTGGTTTTTCCCGGCCCTACTCCCTCTATTTAGTTATTAAACTTGTGAGGCCTAGTGTGTAAATTACTCCCACTTCCCTAGCGGGCTATTGGGGCATCCCGGGTTGCTTTTATAGCGTGAATCCCTATCGGCCTATTGTGCTGCTATAATCACCATATGGAGGCGTCTCAGGATAATGTGCTTGGGGTTCCTTCGGGACAAGCCTGGCTGTGTGTAGCTTGTGGGGTGTCCCCTACTAGTGCTGACAATGTACGGGTCTGTGTACCTTGTGCCCAGCAGGTGCTTGCGCTGCAGTCTGGTTTACCAGTAGCTGGGCCTGCGCCACGTATGGCTTCACCTACTCCCCCAAACTTAAATTTGACTCCCATTGAGTTGCATACCAGTGGGGATTCCATCCCTGATCTGTCTTCCAGACTGGCTAGTGTTGAGAAGTTGCTTGCTAATACCCTAGCGCGTAAGGCCTCTGCTAAGAAGCGGCACTTGACGCCTGATGTCACTCTTTTCCCTATGGAGGCTGATGAGTTTTTGGAACTGTCTGGTTATACCCCTTTGGAAGAAGGGGAGCTGTTCTCTGACTCGGAGTCATCTGATGAGAGGCCCAGGGGTCATGATGATTCTGGCTCTGACGCCTGGGCCCCAGATGATACTGATAGGCTGTTGGCTCAGATTTTTGAGGTACTGTCCATCTCTCCCCCGGCTGCGGCCCCCAGGCAGCAGGGGGAATTGTTTCATACTGCAAAGCCTCGTTTAGAGTTTCCTGAGCAAGCCCATTTTAATAATCTCGTGCTCAAGTAATGGGAGCGTCCCAACAGGCTTTCCAGAGTCCCTAAGAGTTGGGATAACACCTCTATCATGCATTCCCCTGACTCTACTACGCCCCGGGATGGTGAGGACCGGCATATTGATCAGCTGGCGTCCCATGCCTTTGCCTGTGTGGGGACGGCGCTGCGCCCGGTCTGTGCCTCTGCCATTACGGCTGTGGCTATTAGGACCCTGCTTAGGAGTGTCCTAGATGGTGCTCCTGATGATGTGTCTAGTGAGGAGTTTAATGCACTCTCTCGTTGTGAGGTTTTGTGACTTATGTCCTCTCTGCCTTGGATGATACCATTAGGATGTGTGGCAGAACCTCTGCCCTGGTGGTGGCTATACGCCGCTCGGTTTGGCTGCGCCAGTGGGCTGCTGACAACGCTGCCAAGAAAGCTCTCACTGGTTTTCCCTTCAAAGGACTACGCCTGTTTGGGGACCGCCTGGACCTGTTTGCTAAGGAAGGCAGGTTACCCCAGCGCAGGCGGCACTCTCGGGCTTTTCGGGGACAGGGCTCCTTTTCTTCCCCCTACCGTGGTGCCAGACAGGGGAAGGGGGTCTCCCTTACCGGGGCCCGAGGAGATTTCTGGGGTAGGGGCAGAGGACGTGGACATCCTGGCTCCTCCTGGGGCTCCAAGCTTAAGTCTTCTCCCAAGTCCCCTCAGGCATGAAAGGGGCGCCCTTACCCATCTGGGTGGGGGGACGGCTTCAGCATTTTGCTCACGTCTGGAGGCTTTATGTCTCAGACCGGTGGATTCAGGAGATAGTGTCCTCCGGTTACAAGATAGAGTTTGCTGCCTAGCCGCCCCCAAGATTCATCAGATCCCGGATCTCTCAGGACCCTATGTCAGCTCAGGCTCTAGTTCTGGCGGTGCAAAGCCTTCTGGAGCTGGGGGTCATCTGTCAGGTCCCCTTACGAGAAAGGGGCAAGGAGTTCTATTCCAACCTTTTCACCGTGCCCAAAAGAGATGGGTAAGTCAGGCCCATCCTGGACTGGAAAATCGTCAACAAATTTGTCAGGTGCAGGCGCTTTTGCATGGAAACTTTGCGCTCTGCCATCAGTTCCCTGCGTCCAGGGGACTCCATGACCTCTGTGGACATCAAGGATGCTTACCTTCATATTCCTGTTTTTCCAGGTCATCAAAGGTTCCTCAGGATCGCTCTGGAGGATCTGCACTACCAATTTGTGGCATTGCTCTTCGGTCTCACTTCAGCTCCCAGAGTGTTCACCAAGGTGCTGGCAGGAGTGATGGCTCTGCTCAGGTCTCAGGGCATTCGCGTGCTGCCCTACTTGGACGACATTCTCATCACTTCTCAGTCCCTCCAACAGGCAGAACTGGATACTCAGCTGGTAGTGTCCACTCTGGAGTCATTTGGCTGGGTGATCAACCATTTCAAATCTTCCCTTTCTCCCTCCTTGGTGACACCCTTCCTGGGAATGAATCTGGATACAGTTCAGGCAAGGATTTTTCTTCCTCAGCAGAAGGTGGACAGTCTGCTAGCGCAGGTTCAGTTCCTGCTATCTTGCCCTCATCCTTTCATCAGGCAGGGAATGCAGCTGGTGGGCCTGATGGTGTCGTGCTTCGAGGCGGTCCCTTATGCCCAGTTTCACATGAGGCCTCTGCAACTCCACCTCTTGTCAGTATGGGACAAGGATCCTGCGTCCCTGGACCAGGTCCTTGTGCTGTCCCCCCTAGTCAGGCAGCCCCTCTCGTGGTGGCTGGACTCCAGGAACCTGTTGGTGGTCAGATCCTTTCTGGCCCTCAGCTGAGAGACGGTCACCACGGATGCCAGTCTGACAGGTTGGGGGGGGTTTCTGGAGGTCCCTGCAGTTCCAAGAGCGGTGGGGCCCTCAGGAGGCCCACACACCTATCAACATTCTGGAACTGAGGCGATCAGGTTGGTTCTGGCTCACTTGACCCATCACCTTCGGGGCCGGACTGTTCAGGTACCCTCGGACAACCAGACGGCGGTTGCCTACATCAATCATCAGGGAGGGACCCGGAGCAAGGGGGCCCTCAAGGAAGTGTCTCTGATCCTGGCATGGGCAGAGGACAATGTTCCCTGCATATCAGCTGTGTACATTCCGGGGGTGAAGAATCTGCAGGCAGGCTCTCTGAGCAGGGGGACCTCTCACCTGGGAGAATGGTCCCTCTGCGACAGGGTGTTTCAATCTCTGTGTCACCATTGGGGCCAACCAGATGTGGATCTGTTTGCGTCCCGTCACAATCACAAGCTCCCAGCCTTTGTCTCCCTGTCCCAGGATCCTCTGGCCTTGGCCACGGATGCCCTAGCAATGTCATGGCAGGACTTTCAGCTCCTGTATGTCTTTCCTCCATTCCCCCTGTTGGGCAGGGTTCTGCGCAAGATAGCTCAGGAGGGGGTGCCAGCAATACTGGTGGCCCCCAGGTGGCCAAGAAGAGTGTGGTTCGCAGACGTGGTGCAGCTGGCAGTAGATCAGTACGTTCTACCCAGGGTGCCAGACCTGCTCACTCAGGGCCCCTTACGCCATCCCAATTTACAAACTCTGGCTTTGACGGCCTGGCTGCTGAAACCTCCATCTTGATGGAGAAAGGGCTGTCTGCCTCTGTTGTTGATACCATGATAAAGGCTAGAAAGCCTGGAGCAGGACGTACTGTATACTCATAATATCAATTCTACAGGTGAGTAATCACAGAATTTAATTTTTGTAAGTAGGTCAGCATTTTTTCAAAACTACAAGTGTTGCCTGGAATTTGGCTTTAGCCACAGCACAGCCTTGGTATGTAACACAAAAATGCCTAGCAGACCTAGATAAAGCTGAACCTTAAACCAGACTAACAACCTTGTATAGTTGTTGGAGTGACGCTTTAAGTTGCTGCACTTGACTAGAATGAATTCAATGTCAGACGTCCATCTTTTTAAAGTGCATTTAATAGTACTACTCCTGTGGAGAGAGGAGCCACCTGTTCCCTATGAGGTGTGTGCAACATCCATAGTAATGACAAATAGAGATGTATGTTTACCTTAAAGCGGTCCTTCACCCTGAATAAGAGTCTATCTTATATGTTTCCCACACCCTGTACATACAGATTGCTCACATTAAAAATCATCCTACCAGCATCTACTGCATGTTATGAGCCTTTAAACATCCAAGATGGCGGCTCATGAAACATCAGGCAGCCTGCAAACAGGAAGTGCCTTCTGACTGTGTCACTCTGCATTCTGGGATTGCTGACCTTTTCCTGACCCCAGCTCTACTCTGTCTGAACAAAGCACAGCTATAACCCCGTTCTCCTGCTCTTTTGACCACTTTCAACTCCTCAGTATGTGATGCTACTGAGCCAAGATGGCGGCGCCCATATCCTAGAGTGCTGAACAGAGTTGCAGCCCAGTGGGGGAAAGAGTAATAAGTAAGTGACTAAAAACTTAAAATATATTAATTTTAGATGCTGGGGAATCGTTTTATGAGGGTTTCAGCTTTTCAATAAATAATGGCGAAGGTTCGGTTTAAATAATTGAGGAGCTTCTTCGAAAGGTGCTACCTACACATCAAAAGGAGAATGGAGATTTCCCCCCAATGTCAGTGTGTGCTGACCTCTGGCTGAACTCTGAACCTCTGAATTGTTACACAAGACTTCTCTTTAGTGGGGTTGAGTGGACATTGCAGTATACGTTCAGACCTCAAGGATCCGTGTCCTGAACATTAGTCTGGAACAAGATACATTTTTTTCAAAATGGTTTGCACCTTGCTATTTGTATATTTAGTTCCATTATCTGCATGCAGGGCTTTTGGCATTCTACCAAGCAAGATATTCTTTATGTTTCTGTGACACTTCATCTTGTAGGTGAATTCATCCATAAATGTGAGAAAATATCTCTTCTTGCTGGGGTTTTGAACACTCTTTAGACCACATACATCTGTATGTACAAAGTTCAGTAGCTGTGCAGATGTACAGCTGCTATCTTTAAGAAAGGATTTTCTGGATATTTTCCCTTAAATAAACTAGTGCATTTCATCACGTGACTGCATTGGTCAATTGCAATTCAATCTGCAAGGTGTTGTTGAGCCAGCGTCCTTACTGCTTCTGGGTGTCTATGCCCAGGACGTCTGTTCCATACATGTATACAGCTTTCATGCAGATCTTGTCTAACACTGTACACACTTTCTTTGCAGTTTAGCTTATAAAGTTCAACTTTATCCCTCCTTTGAAATTATGCAGCTGTCATCTTTAAAAGTTAACTACATTCCTCTGTTTAGTCAGCTTTTTCACTGACAAAAGATTGCTTTTAAGACTGGGAACACATAACACATCCTTTACTAGGATCTTTTTGGTTTGCGATGGGGAAACAGGACACTGGATATAACCATTCCCCACACCTTCTGAAATTATATAGTGACCATTAGCTGAGATATCCCTTTCTGACTTGCTTTTATTGAGGTTAGAGAAAATGTTTTTGCTGTTTGTCATATGACTGGTTGCACCTGAGTCTATACACCATGCATTTCTTACAGCTGTGCCTGTGTTTACATTAAATGCAGGTTTGTATATTCATCAGCCTCGATACATTCAAAAACATCCGCATCCTCCGCAGCAGACTTAACACTTTGCTGAAATTTCTGCTCCTGAAGATAAATTCTAGCCTTCCAAACTCTGCAGTTTTTCTTTAGGTGCCCTGGCTTTTTACACACAAAAAATTAACGAGTTTCCTTTTTTCTTGTACTCATCAACAAGTTTGGCTTTAACATACTCTAGTGTGAGCTCATCAACTGATTGGGCATCTATTGCAGTGACAAGTGTGTCATAACTTTCTTAAAGACCACTTAGTAGAAGTGCAGCAACATGCAAATCTTTCATTTCTTCATCCATGCCTCTGAGGCATTCCACAATCTCAGGGCTGTCTCTTATATAGTTCTGCATATTTTTGCTCTCACTTAACTTATTGCTGAGGTTTGATCTTTCTCTCAATTCTCTCAATTAATTGCAATGGAGGCAGTGTGTTGATGCCTGATTGGCCCTCTCCATTGTAATGAATGTAGATGGCATGGCTGCACACCCGTGACTGATGGTGGGGGCGAGAGCCAGCACTGAAGAGCTGGTGAAAAGAGTTTGGGCCCTGGGCGGTGCAGGGAGTGTGGGCTGGGATCCATTAATCAAATGAGTTCCTGCTCGCTGGACTCGGACCGATTAGCGCCACAGGACAAAAGAAGTCAAAAGAAGTCAGTGGTCAATCACTTTAAGTTCCTAAAATTATGAACCCTTACACAGGGTAAAGAAGAGGCGAGAGATGTTGAAATAAGGATTAATTTAAGCACTGTAAGTCATAAAGCGGTAAGTGAGAAAAAAAGAGATGTATAGCAGGGTTACCATTTTGCATTTTGCACCTGGGTGGTCCAGTTGCCTAAAACGGTGTTCATTAGAATTAGAAAAAAGGCAGAACACAGGGAATAATTACCCATCTCTCCTTGCAAATCTTCTCTTTATATCTCATTGTGGGGTATACAATGACAATAATTAGCTTAAAATTTACACAGCCAAACACCTTCCACTTGAAACAGTTGAAACATGTTTCAGGCTTCTGGCCCTCATCAACACAAGGCCGGAAGTATTTGGCTGTATGGCTGTATGGGGGTGGGGGGACTTGGTGAATACTAAAAGTCACATGTCACCACATGGAAAGAACCATATTAGGCTTGCTAAAGGCGGGTAAAAAAAGATTATTTCAAGCAAATTAGAGTTGTGGAAGTATAGATGGCAGAAAATCAGGTTGGGGTACAGGTCAGTCTGCAGCCTCACTGAATACCATCTCATCTACATACAGCATACAGCACCACTGGTTGGAAAGCCAGGAATGAGAAGAAGTAGATAGAGATCAGGACTGATCTGGAGAGAGGGTTGGAAAGTTAGGAGCATAAAATTAAGTAAAGAGAGAAAAAATATGGAGCCTTTTAAGACCTCTAAACTATGTCAGCAGGCCAGTCTAGAATTGCCCCCCCCCCCCCCCCCCCAAGAAGGACCAGATTTGTTCAAATGTAGTTTGTCATCCAGATGAATTTTTGTTGATGATAATGCAGGGAATTTTCATATTGACTGCATCAAAGTGGATTTGATTCAATTTCCAGAATGATCTTCACTGCCAGCTACATGCAGTAGATGCTTATAGAAAAGAAATACACAGAACTGATCCAAATATTGTAGAGAAGAATGGCTGCAGCAGTTTCTTATCCAGCCCGGCCTTTTTGAGCTGTCTCAAGAAGAAAAGCTGCAGTGCTGCAGGAGAGTAGCTTTTCATTGAACTAATATCCCCTCGCTACGTGCAGGGAAAGTAACTTTTTTAGATACATTTCGTTTTGAGAGACTTATTTATTTATGCTCTTAAGTATATTAATTGCACAGTTTTAGTTATTTTTACAATAAAAGGAATAAAAAATACTCTCAGCATCCAGCCGGTTCAATTAGCGGAGGTATATACAGCAACGGACCAGAGGCAGCACTTAAGGAGTAACTATTTCCTTTATCTTCAGAGGTCCAGGGCAGTTCGAGAACCCTGGGCCACGGCGGTAAGTGCCCTTCTTATTTTACCATTATTATTGGTATTGAAAGATTTCATTATTGATTCTTATGGGTACACAGCTGTGAGTGGGAAATCATTGGAATTAAAATCAATCTTTGTGGCTGAGAAAGTGATTTTATTTTCACCTATTCAGCCTAAACCACTCAGAGGACTTATAGCTTGCGGTAGGTCAATACCATCCTCACACATCACACTAAATTAAGCGCACCTGTCTTTTGGTATTTAAAGTGCGGACTTCTTAGTTCTTTGGTTCTTCCTAGCCCGGCCATTTTCCCGACATCCCTTTCCAAGAAGAAAACTCCTAGGAATTATGTTTATTATTTTACCCTTTGTATTCACTCTTCGTAGATGAAGTCAACCACCATCTCAACAGTCTTGGAGGAGTTTAGTACTAGGTCGTTCACTGTGCACCACCTTTCAAGTTTCCCTACCTCTTCCCTTCATGCTCTCTTGTTGATGTTGCTAACTCCATCTTGATGGAGTTGTTAAAGAACAATCATTTGTGAACAAGGAAAACAGTAAGGGAGAAAGGACGCACCATTAAACCAGACCTTCACCATGATTTATTGAAAAGCCCAAACCCTTATAAAACGATTCCCCAGCATCTAAAATTAATATATTTTAAGTTTTTAGTCACTTACCTATTATTCTTTCCCCCACTGGCCTGAAACTCTGTTCAGGACTTTAGGATATGAGCGTCGGATATGAGCGCCTGAGTCTTGACTCAGAAGCATCACACTTACTGAGGAGAGGAGAATGGGATAAAGTACAGGGGGGCGGGTTATAGCTGGTGTAGCGATAACCCTTATCGCTGGAGGGCTTCACCGCCCGAGACGTCCTTTTCCCAATCGTAAGAGGTGCTGCTGGAATTCCAGAGTCGTCCGTGAGGAAACAAGAATAGCCCTTACAAGGGCTAGTGAATTGTAATATAGCGTTTCCCCCAATAAGAGACAGAACTCAGTATTGAGGGTGAAGATGAAGTGAACTTTATTAGTGCCACACTGTGCCTTATATGCAAGGCTCCATGCAAGGGGACCTCCCCTGTGGACCTCATGACAAATACACAGACCAATGGGAGCAGGGCACACAATCCCTCAACTCTGCCGGTGACGCAATCAGCAAAACAATAGACGTCTGTAATACACTCAGTCAGAACAATGCCATTGTCTGTGACGTAATCAATTAATACAATGGCAGTCAGAACAATGAATAACGTAATCAATCAACACAATGGCAGTATGTACATGCTTAAGAAAAGGAAAGTAATGAACCTGTGTAAAGTCCAAAAGACAGAGCGTCTGTCACAATGCCCCCTTTTTGTGGAACACCCGGCAGACCCGGATTGACCCTGTTCGGGTTAACGTGGGGCTGTCCGGACTCTTGTTATGGACAGAGTTCTGTGTAAAGACAAGTCTGCAAATAGTGAGTAACAGGGCTAAACATTGACGTGGGCTGTACATAGGAATCGGTCATGGGTGGGGTCCAAACATTGGGATATTGTGGCGTTGGTGAGTTCAGCACCAAAGTCCTTGGTTGGATGTGTGCACAGGTGCTCTGCTTTCTTATAGCTGGTCCAAGTTTCAATCTCTTTCCATGGTAGCTGATCGGAGAATCCACAATCTTCTGCACATCTATATCATCGTAAAAGTAGACAAAACCATAACCCTTAGAAACGCCAGAGGCATCCCTAATAATTTTGACATTCTTTACAGCGCCATACTTTGAAAAAAAATACTTAATTTCAGGCTGATCAATCCGACGGTCAATGCCCCCAACAAAAATAGTGTTTGGCATAAGTTTCCCTTCTGGAAGGACGTAACCTGATGGCTGATCCTCTTCTTGGCTTCTTGTAACAGACATGACGTGATGCAGACGAAACCCCTGGGTCTCCCCGACCAGTGGGCTGGAGTCGGCAGCTCGGGCTGGAGACCGGGTTGTAACAGGGTTGACGCTGGCTGGCCCAGAGGTAGCGTAGGCAGAAGTCATTGGCCCTAGATCATTTCCCAATAGTACTTCTGCTGGTAAGTTGTCCATAAGCCCCACATGTACCCTGCCGGATCCAGCGCCCCAGTCAAGATGTACTCGGGCGGTGGGGAGTCGAAACACCGCTCCTCCTGCCACCCTTACTGCAACGGTGTGTCCAGTGCGGTCTTTGTTCTTGACCAAATGAGGTTGGAGCAAGGTAAGTGTGGCTCCGGTGTCGCGTAATCCTTGCGCGGTGCGCCCATTGACTCGTACCTCCTGGCGATGGTGCTGTCGGTTGTCTGGAATGGCCGCTTGTACGGGATCAGCTTCATACAGTACCCCCAGATACTCTTCCGAACTGCTCTCAGCTTCCAAACAGTGTGCCGCAGGAGTACGGGAGGTGGAAGGTTGTTTTTGCCTCCACGTGTTTCGGGGAGGCTCTAGGGCGCAATCACTGCGATAATGTCCCCATTGTTTGCAACGATGGCACTGAACTGTGGAGCGGTTCGGTTTCTGCGCTGGCCTATGTGGCCCAGAGTAACGAGTTGGCGTGGAAGCCACAGGTGCTTGAAACTTGATGGGAGGTTGTGGTTTTGGAGCGGACTGTTCTGTCCGGCGCGCATCGGTGTACTCGTCGGCTAGACGAGCAGCCTCAGGTAGCGTTAGAGGCCTCCGGTCACGTACCCACTCTCTTAGCTCTGGTTGAAGGGCATTGAGAAAATGTTCTAGTAAAAACAACTGTAGTACATCCTCAGCGGTTGTGGCTTTGCATCCAGTGACCCAGTGTGATGCTGTACGGTGGAGGCGACATGCCCACTCCGTGTAAGAATCCCCTCCCTTCTTTTGGGATTCCCGAAATCGTCGCCTGTAGGCTTCCGGGGTGACAGCGTACCGGGCTAACAAAGCCTCCTTTACCAGATGGTAGCGTGGTAAGTCCGCATCAGGGATGGCCCGGAAAGCATCGGAAGCTTTCCCAGATAGTTTCCCTGATAATATGGTGACCCATTCCTCCGTGGGTACCCGGTGTAAAGCGCACTGCCGTTCAAAATCGGCCAAAAATCCGTCAATCTCGCCGTCACTTTCCTGGAAGGACTTAAATGCTGCAAATGGAATCTTTCTCCCCCCAGTGTAACTGAGGCTGAGAGGCTGCTGGGTTGAAAGTCGCCGATCTTCCCTTCGCTTACTGGCCTCTGCCTCCGCTGCGGCAAAGACTCGGTCGATCAGTTCCTGTGATGGATTCGGGCCATAGACCGACAATCTGTTCCGAACCGCTTGAACGAGAGCAGCGTCTTCATCAATCTCTATATTGGTTTCGGTCCTCACTGCTGCACGATCCATTTCGATCAGCTCGGCTATCAGTAGATCCTTCAGGGTCAGCCTTTTCAACTTGTCCTACTGACTCTCCATCAGGGTAGCACTCTCTCTGGGTAGAAAGGACCATCCGACCGCTTGCCACCAATTGTAGCGATAACCCTTATCGCCGGAGGGCTTCACCGCCCGAGACGTCCTTTTCCCAATCGTAAGAGGTGCTGCTGGAATTCCAGAGTCGTCCGTGAGGAAACAGGAATAACCCTTACAAAGGCTAGTGAATTGTAATATAGCGTTTCCCCCAATAAGAGACAGAACTCAGTATTGAGGGTGAAGATGAAGTGAACTTTATTAGTGCCACACTGTGCCTTATATGCAAGGCTCCATGCAAGGGGACCTCCCCCGTGGACCTCATGACAAATACACAGACCAATGGGAGCAGGGCACACAAACCCTCAACTCTGCCGGTGACGCAATCAGCAAAACAATAGACGTCTGTAATACACTCAATCAGAACAATGCCATTGTCTGTGACGTAATCAATTAATACAATGGCAGTCAGAACAATGAATAACGTAATCAATCAACACAATGGCAGTCTGTACATGCTTAAGAAAAGGAAAGTAATGAACCTGTGTAAAGTCCAAAAGACAGAGCGTCTGTCACAGCTGTGCTTTGCTCAGACAGAGCAGAGCTGGCATCAGGAAAAGGTCAGCAATTCCAGAATGCAGAGCAACAAAGTCAGAAGGCACTTCCTGTTTGCAGGCTGCCTGATGTTCCACGAGCCCCCATCTTGGATGTTTAAAGGCTCATAACATGCAGTAGATGGAGGTAGGATGATTTTTAATGTGAGCAATCTGTATGTACAGGGTGTGGGAAACATATAAAATAGACTCTTATTCAGAGTGAAGGACTGCTTTAAGGAGCACCAGTGTTCATTTTCCTTAAACTTGAAAGAATAGCGCCTAGTCTCTCTCTGTCGGATTTTTAGGATTGGAGTTCTTGAGAACAGGAATTATGATGGATTGCTTAGATGCTTATAGCTGCTTATAGATATGCTTAGGAGAAATAGCATGCATCTATTTGTAGATGCATATATGCTTATGGATGTACAATTAGAAACATGTTTTCTCCCCTAAGCAGACTCCTTTTAGATTGTATTATTATGTTGTCTGTTTGATTTTATTGTAATAAATGTGTTTTCAAACTTGTATTTTCTGTCACCCCTTTAAATTATTTATTCAATTTGTGTTACCTTTTTATTTGTAATGTTTGTTATTGTTTTTTCTACAACAATTAAATAATTTTTAGATATGTTTATGTTTCTTTAATGCATCTATATTGGAAGTGTAATTTTGACCTTTCTAGTGGTCTTTTAAATTGCTATTGTGTGTTACATTTATCAATACTCTATCCCTCTGTTCCTCCTGGAGTCAACCAGGAGTCCCCGTCAACTTTTCCAACATTCCCCCTGGAATGTGCCTGGCTTTCCTAAGCCCCCCCTCCTCCACACATCCCTGGCTATAGGGTTGATTCTGCACAAAAGTGTGCTACTTTTAAGGACAGGTCAAAAGTGTGCTACTTTTAAGGACAGGTCAGGCGACTCTTCTGAAGAATGCAAAAATGCATAGGCATTGGGGTCGATTCAGAGCCAGGTGAGAAAAACTGCCATTCACTTTCACTGTCTACCTCGGGGCTGATTTAACAACCAGATGTAAATTTTCACCTGTTGTCGAATCGGGCCCTCAGGTAGACAATGAAAGGGAATGGTCATTTTCTCTCCTTAAAAAGGAGTGAGTTTTCTCACCTAGCTCTTAATCGACCCCTTAATTTGCAAAAAAAGACATTTGCAAAAGAAAAAATGGTGCTGAATCGCAACACTGTAAAGGAGCATGCAAACATGTATACTCTCTCAAAAACGGTGTGCGAAAATTCAAATTTGTATGGTACTGCATAAGTCCTGTTGTCCCTCCACGATCCAGCGAGGGCTCTGTCAGCCTTAGAAACCCAAAAGCATTGTACCAAATGTTTCATATTATTTACTTTCTATGTAGGTTCCTCTGAAGTCTAACCATTCCTGCCCTTTTTTAAATATTTCTCTGGCTTCTCCTTTTTTTCATCAAGTTCATTCAGTGTTCAGGCTGGCGTAATAACCCCGTAAACCGCATATCCCGAGCCATAATCACTCATGAGTAATCCAAATGATGAATGGCCTGGTAAAAACAATACAGTGATTATTGGCTTCTATGAGAATTACTAGAGTTAAATAGTTGGGTGATATTAAACCCTTGCTCAGCAAATGTATTCAAGAGGGGAACAAATGAAGCTCTTATTTACACTGCTATAGGGAAGGGTGAACATGTCGATCTAATCATCTAGCAATTATTTAGTCTAGCTAAATATACTTTTAATAACTAGGCATAACAAACAGTTCAAGAAGCAAACCCTATTTAAATCAACTTATCAGCATAAAAATAATAAAAATAAATTCTTCTCTTAATTTGTTTTTATACGACCTCACAGAAAGGAGATTTGTTCTGTGAAATACAAAGTTTACCATGTGTATGGAAGGGACCAAGAGCCTAAGGGTTAAAGATATAAATGGTTATCCAAATAAATTTTGGCTATTTCTGGTGAATCTGAGAATTTTAAGGCAGTGAAAGACTCACTCTGCACCTGGGCCGGCTTAAGAGGAGGGCACAAGTGGCACATGCCCAGGGCCTCCACCACTTGCCCTGAAAAGGGGGCCTCCATCAGCCTTTGGGTTATGGTCTGTCCAAGATGCTTTGCATTCTTTGGTCTGACGGGCCTCCGGGACAGCAACCAAGCTATCGGCGACAGTGCCCCCCAACCCCTCCCCCCGGGGGATGCCACTCACTACCTGTAATGAGGGATGCCACACTGTCTGTAATGAGAGATTTCGCACAATGCCTGTAATCAGGTTAGAAAGAAAACCATAGCGTAATCTTGTCAATGGTTAAAAGAATGGTTACTATAATATTGCACTTACAAAGTTTTCAATTGATTTGGATTTCATATTTCATAAACAATAAAAGCTGCACACTTCCATAAATCTTACCATCGTTCATGGCCATCGAGTGGAGAGGGATGTGAAGATGCCTAGAAATATGTAACCAGGACACGCAAGCAGCGGTGACATGTTTTGTTCAAGAACCTTATCCAGGCTGCTGGATCTGTGCCTAATGTGATGTGTTGAACCTGTGTCTTTTAACCATTGATGGATTACACTATGGTTTTCTTTCTCGCTATTTTATTTTAAACCCTATGCAAGGGAGAATATACCCCAGGGGAACGGAATAAAGTAAAGAATATATAACACAAGGATGTACATGCCAGTGGAGGAGGAAATATAAGGTAACAAGTGGAAACTAATATAACCAGAACTGGCCTCATTAAGTGATCAATGCCTGCGTGACACCTTACTTTGGTGAGTGCATCTGATATTGGGGTGACGGTGGGGGGATATTGGGGTGACGGTGGGGGTTTCTCTATTTTGATTGAGGCGATTCCACAGAGCTTTTAAAGTGAACCAACAGTCAAAAATGACTTAAACCAGACCAACACAACAAACAGCGCTCATATGCCTCCCTTCACAGGGCAATTTAGATTGCTGCACATAAACATTAATTTACCTTTTTCTAACTCCTGCTATGGTAAATTTTAAAAACGAAATAGTGGCTCATGCATCTGCAGGCCATCTAGGGCATCCCACATACTGCCTGTAACGAGGGATGCCACACACTGTCTGTAATGAAGGATGTCACACACTGCTTGCATTGGGAAATGTCGCACACTGGCTGATATGAGGGATGCCGCTCACTAGTTGTAATGAGGGATGCTGGTCACTGGCTGTAATGAGGGATGCCACTCACTGGCTGTAATGAGGGATGCCGCACACTGCCTCTAATGAGAGATGCCACTCACTGCTTGTAATGAGGGATGCTGCACACTGCCTGTAATGAGAGATGCCACTCACTGCTTGCAAAGAGGGATGCTGCTAACTACCTATAATGAGGGATGGCGCTCACTGCCTGTAATAAGGGATGCCACTTACTGCCTGTAATAGGGGATGCTGCACACTGCCTGTAATGGGGTGATTGGGGGGATTCTGCACACTCCCTGTAATAGGCTGATTGGGGGGGGGGGGGGGGAATCTGTAGACTGCCTGTATTGGCGTGATTGGAAGGGGTATGTTAGCACACCATTTGGTTCAGAATATATATATTTTTATCCTCATCTTGTGCATCTTATGGAGCGAAAAATAAGAGTAAGAAGAAAGGGGGTGCTTATGCAGACAATATCCACAGTATAAGCCGCGGGGGGATAACAAAAAACAAACAAACTGAAAAACAGAAATACCAAGCAAATGACTGAGGAGCAAACATCCAAAATGTAACACACACAATTATGCAGAAGCCAACCGCCACTCAGATGCCCAGCTCCTAAAGATGAAGGCATCATGGGTGGAGCCTGGGAAGCCAGCCAAAACACTAAAGAACCGGGGAGATCGGGACCCACCACACACTGGAAATTGATTGAATGTCCCATCTTCCGGTTTCTGTAAGAAAATGACAACAGACACAAGTTAATACACTAGCAGCATTATGGTGGCCTGCAAATAGCAAGCAAATACACGGGCAACTTGGACACAAGGATCAGTGTGCCCACTGAGCAAAAAGGATTAGCTAGTTTAGGGGAGCAAAACAAATGCTAAGCAAAACATAGACTACTTGGCTTTGAGTATATTCGCTATGTTGAAATAACCCAACTTCACTGTGTTCCAGGCTGCCATGCTGTCAGGAAAACAGATGTATTTCTCCTAAAGGACAACCATACCATCAAGAAATTTAGTCAGGACTTGGCTCAGCGGAGACATGCCGACAGACAGTGCCCCAAGCCTCTGGAATGAGTTATTTGCTAAACATTGAAGGCAGCCAACCAATTTGGTCATGCCAGCAATTGCATGCCCCTTTCCTGTATTGGGGGCCCAATCATGGTTGCAGCTCTGAGTAAAGCTTCTTGAGAGAAAGGCAGTTCAGTCAGGTCAATTCAAACATATGTTGATTGGGTGTGCAGAAGCTCCAGCAGGTACTCTAATCTCTATGGCGAGGAATTAGAAAAAAACTCACCTGCTTTGGGCAGCTTTTTGAGCAGCTGGCGAGCAGGCAGGATCCAGCCAGCATCCTCAGTGGCCAGAAGAGCTACCACCCGGCCGGTTTCTCTGCACATGGGTGAGTGCAAGTGACTCCGGGCAGATTCCAGGGGGGCAAGCGTGCGGGCCTCTGGCCGGTTTCTGAGGTGGTGCGTGCAAGGCCTGCTGCCAGACCCCAAAGCAGAGGATGATGTGCCTTACACCGCCCCTCTATTGTAGGAGACTGAGTGATGTGATAATGTCACAGTGACAGAGGCAGAAGTGGGGCCTCATATAACCAGTTTTCTTACAAATAATAGACAAGCATCCAGAATCGCTTCCAGAATGCACCTGGGATGAATAAAATGGGAGGCAGCAATTCCATCCAGGGTTAGAATCTACACAGAGAGGAGTAGGTGGCTGGAGTGAGATGATACAAAAATACTGACTTGATATCTGTTAGCTGCAGAGCAAAGACGCTTTGCTCAATAAAGCATTTGATCAGAGTGAAATCCCCGAAGGTAGGTATGGCAAGGGTGCACCCTATATACACATGCCTCCACTTCAAAGTTGGTTAAAACCTCCACTTTCTAATGATGTGCATATACTACTATATACAACTACTTTCCTAAAATGCTGGGCCTTCCATGGCATTTAAAGTGGACCAAAACCCAGCTGGATCGGCCAGGGAAACTATAAGATCCCCGGGCCGATCCATTCCCTCCCCTGGGGCATCCAAAATCAGGATGCCCCACTGTGTAAAACCCCCCAGGTCACCCGCTACACTTACCTTAATCCCGGTCCAATGATGCATTTGCCACAGCTACATCCCCGCTATCCCTCTAGCATTTGTGAATGGCCGGTTCGGGTGTGCTTCCTGCTAGAGGGAAGCGAGAGATGCGGCCACCAGTGTGCTCGGAGCCGCTGAGATAAGACGTTGGGTTAGACGTCCATAGCTCAGCCACTTCGAGTGCGCTGATTGGATGAGCAGCCGCGCATGGGCGGTTGGACCGGGATGACGTGATTTAAAGGGCGATCTCTGGGGGGTTTCACATAGCAGGGCACGAACCAAAACCCATGATAGTCAAAATCCTGGATTTTGGTCCACTTTAAACTGATCAAAGCAGATGACAATCTTGTAACCGGGTGTCACAAAAAATAAAAGGTGGCACAAAAAAAGCTGGCATAATCTCATGGCACACATCTCACAAAATAAATAGCCATAATGAAGAGTAAGGGTAGACACCTCTGCATTGGTATCTACAACTTAAAGTGGACCAAAACCCATGGAGATCAGCACAGGAATCTATAAGATTCCCAGGTCGATTGATTCCCTCCCCCCGGCGCATCCAGAATCGGGATGCCCCACTGTGTGAAACCTCCCAGATCGCCCATAAACTCACCTTCGTTCAACAGCGCATGCGTGAGCAGCGGCCGCATCCCTGCTATCTGTCTAGCAGGACGCTTGCCCCCGCCAGGCTTTTATGAATGGCTGGCGTGGGCACGCTCCCTGTTAGAGGGTAGCAGGGGATGCAACCACCAGCGTGCTTGGATCCGAGTGTATTAGACGAGCTCCTGGACGAAGGAGCTCGAACAGATCCAAGCGTGCTGATTGGACGAGCGGCCGCGCATGCATTGTAGGACCAGCAAGAGGTGAGTTTGTTTGGGCGACCTGGGGGGTTTCACACAGCGGGGCATCCCCAGGGGCAAGGACCAAAACCCAGGATAGTCAAAATCCTTGGGTTTTGGTCCACTTTAAAAACCTTTAAACAAGAGTGTGTTTGATTCATGTGTAGTATGAGTCCTGTAATGTACCTATCAGAATAAATTACCTACCCCCTCGGTCAATAATATATTTGCATACAAAATGCACCCTTTTGCTAAAGCAGATAAATATCCCCTTTTTGTAGCATAGAAAGTTAAATGAAGGTTCCTAGAAATGTGTCCCTTAAAGTCTGATAATAATGGCTGTCTGTGGTGCATTAAAAATTAAGTACTGGATCTTTTATGATGTGAAGTAAAGCTCTTGAATGTTTGAAAGTCACATACAAGGAATCATGTTTGTCAGCAGAATCTGAGGCTCCGAAAGAGGAGGAAAGGAGGAAAAAAACAGTCAATAAACAGATGAGAACATTACTATATGGGGGCCTAAAATAGTTTTTTTTTGGGGGGGGGCATAGATGGCCACTTTATCCTAGCACGCACATAGGAATTCTTCCTCAGCTTTTAACCCATGCATGCAGTGAGTGTACACATACCTGGAGCATTGGGCTGCCCTAATTACGCACCAGGGGAGCAGTAGGGGGTTAGGTGTCTAGGGCACTTCAGTCATGTCCCATGGCCAGGAATCGAACCTGCAACCCTCCCCTCCGACAAAGGGCCGTAACGGGGACAGAAGTGGCAGATATCAATACTACTACTACTATTGAGCCTTTCCCGAAGCTGTGGGCACATAGCGGAGCACGCGGGGGTAGCATCCCTGCCGACCTGGACTTACTCTATGACTAATTGCATGGATGTAGCTATTGGGCATTTACAATATGAGGGACAATAGTCCCCCCTTTTTTACTCCCTCTCCCCGAGAGCATATACTTCCTATATTTGGCTTATGGTTTCGTATCTATACACTCATATATATATGTTTTTGATTTGATGATCTTAATATTGTGTATTTGCTCTTTGTTTCTTTGTTATTGTAATCATGATTAGTATATTTGGATTGAATTCATTACCATTTTTTTTCACTATATGCACTTTTGCACAGAATTAATTGGTTACTAGTTTTTTTTTATATAGGATCAATCAGTTATCAGCTTGATTAATAGGGGAATGGATTTGACTGTGTAAATTGTTTACCAACAGCACCTCGCACTTTAGATATATGGCTTATGAATTTATCTATAGGAAGTACATTATCTTGATTGCATCGGGGAGTGATTATACAGGTTCAAATGTGGGAAGTTTCTTTATGCACCATTGATGTATAGTGGCTAGCCGCCAGGGATATTGCACCTAATATTTCATATATATATTTATATATTGTGGTCAAGGGAAGACAGTTGTTTTTAACTTTGTCTTATGTGTTTGTTTTTTTTAATTTTTCTTGTGGCTTTAACTATGAATAAAAATTATATATTTTTGTAACATTATCAGGTTGTAGTGCCCATTTTTGGCTCTAACTAGCGTTTTGGTTGATATCTTGTGGTGTTTTGGAGCCGTGGGAGCACTCCCCAATTAAGGGATATTCATCTATTCTGGATGGTGGTGCCCACTGTATTGTATTAGGATTTTCAATACTATAGAGCACTGTTTCTCAACCTGTGGATCGAGTATCCTGGGTGGGTACTTAGCAATGTTCAAGGGTGCACCAATAGGCCTGGAATATTATTTTAACAGTAAATCATTACTCTTTCTGTCGCTAGGGGGTCCTTGGCAAAAAAAAGGTTAAGAACCACTGCTATAGACAATACAAAAAAACATGCCTTGCTGTAAGGAATGGTTCGGGGTAAAAACTTACTGTTTCGGCGATCCCATGGTACATCTGCGGGCTGTTGAGCCATCCACCTGGCTGATGTACCCACCTGCACCAAGCCTATCTGCATAGCTGATATAGGCAAAGCTAAAGGGGAGTAGTTAAAGGAATGGCAGCACCTCTCCTTGTGCTCTCTGTTGGGCTCCTGTTGTTGAATTGTATGCATTTTTGCCATGGAACAATGATTGGAGGAGAGCATCATGGGTTTTAATCCACTTTGAAGAATCTAACCTAACCATTAGGTAGAATATCTGACCCCGAGGATAGTTACATGGGGTGCAAGGGGGATGAGTTCCTCTGGGCCTTAAAGTAGTCCAGCAGTCGAAACTGATATTATGTCCCCTGGGGCAACCCAGTACGGGATATCACTACAGTTAAAAATCCCTAGGAAGCCAAAACCAGGCATTGATCCCTTTATAATAGGGAGCAAGAAGTAGCTGTGCTCTTCGGTGAACCATGTCTCCTATTGGGTGAGATGCAACTCTGCTAGGTAAACGTCAGTATCTCTATAATGTAAGGCGTAGTGGTGTAGGAGGGTAGGTTAGGTTAGTTTAGTGTAGTTAGGTTACCCGGACACATGGAGCAAGGGAGAGTATAGGTCTGCTTTAAAGAGGAACAATATCTAGGAATTTCACTCTCTCAGGTATTCCTCTTTGGGACTCTCCCAGTTATTCCTCAATTTTCTCATAAAAACTCACCTTTCTGTCATTCCCAATGCGCAGGTGAAGGGCTCTGTGGCCCACGCAGCCAATCAGTGCGCTTGATTTTGCTTCGCTCTCTCTGGTTCTGCTAGCGGATATGCTGCCTAAACGGCTAAGCAGCTGAAGAAGTCTCCGCTCAGTTTCTAGCTGTGAGTGTGCCTGTGCTGCCCATTCAGAAAGGCCTGGTGTGGGTACAGATTTATGCCCTTATTCATCAAGCGATAGCGCCAGGTAGTGTCCGACGAGCGCCAGGTAGCGGCAGCTAACGGCGACTACCGACTCAAGTACGCCCGGCGGCACTCACAATGACGCATTTATCAAGCAAAATGAGGCTAGCGCCGGCGAGAGCGACGGCTAGCGCGGCATTCATCATGAAGCCGCCTGGACCGAACAGCGCCGCTGCAAATTCCCTCACAGCGCCAGGTATGAGCTGTCGCTCCCTGGCGATGTCCAATGCATTTCAATGGAGCAATCTATAATAATTCATGATTAATTGGTAATAATTTTTTTATAAATTTTTTTAATGTCAAAAAATCGGAGAACACTTCTGCAATGTTAGGATTTATTTTTAAGTCAAAAAAAAAAAAAAAAAAAATATGTGCAGAATTGATCTAACAGGTCTGAGATTAATGTATTCATATAACAAAATGATTCTAAAAACATGTATAATGTTACATTCAAAAAATATGGTTGTTTAGGGGTTAAAAACTAGTTAATACCCATCGCCGCCAGCGCTCTGGGGTTTAAACAAGGAATGGACAGCGACAGCACATTTGGAGCGTGATTTTTTGATGAATATGAAGCTAGCCGTTCGCTCTGGCCATTCGTTGTCAGGCGCTCACATACAACGCTGGACCTGTGAAACAGCGACCCCCCAGCCCGTATTCAACATTACCGCACACCGACTGAGTCGCTGTCATCAAGCTAATGCCGGCCAAGCACAGCGAATACTGGCTGGCGCTGAAAAAATCACGCTACAGTCGCTCATCTGTCGCTACCTGGTGCTATTGATGAATCGGCCTCACAGCTAGAGATGAGCGGGGATGCTGCTGCGGCTGTGATGCGGTGAGGGCTATGGGAGCAGGTAAGTGGAATAGGCGACCTGGGAGGGTTTCACACAGTGGGGCATCCAAATTCAGGATGCCCCAAGAAGTTGGACTCTGATGGAATATTGGGGTATTTAGACTCCAGGGCCTCTGAAGTTCCTCTTTAAAGTTTCCTTATTGGCTTTTGCAGGGGTAGGAACAGAGCATTTTCTCAGCAGGAGTACATAGGGAGTCACACATCATCATCTTCAACTTTCCAGAGTCTTTTTGGAAAGTAACCCATTACACTCCATTACAGTACTCCCAATTCTTCTTACAGTTCTTCCCCAGTCCCAGCATTATTCCCAATTCCCTCCTCTCAGCAGCTCTACAATAGCACAGTTAGCCTCCCTTCCAGAGATAACAGTCACACAAGTCTACCATAATGATAGGACCTGGACCTACCTTCTAAGGGGCCAAAATGGGCCAAAATGATGTCCTCAAGGTGCTGAGCTTACAGTATCTGTTCCTCTAGCGACAATGTATTTATGTTAGCAATGTACATGAAGTGGTGCGATTGGTGGACATAACAGAGACTCTGGCTTGCTAATAATCTGATTGGCGGAGGCAGAGAGGCGCCACATTCCTGAGATCACAGGTTTAACACCTTCTGCTCTAATTCAGCTTCTTTATATGAGAGGATCACAATGTTATGTTCTAGTAGCTAAAGAGTTACTGGCAGCATACTCACCTGGGAGGTAATTACTGTTGCCTGATTATGCAAAAGTAGCTTATGAGCTCACCTGTAGGAGCAGACGGATTCTGGAATTTCTAGGCAAAAGCTATGCTAAGGGATTCACTCAAATCAATGAAAGCCACTCTTACTGGAGCAACACAGAGCCACAAGAATATAAGACACTTGCTGCTGATAAGTGAATCACAATTTTTTTTCCACTTTCCAAAAATGTGACCTTGATGCTGACACTTGAGACTTATAGTGATTTGTTGGACCAATGTGTCGGGCTACATTTGGCACTGTCATAAACTGTTTTCCATTTTTAAATTGAAGCAGAAATGGCCGAGATATCGGGGTTTACAGGTTCAGCCAATTACATTCTCTTTTCATTCTGTTCCCAAATCAGCTCAGCAGAGAGGAACAGGATTGCTGGCCCCTCCCTCCTCCCGCCCCTCCCCTTGCCTCCTTGTCCAGGTTCACATTGCACAGCCAGGGTGTCTTAAGCAAGTTCTAGGAATCTTACAGACTCCACCCATTATGCTGATTATTATGCAGCATTACAGATCCAAGGGCTACGCCCACTTTCTAAGAAGAGAAAACTGTAAACCCCGATACCTTGTCCTTTTTTTCTTTAATTTAAAACAGTTTAGGACAGTGCAAAACATAGCCTGACACAATGGTGTAACAATTAGCTCTGTCTGCTGTAACACTTTAAAGTGGACCAACACCCAGGATTTTGACTATCCTGGGTTTTGGTCCACTTCGGCGGGGCACCCCGATCGGGGGTGCCCGCTGTGTGAAACCCCCCAGAAACCCAAAAAAACTCACCTC
Source organism: Gastrophryne carolinensis (assembly GCA_027917425.1). Taxonomy (NCBI): domain Eukaryota; kingdom Metazoa; phylum Chordata; class Amphibia; order Anura; family Microhylidae; genus Gastrophryne; species Gastrophryne carolinensis. Next base: position 615,621,741 of record CM051234.1, on the reverse strand, counting down.
TCAACGCTCCCACGTGAACGCCGCAGCCAATCCCCGCCAACGTCCAGGCGGGGATCAGGAACGTCCAAGCCGCTTCCGCCGCCGCCGCCTCCCGCGCGAAGCGGCGGATCAGGTAAGATGTTTTTGGGGTTTCTGGGGGGTTTCACCCCGCGGGACATCCCGATCTCGGATGTCCCGCGGGGTGGGAGGTGATCGGCCCGGGAATCTTATAGATTTCCGGGCCGATCACCCCTGGGTGTTGGTCCTCTTTAAGCTTCCTCCCTAATTGAACCAACATGGCCAGGCCATGTGCTCCTGGCAAACACTCACTATAGTACTTTTCTATTAAGCCCAGAAGAGCTGCTCAGGAGAGTAAAGACGAAATAGGGCATTATTCCCATTTCTCTAGTGTCTCATCCAATTTAGGACTCCAGATCCCACACACTAACTGAAGAGTTTCTCCCAACCTTAATCAAGTTGACCTGTTAAATATTATTTATGAGTTGTGTTGCTGTGACTCAACCTGAACTTTTTCAATTTAGCTCATCTAGAATACTGGCAACTTTTTGGGTAAAATTATACCATCTAATTCTTAATGCCATTTATACCCATCTGAGTTGCCCGTTATCAAAATTCTATGATGCATTTGTAAGGAAACCAGTACCTTGTGGTCTTGACTAACATCATTGAAACATAGAAGGGTGGCGGCAGAAGGAGACCATACGCTCCATCTATTCTGCCCTTATGTGTATACTGTATGCACTCTTTATCTTAGGATAGATGTGTGCTTATCCCAGGCATGTTTAAATTCAGTGACTGTTGATTTTTCATCTACCTCTGCTGGAAGTTTGTTCCAAGCATCTACTACTCTTTCTGTAAAATAATATTTTCTAACATTGCTCCTGATCTTCCCCCCGACTTGCTTCAGGTTGGGCCCCCTTGTTCTATCATTAAGCTTCTTCTTAAAAACACTTCCCTCCTGAACCTTATTCAATCCTTTCACATATATAAAGGTCTCCATCATGTCCCCCTCTCCCTTCTTTCCTCCAGACTGTACAAATTAAGTTCTTTAAGTCTCTCCTGAAGTTTTAAGTTTAAGTCCTTCCACCATTTTCGTTGCCCGCCTTTGGACACGTTCTATATGAATAATGTCTTTTTGCAAGGGAGGTCTCCAGAACTGCACACAGTATTCTAGCTGTGGCCTCACCAGGGCTCTATACAGCAGCATCACAACCTCCCTCTTCCTACTGGTGATGCCTCGAGCTATGCAGCCGAGCATCCTGCTTGCTGTTCCCACTGCCTGGCTACACTGTCCACTCATCTTGCAGCTTTCAGTAATCAATAATTCAGTAATGTGCCACAAGTACACATGGTATGATCCCTTATTACAGGTCCTCAATAACCTAAAAGGCTGCAGGGCCCCTTCACTACCACCAGTGAACAGAGACTTGCCAGCCCCATAGGAATGTCACCAGCTCTGTTTGATCTAGCCCGGGTCTGTTAACGGGATTATATTGGGCCAGAGACCAGCCAGGTATTGCATAAGCATGGGTGAGGGAGAGTCGTGGATCAACATAACAGAGCAGGCCAAGATTATATATATACCTTAGGGGCATACTAAACAAACACTATACATATAAGGAATTGATATTGATTGAATTGATCGGGGGGAAGATCAGGAGAAATGTTAGTAAATATTATTTTACAGAAAGAGTAGTAGATGCTTGGAACAAACTTCCAGCATAGGTAGTTGAAAAATCAACAGTCACTGAATTTAAAGATGTCTGGGATAAGCACACATCTATCCTAAGATAAAGAGAACATACAGTATACACATAAGGGCAGACTAGATGGACCGTATGGTCTCCTTCTGCCGTCAACCTTCTATGTTTCTATGATATATATACAGGTCTATGGGCAAATACAAGTGGGCAAGTTACAATCAGAGTTAGCAGAGAAAATGTACAGTATGGCAGTCACCTTATTGCAGACAGATGTTACACAGTGATGCAGATGGTCACAGGGGGCATTTAGAGCCTAATGGATTCTGGTCCCCTCACCACAAGTCCCATGTGACCCCCACAAAAAAGACACAAGGGTCTAAGTTATTCATACCTTTAGGTGGTAATAAATTCCTGAACTTGTGTCATGTGTATCAGAAATGTATAACAAAACCAACCCCCATTATGGACACCTCTGGAATAGGGTCTTAGGAATAGTGTGGGTACTGATGTATATCCACTCAGTTATTTCATTTTGACATTGGGTAAGTACCGTATCTTTCACCCTATAAGATACACTAGCTTTCCCAAAAGTGGGGGAATATGTCAGTGCGTCTTATTTGGGCGAATGTAAAAAAAAAAAAACAATAAAAAAAGGGAGGAAAAGTATTCTTACATGAGTCTTGCGCCCGTGCCACGGCCACCAGGAGGCCAGCCAAGCAGTGAACGGACGGGAAGGGTAAATGAACGCCGTCTGCTGTCCCCGCTCTGGCTTCTGGCGCCGCCACCATTTCAGTGGGGCCACCGGAAGCCAGAGCGGGGACAGCGTTCATGAACCCCACACTGCCTATATGGGGAATGGGATGGGGGAATGCCACACTGCGTATGGGGAATGGGAATCGGGATTCCACACTTCCCATGGTGAATGGGAAGCAGATATGTCACACTGAATAAAGGGATGGGGGGGGGGATGTCACACTGCCTGATGGGGGGAATGTCATACTACCTATGGGAATGGGATGGGGGAATGCCACACTGCCTATGAGATGGGAGGAAATGCCACACTGTTTATGGGGAATGGGAGGGAAAATGCCACACTGTTTATGGGGAATGGGAGGGAAAATGCCACACTGCCTATAGGAAATGGGGGGGGGGGTGCCACACTGTCTGTAATGGGGTGTTTTAGCACAACCTTTGGTTTAGAATGTTTTTTTTTCCCTTACTTTCCTCCTCCAAATCCTAGGTGCGTCTTATGGGCAGCTGCGTCTAATAGGATGAAAAATATGGTAATATACTTAAAGGTCATATACCATATGGGTCATATATTGGAGCCAGTCTGTGCTGACAGCATTGGGCATCAGCTCAGAATAAGGAGTCTGTGGAGAGGACATGAGTGGTGGGCAGATTGGGTTTAAGCTTAAATTAGCCTATAAGGCTTGGAGTCAGCTTGTAGATCAAATTATTCAGGCTTTAATATTAGTTGGGAAAGAATTAGAATTAGGTTATGTAGAATGTCGCGTGTGGAATGTGCACCACCACCTTTATTAGCTGCATCATCAGTTTTCTCAGCTATGAAATATTTTATGGCACCGGCATTCAAAGTATTCTCCGTAAGACGTCAGAGACACCTAAGTACTGGCTGGGGGATAGGTGTACGTGAGGCTGAGAATTTTTTAAGCTGAAGAAAATGAGCTGACTCAATTAGTTATTTCTATATGCCTAAATCCAGTAATACACTGGAATTAATTGTTAAACAGATAATAAGTGGTAAGTCATACCCAACACTTCTGATAATATTATGTGTTGTTACAGAATTCGGAATACTGGCTGGGTACTTGACTTTGTTAGGCATTAAATTGAATATTTGATACCAGCCATTAAAATCATTAAGTCAACACATTAGATCTAGAGTGGATTAATATAATCTGCTATAAAATCAAGTAAACAGGCATTTGGTGCTAAATAATCAAGCATCATACTATCAGGGGAAACAAGATATATTGCTGTGTTAACTCTTGTTAAAAAAAAATAATAAATCAACTGTAATCTATCTACACCAACTTATTACCTGACCATACTTTAATATTGGGAATATAGGCATCTCCAGTCCCTATTAATTATATCCAATACTGGCAAGCCATGAAAGTAATCTCCTAAAGTTATATGGGGTATTCAATCGAGCATCAACTAGCATTTGCTGGAGGTAAGGTACTGTAACTGACAGGGAGCCTTACTTAAGAAGACTAAGCGTCACACAGCACCACACAATGCCACTTTTTTGGCCTAAACGCACTGTAAAATTTGTCCCCTTTGTCTCCAGCAGTGATTTCCTGTAACTGTAATGAAGAAATGTCAACCAGCGCCGGAAAAATACAACACCAAAGATTTCTATGAGGGAAACTGTAAATATGATGTTGAGTGCCAGAAAAATGGAGGTCCAAAGAGGCGCTCACTGGGGCTGGGATAATCAGCAACCGGCACTGAAATAGGCCGGCCAATACCTAGTGCAACAATCAAAGATTTCTAGTTAGTTAGTGTTCTGCGCAGTGACTGCTAATGCCAATGTAGTTCACAGCACGGCGCCAGAGTGAGCTCTATTGGTGGACACCAGGCGTCCCATTCCGACACTGCTGGTGCTGTACTATGGCCCTTTTGTTGACATAGACTCTATAGCATGTATAAGATAGAAATACAATATGATGGCAGATCACAAAGACGGCAGGTTCAGCACGTGAGCCAGGCAAGGTTGGCATGTAAGCTGTCCAAAGCAAAGAGCTTCTAGGAGGTTTGACCCGTTGTTTCACATGACCATGTGCAACCTGTGCTGGGTCAAACTTATTCTCAAGGGTCTGCATAAGCTTTTGGGCTTCGACACTGATGTACAAGAGCTGGTAAGTAGGGTGGATGGGGGGGGGCACCAGAGGACAAAGAGGGGGTCAAGCAGAAGCTAATGTCTATTAGATGGGAACCTCCATTAGATTTACCAAATGGGCTGTTAAGGAAATGTAATGCCCCGACTGGGCTTTCTGGACCTGTGGTCAGGTCATGGCACTAAGGGAATTCTTTGTAGCCTGGTAGACTGTATGAATCATGTGTTGGTCTCCTTGGAGAAAAAGTTGTGCTTGGGCATTTTGTACTGAGTGAGAGCATTGTCCATGAAAGCACAGAACCACTATCCTGTAAGTTAGTATTGTGAGGGCAAACACCTATGCAAGACCCAAGGGCGTAGCTAGGGGGGAGCAGGGGGGCATGTTCCCCGGGTGCAGCAGGTCAGGGGGGTGCAAAAGGGGGGCCTGAGCACAGGTGGGGGGCACCATTTCGAATCTTTGCACCGGGTGCCAGAAAGCCTAGATACTCCTCTGGCAAGAACATTCATGCTTTGTGCTCGAATGTGGTTGCGTAAGTAACCTTTTTACACTTCCAAAACCTCTGTGATGGAAGGCTCTCTGCTGATGCTCACCTGGGATACACTTGAGGACTGACTACAGTGCAACGTGTAACATGGTAGGAATGGCTCCACTGGTTGTGAGCTTTCCATCTGACTCCTGCACTCCTGAACTCACCTCTTCATTGCTGTTGCCAGAGGCTTGCCTTCTGGATCTGCTTGGATGGGAGAAAGCAGATAAAGCAGCAGTGAGCATGGGGAGGGAGCTGCTGTAGACTCTGGGCCAGGTGGTCTCTCCAAGGACTTTGGTGCTGGACCTTGTATGGTGTTTGGTGCCTATCTTGTTGAGGCCCTTGCCTCAGCTTTAGCCAATGTAACAGATGACCATTGAACTATCCTCCGATGTGTGAAAAAAATAAATATGGGTGTTGTCTTTCTAGTTGTTCTAGGGATGATCCTGGGATGCTCTGCCCTACCTGTGCTGAGAGGCTGTGACTCATTGATCACTGTTGGGTTTGGTGTGGAGTCCCTTGGCCTTGAGGAGGACATGGTTTCCACCCCTAGAGGATGCTGCTCTTCCCTCACCACCTCACTGCTGGTCTGGTGACCCATCTCCCTTGGGATCCATGGTAGGTTAAGCACCTCATTATCTTGTGCATGTTTCTTGTTTTCCTCTTTAATGGAATCAAGGAGACCAAAGGCAATAGAAGCTGCTGCATGTCCTCCACCTTTCTGCTGCTTTTTTGGTGCATAATTAAATCTACCCTTATTTCTTGATCGGGACTGGCCCTCCTCCAGCCAAGGAAAATAAGAGTTGTACATCAGAACATAGGGTTTGGACTAATCCTTATCCCCCTCCTCCTGTCTTGGTTCGAAGCCCCCTGTTGTGTGCTTGCCAAGGGTGACCCACAATATGGCAGCTTATCAATGCAGTCTATGGTATATAGTGGGGGAGTGGCTGAATATGATCGAATCCCATTGTCCAACCAGATTATTTCCCAAATGCAAGATGGTGGAAGCTAGTGACCTTTGGGCATTATGTAGCAACGGTCGATTATCTGCAAATTACACTGGGTACACAGTGTACACAGGGTACGCAGAGCTGTATTTTGGGAATTTCCTGAGATAATACACTTGCTAGCCAGGACTTGCTGAACCGGCCAACATTTCCCAGATTCGCGTTGAATCTACCTTTATCCCCGATCCACCACTAGTTGGGAGTCTATTGTGACCATTCCAAATGATGTCATCTGGAAGTTATAAAATGAAATGACAAAATAAATTGATGTATAACTGCAGCAGTTTTGTAGTGAACGCTTTTATTACCATATTTAGCAGAGTTCCTATGATGATCAAGTCTGGAATTGTTTCCTTAGCACTAGTTAGAAGTGCAATGAATCTGGCTGACATATTGCCAAAGCTCCTGTAATTGTTATTAGATTCAAGGCCAGCTCCAGGTTTATGTGGGCCCCTTGGTGAAAGTGTTTCTAAGGGCCCCTACCATACATGGTAGTGAAGTATGGATGTATGGTGAATACTGGCAAAGAATAAAAAGAAAAAAAAAATAGAAATTGAGGGAATGACAGAAAGAGAAATAAAGAATGCAATAATAAAATGTATGACAGAAAGAAAAAGAAAGTAAGGATAGAAGAAATTACAGAAAAAAGGAAGCAAGAAAGAAAGAGAGAAGAAGATTGACCAAAGAAGAAGGAAAATGACAAAAAGAATAGATTAAAGATAGAAACAAAGAACAGATGGAAAGAAAATAAATGAATGGATGACAGAAACAAAGCATGAATAAAAGCAATGGCAGAAACAAAGAAATCATTAATGAAATGACAAAAAAAGAAAGCAGGAATTTATAGAGATGGAATTGCAGAAAAAAGAGAAGGACACAATAAAAGAATGTAAGGGAAGAAAAAAAAAAGAAATGGAAGAACTAACAGATGAAAAAAATAATAAAACAAAGTATAGATGGAAAGAAAGAGAAAGAAAGAAAAGAATAGAAAGTAGGAAACAAAAAATAGAAAAAATAGAAAGACAGACATAAATAATAGAAGAAAATTAGGAAATGGCAGAAAGAAAGAACAGATGAAAGGAAGAATAGAAGTACTGAAAGAAATAAAGGTTCCTGGTTACTGCATCCTGCATAGGGGCTGCCCATGGTAGAGGGAATGGTGGGCCTTCCCAAGGTGCAAGGGCCCTGGCACCTGCTCGGGTACGCCCAGTGCTGACGCCTTCCCTGATTACATTTAGGCCCTTATTTATGAAGGAATAGTGACAGGTAGCGACTGGTGAGCGGCCGGTAATGACGGGCCCCGCCACGAGAACGCCGGCTCCCCACCACAATCACACATTTATCAAGCCAATCCTGCTTAGCGACTGAGATAGCGCCATATAGCCACTCATTCATCATTATTCCAGCCTCAGCCCACAGCGCCAGCGTCCGACCTTGAACAGCGACAGGTATGACCTCTCGCTACCTGGCGCTCTCCAATGCATTTCAATGGAACAAACTTTAAATATTAATAAATAATTGTTATTAATTTTTTTTTTTTTTTTTAATGTGAAAAATTCTGTGACCACTTCTGCCATTTTAGATAATTTTTTTAAGGTAAAAAAAATAAAAAAAAAATTGTACAGAATTGATATTACAGGTCTGATATTAATGTATTCATATTACTAAATTATTTAAAAAAACTTGTTTTTTTTGGTTTCCAAAAATATGGTGGTTTGGGGGTTAAAAAAACTACTTTTAACCCATCGCCGCCAGCGCTCTGGGGTTTAAACATGCATTTCACAGCGCGAGAATTTTTTGAGCGTGATTTTTTAATGAATATGGTGGGAGCCGGTCGCTAGGGCCAGTCGCTATCATGCGCTCCCATACAGCGCGGAACCTGTCAAATAGCGACTCCTCAGCCAATATTCAACATTACGGCAAACCGACTGAGTCGCTATCAACTACCGAAAAACGGCCAAGCACAGCGACTACTAGCGGGCGCTCTGAATATGCCGCTACAGTCGCTCAACTGTCGCTACCTGCCGCTATTAATGAATCGGCCTCCCCTTCTATTAGCAGATCCATTTATATGGAAGTCACTTTAAACACTCTTGACATCTTCAGAAGAGGAGCTTCTGTAAAGTTAATAAATCATGATAAGTGTATAAAACAGTCTTAAATATTTCTCTCAATAAATCTGTCTTTGCTGAGCATTGTAGGAATTCTAATAAAAATGATTCCGTTATCTCACCGCTAATTAAGGGTCATTGCTGTAAACAATCATGTTTGTCATGCAGCCACGTCACGCAGAGGAGCTAGCAATCTCTATATCATGATGTTATTTGTGCTCCTCGGCTTTTGATGTTCCAATCTGGAAATGAAAGCCAGATTGGCGCTAAATCAAACTCAGGTCTCGTACCTTCTTTTGAAGTATTTTGGTCTTAAAACACAAGCCACTTGTCATCACACTTTAATGGCTGTATAAATTCTAAACCCAGGTGGTAGTTGGGAAAGACAAGTCCTTCTGTACATCGGATTTCTTGTAAGTGGTAACAGAGCTAACGTAACGCTGCGACTAACAGCAGCTTTGTAATAGATATTTGTTGAAGGTGGTTTTCCACGTATGCATAACTTTCCAACTTTTCAGACTGGGAAAGAGGGACAATTTAAATTTAAGCCACGCCTCTTATTGAGGGATGGATAGGTGATAGTTTGTAACAGTTACAACAATATTATAGTGGACCAACACCCAGGATTTTGACTATCCTGGGTTTTGGTCCACTTCGGTGGGGCACCCCGATCGGGCTGTGTGAAACCCCCCAGAAAGCCCCGAAAACTCACCTCACCCCGCTCCCACGTGACCGCTGCAGCCAATCCCTGCCGGCGGACAAGCGAGAGGCAGCGCCGGACAAGCAGAGCGCGTCCGCCGCCGCCTCCCGCGCGTCCCTCTTACAGGCAGCGCACTGCGCCGGCCATTCACAAACGGGAGCGCGCCCTGCTAGAGGGACGCGCGGGAGGTGGCGGACGCGCATGCGCAGCTGGAACGTGGAAAAGGTAGGATTGTGGGCTTCCTGGGGGGTTTCACCCCGTGGGACATCCCGATTTCGGATGCCCCGCGGGTAAGGGATCTGATTGGCCCGGGAATCTTATAGATTCCCAGGCCGATCCCCCCTGGGTGTTGGTCCACTTTAACACTTTTAATAGGCAAATGAATCATTTATTGCTGCAGATCTACATATTAAACCTCAAAGAAGGACAAAGAAGAACCACAAGAGACAGGGGGCCTTTTTTGTTTTCTTTTCTTGTTAAACTATCAACTTTTTGAACTTTTACAAGCAATGGGGGAGATGGAATTTTGTGCAGATGACACTAAAACATGCAGAATTGTTAAAGCAGACCTTTACCCTGAATAAGAGTCTATCTTATATGTTTCCCACACCCTGTACATACAGATTGCTCACAATAAAAATCATCCTACCTGCATCTACTGCATGTTATGAGCCTTTAAACATCCAAGATGGCAGCTCATTGGGCATCAGGCAGCCTGTAAACCAGGAAGTGTCTTCTGACTGTGTCGCTCTGCATTCTGGGATTGCTGTCCTTGACCCCAGCTTTGCTCAGTCTGTGCAAAGCACAGCTATAGCCCGCTCCCTGTACTTTGTCCTGCTCTCCTCTCCTCAGTATGTGATGCTTCAGTCAAGATGGCGGTGCCCATATCCTAGAGTCCTGAACAGAGTTGCAGCCCAGTGGGGCAAAGAATAATAAGTAAGTGACTAAAAAGTTAAAATATATTAATTTTAGATGCTGGGGAATAGTTTTTTAAGGGTTTGGGCTTTTCGTTAAATCACGCTGACAGTTGGGTTTAAAACTCTCTGGCATGCGTTACAGAAGGACATAAACAAAATGACAACCTTCCTAGGGCCATGTAGCGTTCCATGTATCAAGAGCGTCGGGTGCTATGTTAGCGCCAGCACTGTGTTCCCTATAGCGCTGTATCACATCAGACGCTCAGTGTCGTTCTCCCATAGACTTCAATTAGCCATTTCAGTGCCATTATATTTTGGTTGGAGACACAGGATCCCTGGCCTGTTCAGAATGTTTTTTTTCATTCATATGATACTTAGGCCCTTATTTAACAAGGGCTAGCGCCAGGTAGCGAATGGTGAGCGAACGGTAATGACGGTCACCGCCACGAGAACGCCGGCTCCCCTCCGCAATCACACATTTATCAAGCCGATCCTGCTTTAGCGACTGACAGAGCGCCAGATAGCGACTCATTCATCATTATTCCAGCCTCACCCCACAGCGCCAGCGAGCGACCTTGAACAGCGACAGGTATGACCTCTCGCTACCTGGCGCTCTCCAATGCATTTCAATGGAGCAATCTTTAAATATTCTTAATTAATTGCTATTAATGTTTTTTTTTTTTTTTAAATGTCAAAAATTTTTTTTCAAAAAATATGGTTGTTTGGGGGTTAAAAAACTACTTATTCTTAGTATGTCACACACCCCGCTTCAAGAATCCATAACATGTGGGTAATATCGTCCTGAAGAGGGCGTTCCTGCAGAGATGATAGCAAAAGAAAGCCCCTCCCTGATCCATAAATACCTGGGACCTCCCACTCACTACCCAGTTTTCCATCTCTGCAGACGGCGAGCAAGTCAGAAGATGATGGCTCCTCCTTGCACAGGGGGATTTCAGGTAGCCGGGGTAACTCCCGGCCTCTTATTTTGTCTATTTCCGCTCGGACCCCTGTTTGTCCCAAAATTTACCTCAGATTACATGCCTCCACAGTCTTGGCTGCTGGCCCGAGTGAGGGTACATTGACACCTCTGGTGCTGAGGAGCAGAGCTCCACCGTGAGACCCTAAAAGAGAGGGTAGGCGGTCATACCGGGTAGGTGATCCCGGTTTGGGATGCCCCGTCCCTTGACTTTTCCCCTGGGGGGGGGGCCCTTCCCTTTACCAACTATGGGGGCTGGGGGTTCCTCTCATAGGGGTTAGCTTTATTCTCTTTCTCTTTATTCACTTTCTCTTGTTGATGTGGAGCGTCTGGAAGTAATCCCTCAATGAATTGGTTGCACTGTTGTTACTATGTTGCAGCACCGCGGCTGTCATTGCAGCCGGGTGCCGGGGTTTTTCAGTCTGTGAGGTAATTTTTTACCTCACACGCTTTGGGGGGGCGGGGCTGGCACTCGGCGCTCTGCCGCGGCCAGCCCCCGTTCTCTCATTCATCCTCGCCCCAGCGAGCGGGGCGGGTGCTCCGCTAGTGATAGCGGGAGCACCCGCTGTCATGGCAGCCGGCGCCGCGGTTGTCGGCGGCGCCGGTCTCTGGGCTGGTGCGTGAGGGACTTCTTCCCTCACGCTTCATTCACACTGGAAGGGGGGGCGGAGCCGGGCTTTCGGCGCGTCGCCGCGGCTCCGCCCTCCTCTGTACTGGCGCCGCTGCGGAGCTGAGCTCCCTGTTACTAGGCAGCTTAGGGGGCACAGATCAGCTTTGCGCGGGCTGCGCAGACCACGCCCCTGACAAGGCAGTTCTTCTTCTCTTCACTTCACCTCAGAAATCGCCATTGTTCTGAGGCGGATCGTTCACCGCAGCGTCTGTGAGTGGCCCTGTGGGCCTCATTTATTTCTTCTTTTCTTATCTGTTAAGTCTTATTGTAGGGACTTATGGGTCTCTCTCTTTTAGGTGAAGGTTATCCAGGAGGATCTTCTGTAGTATTGGAAGGTCTCTCCTGATCCTGGGTCCCTGGGTCCTTTTTAGCATCACAAATCCTCCCACTCGGGACATTAAAGGGGCATCCCGGGTTGTCTAACTGGCGTAATTCCCTGGGTCATAGCGACCACTCAAAATTCACCTTATGGAGGCATCCCCGGATACTGGGACTGGGACCCCTTCGGGGCATCCCAAAAAGTGTATGTTGTGTGGGATTTCCATTACTGGGGATGATGTGTTACTGTGTATACCATGTGCACAGCAAACTATTACGCGGCAGTCCGAACCCCAAGCAGCGGGGTCAGCACAGCCGGCCACCTCAACTCCCCCTCCCGCCTTGACTCGTGCCCCATGTGACGTGGTCATGGGCAGGGATCTGCAATCCGAGATGTGTGCCAGATTGGCTAGCCCTGAGAAAATGCTCTCTAGCTCGGTCGCCCGTAAGGCTCCGTCTAAGAGAAAGCATTTGTCGCCGGCTCCGCCGGTGGATGATCTTGATGACAGAGACAATCTGGATTGGTCTGATTATCCTCAGCTAGAGGAGGGGGAAGTTGATGAGGGTTCAGAATTTTCGGATGATGAGCAGTCTGCTGGCGCTGATGCCGAGCTTTCTGATTTAGGGAGATCCTTGGACTCTCCTCACGCTCTGTCTCTCATGCTGGAAGTTCTGAATATTTCCCCTCCCGAGGAGGAGTCACAGCAGAAAGGTGAATTGTTTGAGGAATCCAGGCCGCGCCTGGAGTTTCCTACGCAACGCCATTTTGATAGAATCATTGACAAGGAATGGGATAGGCCGGCTCGGCTCCCTGGCATCCCTCAGGGGTGGGATAGGAAATATCCCTTTCCTTCTGAGGCGGTCAAGCGCTGGGCATCTCCCCCCGAGGTGGATGCACCGGTTTTGGGGTTGTCTAACTCCTCGGTGTTAAACAGACCTGATTGTTCCACTCTCAAAGATGGAGAGGATAAACGTATTGATCAGATGGCTTCTCATGGCTTTACTAGCATTGGGTCGGCCATCCGGCCTGTGTGTGCTTCGGAGCTAATGGTGTTGGCCACCAGGTCTGTGGTCAGGGACCTGTTGACTTCTTCCGGGCTTCGTCCTGGTAGTAACGAGTTCCTTAGCCTTAAACGGTGCGAGTTGTTTCTATCCTTTGTGTTGTCTGCCTTGGATGATACTTTGATGATGTGTGGTAGGACTTCGGCTCTGCTTGTGGCTGTTCGGCGGTCCGTGTGGCTGCGCCAGTGGGCGGCCGATTTTATGTCCAAAAAATCACTGACGGCTTTACCCTTTGTTGGTCTACGGCTCTTTGGAGAGACATTGGACTCTGTCACCAAGGGTGGTAGGTTACCTCAACGTAAGAAACAACGCCGCCCTTTTCGGGGGGCGCCTGCCTTTACCCCCTCCTTTCGGGGGGCCAGATCTGGTAGGGGTTCTGCATTTCCCTCTTCCAGAGGAGATTCCGGAAACAGGGGCAGAGGACGTGCCCGTTCTGGTTACAGTTGGGGCTCTAAGCCCAAACCGGCTGCTAAGCCGGCTCAGCAATGAGGGGGCGCCCTCACCCATGCGGGTTGGGGGACGGCTGCGACACTTCTCTCAGATCTGGGATCAAGAGGTCTCGGACAGATGGATCCGGGAACTGGTGTCTTCCGGCTACAAGCTGGAGTTCGAGCTCCGCCCCCCTTCCAGATTTGTCAGGTCTCGGATGCCGTCGGAGCCTCTAGCGGCGCAGGGGCTCCTGGTGGCAGTGGAGAATCTTCTGGACATGGCTGTCATTTGCCCAGTGCCCCCTTCAGGTCGGGGCAGGGGCTTTTATTCCAATCTGTTCACGGTACCCAAGAAGGACGGGTTGGTCCGACCCATCTTGGATCTGAAGTTTCTCAACAGGTTCATCCGGCCGAGGAAATTCCGCATGGAAACGCTGCGTTCGGCCATTCACTCTCTTCGTCAGGGAGACTTTCTGACGTCCATAGACATCAAGGATGCTTATCTACACGTTCCGGTTTTTCCAGCACACCAGAGGTTTCTCAGGTTCGTGGTGGAGGATCGGCACTTTCAGTTTGTGGCACTTCCTTTCGGTCTCACCTCAGCTCCTCGGGTGTTCACCAAGGTGCTAGCGGGGGTGATGGCTCTGCTCAGAGGCCAGGGTATCTGCATCGTGCCCTAGTTGGACGATCTACTGATCATGGCCTCTTCCTTCAACCAAGCGGAGTTGGACACCAGAGCGGTGGTGTCCACTCTGGAGAGGTTCGGTTGGGTGATCAACCACCCCAAGTCTTCTCTTTCTCCGTCCAGAATTCTGACCTTTCTGGGAATGTCTCTGGACACTTCACAGGCCAGGGTGTTTCTACCCCAGGCCAAGATTCTTTTGATTCAGGAGTTAGTTCGGCTTCTCTTGTCTACCCCTCATCCGACCATCCGGTTAGGGATGAGGCTGGTGGGGTTAATGGTGGCCTCATTCAAGGCAGTTCCCTTTGCGCAGTTTGACACAAGGACGCTTCAGCTTTATCTGTTGAAGGTTTGGGACAAGTCTCCTCTATCGTTGGATCAGTCCTTCCTGATGACTCCCCAAGTTCGTCGATCCCTGCAATGGTGGCTGGGGTCGGTCAATCTGTTGAAGGGCAGATCTTTTCTGGCTCCGTGTTGGGAAACAGTCACCACGGATGCCAGTCTGTCAGGTTGGGGGGGTGTTTGGAAGGACCTCCAGTTTCAGGGTTTGTGGGGCCCGCGGGAGGCTCACGAGCCCATCAATGTTCTGGAGTTGAGAGCCATCAGGTTGGTTCTGTTTCGCTTGACTCATCAGTTGAGAGGCCTGCCAGTTCAGGTCCGGTCGGACAACAGAACGGCGGTTGCTTACATCAATCACCAAGGAGGGACTCGCAGCAGGAGTGCCCTCAGGGAAGTGTCTTTGATTCTGGACTGGGCAGAGAGCCACGTCCCGTGTATCTCAGCAGTCTACATTCCGGGAGTGGAGAACACGGAGGCGGACTTGCTGAGCAGGGCCTCCTCTCGTCAGGGGGAGTGGTCTCTCAGTCCCAAGGTGTTTCGTTCGATATGTCTCAGGTGGGGGGTCCCAGCGGTGGACCTCTTTGCTTCTCGTCACAATCACAAGCTTCCAGTCTTTGTGTCTCTCTCGCAGGATCCTTTGGCTCTGACAGTGGATGCCATGTCTCTAAACTGGAGGGATCTGGGGCTCCTTTACCTGTTTCCTCCGTTCCCAATGCTAGCCAGAGTGCTGCGCAAACTGACCTTGGATGGTGCGTCGGCAATTCTGGTGGCCCCAAGGTGGCCAAGGCGAGTTTGGTTCGCAGATCTTGTAAGACTGGCAGAGGATCAGTTCGCCCTGCCTCTGCTGCCGGACCTGCTCACCCAGGGTCGGCTGCGCTATCCCAATTTACCATCGCTGGCTTTGACGGCATGGCTGCTGAAAACGCCATCTTGAAGGAGGAAGGTCTTTCTGACGCAGTGATTCAGACTCTTATCTGTGCCAGGAAGCGCTCTTCCTCTTCTATTTACTACAGGACTTGGAGGGCCTATATTGATTGGTGTGAAAGTAGGTCTTTCTCTTGTCGAGAGTTCTCCATTCCTAGAATTTTAGAGTTTCTCCAACATGGTCTGGATCTGGGGCTCCAGCTTAGTACATTGAAAGGGCAGGTTTCTGCCCTGGCGGTGTTCTTCCAAAGGTCTTTTGCACTTCATCCCTTAGTCAAGACCTTTTTCCAAGGTGTTACACATGTTCGGCCTCCTAGGAAGCCTTTTGTTCCAGTTTGGGATTTGAACCTGGTTCTTTCTGCTCTCCAGGGCCCTCCGTTTGAGCCCTTGAATGAGATAGCTTTGTCTTCTCTTACCCAAAAGGTGGCCTTTTTGGTGGCTATCACTTCGGTTAGGCGTGTTTCTGAGTTGGCAGCTTTATCCATTACAGCTCCGTACTTCGAGAAACATCAGGACAAGGTTGTCTTTCGTTTCAAGCAGGATTTTCTTCCTAAAGTGGTCTCGGAGTTTCATTTGAATCAGGACATTGTTTTGCCTTCTCTATGCCCAAATCCCAGTGACGATAGGGAAAGGGCATTGCATTCCTTGGATGTAGTTCGTGTTGTGGAATATTATCTGGAGGTTACGTCTTCCTTTCGTAAGACTGATGCCTTTTTTGTGGTGCCCTGTGGGCCTAGGAAAGGTTTGGCTCCTGCCAAATCTTCCATTAGTAAATGGATTCGTCAGGCCATCATTGGGGCCTATTCTGCCAAGGGGAGGAGTCCCCCTTTTCGTGTTACTGCTCATTCTACTCGTGCAGTTGGTGCGTCCTGGGCTTTTCAGCACCAGGCTTCTGTTGAACAAGTTTGTAAGGCCGCTACCTGGTCTTCGGTTCACACCTTTTCCAAGTTTTACAATGTTTTGATGTTCGGGCATCAGCGGATGCTGTTTTTGGCCGCAAAGTTTTGCAAGCTGTTGTGGTTTAAGGTTGTGCATTGTTGCCTAGTTTTGGATCCCCGCCCT
This sequence comes from Gastrophryne carolinensis, assembly GCA_027917425.1. Classification (NCBI taxonomy): domain Eukaryota; kingdom Metazoa; phylum Chordata; class Amphibia; order Anura; family Microhylidae; genus Gastrophryne; species Gastrophryne carolinensis. The sequence continues at coordinate 615,605,449 of CM051234.1, read as the reverse complement.
TGTTATGGACACTGCTATTGGATGTCCCACATGTTATGGATTCTTGAAGCGGGGTGTGTGACATACTAAGAATAATACCATTTTGTGAATACTCACCTTGTAAAATGGGTATTATGAGTATGTCACACACCCCGCTTCAACCCGCCCTTTTGTTTTCAGGATCCTCTTTATTGCGAACTTTGCATGGTTGTGTTTATATTTGCCTCTTCCTGGTCCCTTACCTTACTGCTTTCTGTATACTGGGTAGTGAGTGGGAGGTCCCAGGTATTTATGGATCAGGGAGGGGCTTTCTTTTGCTATCATCTCTGCAGGAACGCCCTCTTCAGGACGATATTACCCACATGTTATGGATTCTTGAAGCGGGGTGTGTGACATACTCATAATACCCATTTTACAAGGTGAGTATTCACAAAATGGTATTTTAACCCATCGCCGCCAGCGCTCTGGGGTTTAAACAAGCATTTCACTGCGCGAGAATTTTTTGAGCGTGATTTGTTAATGAATATGCTGGGAGCCGTTCGCTATGGCCATTCGCTGTCATGCGCTCCCATACAGCGCGGAACCTGTCAAACAGCGACTCCTAACCCCGTATTCAACATTACCGCACACCGACTGAGTCGCTGTCAACAGCCGAACAACGGCCAAGCACAGCGAATACTAGCGTGCGCTGTGAAAATAACGCTACTGTCGCTCATCTGTCGCTACCTGGCGCTATAAATGAATCGGCCTCCCAGGTTATCCGCTGCTAACTTGCATTTTCATGCCTGCCAATCATGTGTCATTTCTGTCCCCAATGCCACATTTCTGTCCACAATGTCACTGTGCTGCCATCCTCAGTTAAAGCCCTTTTTTGTATTGCACATGGCGCTGTATGCCTGAGTGTCATGGTTTCAGAGCACCCGCGCTGGCGCTGTTCATTTACATGTTAAATCCAAATGATTTCTGGCCCTCCCCTTTGGAGCTACCTGTCGGGCAGGCTGATTCATTACTAGCGACAGGTAGCCACAGCTGAGCGTCTGTAGAGCGGACTTCAGAGCGACCGCTAGTAGTCGCTGTGCTCGCCCATGGTTCGCTAGTTCAGAGCGCCTCAGTCGCTGTGCAGCATTGATGAATACATTGTGGGGAGTCGCTATATGAGCAGTACAGCACTGTATAGGAGTGAATGGTAGCGACTGGTCAGTGCGACCGACTCACACCATATTCATCAAAAAAACAGCTTTACACAGCGCCGGCGCTCAAAAATGCTTCGCTGTAGCCCAGAGCTGGAGGCTGTGTGATTAAAGGCTGTTTTTGAACATGTATCCACCAGTAACAAAGCGAAAACATATGGAATTACATTGTAATAACATTGTAACATGAACACATTAATGCCAGACCTGTAATGTCAATTCTGCATAAATATATAAAAAATTTGAAGAAAATGGAGGAGAGGTCACAACATTATTTAAGAAGAAAAAAAAAATGATAAAAACACCCTGTTTAAAGAGAAGTAAAAGAACGTCCATGAAATGTATGGGAGAGCGACAGGTAGCGAGAGGTAATACGTGGCACTCTGCAAGGCTGAACGCCGGCGCTGTACGCTAAGGCTGGGATAATGATGAATTGGACGCTACATGGCGTTGTTCTAGTCGCTCACCAGATTTGACTTCATAAATGTGTAATTGCGTGACGTGTCCGGTGTTCACCTAACGCTACTTGCCGCTACCTGCCGCTGTACAGGCACTACCTGGCGCTATCCCTTCATGAATAAGGCCCACTATCTCCATAACCATGGCTGCACCAAATGCCAGAAAAAAGTGCAACCAAAATAGAAACTGAGGCCCTTATTTAAGAAGGGATAGCGTCAGGTAGTGGCTGGTTAATGACAGGTAGCGACAGGTTGCGACTGGTGAACGCCGGACACGGCACGCAATTACACATTTATCAAGCAGAATCTGTTTAGGGATAGCGCCATGTAGCGTCTGATTCATCATTTTCCCAGCCTCAGCGAACAGCGCCAGCGCTCAGCCTTGCACAGCGCCAGGTATGACCTCTCGCTACCTGTCGCTCTCCCATACATTTCAATGGACGATCCTTTTCTTCTCTTTAAACATGGTTTTTGTTTATTTATTTATTTAAAAAAAATAATAATAATAATTCTGTGACCTCTTCTGGCATTGAAAAAACAATTTTTTCACAATTTTTTCATTTTTTATATATTACTTCAGAAATGACATTACAGGTCTGCCATTAAAGTGTTCATGTTACAATGTTGCTTCAATGTAATTCCATATGTTTTCGCTTTGTTACTAGTGGATAGATGCTGAAAAACAGACTTTAAACACACCGCCTCCTGCGCTCTGGGCTTCAAAGAAATATTTTTCAGCGCCAGAGATTTGTGAGGCAGTTTTTTTGCTGAATATGGTGTGAGTCGGTCGCTATGAGCAGTCGCTAACATGCGCTCCCATACAGCGCTGTTTTGGTCAAATAGCGACTCCTCACAATGTATTCAACATTACTGAACAGCGACTAAACTAGCGACTCACGGCCGAGCAAAGTGACTACTAGCGGGCGCTCTGAAAATGCCTGCTACAGACGCTCATCTGTCGCTACCTGGCGTTAGTGATGAATCAGCCTGTGAAGCACAGCATCTAAGATCTTGTGGCCAAAAGCAGCACAAGCCAATGGGCAAACATCCAACTTGTAGAAAGGATAAATGGATTACCACTCGGCACCTTTACATAAGTGGTCTACTGAGGTTTGGTACTGAAATGTCCAAGAGGGGGCCATGACTTGTGAAATGCCATGTATGCATTCTGCTGACCCCTCCAGTAGCCATTACTGTAAAGAAATCATATATGTCACGCACAGGAGGTAACAATCTATATATCATCATTTCTTTTTGTGCTTCTCTGCGTTTGATGTTCAAATCTAGAATGAAAGCCAGACTGACGCTAAATCAAACTCAGGTCTTGTAGCTTCTTTTGAAGTATTTTAGTCTAAAAACACAAGGCACTTTTTCATCACACTTTAATTCCTGTGTTTGGTTGTAAACATTCTATACCCAGGTGGAAGTTGGGAAAGGCAAGGTTTTCTTTACATTGGATGTCTTGTAAGTAACATCACAGCTTATGTACCACTGGGCCTAACAGTAGTTTTGTAATAGATATTTGTTGTAGGTGGTTTTACGCGTGTGCTTGATTTTCTTTATTTTTAAACTATTGACTTTTATGAGCAATGGGGGAGATGGAATAGAGGGTATTGGGCCATTTTGTGCAGATGACACTAAAAACATGCAGAAATATGTTACAGAAGGATCTAAACAAAATGAAAACCTGGGAGAATACTTGGAGGCCGATTCATTAATAGCGCCAGGTAGCGACAGATGAGCGCCAGCTAGTATTCGCTGTGCTTGGCCGGGGTTTGCTTGTTGACAGCAACTCAGTCGGTGTGCGGTAATGTTGAATACGGGGTTAGGGGTCGATGTTTCACAGGTTCTGCGTTGTATGGGTGCGCCTGACAGCGAATGGCCAGAGCGAACGGCTTGCTGCAGATTCATTAACAAATCACGCTCAAAAATTTCTCGCGCTGTGAATTCCTTGTTTAAACCCCAGAGCGCTGGCGGCGATGTGTGTAAAGTAGTTTTTAACCCCCAAACAACCATTTTTTTTTAATGTAAAAATTATACGTTTTTCTAAACATTTTGTAATATGAATACATTAATATCAGACCTGTAATATCAATTCTGCACATTTTTTTATTTTTTTTTTTTACCTTAAAAAAATATATCTAACATTGCCATAGTGGTCACAGAATTTTTGCCGGTAAAAAAAAAAAAAAACATAAACTCAATTAATTATGAATATTTAAAGATTGCTCCATTGAAATGCATTGGAGATCACCAGGGAGCGACAGGTCATACCTGGCGCTGTGATGGGATTAGTAGCGGCGCTGTTCGTTGCAGTCGGCTACATGATGAATCCCGCGCTAGCTGACGCTCTCGCCGGCGCTAGCCTCATTTAGCGTGATAAATGCGTCATTGTGACCGCCGCCGGGCGTACTTGAGTCGGTAGCCGCCGTTAGCTGTCGATACCTGGCGCTCGTCAGACACTACCTGGCGCTAGCCCTTGATAAATAAGGGCCACAGTGTAAAAAATGTAATAATGATAAATGTAGGATTATTCGCCTGGGTAGTGCCATTAATGCTTTCTTTTAAAGTATCACCCAACAAGAATAAGGACCTAGGTATAATGGTCAAGTTGAGCAGCAGCAACCAATGTCAAGCAACAGCTGCAGATAATATCAAAGTAATGGGATGTTGAATAAGTGTATTAGAATTTACTATGCAGGTACTTTGATGCCCATGTACATGTACTATATATTACTTATACATTAAAAGGCAAAAGCTTTAATTTGATTTACTGTAATACTTAGATAGATACCATATTATATTATGGGGTTATTCATCAAGGGATAGCGGCAGGTAGTGCCTCGTAGCGCCAGGCAGCGTTTGGTGAACGCTGGGCGCTGTACGCAAAACCACATTTATAAAAGCGAAGCTGGCGAGCGACTCTAACAGCCCCATGTAGCGTCCGATTCATCATTACAGGTGGCTCAGCGTATAGCACCGGCGCTCTAGCTTCCAGAGCGCCAGGTATTACCTGTCGCTACCTGACGCTCTCCTATACATTTCAATGGACGTTCCTTTTCTTCTGTTTAAACAGGGTTTTATTATTTTTTTATCTCTCAAATTGTGTGACCTCTCCTGGCCTAGATTCTAGAGTCATTTTTTAAAACTTTGTAGATTTTTTAGTTTTTTATGCAGAATTGTCATTTCAGGTCTGACACTAAAGTATTAACGTCACAGTGTTATAACAATGTCATTCCATGTGTTTTTGCTTTGTTACTGGTGGATATGTGTTCAAAACAGACTTTAATCACACAGCGTCTTGCGCTCTATGCTACAGTGACCAGATCCAGAGCGCCTACGCTGTGTGTGTAGTTTTTTGCTAAGTGGTGTGAGTCGCTGAGAGTCGGTCGCACTGAGCTGGTGCTACCTTTCACTCCCTGCAGGGCTGTACTGGTGATACAGCACCCAACATACATCACATTCATCAATGCCGGTCAGGTTACTAGAGCAACTGAGGCGCTCTGTTACAGCGCCCGATACCCGCTTACAGCGTCTACTAGCGGCCGCTATACAGATGCGTATGTGCCGATACCTGGCGTTAGTAATGAATCAGCCTCTATGTTAACGAGTACCAATTCCAAACTTTAACTTTCTTTACCTGGTAATTGCGTTTTACTAATTTAATTTTTAAAAAATGTGGGTATACTTCAATATACTGCAATAAAGGAAATATGGCAAAATATTAAGCTCAAAGGCAAATTTGGTACTCATACATGGAGAGAGTATTATTTATGAAACATCACAGCACCACTTTTTTTTTGCCTCAGTGGCACTCACCATTTCATTTCCATTTCCAAGTAAAAAAAAAAAAGGCAGAGCCAATGCGGCTGTCAGCTAGTGTCTTATTTCACACCAGCGCAGAAAAGGTTGCGGCACTGGACCCTCTGGTTGAAGAAACGCCAGTTGAAACCTGAGGCTCGATTCAGAGACAGATACGTCTAGACTTTCGCATGTGTCTGTGTATGTTTTTGTGTCTGTTTGGCATTTTTTTTGGTTTTTACGTTCGTTTTTCCATGTGTATGTTCGTTCCAGCTAATGCGTATATGCGCATTCGATGAACGGATCTAAATCTGATCATTTTCAGATCATTTTCGCATCTAAATCTGATATTTTGCGTTCGTTCAGATAACATGTTATTGGGATGGGCTTGCGTCTGATTCAGAGAGCTGATTGGCGAGGGACCACCGCCCTATAAAAAGGTTTCATTTGCGATCCACTTACGGGACCATTTTGCACTCGGCTTGCTTTACCATGTATTGCGGCTTTGTGGAGGAATATGAGCGCATTCAGCTCCAAGGCATTGCATGTGTCAGCAGGGCCGAGGCCAGATTGCACCGGCGAGGCATGCATATCGATCGCATGCAAGATGTTGAGTTGTTCGAGCTGACCTGACTTAACCGCGCTTCCCTCCATAAGTTGTATAGTGAGCTGCGGCCATGGTTAGCCCGCACCACAAGGAAGGGGCAAGCAATCTCAGGTATGACCAAGATGCTTGGCTGCCTGCAATTTTTGGCGAACGGCTCGTTCCAGAGGCTGGGTGCCCTCTCCGTGGGGATGTCCCAGCCTACGCTGAGCCGCGCGCTATCCAAGTTTTTGGATGGCATGGCCATTAGTTCAAAATATATTTCATTTCCGGACTACATGGTAGCCTGGAACGTGCTTAAGTTGGGTTTTTTTTATATCGACGACATGCCCAACGTCATGGGTGCGATCGATTGCACCCACGTTGCATTGGCCCCTCCTGCAGCCGACGAGTACATCTATAGGTAAGTTAATTAGGTCATTTTGTTATATAGTTTAGGCAAACTGTATTGTAACTATCTATTAATCCCTTATTGTAAAGTGTCCCTGTGAACCAGTTTACAATGTATACCTTAATCCCTCCTTGTAAAGTGTCCCTGTGAACCAGTTTACAATGTATAACTTAATCCCTCCTTGTAAAGTGTCCCTGTGAACCAGTTTACAATGTATACCTTAATCCCTCCTTGTAAAGTGTCCCTGTGAACCAGTTTACAATGTATACCTTGATCCCTCCTTCTCAAGTGTCCTTCTGAAACAATTTACAATGTATACCTTAATCCCTCCTTCTCAAGTGTCCCTGTGAACCAGTTTACAGTGTATACCTTAATCCCTCCTTCTCAAGTGTCCCTGTGAACCACTTTCCAATGTATACCTTCATCAATTTTTTTAATGTAGGCCTTATCAAAATAATTTAATTAGTCATTAGAATGTTAATCTTTATTTTCTCCCACATACATATAATCTTTGTTATTAAAACGACTTATGTACTTAGTTACTGTTATTTGGATTGTACAACATGTTTGTTTGAGGGTGTTAGGAGTTAGTGTTTGAGTAGTTTACCTTGGATTGCTAAAATTTTTTTCTCTTTCAGGAACCGCAAAATGGGCCACTCACTGAATGGCCAAGCAGTGGTGGCCCCGGACATGCGGTTCCTTAGTGTCCTCGCCGGGTATCCAGGCTTATCCCATGACGCGTACATCTTGCGGAGCTCAGGATTATTCCGTCGGTTTGAGTCTGGAGAATTATGAGGTCGATGGCTCCTTGGTAAGTTTCCTCAAATTACGTTATTCCCTTTTCACTGTATGCCTATGAATATAGTTGATGAGCCATGTCTTAACCTATGGCTGCTTTTACCCCTTCACCATGATTTTTTGAAAAGCCCAAACCCTTAAAAACTGATTCCCCAGCATTTCCACCTAATATATTTCAAGTTTTTAGTCACTTACTTATTATTCTTTCCCCCACTGGGCTGCAACTCTGTTCAGGACTTTAGGATACGGGCGCCGCCATCTTTGCCCAGATGCATCACACTTACTGAGGAGAGGAGAGCGGGATAAAGTGCAGGGTTCGGGTTATAGCTGTGCTTTGCACACACAGAGCAGTGCTGGGGTCCAGAAAAGGTCAGCAATCCCAGAATGCAGAGCAGCACAGTCAGAAGGCACTTCCTGTTTGCAGCCTGCCTGATATTCCCTGAGCCGCCATCTTGGATGTTTAAAGGGTCATAACATGCAGTAGATGCAGGTAGGATGATTTTAAATGTGAGCAATCTGTATGTAAAGGGTTTGGGAAACATATTAGATAGGCTCTTATTCAGAGTGAACAACCGCTTTAAACAATATTGTTGTTTCGAATGTGTAATTTATGTAAGTATCTTCTTATTCTTTCAGGGGATTCAGGATATCCGCTTCTTCCTTGGCTCCTGACACCTGTACTTCGGCCGCAGAATGAGGCACAGGAGGCATACAATCGAGCACACAGGAAGACCCGGGCCGTAGTAGGGAGGGCCTTTGGCCTCCTGAAAACCCGATTCTGCTGTTTGGACCATACCAGGGGGGCACTCCAATATGACCCCAACAAGGTCATAAACATCATCCTTGCATGCTGCAGGCTGCATAATGTTGCCATCATGCAGCATGTCCCCCGGTATGTGGATCTGCCCCCCTCTCCACCCAGCCAGGAGCCAGATGAGCATCACACTGGCACACCTAGTGCCTCTGGCCAAGCAGTGCGGGCTAATTTTATTACCAGCTATTTTGCTTAAAATTTGTTTTGTTTGTTTGTTTATGTTATTTTGTTATTTTCACTGTGATTTGCCTTTGTGAAGGCCTTTTTCTTTTTTTTTTTAAAAACTAATGACTTAATTACTAAAAAATTGACACCTGATTTGAGCCTCATGCAGTTTATTTTCGCATGTTTGTTCTTAAAAACCTTCATTAATATCAAAATAACCCAAAAATTAATGCATCAACTAAGAACAGGTAAAGTCACATTCAATCTATTTTCACCAAATATGTCAATTTGTAGTTGAAGGGCACTCGCAGACTCAAAATGTACATACATTGTAGAACATAACTATAAATTGGGGCAGACTCATGGCACCTAGCAATTGGCCACATCCAGGAGTTCTAAAGTAACTGACTCCAGGCCGAAGTTTCTCCGCCCACCAACATCAAGATCCATAGGGAGCAACAATTTCCTGCGGAATAGTGGTGCAGGAATACATAGGCCCACATACACACCCTCTCCTGCTCGGCCACATTTGCCACCACCACAGGTGGAAAGCAGCCATACCTATGCCATATCCACGCCTGTAATTTAATTGGTCACCCAGCCAATGACCCCCAGTCCTAATGCCAGTCCAGTCCAACCTTTGCCATGGGCAAATGTAGTTGTTTCCCAGCCAAGAATGTCCCCCAATATTGCCAACAAACAGGATGAGACAGCCACCATTTGATTAGGCCTAAGCCTGCAGTGTGGGAGCTTGAGCGGCCGCTCCAGTGATTCTTAAGCTCAGCCATTGGCTAGTGGGGTATGTCAGCTTCCTAATGAGCTATATGGGCGAATTCAAAAGCAAACCAGCAAAGCCATAAAAAAGGCAATCTTGGTAGCGCTCACCAGACAGGTAAATAGAGTGTAGAAGTAAGAGGAAAGATGTGGAGCAGATACAGGTCAAATAGGTCTTAATATGGAGGTTGCCCATAATAAGCTTGTGGTGGGCCTTGGAGGTGTCCCAACACCTGGCCATGTGTGGCATTCATAATCTGCCACTGCTCCAGCATCTGTCTATTGCTTGTTCTAAATTCCTCAAGCATGGCAGTGAAGTTAGTATTTAAGGTGGCCATGTGTCCTGCCATCTGTGTGGTTAAGTTGGCCATTTGTCCAGACATCTGGCTGCTTATGTTGGCCATTTGTTCACACATCTGGCTGCTTAAGTTGGCCATTTGTTCCGACATCTGCCTGTTGCTCGTCCTAAATTCAGTCAGCATGTTGGTGAATGTATTATTGAAAGTCTCTAATTGTGCAGTAATCTGCTCTGTGGTTCGTTGAGTCACCTGCCAAAAGCAACGGCTGTCATGACGCCATGCTGACTCCAGGATCGGCACGCACCTCCCCTGGGAAACTGGTCGACGTTGTTGACTACGTCTTCCATTCCCCGGGTTTGAGTGCCTGCAGATGCTGGACCTCTAGGGCGAGCAACAGTCCCAGATGTGCTCGGCAAAACCTAAGCAGCAGAGCTACCACTGGGGACTGTAGGCTCAGTCTCAGCCTGCTGCCCACGATGGGCTGGCAGCATGCGTCCAGCTTCACTCTGCTGCAGAGGATTTGGTGCAGTAGGATGCTGGGGCAGTGGCAGATTAGGTTCCAGGGGGGTAATTTCAGAAGGTCCCATCAGGCTTGCATCCTCCTCCCCCTCCATCTCCTGGATTTCATCCATCAGTGTGTCAGTCTGTTGGGATTTGAGTCTGTTTCAGTCTGGGCCCTAAATATCTTTTTAATACAAATTAGTCATGTGCATTCACATGCATCAGCAGTTTCATCAAAGTCCACTTACCCTATTTATCTGTTCCTGGGTCCTAGGCAGCAGGGAAGTAGACGGCGTGCTCAAACTGGAGGAGGCTTCCACACTTGCAGAGGCTGGATGCTGGGCTGGGTTTAAAAGTAAAAGGCAAGTAAACACACAAACATCTATTGATGAGCTGGATTAGTACATATGCTTTAGAAAACACGTGGCCAAACAGGAATGCCAACTCCCCCAACGGTCCAAGTTGACCTTCGCAAGGAATGTCAGTATCTCTTATATGTATGCCTCACCCTGTACATACAGATTGGTCACCTTAAATACTACAAACATGCATGTACTGCATGTAAGGAGGCTTTACAGATGCCTAATGGCGCATTAGGGGCCCACAGTCAGCTTTCAAATAGCAGTTGGCTTCAGAGTATTCTGCTGTGCATTCTTAGTATGCAGACCTTTCCCTGACCCCAGCACAAGTTTGTCTGACCAAAGCACAGCTACAACCCAAGTGGTAGAAATACAAAGAAGTAAGTGTTGTCTATTATTGACTATATTCACATCACATGCAGTGCTTTGGTAAGATAAAGAGTTTAATAGTGAGCATAAATACTGTCAAAGGTCGTGTTTGGCCTGCAAAACTTTTTAAGGACCATTAACTACTGCACCCTGGGAGAGTGCCCATCATGAAGGCCATTACACAGACATTAAACACCCACCTAAAACAGTAACCTCCCCTCAAAGCCACTCCCTAGGGGCATGTGTTCATATCTGCCTGTGAGCCTCATTTCACAAGTTTACAATAGTTCACATTCAAACAAACATTACTAACCAGCAGGAATGTTATGGATGTCCATGTCATGTCTGCCAGAGAGGCCCTCTAATGCGACAGGGTGTATTAATGCCAGGACCATCTCCTCAGCTCGGGTATATTGTAATTTGGTGGGGAAGCCTCCGCCAGTTTGTAAGCTGAAAAGGTTAACAAATTTTGGTCATTGTGGCCAATACAACAAGCAGCAAAATGCACAACTCAAATATGTACCTGTGATTGCGCCGTTTATTCTGTTTCTGCCGTGCTGCATACTTCAGGTCAGATATTTTGCTCTGTATGTGCTCCACATCTTTCCTCTCGTCCCCCGCTGCATTGACCTGTCTTTTGAGCTCCTCCAAGATATGGGTCTTTCTCATTTTGCTGATTGCTTTTGAATGTCGCCCATATAGCTCATCATAATGAAGTGTGAGGCCACTTGCCAATGCTAGAGTTTGTGCCTCCCCAAACCGGCCACTCAACTGGCCTCGCTGCAATGTGTCAGTAGCCACTTACCTGCGCCCTGTTCCTGCCGCGCTCCCCGTCCTGCCGCGCGGCTTTCTGTTCGGCGGCCGCTGCGGGCGGCGGCCTCCCTTCCGCCTGGCGCGCGCGCGCCTCGTTCTTCTTCGGACGGCGTCCCCGGCCCCTGTTCTAGTGCTAGCGCGCGCACGAGCGCGTTGTAGTTATACCCTCCGGCGCCGCTGCTCTCAGCGCGGCCGCCGGAGGAAAGTTACTTAAAGCTACAGGTGTGGGAGGGGGAGTGTTTCATGTAGTTACTGGCCAATCTCACTCTGGATTACCAGGACGCTATTCTCCTCACATGTTCCCTCCAATCAGCCCTTTCAGACTCCTGGGCGGTACGCCCTGTTCCGTCCTATCAGATCTCAGATTCTAGTTGCACCAATCATCAGAATCGTTCCCTTAGCCCAATCATACCTGGTTCCTTTAGAACCGCTCTTCTGCCAGTTGCTCATTGCCTGTTATAGCGCTTAGACCCTTAGTAGTTGTTTATCCTTGATATTGATCCTGATCCCAGTTGCCGACCTTTGCCTGTTTGACCATTCCTCGATCTCCACTCCAGTTGCCGACCTTTGCCTGTTTGACCATCCTCGATCTCCACTCCAGTTGCCGACCTTTGCCTGTTTGACCATTCCTCGATCTCCACTCCAGTTGCCGACCTTTGCCTGTTTGACCATCCTCGATCTCCACTCCAGTTGCCGACCTTTGCCTGTTTGACCATTCCTCGATCTCCACTCCAGTTGCCGACCTTTGCCTGTTTGACCATCCTCGATCTCCACTCCAGTTGCCGACCTTTGCCTGTTTGACCATTCCTCGATCTCCACTCCAGTTGCCGACCTTTGCCTGTGTGACCATCCTCGATCTCCACTCCAGTTGCCGACCTCTGCCTGCCTTTGACCATCCTTGATCTACTCTCCATTCTGTCCTCGGACTTCAGTCTTACGCTCAAAAACGGGCTACCCAATTCCACTTCCAGCCGCGGGTTCTCCAGTCCTCTTTTCAGTAAGGCTTCATCCTTTGAGCCATCAAGTCCTGGGGGCAACCGATCCCGAGCAGGCGTGTTCTGCGTCTCGGCAAGCGGGGGCTCCTATAGGTGAAGCTGGCTGCGGAGATTGGGGGTTGAGGTCCTTACCAAGAGGGCTGAAGTTATCCAAGTGGTTAATTGCGGTACCCGGAGCGTGACATTATAACAGGCCTCAAAATTAATATGGAAGACCTGGTACAGCAAGTTCAGGCGATGGCCACCGCTATCAATCAACTTGCCCAGAGAGTGGCCAATCAAGAAACCCGCCAGATTACAACACAGCGGGTGTACCACCTCATATTCCTGAACCTAAGGTTCCTTTACCTGAAAAGTTCTTTGGAGACCGGGCCGGTTTTTCGAACTTCAAGAATTCATGTGAACTCTATTTCAGGCTGCGGCCTTTATCTTCTGGCACAGAAACCCAACGGGTGGGTTTAATTATCTCTCTGCTACAAGGAGATCCTCAGTCATGGGCTTTCAGCTTGCTTCCTGAAGATCCTGCCTTACACTCCGTTACATCCTTTTTCTCAGCTATGGGAGTGCTGTATGCGGATCCAGATCGTCAGTCCACGGCGGAAAACAGGCTTCGGGCCCTGAAGCAGGGTCGGAATTCCGCCGAGGACTACAGCGCTGAGTTCCGGCGCTGGGCAGTGGAGTCTACTTGGAATGATCCAGCCCTATGTAGCCAATTCCGTATGGGGCTTTCTGAAAATATTAAAGATGCCTTGGTCAATTTTCCCACTCCAAAAGATTTGGATCAACTTATGCAGGTCTCCATCAGGATCGATAGACGTCTTAGGGAGAGAGCCAGGGAAAGGGTTAGGGTTACCACTCCCTTTAGACCTTCACAAACTCCCAACCCTTCAACTCCTGGTGGGGTAAACACCTCCTCCCCCTCTCAAGAGGAGCCAATGCAGGTTGGCAGAGCCCGTCTTTCTCAGGACGAGAAACAACGGAGACGGTCCTTGGGTCTTTGCCTCTATTGCGGGTCCCCGGGTCATCTTGCCAGGTCCTGTCCTAATAAGGGGTATCTGGCGGGAAACTTTCTCGCCTAGATCAGGAAGAGGGTACTGATCTAGGTGGGTTGAAGCGTTACTCTCATCATGATAAGATGTTAATCCCTACGGTACTTTTCTGGGGTTTTTCCAAACAGGCAGTATCTGCTTTTGTCGATAGTGGAGCTGCAGGTAACTTCCTGGATCGGAACATAATCTCCATCCTGGGAGTTCCACTGGTACCCCTTGAAAAGTCTCTCCAGGTTCTGGCCATAAATGGGAAGGCTATCCAGGGAGGACCGGTCAGTCACAAGACCCCTCCTCTCAAATTGGTGGTTGGCTCGTCTCATTCTGAACTCATAGAATTCCTTGTGTTTGATTGTCCGGAAACACCAGTAGTTTTGGGATACCCATGGCTAAAGCTTCATAACCCCATATTTAACTGGCAGTCTGGTGATCTGGTTAAGTGCAGTATTTATTGCAAGTCACATTGCTTCTCCACTGTCCTTAGGAGTGTTCAGATATTGCCCCAGGAACTGCCTCTGCCTTATACAGATTGGGCAAATGTCTTTTCTGAGCGATCCGCTGATAAACTTCCCCCACACAGACCCTATGACTGTCCCATCGACTTACTTCCTGGAACTATTCCTCCTAGGGGGAAAATTTATAATCTGAATCGAGCAGAAGAGCAGGCTATGAAGGAATATATTTCGGAAAATCTGAGTAAAGGCTTTATCCGCCCGTCAACATCACCGGCGGGTGCCGGCTTCTTTTTTGTTGAGAAGAAGGATGGGGGTTTAAGGCCTTGCATAGATTATAGAGCCTTGAATAAGATCACCGTTAAAAATCGCTATCCTCTTCCCTTAATAGGTGATTTATTTAATCAGGTAGTGGGGGCTCGAATTTTTTCTAAACTAGATCTAAAGGGGGCCTACAACCTGATCCGTATACGGCAAGGGGATGAATGGAAAACGGCTTTCAATGTTAAAGATGGTCATTATGAATATTTAGTCATGCCTTTTGGCCTTTGTAATGCTCCTGCGGTCTTTCAAGACTTTGTTAATGACGTGTTTCGTGACTATTTGGGTAACTTCATAATGGTTTATTTGGATGACATTTTCTCCAAGAACCTTTCTGAACACAGGCAACATGTAAAACTGGTCCTTCAGAAAATAATCTATACGCTAAAATCTCTAAATGTATGTTTGAGGTTACCTCCGTTCCCTTCTTAGGGTATATTATTTCTAGTCAGGGGTTGGAGATGGATGCGGGAAAGGTTTCAGCGGTGTGGGATTGGGTACAACCCAAATCCTTAAAGGAATTACAACGCTTTCTAGGGTTTGCTAATTTCTATCGACGTTTTATCAAGGGTTTTTCTAGTATCGTTGCTCCTCTCACCAATCTCACCCGCAAAGCCGCGTTCACTGTTAACTGGTCACCATCAGCTATTGAAGCTTTTTGTGTCCTAAAACAGGCTTTTACTTCGGCGCCAATTTTAGTGCACCCTGATGTCAACAGACCTTTTGTTATTGAGGTTGATGCGTCTGAATTAGGTGTTGGAGCTGTTTTATCGCAATTCTCTGGATCTCCTGAACGGATGCATCCATGTGCATATTTTTCTCGGAAATTTAATACCGCGGAACAAAATGATGACGTCGGCAATAGGGAACTATTAGCTATTAAACTGGCATTTGATGAATGGCGTCATTGGTTAGAGGGTTCTCTACATCCTATCACTGTATATACCGATCATAAAAATCTCGAGTATTTAGGCTCCGCCAAGAGGTTGAATTCTCGACAGGCTCGTTGGGCATTATTTTTTTCACGTTTCAATTTTATTATTACTTTTAAGCCAGGCGTAAAGAATACTAAAGCCGATGCTCTGTCGCGCATGTTCGGCGAGTGTAAAGATCGAGGAGATACTGGTGAACCTATCTTACCTGCAGGTTGTGTGGTCGGGGCCCTGCTCCCTGATCTTTCTAATGTTTTGGCACCGTTCCAAGATGAATCATCCGTAAATGTACCAGTAGGACGTCACTTTGTACCACCGCATTTGCGTTCTGATATAATCAGCGAATTCCATGACGCCAAAACTGCTGGGCATCTGGGAATTCGTAAAACTTTTATTTTAGCTCGACGTCATGTATGGTGGCCTTCTATGAGACGTGATATCACTACCCTTATCGACTCATGTCCTGTTTGTGCACGAAGTAAAGGGGTACACAAGGCCCCTAGTGGGTATCTGATTCCGCTTGAGATCCCTAAAGAACCATGGTCTCACATCTCGATGGACTTTATTGTTGATTTACCTCTTTCGCATGGGAACACTGTGATTTGGGTAGTCGTCGATAGATTCAGTAAGATGGCTCATTTTATTGCTTTACCCAAGCTACCCTCGGCTCCTGAACTTTCGCGCTTGTTCATCTCGCATATTTTTCGTCTTCATGGTATTCCAGTAAATATTGTTTTCGATCGGGGTGTGCAATTTATATCACGATTTTGGAAACATTTTTGTTCACGTTTGGGGATTCAGGTTTCCTTATCCTCCGCGTATCATCCCCAGTCTAATGGGCAGACTGAAAGAACAAATCAAAGTTTAGAACAATATTTAAGATGTTACATCTCTGACACTCAGGAGCAGTGGTCGGAATTTATTGACTTTGCCGAGTTCGCGTATAATAATGCGCCGAGTGACAGTACCAAAATATCCCCGTTCTTTTGTAATTATGGAAAGCATCCTAAGGCTTCTTCTATTTCTGCAGCACCTTCTGATTTTCCGGTCTTAGAAGAGTGGCTTCAGAAACGGAAAGAGGTTTGGGCACGCGTCAAGGAAAATTTAGAAACTATGCGCATTAAATATAAAAAGTTTGCTGATCGTCGCAGGTCTCAGGAACCTATCCTTCAGTGTGGAGACCTTGTTTGGGTTTCCACTAGGAATATCGCTCTCCGTCAGCCTTCTTATAAATTGGGTCCTAAATTTATTGGTCCTTACCCTATTATCAGGAAACTTAATAATGTTACCTATCAAGTTCGGCTCCCTCCTACTATGAAGATCTCCGACTCATTTCATGTTTCTCTATTGAAGCCTGCTAAAAACTCCTCTCCTGTTGGTCCTCCTCCGGTTTTAGTAGATAATGCACAAGAATATGAAGTAAACAAGATTTTGGATTCTCGTAGAGTGCGTAATACTATACAGTATTTAATTGATTGGGTTGGTTATGGTCCTGAGGAGAGATGCTGGGTTTCTTCTAGGGATGTTCACGCCAGGGCTCTGGTAAAGAAGTTTCACCGTGACAATCCGGAAAAGCCTGGTGAGGGTCCGGAGGCCCCTCATGAGGGGGGGGGGGGGTAATGTCAGTAGCCACTTACCTGCGCCCCGTTCCTGCCACGCTCCCCGTCCCGCCGCACGGCTTTCTGTTCGGCGGCGGGCGGCGGCCTCCCCTCCGCCTGGCGCGCGCGCGCCTCGTTCTTCGGCCAGCGTCCCCGGCCCCTGTTCTCGTGCTCGCGCACGAGCACGTTGTAGTTATACCCTCCGGCGCCGCTGCTCTCAGCGCGGCCGCCGGAGGAAAGTTATTTAAAGCTACAGGTGTGGGTGGGGGAGTGTTTCATGTAGTTACTGGCCAATCTCACTCTGGATTACCAGGACGCTATTCCCCTCACATGTTCCCTCCAATCAGCCCTTTCAGACTCCTGGGCGGTATGCCCTGTTCCGTCCTATCAGATCTCAGATTCTAGTTGCACCATTCATCAGAATCAGTCCCTTAGCCCAATCATATCTGGTTCCTTTATAACCGTTCTTCTGCCCTTAGTAGTTGTTTATCCTTGATATTGATCCTGATCCCAGTTGCCGACCTTTGCCTGTTTGACCATTCCTCGATCTCCACTCCAGTTGCCGACCTTTGCCTGTTTGACCATCCTCGATCTCCACTCCAGTTGCCGACCTTTGCCTGTTTGACCATTCCTCGATCTCCACTCCAGTTGCCGACCTTTGCCTGTTTGACCATCCTCGATCTCCACTCCAGTTGCCGACCTTTGCCTGTTTGACCATTCCTCGATCTCCACTCCAGTTGCCGACCTTTGCCTGTTTGACCATCCTCGATCTCCACTCCAGTTGCCGACCTTTGCCTGTTTGACCATTCCTCGATCTCCACTCCAGTTGCCGACCTTTGCCTGTTTGACCATCCTCGATCTCCACTCCAGTTGCCGACCTCTGCCTGCCTTTGACCATCCTTGATCTACTCTCCATTCTGTCCTCGGACTTCAGTCTTACGTTCAAAATCGGGCTACCCAATTCCACTTCCAGCCGCGGGTTCTCCAGTCCTCTTTTCAGTAAGGCTTCATCCTTTGAGCCATCAAGTCCTGGGGGCAACCGATCCCGAGCAGGCGTGTTCTGCGTCTCAGCAAGCGGGGGCTCCTATAGCTGGCTGGCTGGCTGCGGAGATTGGGGGTTGAGGTCCTTACCAAGAGGGCTGAAGTTATCCAAGTGGTTAATTGCGGTACCCGGAGCGTGACACTATGTTTGGCCTAATGGTTGGTCTTCTGGCTCATCTGTGTTTGGTGGCAATTCGGGGGACATTCTGGGATGGCTCTGTGGTGATGAAATGGCCTACACATGGCTGGAAAACGACTGGACTGGACTCGATAGGAGTGGGGGTCCTTGCCTGGGTGGCCACCGAACTTCCAGGCGTGGATGTGGCATATGTATCGCTGGTTTCCACCTGTTCCAGTGGCAAATGTGGCCGAGGAGGAGAGGGTGGGCTTGGGGGGGCGGGGCTTCGGGCCCTCTGCCTCTTTGGGCTCTTTAAAGTGGTGCTCCATTTCTCATGTGATGTGCTTGCGCGTGGAGCAGGAGAGGCTGTGCTTGTTGGGCTGGGGCTTCGGGCCTGCTGGCTCTTAGTGGGCTTGGCACTGGTGCTCCTTTTGGCATGTGATGTGCTTGCGCATGGAGCAGGAGAAGGTGTGCTTGTTGGGCTGGGGCATCGGGCCTGCTGGCTCTTAGTGGGCTTGGCACTGGTGCTCCTTTTGGCATGTGATGTGCTTGCGCGTGGAGCAGGAGAGGGTGTTCTTGTTGGGCTGGGGCTTCGGGCCCACTGGCTCTTAGTGGGCTTGGCACTGGTGCTCCTTTTGGCATGTGATGTGCTTGCACGTGGAGCAGGAGAGGGTGTGCTTGTTGGGCTGGGGCTTCGGGCCCGCTGGCTTTTTGTGGCCTTGGAACTGGTTCTTCGTTTATGATGGAATGTGCTAAGGCAGGGAGGAGGAGAGGGTGTTCTTGTTGGGCTCGGGGTTCTCACCTGCTTCTTTGTGGCCTTGGACGTCCTCGTACCTGGCTCCTTGGATGTTCTTCTTTGATGCTCCTTCCTTGCTTTTGGTTGGTGGTTTTGATGTTCCGGGCTTTGTGGCCAATGTCGCCTTGTGTTGGACACTTTGGCTGCGTGTTTCCCGCACCTTGCTGGTCGCTTGGTGCGACCGAGTGGTCGGACGGGAGGAAAAGGTCTCCTCATACCGCTGTGCCCTTTTGCTGTTGGCGTCCTTTGTTGGTGTTGCTTTAGCGCTCTGTTTTTTTGGTGCCATGCTGACAATCTCGAAGAGAATGAGCTGTGTGTCCATTACCCTTTAAATACTAATGACTGGGTATGACGCTTATGCGTTCGCATACGCGTGCGTACGGCCATTCGTCGGGCCGTGCGGAACCCGGAAACCGCTGGGGCATTACTTATCTGCTGCGGACAAGAAACAAGATGGCACCCACGATCTTCACCCGCCAACAACAAGAGCTGATTATGCACGTAAGTGTATTGTAAGGATGTAGATTTGTCATCTAAATGCATGCCTAGGCCTTAAGGAAGCGCAGGAAGAAACGTATTTAAACTCCAAACAGAAGTTAGTGCGCACATGTGCAAACCAAGTCACTTGCATCTAGAAGGATAGTTTCAGGCTAGAAATGTGTTTGGGAATGTCATTTAGTCAACTGATCTAATTGTGACAGATATTTGTATGTAGTTGGATCTAACAACTATTTTTTTTTTGTGTTTTATAGACCATGCTTTAGCGCAGGTACGACTACCTGCCCAACGCCTTCGAGAAGAGGACCGTCGCCCTGGAGATCATTGCTCGGATCCAACAGGAGACGGACACCACCTTCACCCATACACAGATCATGCAGCACTGGTCGGACCTGAAACAACTCCACATGCCCCGGGTGCAGCGATTTTTTGGTCTCCATTTCCCAAATAAGTACATAGCGATTGCATGGTAGATGTAACTAATGCAGAAGGTAGGCCTTTATTTATAAACGCTTTTCTTTTCTAGTGTTGGAAATGGAGTACCGAATCAGACACACCCGGAGGCGTACAGACCAGCCAGTGCTACATTAATCTGCAGCAGCAAGTGAAGGTGGTGGATCTCCAGGGCCAAGTTCCTACTCCTCTGTAGTGGCCCCAGACCAGCCCCTGGACCTTTCTACAGAGGAGGGGCGTCACAGCGTGGGCAAGGAGTCGGCCCAAGCGACGGAGCCATTAGCCTCTGGTTTGTGACTCTTCATGTAACCGCACACACATACATGCTATTAAAACCAAAGCTGATTCCCTTAATCTCTTTTTCTAGATGAATATGTAGCGGGTGAAGGATCTGTGGAAGAGACTGCTGCAGATCAGGCCCAGGAGGCACATGGAGAAGGTGGGTGATGTCACACACACATTCTAAGTGTAATTTGCTTAATGTTGAATCAGACATTAGAAGTGACCCTATTTTACATGTCTCTACAGCCTCAACTCCCCAGCAGTGGCAGGCCCCAGAGCGGAGGGTGGTCCCCGAAGCAGAGGTCACCCACCAACGAAGTAAGTTGTAATGTTAATTTTTGAAGTATGTGGGAAATGACATCATCACCAATTCACCTAAATCCATTGTCAAGGCCATTACCATAATGACATATGGCCGCTTCCTTTTAGTAATTCCTTAGCATAATGACATATGGCCTCTTCCTTTTAGTAATTTCTTAGCATAATGACATATGGCTTCTTCCTTTTAGTAATTTCTTAGCATAATGACATATGGCCTCTTCCTTTTAATAATTCCTTAGCATAATGACATATGGCCTCTTCCTTTTAGTAATTTCTTAGCATAATGACATATGACCTCTTCCTTTTAGTAAAACCTTAGCATAATGACATATGGCCTCATGAGTTAGCTTGCAACCTAATAAACATTCCATCCACAGCTGTTAAACATGTATTTGACGAAAAATATTGGCAAAAGATTGGCACAACTCACGGCCACGGTGTTTCAGTTGGTGGGCGAGATGCAGGAGCTTCGCGAATCGTTGGGGACCACAGATGAAGATTAATTATCTGGGGCCTTCCATTGCTTTGTATATAGTTTTTATTTTTTGGTTTTAATTATTTTAATATTTTAAACATTTTAAATTTTTATTAAAAAAAACACAAAACATTTGTGGATGTAAATTTTTTTTTTTTTAAAGGCACAAAAAATGCCATTTCTTAGTAAACAAAAAACACAAAAAAAGTTGTTTCTGTGTCATTTTCTTTTCTACATACATTCATTAAGGGTTGGTTACAACAAAACGAAGGAAAAACACAATATTTAGATATGAAGAATCGCCAGACCGCGATGTGATTAAGGTAAGCATTAGGTGCGGGAAATGGAAGAATATACTGACCGCGAAGTGATTAGGTAAGCATTAGGTGCGGGAAATGGAAGAAGAATGACACCGCAAAGTGATTAAGGTAAGCTTTAGGTGCGGGAAATGGAAGAAGAATGAGACCACAAAGTGATTAAGGTAAGCATTAGGTTCGGGAAATGGAAGAAGAATGAGACCGCGAAGTGATTAAGGTAAGCATTAGGTGCGGGAAATGGAAGAAGAATGACACCGCAAAGTAATTAAGGTAAGCTTTAGGTGCTGGAAATGGAAGAAGAATGAGACTGTGAAGAGATTTAGGTAAGCATTAGGTGCAGGAAATGGAAGAAGAATGACACCGCAAAGTGATTAAGGTAAGCATTAGGTGCGGGAAATGGAAGAAGAATGAGACCGCGAAGTGATTAGGTAAGCATTAGGTGCAGGAAATGGAAGAAGAATGACACCGCAAAGTGATGTGATTTAGCTAAGCATTGTAGCAGAAGTGAGTGAACAAAATATGTAGACGAGCACATTAATGAGTTAATTTTGTAGTGCGCAGGCGTAAGGTCGTAACGATTTTCGTCTGGACGATTATTTATTGTAAAAGGAAAACAGAATCTAATGGGAAACGTAAATGATTTGTTCGAGGAGACGATGGAAAAAGGCCAAAAACGAAAGCCTACATTGTTTCATGAGTAACATAATCGGAAAACGAATGCTGACAAATTCTTGTTGGCGTACGAACAGACGAAGACTTTACTGAAGGCTTGTAATGCATGCTTAGAATCGCTCGTACACTCATACGCAAGCGGGGGAAAAAAAAAAAAAACAGATCGACACAAAAACGAAAATCTTTTTATGTCTCTCTGAATCAACGCTCTGGTCCTGTAGGTCTAAATCCCACAGAGCACAATGTGCAGAACTGGACTGTTTCATGTCGATAATTAATATTACACATTCATTTGTACAGAACTTGCATTGTGACTTGTGATTTTTTGTGGCTTATTTTGGTTCCAAATGTGTAATTTGGACAACAAATAAAGCACAGCCTAAACGCAATGTAAATTTGTCCCCAGCAGTGATTTCTTGTAACTGTAATGATGAAATGCTGACCTGTGCTGGAAAAATACAGCACCAATCTTTACAAGGAGGGAAAAAAATCATAAATACGCTGTGCAGCGCCAAAAAGCCGGCTGTAAAAAGTGATGTTTACTGATGCTGGAATAATCGGCAGTCAGGTCCAAAAGGCGCTGACGTAGGCCGCCCAATACATACTGCAACAATCAAAGCTAATTAGTTAGCACCCGACGCTGTGACTTTTAGTGCCATTGTAGTCCGCAGCCCAGCGCCAGAAAAATGCCAGCACTCCAAAACTGCCGCCGGTTAAATGGTGCACATCATAAATAAGGTCCTAGGATGCTATCAACACATAGATACTAGTGAGATACTAGTGAGATCATTTACTTTTATTTGCATATAAAGTACATAAATACACATAGAATGTATGCATATTCATGATCTGTTAAAACTGTTAAAACAAAGTGTAAGAGATATTTTTTTTTGGCTATAGTACCAATGCGTGCAAGTGAACTGTGCGCGAAACATAGAGGCTGATTCATTACTAATGCCAGGTATCGGCAGATGAGCGTCTGTATAGCAGCGCATAGAGCGACCACTAGTATACGCTGTAAGTGGGTATCAGGCGCTGTAACAGAGGGCCTCAGTCGCTGTAGTAACCTGGCCCGCATTGATGAATGTGATGTATGTTGAGCTCTGTAATACCAGTACAGCTCTGCAGGGAGCAAGAGGTAGCGCCAGCTCATTCCGTCCGACTCTCAGCAACTCACACCATACTTACTACATACAAAAAAAAAACAACATGTTTAAACAGAAGAAAAGAACAGATATAAATAAATAAGACGCTGGCTATTAGCATTCGGAGTGGGGATTCACTATCAGATGATCCATTCTTCATTTTTTCAAACTCCCTAACTAGAAAAGGAAATAGAAGATGTTCTATAGCCTGTGATGAAGGTTAAAACAAGCTGATGTGCATCATTGATCATTGCATTGCTACAGTAACAGGTTTCCAGAGACACTATTTATCACCGCTGTCTCTGGTATTGTAATTGTGCCGCTCTGTAAGGATAAGAGTAGCCATCAATCTTGAAGGGTCAAAGGAATTTCTAAGACCACTTGAACACACTGCAGGGAGATGGAACATCTCAGATTAATATAATTTATTTGTGACAGTGCACGATGTTGCGAAATACATATATATATTTATATATATATATATATATATATATATATATATATATATATATATATATATATATATAATAGTAGATTGCAGATAGTTAGCAGAAGGTAAAATGTTCTAAGGCATGCTCAGAATGGTCTAAATATTCGAATGACTCATTTGAAGACTCATTACAAAGTACAAATTGAAAGGTAAATGATGGGACACCTCGGGGGTGATTGTGAATAGCACACAAAGATAATATTGTACAAAATGTTAAAAATGTGGCATAAAAGAGAACATTTCATTTTACGTCAGACCTTTAACCCCTAGCTGTCAATGGCATATTGCTGTTGTAACCATTGAGGGCCTTTATGATGTGCGGCATTTATCATCTTTCTGGTGGCCATAGCGCCAGTTTCGAAGCGCCATCATTTTTGTCTTATCTGGCGCTGTGGACTACATTGGCGTTAGCAGTCTCTGCACAGGACGTTAACTAATTAGCTTTTATTGTTGCAATAGGTATTGGCCGGCCTATGTCAGCGCCTGTTGGATCCGCTGCTGATTATCCCAGGTCACATTATAGTTGATGTCCAAATTACACATTGTTAAGCAAAATAAGCCATTAAAATCAATTTAAATAACCCCCTAAAAAATACATTTTGGCCCATCTAGGTCCTTCATTTCCATTATTGACAAGTCACAATGCAAGTTCTGTACAAATAAATGTGTGCAATATTAATTATAAGCATTAAACATTTCAATCCAGTTCTGCCTATTGTGCCCTATATACAACTGACACTGCTTCAGCCAAAGCACCCGTTAAAAAGGATGCTAGCTGGCACCCGCATAGGCGCTGCTTTTTTGTTATTTCTTAAATCAGATGTGCCACTGAGGCCAAATTGACGCTGTGTGGTGCCGATGCTTCATTAATAGGGCTCCACGACCCACGTGTAAGTAGCCATATGGATACCTTGCCTTTTGTCAGACCACAACTCCCAATCTCCGCCTCTGATTCTGCCATTAGTTAGGCCCCTGTTAGAGCCAAGCTTTTACCTGTCCGCACTCTTCAGAGTATCAAAACATCTTTGCGGAAACACAGACTAAGACGTCTAGGGGCCCGCGCCTCTTATGCCTTGCGGCGGCGTATTGCAGTTCGCTGTGGTCAGCGAAAGAGTTAACTCAGAGGTTCTGTCTGGCTCACTGGGAGTAGAGTGTCAATTAAGCAACTGCTGTGCAGCCCGGCCTTCCATCTTCTCATTGGTCAGCAGTCACATAAAGCCGTCCAGGCTTCAGCACACACTGCCTGTGATAGCATCTAGCTTGTGGTATGGTATGCTTAGTTTATTTCCTGCTGACCGGATTTGTTTGCCTTGCATCTCGACTACGCTTTTTGCCTCACCCTTTGGATACTGCGACCCTCTGATTACGGCCTTGACCTCTGGTTTTCCCGGGACTTCGGCTTCGTTTACTCCTTTTGTCAAGACACTGGTAGGACTGATAAACTGTTGCAGACCCGGCCGATCTCTGACATCCCCTGTGTACTGTTGTACATCAGCCTTCGGCTTCGTTTACTCCTTTTGTCAAGACACTGGTAGGACTGATAAACTGTTGCAGACCCGGCCGATCTCTGACATCCCCTGTGTACTGTTGTACATCAGCCTTTGTGGCCTCAGGTGCCATCCTTTGTGCCCTTAAGTCCTGGGGGCAACCTTGTTCGGGCAGGCGTGTAATGTCTCCCGGCAAACTGACTATAGGTGAAGACGTCGGTGTTAGATTGGGGGTTGGCATCTGAACGAAGGTTGGTGATCATCTGGGCATTACAGCCCCTGTTTGCCATGGAGCACTATACACCAACCTGGAAATGGTTGCCCTCAGGTTTAAGGCTCTTTTCACACTGGGACATTTAATTTCTGATTGCCATCCCGCAATTGCTAGTCAAACATGAGCCATAATAACCTAGAGGCCCCTTTCAAATATACCATTGCATTTTGGCCGCAATTGCAAAAGTCTTTCTGCAGCATTTTTCAAGTCATTTTCCAGCAAAGATGTAAAGTTCTCCAACAACTAGATCGCTCGATGCCCCCTTTAAGAAAAAAATATTAGGCTTATAAACATTAAAAAATATACTGATCCTTGAAAAGTGGATGTGGCCAGCCTTCCTGTAGAAAGCATTCTGAGTGCTTGGATGCCTTTTATATTATTATGCAAATTATCGTACCACTAGTACGGTGTTAATCCTCTCACTGCTGTGTGCCCACAGACACAGACCTAGGAAGGAGGAGGGAGGTGATTGACAGAGAGCGTGGGAGCCCGGTAAGAATGTGAATGAATGGAGTGGGGGTCCCGTCAGAAATCCAGGCTTTCATTGGTGGACAGGATTGTGAGGGGAGGCACCAGTGAGAGAGGAAGGTGCCCAAGGGGCAGTCGTGGTCTACAGGTAAAGCAGTGGCCTTGTGATTAGAGGAAAAGGCACCTAACCCCTCCAACTGCTCCCTGGGTGCCCTAATTAGAGCAGCCCACTGTAGCCCTCACACACCTGGTGTTTGATGAGGGCGGCAGGGAGCAGGTGCTTCTGGGCTGAAGGTGCTCAAAGTGTGTGGGTGGAGTGCTGGGGCTCTACCAAAGGGGATGTTAGTAGTCACTGTGCCGCTCATAAAGATGATAGACAGTAGATAAAGACAGTACAATGGATAAAAGCAGAATTCCTCTTTATTGATTCCAACGGTAGACATCGAAACATGGCACAGGTTCATACATCAGTTCGGTTACACTTCCTCCTGTCCCATCCACATCTAAAGGATCAACCAGCAGCCCTTACTCCCCTAGGAGGACTCCCAGGACTTCCTTCCCTAATGCTAGATCTCTATCAGTAGAAGGAATAGAAGGAATCCCTGCTTGGGCAGAAGGAATCCCTGCTCTGAGCACCGTATGGGCAGCACTGTGTTAGCCAGGACCTCGGAGGAGAGAGATTTAGGGATACTGATTACTGATAGCTGCAAGATGATTGGACAGTGTAGCCAGGCAGTGGGAAAAGCAAGCAGGAAGCTTGGCTGCATAGCTCGAGGCATCACCAGTAGGAAGAGGGAGGTTGTGATGCCGCTGTATAGAGCCCTGGTAAGGCCACAGCTAGAATACTGTGTGCAGTTCTGGAGACCTTACCTGCAAAAAGACATTATTCAAATAGAACGTGTCCAAAGGCCGGCAACAAAAATGGTGGAAGGACTTAAAACTTAAAACTTATCAGGAGAGACTTAAAGAACTTAAAGTGGACCAACACCCAGGATTTTCACTTTCTGGGGGGTTTCACACCGCGGGGCGATCGGGGTGCCCCGCGGTGTGAAACCCCCCAGAAAGCCCCTAAAATCTTACCTTATCGGCGACGACAAGCGCCGGATAAGCCGCCGCCTCTCGCGCGTCCCTCTTACAGGGCGCGCGCCGGCCGTTCGTGAATGGGTGCGCGTCCTGCTAGAGGGACGCATGGGAGGTGGTGGCTTATCCGGCGCTTGTCCGTCGCCGATAAGGTACGATTTTAGGGGCTTTCTATGGGGGTTTCACACAGCGGGGCATCCCGATTACGGATGCCCCGCGGGGAGGGAGCTGATCGGCCCGTGAATCTTATAGATTACCGGGCCGATCAGGGGTGGGTGTTGGTCCACTTTAATTTGTACAGTCTGGAGGAAAGAAGGGAGAGGGGGGGACATGATTGAGACCTTTAAATATGTGAAAGGATTGAATAAGGTTCAGGAGGGAAGTGTTTTTAAGAAGAAACTTAATGATAGAACAAGGGGGCACAACCTGAAGCTAGTCGGGGGGAAGATCAGGAGCAATTTTAGAAAATATTATTTTACAGAAAGAGTAGTAGATGCCGGGAACAAGCTTCCAGCAGATGTAGTTGAAAAATCGTCAGTCACTGAATTTAAACCTGCCTGGGATAAGCACACATCTATCCTAAGATAAAGAGAACATACAGTATATACATAAGGGCAGACTAGATGGACCGTATGGTCTCCTTCTGCCGTCACCCTTCTATGTTTCTATCACACTCTCTCTGACAGGAGCTGGTCTCACATCTGCTCCTCAACAATTCAAGTGGTTTAGAACTGTGGTCTAGAACCCTAGTACAGGGTCTCTCTTCCCCACATAACCTCTTGCCACCCTTCCATCACATGTTCGCTCACATGCCATACACATGATAGGTTGCTCCCTCCGACCAATCACCATCCTCCTGGCTGTCACCATGTTTCTACCAAGCATTCTGCCATGACTATTAACTCTTTATACCCTACCCTCTAGAACAGTCTCCATTCAAGTCCACAGCCCAAAGATTGTCCATGGCTTAGTCTCCCTTCTGCCATCTTGAGTCCAATTAAGGGCACTACAACCACTATACACCTCTATGGCTAGAAACCATAAAGGGTTCAATGTCTGTCTTGTTAACTCTATGTATATGGGTTTCTTATTAAGTAACTGACATATACCCATCTACACCCAGGCCCCCACACCACCGCTCCAGCGATGTGTATACTCACTGCACTGAGGGCATAATGGACCCTTGTAACAGAAGCAGGAGGCCAGATGCTTAATCCCAAATCTTTTCATCTTTCTGGCAAATCTGTTTAAAAAGTCATTTGTGATTCCATTCCATTGAACGTAAAAAGCTCCTCATCGTGGTGACAACGCATTTGCGATAATAATTCTACCACAGTAGATCGATCAGGTGTAAACCCTCTTATAATAAGATCCAAAGCTGCTTAAAAGCTGCAGTCTGAACTTCCAAGGCATGGGGCATAAAATGCGGAGGCTGATTTAATACTAGGGCCACGTATTGCCATGTAAGCGCCTGTATAGCGGCGCTTACAGCGTCCGCTAGTAGATGCTGTAATCGGGTGTCGGGCGCTATAACCTAGCTTAGCAGGTGGACAAGTGACACTGTATTATCCTGTCCAGCATTGATAAATGGAATGTCTGCAGAGTGCTGTAGAAGCCTCTCCCTGATTCACTGCAGATCCAATCGCAAACGCTAGGTGGTGTTCCAAGGTCGTAGTACCCAAGACTACGCTACATTTAACAGGACAACGCTGCAGCGAGCGATAGGTAGCACTCGGTGCTGAAGCCCGTATTCATGAAAAAACTACACACACCCAGCGGCAGCGCTTTAAAACTGGGCGCTCTAGCATAAAACGGCAGACGCTGGGTGAAAAAAGTCTGTTTCTAAACACATATACACCAGCACCAGAGCGAAAACATATGGAATGACATTGTTATAACACTGTGACAATGAAGCTGCAATGCCAGACCTGAACATACAATTCTGCATAAATAAATAATAAAAAAAAAAAACAATTAAAGTGTTCCCGGGTAGGAGAGGCCACACAATAATTTGAGCCAAAAATGTTAAAGTTTACTATAGCAACACGCTATTTAAACACAACTAAATGAAACACCATTGAAGTGTATGGGAGAGTGACACTGAGCGACAGGTAATACATGGCGCTCTGGAAGCTAGAGCGCCGGCGCTATACACTGGGCCACCGCTAGTAATACATGTGACGCTACATGACGCTATTAGAGGCGCTCACCAGATTGGCTTTCTTAAATGTGGTTTTCACATACAACGCCCAGCGTTCACCCGACGCTACGTGGAACTACCTGACGCTAGCGTTTCTTAAATAACCCCCAAAGAGACGGGGACAGTTGTTCCCACAATGAGCTAGAATTTAAGAGATTAAGCTAAGGGTTTAGAGTTGGGCCAGGCCAAGGTCAGTGTAGGTAGCAAGCTGGGATAGTTGGAAGACGCAGATCATTAGCAGTTACAAAAACACCAGAGCGCAATAGCAATAGCCATCACAGGCAAGGATCTCAGGATGTCCCAGCATGCTTTATTCAATCATAGTTACTTAGGCCCTAATTTATGAAGGAATAGCGACAGGTAGCGACTGGTGAGCGGCCGGTAATGACGGGCCCCGCCACGAGAACGCCGGCTCCCCACCACAATCACACATTTATCAAGCCAATCCTGCTTAGCGACTGAGATAGCGCCATATAGCCACTCATTCATCATTATTCCAGCCTCAGCCCACAGTGCCAGCGTCCGAACTTGAACAGCGACAGGTATGACCTCTCGCTACCTGGCGCTCTCCAATGCATTTCAATGGAACAATCTTTAAATATTAATAATTAATTAATGTGTTTTTTTTTTTATGTGAAAAATTCTGTGACCACTTCTGCCAAAATGTACAGAATTGATATTACAGGTCTGATATTAATGTATTCATATTACAAAATTATTAAAAAAACTTGTTTTTTTTGGTTTCCAATAATATGGTTGTTTAGGGGTTAAAAAACTACTTTTAACTCATTGCCGCCAGCGCTCTGGGGTTTAAACATGCATTTTACAGAGCGAGAATTTTTGGATTGAATATGGTGGGAGCCGGTCGCTAGGGCAAGTCGCTGTCATGCGCTCCCATACAGCGCGGAACCTGTCAAATAGCGACTCCTCACCCAATATTCAACATTACGGCAAACCGACTGAGTCGCTATCAACTACCGAACAACGGCCAAGCACAGCGACTACTAGCGGGCGCTCTGAAAATGCCGCTACAGATGCTCAACTGTCGCTACCCGCCGCTATTAATGAATCGGCCTCATAGTTAATACGGTTGAAAATAGACATATGTCCATCAAGTTCAACCAAGGATGTAAGGGAAGTTATTTTTTATTTTATTTTATAGGGGAAGCTATTTATTTACATTTTTAATTGTTTTTTATTTTTTTACTGATAACCGCTAATAGTAACTGTTAATGTTATTTTCTTCTAAAAAAGCATCTAATCCTTTTTTGAAGCTGTCGGCGGTTGATGCTGTAACAAGCTTCTGTGGGAGGCTATTCCATAGATTTATAGTTCTTATGGTAAGAAAATGATTGTCGTTGCCAGAGACTAAATTTCTTTCTTCCAATCAAAGGCAGTGCCCCCTTGTCTTTAGAGAGGATTTTTACCTGAAATAGTGTTCCCCCATATTTCTTGTATGGGCCATTTATATATTTATACAAGGTAATCATGTCCCCCCTCAGCCATCTCCTCTCAAGACTAAACAGATTTAATTCTCGTAATCTTTCCTCATGACTAGGATCCTTCATTCCCCTTTTGGTTTGGTGGCTCTCCTCTGCACCCTTTCCATAGTCAGAGCGTCCTTTCTATGAACGGGTGCCCAGAACTGGACGGCATATTCCAGGTGAGGGCGCACCAATGCCTTGTAAAGGGGCAAAATTACATCTCTATCCCGTGATTCCAGGCCTCTATTAATGTATGATAATATCTTGGTGGCCTTGGAAGCAGCTGCTTGGCATTGCATGCTGTTATCACTGACCAATCACCTGACTGATCACTGACCAATCACCTTGGGCCATCTGGACACCATCTGGACATCAACAGCTAAAACACATCCTAAATGCACTGTAAAGTTTGTCCCCTTTGTCCCCAGCAATGATATCCTGTAACTGTAATGATGAAATGCCGACCAGCGGCAGAAAAATACAGATTGGCAAAAACAGCATCCCCAGCCCCACCAGAGAGGGAGGACCCCACAGTTTTTTTTTTTTCATTTTTAAGGGTTTAACCCTCTATAGTTAATTGCAAATAGCATTTTGAAAATCTCATAAAACACTCTTTCCACTTTGCGGAGTCTCCAGGTCAGGAACAGGTGTCTACTGATACATATGTGTTACCATTGTGAGAAAGCAATGGGGCTTTTACACACGACAAACACTTAGGCCCTTATTTAAGAAGGGATAGCGTCAGGTAGTGGCTGGTTAATGACAGGTAGCGACAGGTAGCGACTGGTGAACGCCGGACACGGCACGCAATTACACATTTATCAAGCAGAATCTGTTTAGCGACTGGGATAGCGCCATGTAGCGTCTGATTCATCATTTTCACAGCCTCAGCGAACAGCGCCAGCGGTCAGCCTTGCACAGTGCCAGGTATGACCTCTCGCTACCTGGCGCTCTCCCATACATTTCAATGGACGATCCTTTACTTCTCTTTAAACGGGTTTTTTTTCTGTGACCTCTTCTGGCATTGAAATAGCAGTTTTTTCATAATTTTTTAATTTTTTAAATATTTCCTCAGAAATGACATTACAGGTCTGGCATTAAAGTGTTCATGTTACAATGTTGTTACAATGTAATTCCATATGTTTTCGCTTTGTTACTAGTTGATAGATGCTTGAAAACAGACTTTAAACACACCGCCTCCTGCGCTCTGGGCTTCAAACAACTATTTTTCAGCGCCAGAGATTTGTGAGGCTGTTTTTTTGCTGAATATGGTGTGAGTTGGTCGCTATGAGCAGTCGCTAACATGCGCTCCCATACAGCGCTGTACTGGTCAAATAGCGACTCCTCACAATGTATTCACCATTACTGAACAGCGACTGAGTCGCTATAAAGTAGCAACTCACGGCCGAGCACTGCGACTACTAGCGGGCGTTCTGAAAATGCCTGCTACAGACGCTCATCTGTCGCTACCTGCCGCTAATGATGAATCAGCCTCCCCGATGTTTGATTTATGGATTTGTGTGCACACCATGCGCATGTGTGCCTCGCACCAATTGCATGCACGCGAGGCAAGCGCAATATTCTTCTTTAGTCGTCTTCCCTGCCCATGCGCATCTGGATGGCTAAGCCCTTAACTGGTCTTGATGGCCGTCCATGTTTCTCCCCTTTCTTTACTGTTTCGCAGTTGGGAATTTGTCTCTCCAGCTTCTGTGTATTAGGCGATTCTCTATTCTATAAATCAAAGTGTATTCCTTGTCACCTGTGTTCTCCGTATTTTTAGGTGTCATGTTTTATTGAGGATATCCTGATTCCAGTTAACCTCCAGTGATGTTTGTCCCCATGTTTTTTCCCAGATGTTCTCTTTACCCCTCCCTCCCTGTTTTTTTTTTATATTACAGCTTATATAATTGCATATATAATTGAGCTACTAATGCTTTTTGTTTTATTTTATAAACTTTGTGGGCCCAAAAGAACTTTGTGGCTGACACTTTCATTGCTAAAAAAAAAACATGCCGGATGCTGTCTGCATGTGTTTTAAGAATGAAAAAAGCCTGTTAGTGATGTCGGCAGTTTACTCCAGATTTTTGCTAGAGGAAATTCACTCTGGAAATTGACACTTTTGCGCACGCTTTTCTGCCCTCAAAACACTTGCACTTGCAGAGAATTTCAGACGCAAGTGTCCGCATTGGCGCACGCCTGTGCACAAATTTCTGCCTTAACTAATGCACTTCAGATTTTGACGACCATAAATTAGGAGGAAGCGTGACTTGGTGCTCTGAAAAACGTCTGCAAATACACAGGCACACAACCATGAATCAAGCCTGATATGGTTTTCTTGAAGAATTTGCATTTAAAAAAATGCTACAAAAACTAAAAAAGTTGATTTTTTTCTCCATATATTTCACCCAAAATATGTCATGTTTTTTATTTCATGTTAAACCCAACACTCTGGAAAAAAAAAAACAATATATAATTTTCCTGGAAATTCCTGCAAAAATCACAGTTAAACAAACATAGCGCAAAAACTCCTGAAAATGACTGGCAACATAGGGTGACAAAAGCTCTACGTAGGCTTCCAGTTTAAGGGTTAAAGCGGAACAAAAACCCCTAAAGCCCGTTGTGGAATTAATGGGAGGTTGTTTGGGTTCTAAACTGTACCATGATTTCTAAGAACCCTTAATTCTTGATTAGATGGATTGTAGCCCACCCTTGGAACATGTTGCCTTGGACTCATGATTGTAATGACTAATTAGGACTACCCAGTAGACTGAGTTGGCTGGATGAAGACTCTACAAATGTATGACCTCAAGTGTTTTTTACTGGGCTGCTGTAGCAGAATGTCAATATTTCTAAATATAAACTCTTAGGGATGATTTCTCTTGTACGGTATAAATGTTTATTATGTAATTAGTGGCTTAATTGCTCAAGCACTTAAGCATTAGTTCATTAGAATTAAACCTTATATGTAATTAGTGGCTTAACAGCTTAATCATCGCTTAATTTGATTAATTGTATGGCTTTATAATGTACTTAAACCATATATAGTTGCATTTAAATTGGTAGTGGCTTATATATGGGGAGACTAATTTAAGACTAGCGCCACATATTACCATTTAAGCGTCTATGTAGCAGCGTTTAGAGCGTCTGCTACAAGCGGGTGTCTGGCGCTATAACCTAGCATAGCAGCTGGACAAGTGACGTTGCACTATCCTGTCCAGCATTGATGAATGCGATGTGTGCAGGGCGCTGTAGAAGCTTCTCCCTGATTCACTGCAGAGCCAATGGAGAAAGCTAGGTGGTGTCCTGAGGTCAAAGCGCCCAAGACTACTCTACATCTAACAATAGGAAAACGCAGCAGTGAGCGATAGGTAGCGGCAGTTAAGTGCTTCCGGCACTCAGCGCTAAAGCCCCTATTTAACCACTCACAACCAGCGTTGGCGCTCTAAAACTGAGCGCTCTAGCGACGAACGCCAGAAGCTATGTGATAAAAGTCTTTTTCTAAACACATATCCACCAGCACCAGAGTGAAAACATATGGAATGACATTGTTTTAACACTGTGGCAATGGCCGACCTGCACATACAATTCTGCATAAAATTTTTTTTTTAAAAACACAGTAAAAGTGTTTGGTTTCCGGGCAGGAGAGGCCACAATCATTTGAACCAAAAATTTAGAACATTACTATAGGAAAATGCAATTTATACACAACCGAATAAAACACCATTGAAATGTATGGGAGAGCGATACTGAGCGAAAGGTGTTACATACAGCGCCAACACTTTACACTGGGCCATCGCTAGTGATACATGTGACGCTACATGACGTTATTAGAAGCGCTCACCAGGTTGACTTTCATATATATGTGGTTTTCACATACTGCGCCTGGCGTTCACCTGATGCTACGTGGCATTAGTGTTTCTTAAAGTGGACCAACACCCACCGCTGATGGGCCCGGGAATATATAAGATTCCCGGGCCGATCAGCTCCCTGCCTGATCGGGGTGCCCTGCTGTGTGAAACCCCCCAGGACGCCCGCAAATCCTACCTGTTCCTCGTTCCAACGGCGCATGCGCGGGCCGCCTCCCGCGCATCCCTCTAGCATTCACAAACAGTGGGTGCGCTCCCTGTGAGAGGGACGCGCGAGAGGCGGCGGCAGTGGCGGCGGCGGGCGCTCTCACCTTGCCCGTCGACGAACCTCGCCAGGTGCCCGGGGAAGTGGACCAACACCCAGGATAGTGAAAATCCTGGGTGTTGGTCCACTTTAAATATCCCCCATAATCCAACAGCTCCAGACTGGACTAGTGCTCAGCAAATAGTGAACATTAGATAGAGAAGAATAGATTATGAAAGATTTATTTAGGGATTTTCCCCCCTGCAGTGACATCACTAGTCACATGTGGAGGATTTCACAGAGATTCTGGGATGCCAGAAGGAAGAAGGCGGGGTACCTGTCCCCCCACTACAGATGCCTTCTGGGCGGCTGCAATAGAAGAAGATGGCAGCCCACAAAACAATAGGGAGCCTACAACACGGAGGACCTGCAGAGAGCACACGGTTCGGTGGGGGACAGGTGAAAAAAAGAAGCATTTGTATTCTTTTTTTTTTTGCTACCACAGCCACCTCCTCCTATACTGGGTCTACCATCACAATAGGGCCCAAAATCTCGGACTCGGAATCAGTCATCAGGAAAAGGGTGGATCAGTGGATGAGATTTGCTAGTACATCAAAACCAGGGGAGAGGTAATGGCCAAGGTCTAACAGAAGCTGGGAATAGTAGCCATGGTAAAGGTGTAGCCACGTAAAAAGGGGCTACAGCAATAGTTAGGCCCTTATTTATGAAGGAATAGCGACAGGTAGCGACTGGTGAGCGGCCGGTAATGACGGGCCCCGCCACGAGAACGCCGGCTCCCCACCACAATCACACATTTATCAAGCCAATCCTGCTTAGCGACTGAGATAGCGCCATATAGCGACTCATTCACCATTATTCCAGCCTCAGCCCACAGCGCCCGACCTTGAACAGCGACAGGTATGACCTCTTGCTACCTGGCGCGCTCCAATGCATTTCAATGGAAAAATCTTTAAATATTAATAATTAATTGTTATTTTTTTTTTAAATTTGAAAAATTCTGTGACCACTTCTGCCATATTAGATAAGTCTGATATTAATGTATTCATATTACTAAATTATTAAAAAAACTTGTTTTTTTTGGTTTCCAAAAATATGGTGGTTTGGGTGTTAAAAAGCTACTTTTAACCCATCGCCGCCAGCGCTCTGGGGTTTAAACATGCATTTTACAGCGCGATAATTTTTTTTGCGTGATTTTTTAATGAATATGGTGGGAGCCGGTCGCTAGGGCCAGTCGCTATCATGCGCTCCCATACAGCGCGGAACCTGTCACATAGCGACTCCTCACCCAATATTCAACATTACGGCAAACCGACTGAGTCGCTATCAACTACCGAACAACAGCCAAGCACAGCGACTACTAGCGGGCGCTCTGAAAATGCCGCTACAGTCGCTCAACTGTCGCTACCTGCCGCTATTAATGAATCGGCCTCCCCGTGTTCAGGTTATTAGTTGTCATTAGGAATCACTATTTCCTATGGAATGGAATTTAGGGATAAGGAAAGTTATAAAAATAGACACTAGATGGCAGTGAGTAATTCAGTCTCATAGAAATAGCAGCCCCATAGCCTTTTACAGCTAAACAACTATTTCTGAAGGTGTGTATTTTTTTGGTGCGTAAAAGATGACCTCAAGGTGCTAAACTGATTTAGTATTTTTTATATTTTTTTCCTATGCTACAAAATACATTTTTTTATGGAAGCTGTTCTCGCTCTCTGCAATCTGCTGCTACGTACACCAACGTACACCAACGTACACCAAGGCTGTGCACAAAGAAGAGAGAAGTGAGCAGCAGTGTTCAGAGTCTAGAAAAAGAACATAAGCCCAGTGGTGCCGGAACAAAACCCATCAGTTGCTGGTCTGGAATCTAAACTATTCCAGGGTCGGCCGTTGCCTTTCCCCTAGGGCATCCTGATTTGGAATGCATGTAACAAAACCCGGGAAAGTCAAATTTCCAGGTTTTGTTCCACTTTAAGTACACCTCACCTATACCACACCTC
Organism: Gastrophryne carolinensis; assembly: GCA_027917425.1. Taxonomy (NCBI): domain Eukaryota; kingdom Metazoa; phylum Chordata; class Amphibia; order Anura; family Microhylidae; genus Gastrophryne; species Gastrophryne carolinensis. The sequence continues at coordinate 615,569,061 of CM051234.1, read as the reverse complement.
TTCAAGTGACGCTGACCCTAATTCCAAGGACTCCCCTCACTCCTCACCCACCCCCCACCACTGGCCTGGAAGAGGTGACTAATAGAGGCAAATGAGGAACTAAGAGGCCGATTCATTAATAGCGGCAGGTAGCGACAGTAGCGGCATTTTCAGAGCGCCCGCTAGTAGTCGCTGTGCTTAGCCGTTGTTCGGTAGTTGATAGCGGCTCATTTGGTTTGCCGTAATGTTGAATATTGGGTGAGGAGTCGCTATTTGACAGGTTCCGCGCTGTATGGGAGCGCATGATAGCGGCTGGCCCTAGCGACCGGCTCCCACCATATTCATTAAAAAATCACGCTCAAAAAATTCTCGCGCTGTAAAATGCATGTTTAAACCCCAGAGCGCTGGCGGCGATGGGTTAAAAGTAGTGTTTTAACCCCAAAACCACCATATTTTTGGAAACCCCCAATTAACTGTTTTTTAAATAATTTAGTAATATGAATACATTAATATCAGACCTGTAATATCAATTCTGTACAATTTATTTTTTTTATTTTTTTCCCCCCCAAAAAAATAATCTAAAATGCCAGAAGTGGTCACAGAATTTTTCACATTAAAAAAAAAAAATAATAACAATTAATTATTAATATTTAAAGATTGTTCCATTGAAATGCATTGGAGAGCGCCAGGTAGCGAGAGGTCATACCTGTCGCTGTTCAAGGTCGGACGCTGGCGCTGTGGGCTGAGGCTGGAATAATGATGAATGAGTGGCTATATGGCGCTATCTCAGTCGCTAAGCAGGATCGGCTTGATAAATGTGTGATTGTGGTGGGGAGCCGGCGTTCTCGTGGCGGGGCCCGTCATTACCGGCCGCTCACCAGTCGCTACCTGTCGCTATTCCTTCATAAATAAGGGCCTTATACTTTATTTGACTATTTGTATGCAGAATTGTCATTACAAGTCTGGCACTAAAGTGTTAATGTCACAGTGTTAAATCAATGTCATTCATGTGTTTAGTACTGGTGAACATGTGTTCAAAAACAGATTTTAATCACACAGCGTCTAGCGCTCTATGCTTGAGCGCCCAGTTTTAGAGCGCCGACGCTGTGTGTGTGTGTGTAGTTTTTTTCTTACATATGGTGTAGCACTGAGCTGGTGCGATCCATCGCTCGCTGCAGCGTTATACTGTTGTTAGAGCGCCCAACACACATCAAATTCATCAATGCTGGCCAGGTTACTACAGCGACTGCAACACGGGGTTACAGCGCCGCCATACAGACTCTCATCTGGCAATACCTGGCGCTAGTAGTGAATCAGCCCCCACATCTACATTCAAGAACATAGCAAAGCATAGGATGTGCAGGCTGTGCTTCTCTGGCAGGTATTTCAGTTGTGTAGCTGTCCTTTTGGTTTTTGAATGTAACACAATGAAGAGAAGTATCCATTTGTGAGATAAAGCACAGAGGAAGGAAGGATAAATATAGACAGTAAAGTAGCATTTTGGAACCGCTTGTTTTGATGTCACAGTGAAGTTGTTCTGCACTAATTGGCATGATTAAGAACCGAGTCTTTAATTTGGCTGCCCTGTATTTTTCCAGGCTTAAAAGCAGCATATATTAAATGTTAATATGACAGATGGCTAATTAAAGAGAGCCTATCATAGATCATGAATCATCCTTCTATTATCCTGATGATTTTGAGCAGAGATGACCTAATGGCCTCCATCAAAATTCAGAAGCGAGAACATTTTTAACCTTACATAACTTTTTCTCCAAATGATTCTGAATAGAGATGAGCGAACCGGTTCGGACGAACCGGAATTAGCTCCGAATTTCGGGGAAAATTCGATTCGGCACGAACCCGAATTTTTTTTGGTTCGTGCAGATCGAATTTTCCCTGAAATAAAAAAAAAAAATGCCGGCATGGTGGGAGCGGGCAGGCCGGCTACGCTGTCAGCGGGCGGCGGAAGCATTTGTTTAAAAAGCAAACACTTACCTGCATGGTCGGAGCGTGGAGGCCGGCGTCGCTCTCAGGCGCCCTCTGATGACGCGCACTCTGATGACGCGTCCTCTGATGACAGCTGAGAGCGGTGCCGGAGCGTGGAGGCCGGCGCCGCTCTCAGCTGTCATCAGAGGACGCGTCATCAGAGGGCGCCTGAGAGCGACGCCGGCCTCCACGCTCCGAGCATGCAGGTAAGTGTTTGCTTTTTAAACAAATGCCGGCATGGTGGGAGCGGACAGGCCGGCTGCGCTGTCAGCGGGCCGGCTTCCGTCGCCCGCTGACAGCGTAGCCGGCCTGCCCGCTCCCACCATGCCGGCATTTTTTTTTTTTCGGATGAGCGATTCGTAAAAGTTCGATTCGGGCGAACCCGAATTTCTTGGGGAAATTCGGCGAATCGCCCGAATCGAACTTTCAAGAAGTTCGCTCATCTCTAATTCTGAACACAGATGTATTCATCAAGAACACTGTGAAAAGTTCTAAAACATCTCAACGTGTGTTATCTGGTAGAGATACTGAACTAGACAGTTTGGTCGAATCCAAATCCTGGTAAGGTATATGGGAGAAAGCTGATCTATGTGGTTGTTTTTTCATCTTTTTAAAATAAAGTAAACCAAAACCCACTTGGTTCTTGCTCCTGGAGCATCCCAATTTGGGATGACCTGCTGTGCGAAACCCTCAGATTTCCCAGTAAAACTCACCTTTCTATGGTCCTACAGCACATGTGCAGGCTTTTGTCCAATCAAAGTGCTCCGTTGCACTCGTCAACTTCAGCTAAAACTCGGCTAATGATCGAATCTAACAGAGCCGAGCGCATCTGGCAGTCACACCCCTGCTAGCCTCTAACAGGGTGTGTGTCTGCACCCTAGAGTTATGACTTACGGCAGCCATGGCTCATGCCTGCCCCACTGGATTGGGGAGAAGGTAGGTTTAAAACAGCGGGCATCTTCAATCTGGATGCCTCAGGAGGAAGGGGATCAGTCAGCCCTGGAGACTTACAGACTCCAGGACCGCTTTTGGTCCATGACAAAGCTTCTAGGGCCCTGAGTATGGTACACCAGGCAAAGGGTCTTATACCCCTATTGCATGGGGGACACATTTCCAGCCCCTGACCTTGATGGCATACCAACCCCTATGCCTTTTAGAATAGGTTCAGTGCACTTCCAAGGGTGCCCCAGCCCCTACCCTTTAAACCAGTATAGGGGGTCTTTAAAAAAACTACTTAAGAAAAAAAAAAATATTTGGAACTCTCTGCTGCATCTTCATGGTTTCCCCTGCCGATGTCTTCCATGTTGATTGTTGCCTTCTTCCTGGTGTCTAGTGTCAGAAGGTGATGTAATGGAGGGGGGCCGAACATGTGTTTTTTAAATGTGCGAATGGTTAAAATGGCCATTGGGTTCCCAAGACTAGGAGACCGATTCATTAATAGCGCCAGGTAGCGACAGATGAGCGACAGTAGCGTTATTTTCACAGCGCACGCTAGTATTCGCTGTGCTTGGTCGTTGTTCGGCTGTTGACAGCGACCCCGTCGGTGTGCCGTAATGTTGAATACGGGGTTAGGAGTCGCTGTTTGACAGGTTCCGCGCTTTATGGGAGCGCATGACAGCGAATGGCCATAGCGAACGGCTCCCACCATATTCATTAACAAATCACGCTCAAAAAATTCTCGCGCTGTGAAATGCTTGTTTAAACCCCAGAGCGCTGGCGGCGATGAGTTAAAAGTAGTTTTTTAACCCCCAAACAACCATATTTTTTTTAAAATATGAATACATTAATATCAGACCTGTAATATCAATTCTGCACAATTTTTTTTTTTTTTACCTTAAAAAAAAATCTAACATTGCAGAAGTGGTCACAGAATTTTTGACATTTAAAAAAAAACAAAAAAAAAAAACATTAATAGCAATTAATTAAGAATATTTAAAGATTGCTCCATTGAAATGCATTGGAGAGCGCCAGGTAGCGAGAGGTCATACCTGTCGCTGTTCAAGGTCGCTCGCTGGCGCTGTGGGGTGAGGCTGGAATAATGATGAATGATTCGCTATCTGGCGCTCTGTCAGTCGCTAAGCAGGATCGGCTTGATAAATGTGTGATTGCGGAGGGGAGCCGGCGTTCTCGTGGCGGTGAGCGTCATTACTGTTCGCTCACCATTCGCTACCTGGCGCTATTCCTTGTTAAATAAGGGCCTAGTTCATAAAGTAGGGTGTGTCAAGCCACCAGCCTGTCAATACCAATGGCCCTGCTGATGGGAATGGGAGAAAATGCATTCACAAATGCCCGAAGGGCATGCGCCTTGCTAAAGGGCTCGTGCATGCGCCGTTGGACCGGGAAAGAGGGTGAGTTTCCAGATGACCTGGGGGTTTCACACAGTGAGGCTTCCTGATTCTGGATGCCTCAGGGGAGAGAATCTAGTGGCCCTGGTATCTTATAGATTCCAGGGCCGATGTCCGGTGGTTTTGGTCCACTTTTTTAGCATTGGCCAGGCAGATGAAGAAAGTTGGTCTTCGGCAGCCTACCTCCTCCTGCTGCTGTCAGTTTTGCGCACGGTGTCAAATAAAAAGGATTTAACGTTTCTCTTCCTTTGCCTACAGGCAGGCTGATTCATTACTAACGCCAGGTACCAGCAGATGAGCGCCTGTACTGTGGCGCTAAGAGCGACCGCTAGTGGTCGCTCTGATCAGCCGTGAGTCACTATTACAGAGAGCCTCAGTCGCTGTAGTAACATTGCCGACATTGATGAATTTGATGTGTGAGACACCAGTACAGAGATATATGGGAGCGAACGGTAGAGACTGGTCAGTGTGAGCGGTGCTCAAAATTGTGTCGCTGTACCCCAGAGCACCAGAAGCAGTGGGATTAAAGTCCGTTTTTGAACACATATTGACCATTAACAAAGCGAAAACACATGGAATGGCATTATTACATTGTGACATTAACACTTACCAGACCTGTAATGACAATTCTGCACAAAAAAATAAAAAATCAAAAAAGTTTTCAAAAATGTATTTAAATAGGCCAGGAGAGGTCACGCAATGATTTGATACAAAACAAAACAAAATTATCAAAAGAAACCCTGTTTAAAGAGAAGAAAAGTAACGTCCATTGAAATGTATGGGAGAGCGACAGGTAGCGACAGGTAATACCAGGCGCTCTGAAAGTCAGAGCGCCGCCGGGATCCGCTGAGCCGTCTGTGATGATGAATTGGTCGCGAGTCGCTCACCAGAATCGCCTTCATAAATGTGATATTGCGTGCCGGCGTTCACCTGCCACTACCTGTCGCTTTCAAGGCACTACCTGTCGCTATCCCTTGATGAATAAATCCCTATATCTCCCCTCACAATCCCATCCATCAATAGAAGCCTGGGATTTCAGACGGGGCCACTTTCCTCCTTCATCCCCATTCATACAACTCTGTAGCCTCCTCTCAATCACCTCCCTCCTCCTTAGGCTGCATGAAAAAAAAGAACAATGAAGGGAATGTGGGAAAAAGGATAAAGAAACCTGGAAGAGAAAGAATGATGGAGAAAAAGAGAAAACAATGGAAGGAATGTGAAAAAACAGAGGCAATAGAAATGTGGACGAGAGAAAACAATGGGTTAAAATTGAGTTTGACAGAGGCAATGTGAAAGAGAGGTTTTGCTAAAACAGGCAGGCTGATTCATCATTAGCGGCAGGTAGCGACAGATGAGCGTCTGTAGCGGCATTTTCAGAGCGTCCGCCAGTAGTCGCAGTGCTCTGGGCCGTGAGTCGCTACTTTATAGTGACTCAGTCGCTGTTCAGTAATGGTGAATACATTGTGAGGAGTCGCTATTTGACCAGTACAGCGCTGTATGGGAGCGCATGTTAGCGACTGCTCATAGCGACCGACTCACACCATATTCAGGAAAAAAACAGCCTCACAAATCTCTGGCACTGAAAAATATTTGTTTGAAGCCCAGAGCGCAGGAGGCGGTGTGTTTAAAGTCTGTTTTCAAGCATCTATCAACTAGTAACAAAGCGAAAACATACGGAATTACATTGTAACAACATTGTAACATGAACACTTTAATGGCAGACCTGTAATGTCATTTTTGAGGAAATATTTAAAAAAATGAAAAAATTATGAAAAAACTGCTTTTTCAATGCCAGAAGAGGTCACAGAATTATTTGTGATTTTTTTGGGGAAAAAAAAAAAAAACATTTAAAGAGAAGAAAAGGATCGTCCATTGAAATGTATGGGAGAGCGTCAGGTAGCGAGAGGTCATACCTGGCGCTGTGCAAGGCTGAACGCTGGCGCTGTTCGCTGAGGCTGTGAATATGATGAATCAGACGCTACATGGCGCTATCCCAGTCGCTAAACAGATTCTGCTTGATAAATGTGTAATTGCGTGCCGTGTCCGGCGTTGACCAGTCGCTATCTGTCGCTACCTCTCATTAACCAGGCGCTACCTGACGCTATCCTTTCTTAAATAAGGGCCTAAGGATCAGTGGAAAGCGGCAGGTCTGGTGCACCCTGCGGTGCCCCTGGGATGACTGCACCCTGTGCAGGTGCCCCATCTGCACACCCTAAAAGCCAGCCCCACCTTGCAGTGCCTATCACAGGAAAGCTGTCATTTGCATAAGGGTTGGAAGGTGAGGAATAAAGGGGCGGGACATTTTATTTAGGAGTAAAACACGTTTTCAGGGGGAAAAATAAAAAAAAACATTGTGAAATTATAGTAAGCAGAGGTCAGAGCAGGAAGCCAATAATCACTTCTTTAAATTCTTTGTTGCTGTTTTTCAGCTGAACACCGTATTGCGACATAGCTCCGCCGTAGGGTGTAGATGAGAACATAACAAATTAGGTCGAAATATTCCACGCAGGTAGGTGTGCGAAATATTTCATAGAGGTTATACAGTTGCCAAAATTCTTGCACAACCCCAAGAAAACCTGTTTGCCAAAGGCCCCGAGCACAAAAGTTAACCTTTACATAAAAATTATTTATATATATATTCTACAAAATAAAAAGATGCAGAATAATAATAGAATAGGTGAAATATTACTCACATAAAAGGAGAGGCGGATTGGCCTGGACCAATGCCTTAATGAGAAAGAAAAGAGTACACAATTGTTTATATTTAAGTACAATATTGTATTTAGGAGCTGGTCTTAACCCTTTAAGTGCCAGCCTACCTAGAGTTTTTGTCACCCATTGCCAGACCATTTTTTTCACTATTTTGCACTGTACATGCTCAACTGTGATTTTTCCCCAGGAAAATTATATATCGTTTTTCCGGGACTGTCTGGGCTTTGTTATTTTTGTAGTCTATTCTCAATATTTTTGGGTTAAAATCTAAAAAACTTTTTCTCCTAGTTAAAATGGCACCTCTTTCCTGCCCAGGAGACTTCCCCAAAAGGAAACAGTGCTTTAGGAGATTTTTTATAAAATACTACTGCTAGACGCACCTTGCATTTTTTTTTAGAATGACAACCCTTTACATTTGAAATCCCCCACAGGGTATATATTCTCTGGAAGTACACAGCTCAAGCTTTCTAAGAATACTAGGCTTGTTGATGTGGGCACAGTTTTCTGAAAGTAATCCCTACAGTACCCAACATGCATAGGTACTGTCAAGGGAAGAGTTGCTAAATACCACAAAATAAAGTATGCGCATAAGGGTAATTTTACTTGAAAATGTTAGTGCGTACATTAGGCTTTTTCAACCAAAACAACCCTTTACATTTGAACCCCCCTTACAAACCATATATTCCCTTAAAGTACATAAATTAAGCTTTCTAAGCATGCCAAGCTACTTGTAGTGGTTTCATCTTTCTGAAAGTAATCCCTCAAAGAACTGGTTGGTTGCACAGGGTTTCCCTAAAAAAAGGTATAAATAAAAAGAGAAAAAAACACATTTTCCTAAAATATCAATATGCAAACAAGATAAAACAAGCTAAATCTAAAAGCACAAAGTCCCCAGAACAAAACAATACCCAACATGCACAGGTACTTTTAATCCTTTTTAACTGCCAGCCTAACTAGACTAAACTTTTTGTAACCCTCTGGCGACAGGTCATTTTTCACCATTTTGCACTATGTTTAACTTTGATTTTTGCAGGAATTTCCAGGAAATGTCTGTGTGTGTGTGTGTGTGTGTGTGTGTATATATATATATATATATATATATATATATATATATATATATATATATATTTTTTTTTTTTTTTTTTTTTTTTTTTAAATGAAAAAAAAACCCAAAACGTTTGTTTTTAAAAATTGTGTTGTATATTTAAAAAAAAATATTGATTGTATTAAAGAAAACCATAGTGCATGTGAAAGCTCCATTTCTCCCGATTACAACGATACCACATATGTATTGGTAGCCCCCCGTAATGTGAGGTCCCTATTACCCAGCAAAACCAGCCTTGGGGCCAGCTATTGGGGCATGTAGAACAGGGCTCGATGGCCAGCTTTGGTGCCCCCCCCCCTGCAGGCTACAAGCCTGCATAGCCTCTGTGGCCCCTGGCTCTTCTGCCCCACCCTGTGCTTTGGGGAGGCAGGTAATGGGGGGCTGGGGGTTAATGGCAAGTCACCCGCTAGCTGCCAGGTCCCCAAGCCTTCTGAACTAGTATAGGGGGTGTCATGAACGACTTATCAGTTCACAGAAGGTAAAAATGACTTTTATTTTTTTCAATACTCGCCTCTGATCCTGTGTTCTGTTTCTGGAGGGGAACTGGGGAGGGTCACGGGGTGAAGTCATCCGCCCTGCCCAAAGGCGGGGCTAGCGGCGGTGACTGTGGAAGAGGGGGCGAGGGACATTTCTGGGCCATCTCCTCATGAAGAGCCCGGGGGGGGGGGGGGATTGGAGGCCTCCCTGGTGACAAAAACTGGCAGAAGGGATCAAGGCCGCAGGTGAGTAAATGTAATTTTTTTACAGTCAGTGGTGGTGGTCGAAGGGGGGCATGTAATGTTGGAAAAGGGCTGTATTGTGACAATCTAGGGGGAACCACCTGCAATCCTTACTTGAACCCTGATTCCTGATTGTCTGCCAGCGGTTCATGTGGGTCAGGGTTGCTTTCTGTTTCATGGCCGCTGGTCCATGTGAATATCGGCAGCCAATCACAGGCCTACTTTTCACTGGGGGATCCTGGTTCATTTAAGGATTGCAGAGGGTCTATGCACGGGGGGGGGGGAGGACCCCAGCAATCTGGATGACCTCAAGAATGTCACAATGCGGCCCTACACCCATTATGTAAAAAATTGGCGTGGGACTGCTTTAAAGTGGACCAACACCCAGGATTTTCACTATCCTGGGTTTTGGTCCACTTCCGCGGGGCACCCCGCTGCGTGAAACCCCCCAGAACGCCCGATAAAACTCACCTCACCCCGCTCCTACGGCGCATACGTGGCCGCTCGTCCAATCAGCGCACGCGGAGCGCTCCGAGCACGCTGGTGGCTGCATCTCGCGCTTCCCTCTAGCAGGGAGCGTGCCCGCGACGGCCATTCACAAATGGCCGGTGCGGGCACGCGCCCGGCTAGAGAGAAGCGCAAGATGCGGCCCATGCATGTGCCGTTGGACCGGGAATAAGGTAAGGTTAGAGGACGTCCTGGGGGGTTTCACACAGCAGGGTGGGATCGGATCAGCCTGGGAATGTTATAGATTCCCAGGCCGATCAAGGAGGGTGTTGGTCCACTTTTAACTGTCCCAGTTCATCAAACATATGTTCAGCAGAAGGCTAAGACCACATATACTGTGCACAAGTCACAATTATATAATATAATAATAGCCACAACAACCAGGGGGGATTTGTTCAAATAAATCCATTTATTTAAAGTACAAAAATAGCTATACAGGCAGTCTGATGTGTGTTTAGTCAGTTTAGTCAGAGACTTCTCTCTTCTCTCACAATAAACTGACAACTAGTCATGGCGTGAGGATCCTAATGAGAGATACTGCTGAGAGGCAATTCATGGATCCATCGTTACATGACAGTATCAGCTGGTGAGTCTATGACCACGTGGAGTGGAGATCAGTAATGTTTTATATCAATAATTAATGTGGACCAAAAAAGACTATGAGGCCGATTCATTAATAGCGGCAGGTAGCGACAGTTGAGCGACTGTAGCAGTATTTTCAGAGCACCCGCTAGTAGTCGCTGTGCTTGGCCATTGTTCGGTTGTTGATAGCGAGTCGGTGTGCAGTAATGTTGAATACGGGGTGACGAGTCGCTATTTGACAGGTTCCATGATGTATGGGTGCGCATGATAGCGACTGGTCAGAGCGTCCGGCTCCCACCATATTCATCAAAAAATCACGCTCAAAAAATTCTCGCGCTGTGAAATGCATGTTTAAACCCCAGAGCGCTGGCGGCGATGGGTTAAAAGTAGTTTTTTAACCCCCAAACCACCATATTTTTGGAAACCAAAAAAAATAAAATTTTTAAAGAATTTAGTAATATGAATACAATAATATCAGACCTGTAATATCAATTCTGCACAATTTTTTTTTTTACCTTAAAAAATTATCTAACATGGCAGAAGTGCTCACAGAATTTTTCACATTTAAAAAAAAAAAAAAAAACAATAACAATTAATTATGAATATTTAAAGATTGTTCCATTGAAATGCATTGGAGAGCGCCAGGTAGCGAGAGGTCATACCTGTCGCTGTTCAAGGTCGGACGCTGGCGCTGTGGGCTGAGGCTTGAATAATGATGAATGAGTGGCTATATGGCGCTATCTCAGTCGCTAAGCAGGATCGGCTTGATAAATGTGTGATTGTGGTGGGGAGCCGGCGTTCTCGTGGCGGTGCCCGTCATTACCGGTCGCTCACCCGTCGCTACCTGTTGCTATTCCTTCATAAATAAGGCCCCAATCTGATGGTTATCATTTTTCTATTGGATATACACACACACACGTGCCGATATATTGTGCATTACCCCGTACCATAGAACCTCTGTAATACTTACACATTCTCCTTTGTAGGCGAGCTTTGCAGCGTGTCACCCTCATACAAACACAAGGTTGACCATTTGTGGCTGTAGCAGGGTTCTTTCTAAATGCTTGAGGTAGCATATAGATGAAAAGGGATGATTTGCATGGCTCCACCTACTCACTAACCATAATAGGTCTAGCCTGTTAAACTGTATACGCCATTTGTAAAGCGCAAACCCTGGCTTTTTGGGATGACCCCAGAAGTTGATAGGAAAGATGCTAGGCCTGAGCCCGTGGTTTTCTGGAGCTCCTGATGTCTGGCAGATGCAGGAAAACTCATTTAGAACCCCAGGCAGACTTCAAAGCTGGAACATAACGTATTTTTAGGGTAGAGGCAAGAAATTCACACAGAGTCACTTAAATGGAAATTGGGGCACCCCCATTTTATTGGAGCAGCTTCTTAACAGCACAATGGTTCCTGGCAAGCAGTAACTTCTCAACAGGTGTCCATCTTTACACTTGGCCTATACCTGGTCTGCCCTCCAGGAGGTTCTATTCACCTGTGTGTTCCTTCCTCCGGTTACCACCAACGATGGTGGGCCATTACATGGGGTACTATAGGGTACTATGTACAGTGACCTGCAAGGCCCCATGGGTGGTAAGTGCTTCAGGGGTGACTCCAAACACCCCCTCATCAGGGCCAGTGCTCCTTTAGGTGGGCATTGTGGTACACATCCTCTGTTGGCCACTAGGCCCAGCATAAAAGCTATGCTACGAGATTCAAGTCTCTCCAGAACTCTCCAACAAGCATTTCTGGGGTCTCCCTTTTATACACTCAAACACCAATCACTGAAAAGTAGGCTTTATCTATCACTAACTAATAATTAACCCCTCATTAGCAGGGAGCCCAACATCCCCAGCGTCACTGCCACTGCTCCAACCAAAAAACCTTCCCCTAACTCCAGTAAATTATTCAACAGAGATGGTGTTTAAGCCACCATCACGTTACACCTTTTAATACTTTCTTTTTCAAATAGAAATAACACCTAGAACTTTCACTATTATTGTTATAATTATTGTTATTATTGGTATTGTTCCTTTCCAGCGGGGCATCCCAATTTAGTTACTATTAGCTGGTCAGTAAAAAATAAATAAATAAAAATAACTTCCCCTACCCCAACACCCTTGGTTGAACTTGATGGGCATATGTCTTTTTTCAACCATATTAACAATGTAACTATGTCAAATGAAAGCCAGCACTCCTCATTACCAGATTTGCTGGTATTGTGCAAAAAATATATACATGCAGTATTCAAATTCCATCCACTAGCTTGCGCCAATATGCATCCACACGTCCAACGTTTCGGGGTGTTGATACCCCTTCATCAGGGACACACAAGAACAAAGCCAAGCAGATTAACACATTCCACCTACTATTTGACCTGTAAAGGTCGCCAAAATCCCGCCTGACATCATCAATGACGTCAGCAGGTCAGTGTCCAATCAAAAAAAATAATAATTTTTTTTTTTTTCTTTTTCCCAGTTTTTGTCCTGTATAGTGCTGATGTGCCCGGTTGGTATACATCCCCCTTCGGTCCTGCTCATACATAATAATGTTGTGCGGGCCTTCTGTCACTGCCAATCCGTCGACGGGCGGGTTGCAAGGCAACCTGTGTCATTGCTCTCCGCCTGCACTCGGGCCCGGAATCCTGCCCGGCCACCAGTGACGTCCTTGCTGCGGGGAGCCAATCAGTGCTCCGCTCTAAGTGATAGAGCAGCGGCCGAGCCCGCCGTGCAGGCTGCGGGTTCCGACGTCAACTGGCTCCATCGCTGGAGCAAGCAGGATCCAGATTCCTCGCCTGGCGGTTACTGCCTGGGTGCCAGTGAGAGCCATTATGGCTCAGGGATAAGGACCAGCCCTAGGTGTACCATCAGGATTGCAAAAATAGGGATCACAAAAATAGGGATCGCAAAATATCGGGATCGCAAAAATAGGGGCCGCAAAAATAGGGACCACAAAAATAAGGATCGCAAAAATAGGGATCACAAAGCTAAAAAATACCCAATTTGGGATTGAATCCTTCACACCCAACACCCCCCGTCCTTCCCTTCCCCCCTCTCCCCCTCCCCCTTCCCCCTTCTCCCTTCCTCCCCTAACCTATGCTTGCCCTACCCAGAGGGGGTATAAGCACAGACTAGCCATTCATAATATCACTAGTTGTTGGGTGTGAAGGATTCAATCCCAAATTGGGTATTTTTTAGTTTTGTGATCCCTATTTTGTGATCCCGGTTTTTGCGATCCTGGTTTTTGCGATCCTGATTTTTGCAATCCCGATTTTTGCGACCCCTATTTTTGTTATCCCTATTTTTGTGATCCCTATTTTTGCAATCCCTATTTTTGCGATCCTGATAGTACACCTAGGGCTGATCCTTATCCCTGAGCCATAATAGCTCTCACTGGCACCCAGGCAGTAACCGCCAGGCGAGGAATCTGGATCCTGCTTGCTCCAGCGATGGCGCCACTTGACGTCGGAACCCGCAGCCTGCACGGCTGGCTCGGCCGCTGCTCTATCACTTAGAGCGGAGCACGGATTGGCTCCCTGCTGCAAGGACGTCACTGGTAGCCGGCAGGATTCCGGGCCCGACTGACGGGGAAGCCTTCCCCGAGTGCAGGCGGAGAGCGATGACACAGGTTGCCTTGCAACGCGTCCGTCGACGGATTGGCAGTGACAGAAGGCCCGCTCAACATTATTATGTATGAGCAGGGCCGAAGGGGGATGTATACCAACCGGCACATCAGCAATATACAGGACAAAAACTGGGAAAAAGAAAAAAAAATGTTTTTTTTTTTAATTTTTTTTTGATTGGACACTGACCTGCTGACGTCATTGATGATGTCAGGCGGGATTTTGGCGACCTTTACAGGTCAAATAGTAGGTGGAATGTGTTAATCTGGCTTTGTTCTTGTGTGTCCCTGATGAAGGGGTATCAACACCCCGAAACGTTGGACGTATGGATGCATATTGGCGCAAACTAGTGGATGGAATTTGAATACTGCATGTATATAATTTTTGCACAATACAAGCAAATCTGGTAATGAGGAGTGCTGGCTTTCATTTGACATATGTTATGCGGCGCCACCGCTAGCCATTGCACACGACCATATTGATTCGAGTTAGAGTGCCTCTGCCAATACATATGGAACAATGTGACTATGATGCTCACCTTTCCAGTCATTCCCAAGGTGCATGCACGTTACATCAGAGGCTCCATTCAGCTTTTACTTGCAGCACTGATGTCAGGGGTGTATAGTAAAAATAAGGGGTTTATTCATAAAGCTCTAGTGCCAGGTAGTGCTTCATAGTGTCAGGCAGCGTCTGCTGAACGCCGCCAGCGATTCTGGTGAGCGTCTGGAAAAGCGCCATGTAGCGTACCATTCATCATTACAGGCAGCTCAGCGTATAGCGCCAGTGCTCTAGATTCCAGAGCGCCAGGTAAGAACTGACGCTACCTGTCGCTCTCCCATTCATTTCAATAGATGTTCCTTTTATTCTCTTTAAACAGGGTTTTTATTTGTTTTAATTGTTTTTCTCTCAAATCATTGTGACACCCCTCCTGGCCTAGAAAAAGTCATTTTTGAAAACATTTTATTTTTTATATTTATATGCAGAATTGTCATTACATGTCTGGTATTAAAGTATTAATGTTACAACAATGTCATTCCATGTGTTCAAAAACAGACTTTAATCACACTGCGTCTGCCACTCTATGGTATAGCGACCAGATGCAGAGCGACGACACGGTGTGTGTGTTTTTTGTTGAATATGGTGTGAGCCGCTGAGAGTCGGTCGCTCTGAGCAGTCGCTACCTTTTGCTCCCTGCAGTGTAATTCTGTTACAGCGACCGACATACATCTCATTCATCAATGACGGCCAGGTTACTAGAGTGACTGAGACACTCTTTTACAGCGGCTACTAGCGGTCGCTCTAAGCACCACTCTACAGACGCTCATCTGACGATACCTGGCGTTAGTAATGAATCAGCCTGCCCATGTGGTGTGAGCCACTGGCATCTCCCCTCACTCCCCTGCGTACTACTGCCCTGCCAGCCATTCAAAAGTGACTCAGGACAGGAAAACGGGCAGGCTGATTCATCATTAGGGGCAGGTAGCGACAGATGAGCACCTGTAGCAGGCATTTTCAGAGCGCCCGCTAGTAGTCGCAGTGCTCGGCCGTGAGTCGCTAGTTCATAGCGACTCAGTCGCTGTGCAATAATGTTGAATACATTGTGACGAGTCGCTATCTGACCAGTACATCGCTGTATGGGAGCGCATGTTAGCGACTGGTCATAGCGACCGCCTCACAACATATTCAAGAAAAAAAACGCCTCACAAATCTCTGGCGCAGAAAAATACTTCTCTGAAGCCCAGAGCGCAGGAGGCGGTGTGTTTAAAGTCTGTTTTTCTGCATCTATCCACTAGTAACAAAGCGAAAACATATGGAATTACATTGTAACAACATTGTAACATGAACACTTTAATGGCAGACCTGTAATGTCATTTCTGAAGAAATATATAAAAAAATAAAAAATTGTGAAAATACTGCTATTTCAATGCCAGAAGAGGTCACAGAATTATTTGAGATTTTTTGAAAAACAAAAACAAAAACCCCGTTTAAAGAGAAGAAAAGTATCGTCCATTGAAATGTATGGGAGAGCGCCAGGTAGCGAGAGGTCATACCTGGCGCTGTGCAAGGCTGAACGCTGCCGCTGTTCGCAGAGGCTTTGAAAATGATGAATCAGACGCTACATGGTGCTATCCCAGTCGCTAAACAGATTCTGCTTGATAAATGTGTAATTGCGTGCCGTGTCCGGCGATCACCAGTCGCTATCTCTCATTAACCAGCCACTACCTGACGCTATCCCTTCTTAAATAAGGGCCTGAGTTTATGAGCAATCACAGTGGGGCTTGCCATATCATGATGTCCCGGGGAGGAAGAACAAAACCCCTCATACTGAAAATCACAGGTTTTGTTCCTCTTTAAATAGTCAGTTCAGACAGAAGCAATAATAATGCAGCATGGAGAAGTAAAGAGCCCACCCGAAGCTTGAAGTGCTGATGGACCTTGCGACCACTATTGGAGGTGTTCATGGTGGAATGGAACTGAAGAGATGGGCAAACATTGGAGCACTTCTACAACGTTCTGCAGGAAATAGATGGGGGGCACATGCAACAGCCATTAGGTGATCCTGTGGCTGACTTACTATTGCCATTGCTCGTACTTTACAAATCAGATTGTTAATGAATTAGTGCATGAAATGATGTCCCCCCCCTCCCAGAATCTGGCAATAGTGAGCATTAGATTATGGCAATTATTTATTAGGAATAGCGACAGGTAGCGACTGGTAATGACGGGCCCCGCCACAAGAACGCCGGCTCCCCACCACAATCACACATTTATCAAGTCAATCCTGCTTAGCGCCATATAGCGACTCATTCATCTTTATTCCAGCCTCAGCCCACAGCGCCAGCGTCCGACCTTGAACAGCGACAGGTATGACCTCTCGCTACCTGGCGCTCTCCAATGCATTTCAATGGAACAATCTTTAAATATTCATAATTAATTGTTATGAATTTTTTTTTTAAATGTGAAAAATTCTGTGACCACTTCTGCCATTTTAGATAATTTTTTTAAGGTAAAAAAAAAAAATTGTACAAAATTGATATTACAGGTCTGATATTAATGTATTGATATTACCAAATTATTTAAAAAACTTGTTATTTTTGGTTTCCAAAAATATGGTTGTTTGGGGGTTAAAAAACTACTTTTAACCCATCCCGCCAGCGCTCTGGGGTTTAAACATGCATTTTACAGCGCGAGAATTTTTGGAGCGTGATTTTTTTATGAATATGGTGGGAGCCGGTCGCTCTGACCAGTCGCTATCATGCGCTCCCATACAGCGCGGAACCTGTCAAATAGCGACTCCTCACCCAATATTCAACATTACGGCAAACCGACTGAGTCGCTATCAACTACCGAACAACGGCCAAGCACAGCGACTACTAGCGGGCGCTCTGAAAATGCCGCTACAGTCGCTCAACTGTCGCTACCTGAAGCTATTAATGAATCGTCCTCCCCATATATAGTGACTCAGAGGATCAGCCTTCCTGTTACCCCTATAGAAACCCTTCTGCTCACATGAAGATTGTTCTGACATGTTTAATGATGAGAAAATATGCTGATTGTAAAGAGGAAACATCTATGAAAAAAATCCTTCCATCTGCCCGGTCACCATGTGAGTCACATCTAGTGCTGTTCTAATCTGCTAATCTGCCTGTTCAGCTCTGATGCAGTTCTCCCAGAATCGGGGACATGCATACTGTACAATGGAGGCAGGGGAGGCAGCGGCTACCGGGTCACTTGACAGAAGGGGGCCCTCTAGGCTGTTCCTTGATGTGCTCTCGGGGGGGCAGCTGTGTGAGTATGAAGGGAGGTGCGGCATAGACAGGACAGCAAGGAAGCAATGCTCTTCTGCTCACCAGGTTGCTGAATTTGGCTCTCTGTCCCCTGAGCATCTCATCGGGCAGGCTGATTCATTACTAGCGGCAGGTAGCGACAGCTGAGTGCCTGTAGAGCAGATTTCAGAGCGAACGCTAGTAGTCGTTGTGCTCGTCCATGGTTCGTTGTTTCAGAGCGCCTCAGTCGCTGTCCAGTATTGTTGAATACGTTATGTGATTCGCAGTACTACGCTGTATTGGAGCGAATGGTAGCGTCAGCTCACTGCGACTGACTCACACCACATTCATCAAAAAACAATTCCGGCGCTCAAAATCGGGTCAATGTAGCCCTCAGCGCCAGAGGCTGTTTGATTAAAGTCTATTTATGAACATGTATCCGGTAGTAACAAAGTGAAAACATATGGAATGACATTGTTATTACATTGGAACATGAACACTTTAATACCAGACATGTAAGGACAATTCTGCATAAAAATATTATTAATCAAAAACGTTTTCAAAAATGTCATTTTTTTTTTTGCCCAGGATATATGTCTGAAAGGTTTGAGATTTTTTTTAGGAAAAAAAAAATGGGATCTGGAAAGGGATTTAAGGATCTTCCATAGAAATGTATGGGAGTGCGCCAGGTAGCGAGTGGTAATATGTGTGCAAGGCTGAACGCCGGGGATGAGGATAATGATGAATCGGAAGCTAAATGGCGTTTTTCCAGTCGCTCGCCAGATTTGGCTTCATAAATGTGGAATTGCGCGCCGTCTCTGGTGTTCACCTGCCACTACCTGCCGCTGTACAGGCACTACCTGGCGCTATCCCTTCATGAATAAGGCCCTGTGTGTTTAAAGTCTGTTTTTCAGCATCTATCTACTAGTAACAAAGTGAAAACATATGGAATTACATTGTAGCAACATTGTAACATGAACACTTTAATGGCAGACCTGTAATGTCATTTCTAAAGAAATATATAAAAAATTAAAACATTTTGAAAAAACTGCTTTTTCAATGCCAGAAGAGGTCACAGAATTATTTGAGATTTTTGGGAAAAAAACCAAAAAAACAAATACCCGTTTAAAGAGAAGAAAATGTTCGTCCATTGAAATGTATGGGAGAGCGACAGGTAGCGAGAGGTCATACCTGGCGCTGTGCAAGACTGAACACCGGCGCTGTTCGCTGAGGCTGTGAAAATGATGAACCAGACGCTACATGGCGCTATCCCAGTCGCTAAACAGATTCTGTTTGATAAATGTGTAATTGCGTGCCGTGTCCGGCGTTCACCAGTCACTACCTGTCGCTACCTCTCATTAACCAGCCACTACCTGACGCTATCCCTTCTTAAATAAGGGCCTAGTTTAAAAGTGCCCAACCTCCCACTGACACATAAATCTATCTTTCTGGAAAACCCATATACCCTTTCCCTCCCTTTCCCCATATCTATGACCCACATTGGTAAATAGGGGTGAGGCCAGTCTGGGGTGACCAGTGTGCATTGTGGTGTGGATTGCAACCTGCATCTCAGTAAATTTTTGCAGTGTTTAGACACAACAAAATGCAAAAAATAGTTTTTTTCTACTTTTTGCCAAAATGACTTGTATCTGTTAACGATGAGCGAACTGTTTCGTCAAAAAAATTATTTCAGAATTTCCGGAAAAATTCGATTTGATACGAAACCGAATTTTTGGGGGTTGGTGCTGACCGAATTTTCCCTTAAATTAACTGGCACTTCGGGTGGTGGGTAAAAAAAACAACTCACCACTATCCTTGTTCCAGCGCCACGCTTGGACGCATGTGCGCGGCGGAAGCTGACTTGCACAGCTGACAGTGCACTAGGCTCCTCACTCCTTCCCTGCATGGCAGAGGGGGGGGGGGGGGGAGCCGGCTTCACTGTCGGCTTTCGTCGTCCGCTGACAGTGCGACCGGCCTCCTCCGCTCCCACTGTGCTGTGTGACATGCCGGCTTCCCCTTCGTTTTGGCCCAGCAGCTGACTGCGGGCGCAAGTTGACTTGCAAGCCGACTTGCGCCCGCAGCCAGCTGCTGGGAAAGAGCGACGGGGAAGTTGGCATGTAGATAAGTGTCTGTGCGATACACACAACACGGTGGGGACGGGGAACGCCAGTCGCACTGTCAGCGGGCGGAGGAAGCTGACTTGCACAGTTGACCTACCCCGCTCCCACCATGCTGTGTGTATCACACATTCCACTAGAGATGAGCGATTCTCAAAGGTTCGTTTTGGACAAACTCGAATTTCTTGGAGAAGTTCACTGACCTCTAGTACCTGGGGTACTGATGGGGCATTTTTACAAGAATATATGGCCTGATGCAGAGCCTCCCCAGAACTGACCTTTATTTTGTTCTGTTTTTCCTATGGCCCGTTTTCCTTCCGTTTGTCTCAGGGTTCAAATGTGATTCAGAGCCGTCGTCGGGAGAGCTCCGTTACTGATCCGTTTATGTGTCTTCATTCGGGAAGTGTTTTTTCCCCTCTCGGGTGCTATCCGTGTGGG
The DNA here is from genome assembly GCA_027917425.1 of Gastrophryne carolinensis. Taxonomy (NCBI): domain Eukaryota; kingdom Metazoa; phylum Chordata; class Amphibia; order Anura; family Microhylidae; genus Gastrophryne; species Gastrophryne carolinensis. The sequence continues at coordinate 615,549,182 of CM051234.1, read as the reverse complement.
TTCCGTTGCCGTTCACACGGACGATCCGTTTTTGGCTCCTTTTTAATGCGTTTCCAAACGTACCTTCTTGCCATCTGTTTCCGTTTTCACCCCGATTCCGATTGTTTTTCCATGTATACTTACATTTCCATGGATTTCCTGTGGACAATCTGTGTCCACGCAAGCGCACATCCCTAGTCCTCCCTCAAGCTTCCCTCATACATCAAACTGACACTTTTACCAACACCAAAACTTACCTTAAACTACTATCCTTCTTCTTCCTCCTCCCTGTGTTTAATGCTTACCTTCTTCTGTTCTCCTTCTTCTTTATCTTCTTCCCTTTGTTTAATGCATACCTTAATCTGTTCTCCTTCTTCTTTGTCTTCTTCTCCTTCTTCTTCCTATTCCTTGTCCCATATACGTACCTTTTGGGACATGTAACTGTATGATTATGTCCTGAGAATGTACAGTGCCAGGAAAGAGAACACACCACACCATTTTTGTTTTTTTTTTGTTTTTTTTATGAACCTTTTTTTTTTTTTTTAACTAATAAAAATGTATTTTGGGTTTTAAAAAAGTTGAAGCCGGATCTTCAATATTCTTGCTGCCCTTTTCTTTGATCTGTGAATGAAAAACATCATCAGTTTTGCCTTGTAAGTATGTTGTGCTTATCTAGGGTTTTTTTTTTTTGGTCCATTTTTAGGGTAAATTTTTTGCTAAGTTTTTTCCTTAATGTTTTTTGGACCTGCCATGCTCAAAAGAACCAGGCCGCGTAGCTGACGCCTTTGATGCTCACGCACAGCAGAATGCATTTCCAAGTCACAAAGATCAAATACGGCTGCTAAGAGGCCGATTCATTAATAGCGGCAGGTAGCGACAGTTGAGCGACTGTAGCAGTATTTTCACAGCGCCCGCTAGTAGTCGCTGTGCTTGGCCATTGTTCGGTTGTTGATAGCGAGTCGGTGTGCAGTAATGTTGAATAGGGGGTGACAAGTCGCTATTTGACAGGTTCCGCGATGTATGGGTGCGCATGATAGCGACTGGTCAGAGCGACCGGCTCCCACCATATTCATCAAAAAATCACGCTCAAAAAATTCTCGTGCTGTGAAATGCATGTTTAAACCCCAGAGCGCTGGCGGCGATGTGTTAAAAGTAGTTTTTTAACCCCCAAACCACCATATTTTTGGAAACCAAAAAAATAAATTTTTTTAAAGAATTTAGTAATATGAATACAATAATATCAGACCTGTAATATCAATTCTGAACAATTTTTTTTTTTTTTACCTTAAAAAAATTATCTAACATGGCAGAAGTGGTCACAGAACTTTTCACATTAAAAAAAAAAAAAAAAAAAACATTAATAACAATTAATTATGAATATTTAAAGATTGTTCCATTGAAATGCATTGGAGAGCGCCTGGTAGCGAGAGGTCATACCTGTCGCTGTTCAAGGTCCGACGCTGGCGCTGTGGGCTGAGGCTGGAATAATGATGAATGAGTGGCTATCTGGCGCTATCTTAGTCGCTAAGCAGGATCGGCTTGATAAATGTGTGATTGTGGTGGGGAGCCGGCGTTCTCGTGGCGGTGCCCGTCATTACCGGCCGCTCACCAGTCGCTACCTGTCGCTATTCCTTCATAAATAAGGGCCTAAGACTGCCCGTAAGGGAAGCATCGACACCCTCGTTAAATTGGGCTTGTTTCAATCGGAAATCAAGGCTCTGAATCAATTAAAAACAGAACAATCAACGGCCCGTCCGTTTTCACGGAGTTCAGCCTCTTGTGAGCTGTCAATCGGAACGGCGCCTGAACAAACACCTGAGCGCATACACGCACACAAAAAGCAACGTAGCACCCTTTCCTGGCCCGATCACAGCCCAAAACCAACGGGAAAACATACGGGATAGCTGAACGAGGAGGCTCTGCATCAGGCCAATAATCCTTAAAGTTTAGAAACAGCACCCCATGGGCTATGCTAAGGAATTCCCCATTTTTTTCCGCACAGCTCATAGGGTGCTGTAAGTAATAGAAGCTGACTGAAGGTCACCCAACACACAACAGCAGCGCGGTACCACTGAGAGATGCCAACCAACCTGTCCAGCGCGCTTTTTCATTCTGACCTTTCCATAGTGACATTAATAAGTCCGACATATTACCTACACCTAGTAAATTTATTTTTAAAATAATTTCAGGCTAATCTGGGCTAAAAGGTTAAATTGAAAGAGGCATTTCACTGTGAACCTTTTAGATTTTAAGCTTTAAAGATCAGCTTGATTGCAAGCTTGAAAGGTCAGGGACTAGCTCCCAATGTGTTTCTAGTTACTGAGTTTCTATACTGCACTTCTCGTTGCTGCAATGTAAATCGAATTTTATGGAGATAAGTTATTTATTTTAATTCCTATTATTAAGCACTGATTTTTATTCTCTGTTTATTAGCAGCTATTAAAGTGGACCAAAACCCAGGATTTTGACTATCCTGGGTTCTGGTCCTTTCCCCCAGGACACCCCGATCGAGAGTGCCCCGCTGTGATCGCCGATGCCAACTCACCTCTTCCCGGTCCTACCGCGCATGCGCGGCCGCTCGTTTAATCAGCGTACTCGGAGCTGCTGACGTCACAAAGTCTAAGCCTTCATCTAAGGCCAATGCCTCTGAGCGCGCATCCCCCGCTACCTTCTGCTCGCGCCGGCCATTCACAAATGCCTGGCGCAGGCACTCACCCTGCTAGAGGGATAGCGTGGATGCAGCTGTGGTTCGCACATGCGCCGTTGGACCGGGAAGCAAGGTAAGTTTATAAGGTGACCTGGGAGGTTTCACACAGCGGGCCACCCCGATTTTGGATGCCCCTGGGGAGAGATTCCCGGGCTGATCGGCGTGGGTTTTGGTCCACTTTGAAGTGGACCTGGTTTCAGGGCCGGATTAAGTGTGGTGGAGGCCCCTGGGCACAAAATCTGGTGGCCCCAGATACAGTATTTTTTTCTTTCCTTTAAAATAATAGTCCAGCCAAGTAACTGATTGGTGGTTGTCTGGCACCCGCCTACTTATTGGAACGTCAGATCGAGTCCCTTGTGCCCCCCTTGTGCGGGTGCGAGCTGCTCGGGAACTCCGGCCCGGCTGGTCCAGCAGAAAACAGTTCCCTGCATTGAGCTGCCAGCGGCTGTGCTTGGTGGCTTATGTGCAGTGACAGCTCTGCACACATCACTGTAGCGTTGCTGGCGGCGGCTTTGCTGCTCTAGACTCTCCGCCCTGCCCTGTGGTGGCTTTGGCTGCAGGTTTGCAAAAATTAAAAAAAAGGCTTGTCCAGGCGCAGGGGGGCTCCCAGTATCACCGATAGCTTTGTTGCTGGCCCTGTGACCCGTCAGACCAAAGACTAAAAAGCCTCCTGGATCAGACCATAACCCAAAGGTTGGTGAAGGCCCCCTTTGCAGGGCAAGTGGTGGAGGCCCCGGGGCTCGCGCCCCTTGCGCCCCTCTCATAATCCGGCCCTGGCTGCTTTCCCGTATTAGATCTTACAGTGTCTATTCTCCTTGCTGCATCGCAACTGGAAGGTTGCAGGCTTGACTGACTGATGTGCTCTTGAGTAAGGCACCTAACCCACCAACTGCTCCCCGGATGCCATAATTATGGCAAGCCAATGCTCCAGGCATGTGTATACTCACTGCACGGATGAGTTAAATGCGGAGGAAGAATTCCTATGTGTGTGCAAGCATACAATAGGCATCTACGCCAAATGACCCAAAAATGTCCCCGTCACACCCATAGCAGAACTAAAAGGAGCCGCAGGACTCAACCCTGTTAGCTTGCAGACCAACCTATAATCTATCTCTAAATCTGGTAAAAACAGAGGCTCGGTCACCACACATCTGCAGAAGTATGCTAAGCTGCACCACCAGCGCCAAGGTGCCTCTGTGGGGTGCAGTCCTAACTCTAATCTCTGAGAGCCCCATTTGGGACATACAATGCAATAGATAAAAAGGGTGAATCTTAGCATGCTTCTGCAGATGTGTGTGACCGAGCCTCTGTTTTTACCAGATTTAGAGACAGATTATAGGCTGGCCTGCAAGCTAAGAGGGTTGAGTGCTGCGGCTCCTTTAAGTCTTTAGTAACCTAATTGCCCTGCTGACTTGCACCTCCCAGGTTAGTTATAAAATGGTCTGAGCGGCTGCCACCCCCCCCCTTTGTTCACACCCATAGCAGAAGGCGTGGCACAACTGGGGTGTGGTTTTTGCATTCTCCTGATGCTGAAGGATGTGACTGCTGCAGGAACATTGATGGGTATTTTGTATGACTTTCGAGGAAGATGATATGGGAGGGGGGACAAGGGAGACACAAGTTCATTGAGCTGAGAACATGTTCTCCTCCTCCTAAGATGTGTTCTCAGCTCAATGACCATGTGTCTCCCTGCCACCCCCATATCATCTTCCCAGTTGTTGCTTTCCTTGTTACGGGCAGGCTGATTCATTACTAGCACCAGGTATCGGCAGATGAGCGTCTGTATAGAGGCGCTAAGAGCGACCGCAAGTATACTCTGTGATCGGCTATCGGGCGCTGTAACAGAGCGCCTCAGTCGCTGTAGTAACCTGGCCAACATTGATGAATGAGATGTATGTTGGGCGCTCTAACACCAGTACAGCGGTGCAGGAAGCGAAAGGTAGCGCCAACTCAGTGTTACCGACTCTCAGCGACTCACACCATATTCAACAAAAAAACAGACTCACACACCGTCGGCGCTCTGGATCTGGTCACTATAGCATAGAGCGCCAGACACTGTGTAATTAAAGTCTGTTTTTGAACACATATCCACCGGTAACAAAGCGAAAACACATGGACTGTCATTGTTGTAACATTGTGACATTAACACTTAATGTCAGACCTGTAATGACAATTCTGCATAAAAATATAAAAAATCAAAAAAGTTTTCAAAAATGACTCTTTCTAGGCCAAGAGAGGTCACACAATTATTTGAGAGAAAAAAAAAATAAACAAAAATCCCTGTTTAAACAGAAGAAAAGGAACGTCCATCGAAATGTAAGGGTAATACCTGGCGCTCTGGAAGCTAGAACGCTGGCGCTATACGCTGAGCTGCCTGTAATGATGGATATTACGCTACCTTGCGCTGTTAGAGTCGCTCACCAGAATCGGCTTCATAAATGTGGTATTGCATACAGCGCCAAACATTTACCAGACGCTGCCTGCCGCTACGAGGCGCTACCTGGCGCTATCCCTTGATGAATAAATCCCTTAAGCTCCAAGTAGGGCAGCAATGAAATCCGTCCGCTAACGGTCACGTATGTCCAACTTGGGCCCTTATTTATGAAGGAATAGCGACAGGTAGCGACTGGTGAGCGGCCGGTAATGACGGGCCCCGCCACGAGAACGCCGGCTCCCCACCACAATCACACATTTATCAAGCCAATCCTGCTTAGCGACTGAGATAGCGCCATATAGCCACTCAGCGCCAGCGTCCGACCTTAAACTGCGACAGGTATGACCTCTCGCTACCTGGCGCTCTCCAATGCATTTCAATGGAACAATCTTTAAATCTTAATAATTAATTATTATTTTTTTTAGTTTTTTTTTAAATGTGAAAAATTCTGTGACCACTTCTGCCATTTTAGATAATTTTTTTAAGGGAAAAAAATTAAAAAAATTTTTTTAAAGAATTGATATTACAGGTCTGATATTAATGTATTCATATTACTAAATTATTTAAAATATATATATTTTTTGGTTTCCAAAAATATGGTGGTTTAGGGTTTAAAAAACTACTTTTAACACATCGCCGCCAGCGCTCTGGGGTTTAAACATGCATTTCACAGCGCTTGAATTTTTTGATGAATATGGTGGAAGCCGGTCGCTCTGACCAGTCGCTATCATGCGCACCCATACATCGCGGAACCTGTCAAATAGCGACTCGTAACCTTGTATTGAACATTACGCCACACCGACTGAGTCGTTGTCAACAACCGAACAATGGCCAAGCACAGCGACTACTAGCGGGCGCTGTGAAAATACCGCTACAGTCGCTCAACTGTCGCTACATGTCGCTATTAATAAATCAGCCTCTTGGTGTATTAGGTGTTGGTCCACTTTAAAGAGAAACTTTAACATTTACACAGATGCTTTACTATAGTAAAAGGCGGTCTTCTACCTGCTTATGCTAAATGCGTTCGCTAATTGGTCTCCTGTCTTTACCTTAAGATTAATTACTGGTATTAAAATATTTTCAGAACCCCAAATGACTGTATACTGCTATGCATTATTACTTGCGTGTAATCCTCCCTGCCCTCTGGCTGGGGAGGGGTTCTCAGGGTTATACACACCTTAAATAAAATCAGGTTTACCTTGCTGTACATTTCTTTTTCTTCTGGCTTGCTGTCAGGATCTTCTTTGTGTTACCGATTCCTTGTGTAATTTATCACAATCTTTCACTGTTTTTATTTTGATGTTCTGTGTGTTGGCTGCGTGTTTCGGTTTTCTGCGAAGCATTAATAATCCATGCATGGCACAGCAATATTATGTAAACCTGTGTTTCCCCTACAATATCTTACCTGCAGGAACAGGAACCAAACTGCCACAAAGTGTTTCATCATTTGTATTAGTCATGTCAGATCCTGCTTCTTGTATAACCAGACGTTGGTTAACAGAGTGTGGGAAGGAAAACTCACCCACATACATCACAACCAGAAGGCGCACTAACTCCGGGCTTTCCCACTTCTGGGGAATAGGAAAAGGAAGCAGGTTTAATGGACGGGCAGGCTGATTCATCACTAATGCCAGGTAGCGACAGATGAGCGTCTGTAGCAGGCATTTTCAGAGCGCCCGCTGGTAGTCACTGTGCTCAGCCGTGGGTCGCTACTTCATAGTTGAATACATTGTGAGGAGTCGCTATTTGACCAGTACAGCGCTGTATGGGAGCGCATGTTAGCGACTGCTCATAGCGACCGACTCACAACATATTCAATAAAAAAAACAGCCTCACAAATCTCTGGCGCTGAAAAATGCTTGTTTGAAGCCCAGAGCGCAGGAGGCTGTGTGTTTAAAGTCTGTTTTCCAGCATCTATCAACTAGTAACAAAGCGAAAACATATGGAATGACATTGTAGCAACATTGTAACATGAACGCTTTAATGGCAGACCTGTAATGTCATTTCTGAAGTAATTTATAAAATCTGAAAAAATTGTGAAAAAAATGCTTTATCAATGCTAGAAGAGGTCACAGAATTTTGATTGTGATTTTTGGAAAAAAAACAAAAAACAAATACCCGGTTTAAAGAGAAGAAAAGGTTCGTCCATTGAAATGTATGGGAGTGCAACAGTTAGTGAGAGGTCATACCTGGCGCTGTGCAAGGCTGAATGCTGGCGCTGTTCGCTGAGGCTGTGAAAATGATGAATCAGACGCTACATGGCGCTATCCCAGTCACTAAACAGATTCTGCTTGATAAATGTGTAATTGCGTGCCGTGTCCGGCGTTCACCAGTCACTACCTGTCGCTACCTCTCATTAACCCGCCACTACCTGACGCTATCCCTTCTTAAATAAGGGCCTCAATATACAACAAGGGCAATCACAAATGAAAGATTCACGCTCTGCTCACACCTGTGCATTTTCTTGTCATTGCAACATACACAGGCTGATTCATTACTAGCGCCAGCTATCGGCAGATGAGCGTCTGTACAGAGGCGCTTAGAGCGACCGCTAGTAGACGCTGTGATCAGCTATTGGGCGCTGTAACAGAGAGCCTCAGTCGCTGTAGTAACCTGGCCGGCATTGATGAATGAGATGTATGTGGGGTGTTCTAACACCAGTACAGTGTTGCAAGGAGCGAAAGTTAGCGCCAGCTCATTGCGACTGACTCTCAGCGACTCACACCATATATGTATTTTTGAACACATATCCACCAGTACGAAAACACATGGAATGACATTGTTGTAACATTGTGACATTAATACTTTAATGCCAGACCTGTAATGACAATACTGCATAAAAATATAAAAAATCTAAAAAGTTTTCAAAAATGACTTTCTAGGCCAGGAAAGGTCACACAATTATTTGAGAGTATAAAAATTAAAAAAAACCCTGTTTAAACAGAAGAAAAGGAACTTCCACTGAAATGTATGGGAGAGCGACAGGTAGCGACAGGTAATACCTGCCGCTCTGGAAGCTAGAGTGCCGGCGCAATACATATTTGTTTGCCAAATATTTATATATTTGTTTGCCTATTTTAGTTGAGCCGGGCAGGATATATTTATTATTAATATTTTAGTTATTTATATTGGTATTAATTGTTTATATAAATAGGAGAGCCAGACAGGATATATATATATATATATATATATATATATATATATATATATATATTTTTTTTTTTTTTATATTTTAGTTATTACATTGTTTAGAATATTAAATTGTTTACACTCACCATTGTTTTTCATGCAGCGTGCAGGTAGATAGAAGTCTATGGCCTTGTTAGCATACAGGTATAATGCAGTGTACTTTGCTGTACCTGTGTTGCGCTTGCGTTGTTAGCCCCTCACGCTAAGCTACTAGCCTGGTGCATCAGACATATAAGCTGGTGACTCAGATCTCAGAGGCCAAACAGCTGCCCCCCTGGCCCTGACAGGTTGCCAGCCCCTATGCCCCTTGGCACAGGTCAGGTGCTCCTCCAGGTGCTGATGGAAACCAGGCTCTTCACCCCTTTTGCTGGTGAAAGGGCAGGTAATTGGGCAGGTGTATCAGCAAGCCACCTGCCAGCATATTGGGCAGACGGCTTGCCACCTCCCCTACCCTTTAAACTGGTATAGGGGTCCCTTGAGAATTGGTGACCAGGTCTTGCTGATGGGTAGATTTCAAATAACAGACTGGACTGGGTGATTTAGTTTTTTTTTATTATTAAAGGATTTATTCATTATAATGAGGGATCCCTAAGGGGTCCCCTCCCTGGAACTGGGGGTGGGGAAGAGCCCAGAGCCCATCAGCACCCCTAAAAGAGCAATTTTAAGTTTGACATATTAATATGAATTTTTAAACAAAGCTCAGCTCTACTCATAACAAACACTTTCCACTTCAGCCTCTTGTCTGGCTACAGGTGCCCAAAGAGGAACCAACAGTTCAGGTCCTGTTATCTGACTGCAGACATCATTTTAACAATCAATACATACCTATAAAAAGAAATGCGCATGTGACTCCAGAGGTTAAAAAAACACTTAAAAGTATATGCCTGGAGGCTGGAATATTGCAATGAAGGCCCATCTAAAAACAAACTTCCTCTTGAATGCAAAAAGATTTTAAGGGAGAAACACTGGAAAAAGAAACAGCAGCCACCATATCTGAAACAGAAGTCCTGAAGGCAGCCATGATACCATAACAGGGAGCAAGGCTGAAGCTCCTCATAATGTCAATAAACTACCAACCTGTCCTAGTATAAGTCAAACTGCAACAGACTTTGCTAAGCGGGCTAATGCAGAGCCAGGTGAAAATGTACACCCGGTAGACAATGAACGTGAAAGGCAGTTATATATCCTGAAAAAGAAGCATGTTTTCTCACCAGACTCTGAATCGACCTCATTGTCGGGGAGGCCGATTCATTAATAGCGGCAGGTAGCGACAGTTGAGTGACTGTAGCAGTATTTTCACAGCGCCCGCTAGTAGTCGCTGTGCTTGGCCATTGTTCGGTTGTTGATAGCGACTGAGTCGGTGTGCAGTAATGTTGAATATGGGGTGACGAGTCGCTATTTGACAGGTTCCGCGATGTATGGGTGCGCATGATAGCGACTGGTCAGAGCGACTGGTCAAAAAATCACGCTCAAAAAATTCAAGCGCTGTGAAATGCATGTTTAAACCCCAGAGCGCTGGTGGCGATGTGTTAAAAGTAGTTTTTTAACCCCCAAACCACCATATTTTTGGAAACCAAAAAAAAAAAATATCAATACAATAATATCAGACCTGTAATATCAATTCTGCACAATTTTTTTTTTTTACCTTAAAAAAATTATCTAACATTGCAGAAGTGGTCACAGAATTTTTCACATTTAAAAAAAAAAAAAAACATTAATAACAATTAATTATGAATATTTAAAGATTGTTCCATTGAAATGCATTGGAGAGCGCCAGGTAGCGAGAGGTCATACCTGTCGCTGTTCAAGGTCGGACGCTGGCGCTGTGGGCTGAGGCTGGAATAATGATGAATGAGTCGCTATATGGCGCTATCTCAGTCGCTAAGCAGGATTGGCTTGATGAATGTGTGATAGTGGTGGGGAGCTGGCGTTCTCGTGGCGGGGCCCGTCATTACCGGCCGCTCACCAGTTGCTACCTGTCTCTATTCCTTCATAAATAAGGGCCTTAGACTTAGGGTATCATGCACTGTAGTTAAAATTTGACAAAGAACTAGTTAAATAAATGAAAATGTGCCAAAAAGTTCTGGGAAGTTTTGCCAATAGCATGGCCACGTTCCTGCCATTTCACAACAACATAGTAGCTGGATGGCACAAACAAGATGTGTAGAAGGGAGCAGCCAGGAGCAGAGGCAATCCTTTAACTTCTTGAGTGAATTGGGTTGGGATGGTGGCAGCTGGAGCTGCTAAAATGCTACTAAGGACAGATATTGCCGAGTGAAGAATTGTCAGTGACAGCGTTATGGAACGACTGTTGTGGAAGTTGTACTGCTTTAACAGTTACAGTATATGTGACTTTGAAGATGGCATCAAATAAAGTAGGAACCTTCCTTAAAAGACTGGCTTTGGACTGTTTTTTGAATTCCAGCAAAGGGTGTGAAAAAGCTGAACTCTTATACTGCACTCCACCAGTGGCATGTTTGTAACATTTAGTTTGTGTTTGTAACATTTAGGCCCTTATTTAAGAAGGGATAGCGTCAGGTAGCGCCTGGTTAATGAGAGGTAGCGACTGATAGCGACTGGTCAACGCCGGACACGGCACGCAATTACACATTTATCAAGCAGAATCTGTTGAGCGACTTGAATAGCAACATGTAGCGTCTGATTCATCATTTTTACAGCCTCAGCAAACAGCGCCAGCGTTCAGCCTTGCACAGCGCCAGGTATGACCTCTCGCTTCCTGTCGCTCTCCCATACATTTCAATGGACGATCCTTATCTTCTCTTTAAACGTTTTTTTTTTTTCCCAAAAATCACAAATAATTCTGTGACCTCTTCTGACATTGAAATAGCAGTTTTTTTTTCATAATTTTTTCATTTTTTAAATATTTCCTCAAAAATGACATTACAGGTCTGGCATTAAAGTGTTCATGTTACAATGTTGTTACAATGTAATTCCATATGTTTTCGCTTTGTTACTAGTGGATAGATGCTTGAAAACAGACTTTAAACACACCGCCTCCTGCGCTCTGGGCTTCAAACAAATATTTTTCAGCGCCAGAGATTTTTGCAGCTGTTTTTTTTCCTGAATATGGTGTGAGTCGGTCGCTATGAGCAGTCGCTACCATGCGCTCCCATACAGCGCTGTACTGGTCAAATAGCGACTCCTCACAATGTATTCAACATTACTGAACAGCGACTGAGTCGCTATAAAGTAGCGACCCATGGCCGAGCACTGCGACTACTAGCGGGCGCTCTGAAAATGCCTGCTGCAGACACTCATCTGTCGCTACCTGCCGCTAATGATGAATCAGCCTCCCCGTTTTAGTTTGTGGTCAATGTTTTTAGTGTGCAAATATATCTTGTGTTGCTAGGCCGCATAATGCCTAAACCAGGGGTTCCCAAACTTATTTCAAGTACCACTTTCCGTTTTCCAGTTATCTCAAGTACCATCTGAGTGGTGTGTGTAGGTTGTCACTGACCTCAAACCTTGGATAAAACAAAACACAACAGCTATTTAAACCGAACCAACGCCCCTTTTTCCTTTGGAGGGTGTTGGTCCCTCAGATAGAGAATAAGAACAAGCTCGGGGGGCATCCCGAATGCTGTAGCCCCCCAGACCATAACCCCCAGAAGTCACGTGATTGGTCGCGATTGGTCCTTTCCTGGCACAGGCTCAGGTAGAGGGAAGAATATTGGGTGTTCTGGGGGAAGTTATGTTCGGGGGGGGGGGGGGGCTGCAAAATTCCGGATGCCCCCTGAGCTTGCTCTTATTCGCTGTCTAAGGGACCAACACCCGCTAAAGAAAAAATAGGTGTTGTTCCAGTTGAAAGTGAATGAAACGCACAGAAATGCACATACATATTTTTCATCACCTTTTTGAGCATGAAACAAACACAAATAAGACCGCACCAGCTCAATAACCCATTAGGGCGTGCACAACTCCTTGGGTGAGGCAATGGTCAATCTAAGAAACAAGAAAAAGGGAGTCCCACCACTCCCCAAACCACCCAAGCAAAACCGTGGCACCACCAACTATCTCAAATACCAATATTTTATTTTATGATTAATGATAGGTAATATACAAACATATTAAAAACATTTTAAAATACATATACAACACATATGTCCTCACTATATTGGTATTTGAGATAGTTGGTGGTGCCACGGTTTTGCTTGGGTGGTTTGGGGAGTGGTGGGACTCCCTTTTTCTTGTTTCTTTTTGAGCATGAACTCCATTCCAGTGCAGCAAATCAGGCTTGGGTGGAATATATATGGCATCAGATTAGGTTGGGGGTACAGTTATCAGTCTACAGCCTTCTCAAGAACCACCTAATTGGATCCCAAGTACCACCAGTGGCACTAGTACCACTGGTTGAGAACCACTGGCTTAAACTGACCCAACTGTAACCCTGAAACAAACTTCCCTCTTAAACTGTTAAATGTAACTGTCCAACTCTGTTTAGTTCCCATTATCAGTCTCATGGTTGCTCCATAAACAGACACCAAAATAAAACCTGTAGGTGGTGACTGGCAGCCACAGCGCTCTGCAGCATCAGCTATAAATACTTAGCAGACAGTGAGAAATTCAGCACTCTCTGATGAAGCAAAGTACCCTACGCTAGCGTCTTATTATGAAGTCTACAGGCATGGCCAGGGAGGTCACATAAGTTAAACCACCAAAGGCCTAAGGAGACCCATGGTGTTTAGAAGCCAGTGTGTGGAATGTAGACATTATGCACAAAGTTAGAAGAACAAATACAACCTGTTACTTATGTTTCTTAAGAAGATTGTAACATTATGACCATAATTCTATAAGGAATGTTATTTAATTTGCACCTGCTATTCAAGCAAACAGTGCATGTCTTTTACATTTTTTTAAACATTATAGACTCAATGCGTTAAACTTTTCTTAAAATTTCTTGTGACAATAAGGATCCTTTCATGTTTTGTTTTATAATAAGAGAAAGATTGTAAGGCTGGGGCTCTAGATGTGCCCCCAAAAAACCCAAAGAATGGCCGCACTCATGAATGTATAAAGATATAAAAGCAAAAATGTATTGAGATCAAACAAGCAGCTAAAACACAACATAAAAACACAAGATTAAAAAATATACAGACAAGAAGCTGAAGGAGGAACCCTATAAGTGGCTCAAATATAGATGCAAGTCAATTATACAAAGAATTTCATGAATATATGCAATGTTGAATAACAACTAAAGTGCAAAAAGGTAAGTGTAAAAATGCATATAATAATCTACAAGTCCATGGATACAATGTGACTAAATAAGTGCAAAATGTATCAATGTTAAAAAAAAATATTTTAATTGAATGTCTATATGCAAAAAAATGCAAAAAGGGCAAATGTTCGACCAGATATCAAAGTGATTACTTTGGTAAAGTGCTACAAGTGCAAGAAAAGAATAGCTTGTAAATCCAGGAATCCAGCTCAATCAGTCAATAGGAAGTAAATAAATAACATCACCAATATGCATGAGCCAGGGTCCTCCTACAGCAGCCTACCACCGACGCGTTGCGTGGCCAGGTGCCACTTCACCAGGGTGAGTGGGCTGCTGCAGGACCCCCTCCCCTTAAAATACCCCAAATGATAAACTGCTGGCCAATCGGTTTATCCGTGTCCAGTAAGGTGTTTAAAATGTCCAGTCGAACAGTGGCTTGTCTATAGGTGAAGCTAGCAGCGGAGATTGGGGATTGTGGACTCACCAAGAAGGCAGGTGTCCCATGGGGTTTGACAATAACATTACATTATCTAATAGGTTAATATATATATATATATTTGCGGGGTGCACATGTGCATTGGTGTGCAGTGTGTGAGAAAATCATTTTTGAGAACCGTCAGATTAAATAATTTTTTTAGGTCCACCAGAGAAAATTATTTTTGGAGGCCACCAAAGGAAAGCATTCTTGAGGTACACTAGTAGAAACCGTTTTTGGGGCCCATCAGAGGAAATCTAGGGGGTTTTGTGTGGGTGCATGTGTGCACATGCGCATCTGAGTGTGTGTGCACCCACCTGCGGAGGCGACGCCAAGCACATCTTTGAGTGCACGTGTGTGTGCCTATGGTGTGGTACATCCAGCATTCCCCCTGCTCGACTGACCGTGCTCGCGCATGTGTCTTATGCCCTTTACGCTCGCCGGAGGTTAGTTTTAAAGGGCCAATGTGCCCAAATGTTACTGTGGGGAGCGAAACACCCTAAGGATTATCTGAGCAATCAGCCCATATGTTGTTGGTCATCCAATGAGGCCAGTTCCCCCCGTCCGTTCCATCCCTATAAAGGTTTTCCACCCTCACTCTCTCACTGCCCGTGATAGCGTTCTGCTAGGTGCTATTGTTCCTGTGACTTCTGATTGTTTTCCGTAGCCAACCTAGCTGCCTGACCATTCTGTGACCACTGCCTAAACCAATGCCTGCCTGGACTCTGATTACAAACCCGTCTCATCCTTTGTACTGCCTTGTACAATCAGCCGATTCGACCCTTGGCTTGATCTTTGACCCTTCTCGTGCTCCTCCTTTGGTGCTGTGTATCGTGAGAACCGATTATCTGTGTATGACCCCGGCTTGCCCGATAACGCCCAGTCTTACCTCTGGTTTATCCACCTTCAGCCCTGTAAGTTCACAAACTTTGTGCTACCAAGTCCTCTGGGCATCCATGTCCAGTGAGGCATTTAAATTGTCCAGGCGAACAGGGTCTTGTCTATAGGTGAAGATAGCAGCGCAGATTGGGGTTGTGGACTCACCAAGAAGGCAGGTGTCCCATGGGATTTGACAATAACTTTACATTATCTAATATGATATATATATATATATATATATAATCTGTGGGGTGCACATGTGCATTGGTGTGCAATGTGTGAGCAAATCATTTTTGAGGACCGTCAGATGAAATCCTTTTTTAGGTCCACCAGAGAAAAATATTTTTGGAGGCCACCAGAGGAAAGCATTCTTAAGGTTCAGCGGTAGATACCATTTTCGGGGCCCACCAGAGGAAATCTAGGGGGTCTCGAGTTGGTAAAGAGTTGAGCTCAAAGCAGAGTTCTGTTTGTCAATGGAATCTACGGGCAGCAGGGGGGAGTCCTCCATTTCCATCAGAAAAGGCCGGGGGTGGATAATGAGACTGAATTACACTGAAAAAGAACATGTGAAAGGTTGGGTGATTATTAAATATTGTTTGCAGCCATTATTGAAAGCAAAAGATCAGTGCAGGCAAAATGCTCTGTGTGGGGGGAACAACAAGACCTAACTATGTGGGAGGAAGAAGAGAGGTAAATGAAGAATAGATCTGCCATTGGAAAGGGGAATGTGATTGCTGCAGAAAATACAAGCATGTCACTGTGTGTTAAGTGTTTCTGAATTGTGCTTCTGTTCTCTTTGAATGCAGTTGGGTCTAGTTTTGCTGCAACCTTACCCGAATATAACTCAGTTTATGAGACTATGGCGGGGGGGGAGAGAGTTACTGCCATAGCAGGCATAGTCATAGCATAGTATAGCCATAGCATAACAGCTGCAGGGAAAAAACATTTCCAAGGGTTGCCAGCCCGGTACGTTTTTTACTTCAAGAGTAGGGCAGGCTATCCATGGCCTTGTTGGATATGAAAAGCTGTTTGGATGATTCTTTTTAAAAGCTTGAAATAAATGGCCATTTTATCCTGGATGCTGGCGCACCCCTTTAAAGCTTGAGTATGTCTGTTACTTCTTTGGACAGCCTTTTTAAAGTATACCAAAACCCACAGAGATCGGCCTGGAAATCTATTAGATTCCTGGGCCAATGCATTCCCTCCACCCGCCTTCTTACCCGGTTCACCGGCGAATGTGCGAGCAGCGCCTGCATCCCCGCTAGGCATTTGTGAATGACCAGAGCGGGCACGCTCCCTGCTAGAGGGGATGCAGCCGTCTCATCCAATCAGCCGTTTATTCGTCGTAGAACCGGGAAGAGGTAAGTTGCCCCGGGGAGTCTCACACAGCGGGGCACTTCTTGGGACAAGGACCAGAACCCAGATAGTCGAAATCCTGGGTTTGGTTCGTGTTTGAGTCAAAATGGTGTGACCCAGATTCAAAATGGGGGGGGGGGGGGGGCTGTGGGGGGATCACACAGGTCCTTAAGCTTTTGGATACAAAGAATGAAAAATACAGAGATTTAGGGTAGATAAATAGAAAAAAAAATTCAAAACAACCCCCCCCCCCCAAAAAAAAAAGTTAGATTCAGTTTTTTTTCTGAGTTGTTCAAACAAATATGATTGAAATGTAATTACTGATCTCTATAGGTGTCCCCCTTAAAGAGGAACATTAGACATCCCTCACTGCCATTTGGATGTCGGCGTTCTCTAAAATGCCGACACCAGGCAGCATTCCTGGCCCCTTTCCACCCCCACCCCCCCTTAGCAATCACTGAGGGAAGGCTACAGGCTTAGCCGTACTTTCTTCTAGCCGTCCTCTCTTCAAAACTCGTGCTTGCCACCGTGCAATGCCACCAGACAGGTAAGTCAAAAGTGATATAATGTGATATCGGAGGGGCAGGGGGGCCGAGCAAGCCAGGTTTGGGGAGTTTTTATTATTTCCCCAATACCTGAAATGTTCCCTTTAAACCAAGTAATGTAATTTTTGTAAGAAAATTATTGGAAGAAAATCCCTTTTTCATTTCTTTAAAGCGGACCTTTACCCAGAATAAGGGTCTATCTTATATGTTCCCCACACCCTGTACATACAGATTGTTCACATTAAAAATCATCCTACCTGCATCTACTGCATTTTCTGAGCCTTTAAACATCCAAGATGGTGGCTTATGGAGCATCAGGCAGCCTGCAAACAGGAAGTATCTTCTGTGCCGCTCTGCATTCTGGGATTGCTGTCCTTTCCCTGACCCCAGCTCTACTCTGTCTGTGCAAATCACAGCTATAACCCCACCCCCTGTGCTTTATCCCGCTCTCCTCTCCTCAGTATGTGATGCATCTGAGCCAAAATGGCGGCCCCCGTATCCTAGAGTCCTGAACAGAGTTGCAGCCCAGTGGAGGAAAGAATAATAAGTGACTAAAAACTTAAAGTATATTAATTTTAGATGCTGGGGAATTGTTTTATAAGGGTTTGGGCTTTTCATTAAATCATGGTGAAGGTCCCGTTTAATATACAGAAGAGAAATTCATGTTTAACTCTTTATGCAGATGACGGCAGAAATCCCCAAGAGAAACGTAGAGTACAGTCACTACTTTTGACACAAATTATAATTATTGCAATTATATTAACTTGTACCCAGAGTGAAAATACACTCACCTATCCCGCATATACCTCCACTAGAACCATTTGCACTGAGGAAGCTCTTTGGAGCGAAACGCGTTTGCAACCGTCTAACCTGCTACAAACAAGGGATTTTGAACCTACCTACTTGCTACAAATGGAGGTATCAACCCCCAACCATCAACTTGCTACAACTGGAGGCATCAAGTACAGAGACTTTACGGAAGGTAGGGCACGACTGTGCCCACTTTTTCCGGATACCACTTGCCCAGCCCACTGGGCATATAAGATCTTGGACTATACCCACTTACGTACCTATTTACTTACCTCACTTTATTTTCTTTATGCTCACTGTAAATATAACCTTATTCACCAGATAGGATATTATGCAAAAATATGTGTTTTTTGTTTGTTTACCTTCCACCTTTTTGACGATCAATTTGTACAAAATAAAAGAAAAAAGTATTAGAAATCCTTTTAATTACTACTAGGATAAATAGGCGCATTTTTGGTTACCTCCTTCCTCAGAGGAACCAATTCCAAACTCTCCTTCCAAATCCCTGCCCTAGGTCAGGAGCGCCTATATTCCCAACCTACCCTCTAATCACTCTCCCCAGGGTTCATCTACAATTCTCTCCATCCCCATCCCCCCCCCCCCTCCCTCCCCCCAACGAAACTACTTTTGACACCCTTTTTTTTTAAATAGATTTTGTTAAAAAAAATGTGCGGTGGGCCTGCTTTTAATGCATGATAAGGGGGCTGAATACAGTTGGTAGGGGTAACCTGCTGAATCATTTGTTACATAATATTACCAAGTGATCATTGCAGCCAACATCAGATGGGAAATATAAAGATTGATGGGCCCGCCTGCGAGATTAACAGGAACCGATGCGGGAGGATGGATGCAGGGCTTGATCTGCAGAGTTGATAAGTCTCCGGGATAAAAAGAATCCTATCTGATGACAGCCGTGCCGAAAGCTATGCCTCATCTTTTCCATATGTTGTCACAAAGGCATCCCACTGATTCATTTTGTACTTTGCTTCAACATAGCTTGTAATAATTAAAGAGTTTGCAAGTGACATTACTTGCTGAATCATTCCCCTCGATTCAAAGAGCAAAAGTTAATTGATTTCGTATCGAGAATCGTAAGTTTGGGTGGGTGTTTGTCATTTTTTCCTTTTTTTTTGGCCATTTCGTATTCGCACGAACGTTCGCGCATAGACGTATATGAACATACGCTTTCCGGACGCCAATCGTATATTTTGCGTTAGTTCGTGTGTTTTTCCGGTCCAAATCGTATTTTTTAGGTCCGATCCTATTTTTTACGTGCTTCACATGGGCTTGCGACCAATTCAGAGAGGTGATTGCTAATTGTTTTGAAGCCCATTAAAGAGCTGCTTCCCGAAATGTTTGCCGGCAGCTATTTGGCCTCGGGAGTAGGATGGAGAGTAGCGAGTTTGTGGCACATCAAGGGCTTATGCTTTTTGGCATCGATTTGATCCGGATGTCTGAGAGCAGATTGCCCCTGCGTCGTCGCATGAACATCGATAGCATGAATGATGTTGAGCTGTTTGAGCTGACCAGGCTTAATCGTGCTTCCCTCCATAAATTATATAGTGAGCTGCGGCCATGGTTAGCCCGCACCACAAGGAAGGGGCATGCAATTTCAGGTATGACCAAGATGCTTGGCTGCCTGCAATTTTTGGCGAACGGCTCGTTCCAGAGGCTGGGTGCCCTCTCCGTGGGGATGTCCCAGCCTACGCTGAGCCGCGCACTCTCTAAATTTTTGGAAGGCATGGCTGCCATAACTCCCAAATATATTTTTTTCCCGGATGATATGGCAGCCAGAAACACCATTAAGCTTGGTTTTTATAATGTGGCCGACATGCCCAACGTCATTGGTGCTGTTGACTGCACACATGTGGCACTCGTACCTAGGGCATCCGACGAATATATATATAGGTATATATTTTGGGTTTGGGTTATTATGGGGCCCAACGTGTAATGTAACCTATTTTCCTTTGCGGCAGCATATTTTTTTTTGGACTTTTGTGTACATGCTTTATTTAGGCTTCTCATTTGTAGTTTGATTTTGTGTGCAGACCTGTTTTTTTTCCCAAATTTTGGGGCCCTTATCACTTACCCTTTTTTTTTTTTTGCCTTAAGGAATCGAAAAATGGGACACTCCCTTAATGTCCAGGCCGTGGTGGGGCCGGACATGCGTTTCCTGAGTGTCCTTGCCGGCTACCCTGGATCGTCGCACGACTCCTATATCCTGAGACGATCTGGATTGTTTAGGAGATTTGAGTCTGGGGAATTTTCGGGTGCATGGCTGCTTGGTAAGTGTGTCCTATTTTTGGTTACCGATATTTCCCAGGAATCTGTATTGTTTGCCTATTTTAGCTTTATAATTCTTGTCAGGAAAACGAACCAGCATTTTTAGGGGGGGGCTTTTTTGGATTGTATTTGGGTTTTCAATCAAACGCTTTGCTCCCTTTGTGCTTCTGTTTTTTTGATAACTTTGGTTAGGATGTCTGTAACTTCCATGTCCCAAAATATATTGGCTAGCAGATTGTCCCGAAGTATCTGCTATTTTTTTGCCCTTTTGTAGTATTGGTCTTGCAACGCCAAAGTGGACTTAAACTGCATACAGTGCATTCTTTATCTAAATGGTGTGGGCCCCTCAGCAGCATCCTAATTGTAACATTTGCGAAGGCAGAATCTAAAACATATTTCTAAACAGCCTTGTCCGTGCAGATGTTTTTTAATTTTTGACTTTATTTAAGCTGCATTTTTAGTTATTTACTACATTTGGGCCAATAGTGTTTTTTCTAATGTACCCTGGGTGTCTTTTTTGGCCCTTTAGCTTACCTCATTTTGATATATGGCAAATTGTTTGTGTTTGTTGTCTTGCAATGTGTTAATTTTTGGTATTTAATTGTCTTGTTAAGGTGATTCCGGTTACCCACTTCTCCCCTGGCTCATGACGCCTGTGCTGCGGCCCCAGGATGCCTCTCAGGAAGCCTATAATCGTGCGCACCGCAAGACCAGGGCTGTTGTTGAGAGGGCATTTGGACTGTTGAAGACACGTTTTCGTTGTTTGGACCATACCGGGGGCGCCCTGCAATATGCTCCTGACAAAGTGATAGACATCATAATGGCATGTGCAGTTCTGCATAATTTTGCCATTCAAGAACGTGTCCCCCGTTATGTTGATGTTCTGCCCTCTACAGCCCGAGAAGATGATGGTGACAATTATGTTGGCCCACCCAGTGAGTCTGGCCAATCAGTGCGATCAAATTTGATCTTGCAGCATTTTAGTTAAAGCCTTTTTTTTGTTTCCCAGTCTGTGTGTGTGTATTTGCCTTTATTTTCAAATATTTGTTTGGCCGTAATGTGGCATTACCTTAAATAAATACACAATTTACCTTAATTGTTGCCTAATGTTTTTCCTGGTGTTTACTTAGATTGATCTTTGCATTTTTACACCTCTTAACCAAAAATGTATCTGCTTTAGCCCAAGGTGATGTTAAATGTGTTTCAACTCAAAATGCAACAAGTATAGTAAGTTTGTTTTTTTTTTACTTTTTGCACTTTGATTGGTGGTGCATAACAAATAAAAATCCACATACAACTGTGGCTCAACAAAAAATAAGATTAAAGAGAACTGGTAAGCACACTTGTAATAGTTAAAGTTACTTTGTAGTGGGTGCAATTTTCATAGATCATGAGACAATGAAGTCTCCCCAATAATCAAGAACAAATATGAATGCACACCTGACAACTGTGGTTTTTCAAGATGCAAAAAGTGAAGTCACAATGTATTTATGTACAATAACTAAAGTCATCCAACACACAATTCTGGTAGGGCACACAGAAATAGTGAAACTATATACATATTATATACAAACATGGCTTGAGACCCTGAGGTACTATGTATGTGAAGACTATGCGATTGGCACTGATTGCACTAGTACCAGGGCTCATATACAATTGAATAAACTTTGAAGTCTATAAAAATGCAAAGAAGTCATTCCCTTGCTGATCTGCAAGGTCTCCCAAAAAAATAAGGTATTAACATTAAATCTACCACATCTACACCTGGAAGAGAGTGGCACAACCAAACAAGGACACCCAGTCCAAAGGCCAGCCTAGTCCAGTCATTAATATTGCCTGTGGCAAGGGATATTAGGGCATGGCCATAATGTCACACAAACATGTCTGCAAACAGGAGGAGCACAAACCAAACAAATGTCAAAAGCCATAATTGGCACATGATAGTTGCCAACTAGACTGCACCTAGACCTATGGCATTGGCTAGTGGCCTTAATCATTACTCTAAGGAGCTGTATGGGAGCAAATACAAAACACAACCTGCATGTGAAACACAAAATGGATTGTTTGAAACCTCAAAGGACAAGTAAATACAGTGGGGGAGAAGAGAAAAGTCCCACACAATCATGGATTAATAGGGTGGCTGCCCATAAAACCCAGGTGGAGGTCCGTGGGGATGGGACCTAACCTGGGCCATGGTTGCATTGTGAATTTGCAACTGCTCCATAATGTTTCTCTGCATATTGGTCATCTCAGCCATGGCTGACTGGATGCCATTACTTGCAGTGACCATGTTGCTGTTGAGGGTGCGAAACTCCGCGAGGATGCCCTGTAAGGTGGTAGTTAGGTTCACCATATCGGCATGCCTTTCCTCCCGCTCAGTTACGAGCTGTGCCTCAAAAGAGTCCCTCTCTTGGTTCCATAAATCAAGCAGGGCACTGTGCCTCCCCTGGGGAATTGTGCGGCGGCGTAATGGAGTCCGCCGCACAATTACCCTGGCTCTTGGGCGTGCCCTGCCGCGTTGTGTCGTCCCCTCAACAGCAACAGGCATGCTTGGCAAATCCTCAGCAGCAGAGTGAACACTGGGGACTGTTGTGTCAGTCTCCCCATGTGCATGCACAATGGATGCAGATTCATTCTGCTGCTGAGGATTGGCCAGAGAAACATTAGGGAGCAGTTGCAGATTGGGACACAGGGGGAGGTCATCTGACGTGGCCAGCAGGGATCCATCATCTTCCTCCATTTCCTGGATCTCTTCCATGAGTGTGTGGGTCTGTAGGGACATAGAAAAAAAAAGGTTAAGTTGGCGTCCCAAATTAGGATTACATCAGTTTAACACATGCTTAAGCACTTGTTATTATTTTGGGTACTAAATCAACTTACCGGAAAACTCGGATCTGGGCTCCTATGCTGTACGGACCTGGTCGGCATAATCAAACTGGGGGGTGAGTTTACACTTGCTGAGGGGTCATGCTGGGCTGAAGAAGAGAAAACAAAACAAGGTAAACACACACATAAGCATTGTTTGGGTACGTACTAAAACAAGCCACTATTTCTAATATTAAGCAACTCTACAGCAATGGGTCCAATTGGTAAAAGACACTCAATTTAACATATGTGCAATGGATCGACTAAACTGCTAACTGACCTCAGTTTGAAGTCAGGAAGTGTACCCAGTCAGCATACAACTTGCAGAGCAACTATTTAGAGTTTGACTACCATTCTCTAGGTCAGGGGTACTCAACCACTTCTTGTAAAGGTCCATTTAAAGGTATCCGGTGAGAGGTGAAGGTCCGGGCATGGGGCTGGCGCAGGGGGTGTCTAGTTAGAAATCAGCACACTGGGGGAGGGGCTAGAGATTGCCAAGTGCAAACTAATAAAGGCTGCTTGCCCTTGCTGGGCTGGATGGGGCAGAGCTGAGGGGACAGGGATTGGATGGATAAAGCTGGGAGGACAGGAATGGATGGTGATGGGATGGATGGAGCAAATCTGTTAGGAATGGATGGGGCTGATGTGGGGGGGGGGGGGGCAGATGGTGGGACAGGGGCAGATGGGGCCGAGCTGGGGCAGCGGGACAGGATTGGACAAAGAGAATGATGCACCAAGTTAGTGTGTACCTTGCAATGCCACTTCCTGTGCAGTACTTCATATTGCAATGCTAGGTTTCATGGAGCCATGACATTGGCCAGGAGACCAACCACTACATCGCCGATCAAGGGGGCAGCTCTTAGCACGTCAACACAGAAGTAATTGAGTGCAGAGCTGTCTGGGCAGGGGTCTGGGAATCTGGTGCCAAGGTCCGCATTGGGACCCCGGCACGCCAGTTGAGTCTCGCTGCTCTAGGTCAGATATGTTTGGGGGTGTTGAATTAAATTGATACCTCAAACACAACTCACACAACAAATAGCCAACACATCCCTAATGATGTGTGTTTTGTGATTGAGTCAAAATATATCACTTTTCTTCATAAACTTCCTTCCTTCACACATAATTAGTGTTAATTGTTCTTTTACATAATGTCTGTGTTCCAAAATGCCTGATTCACAGGGACCAAAACTGGACACAAACAGGCACAGTAGTGCGAGGCCAAGCAAGCCACACCATAGGGCCATACCGTCATCTCGGTACTAGTGAACTTTAATTTTCTTGGCAAACAGGCAAACATGCAGATTAAGAGTACTCACCTTGTGTACGGGTCGGTGAGTCTGTGTCCCTTAGACCCGCATGGCCATCGACCGCCACAGGATGGAGAAGGCCCAGCACAATCTCCTCAGCAGGTGTAAACTCCAGTTTGGTTGGAAAGCCACCTCCAGTTTTCATGCTGAAATGAAAAAATAGTTTGGTACCCAGAAAAGGTGCATACAGTACATCCTAATCATTACATTTGGAGACATCATTTATTTACCTGTAATTATGCCTTTTAATTTCTTTTTGACGTACAGCATATTTGAGATCCGAAATTTTCTTCTGGATTTGTCCAACATCTTTCCTCTCTTCCCCCGCTGCATTTACTTGTCGTAGGATGGTTTCAAACAATTCCATCTTGCGCTGCTTAGTGGTGTGTTTTGATTTGCTCCCATAGAGCTCGTCATAGTATAATGTAAGGCCACTAGCCAATGCCATATTTTGGTCATGGGAGAATCTCCCACTCAAATGTCCGCGCCGCAATGTGCGGACAGATGGTTGGCTTGGGTGCTCCTCCATGTGTGCAGACACATGTGGTGACATTATGGCCTGGGGCTGGGTAGGGGAATGGAAGGATTGCTGGCTTCCCAATGACTGGACTGGACTGGCCAAGGGACTGGGTGTTCTTGCGTGGCTGGCCACCGAACTTCCAGGTGTAGATGTGGTCCGGGTGGGCATTCTTTGGCCTCTTGGGGGGCTCTGTTCCCGGCTGGTGCCAGGTCGGGGGCTATGTTCCCGGCTGGTGCCAGGTCGGGGGCTATGTTCCCGGCTGGTGCCAGGTCGGGGGCTTCGGGCCCTTCTGCGCATGCTGGATGTGCTTCGGGCCCCTCTGCGCGTCCTGGATGGGCTTCGGGCCCTTCTGCGCGGGCTGGATGGGCTTCGGGCCCCTCTGCGCGGGCTGGATGGGCTTCGGGCCCTTCTGCGCGGGCTGGATGGGCTTCGGGCCCCTCTGCGCGGCCTGGATGGGCTTCGGGCCCTTCTGCGCGGGCTGGATGGGCTTCGGGCCCTTCTGCGCGGGCTGGATGGGCTTCGGGCCCTTCTGCGCGGGCTGGATGGGCTTCGGGCCCTTCTGCGCGGGCTGGATGGGCTTCGGGCCCCTCTGCGCAGCCTGGATGGGCTTCGGGCCCTTCTGCGCGGGCTGGATGGGCTTCGGGCCCTTCTGCGCGGGCTGGATGGGCTTCGGGCCCTTCTGTGCGGGCTGGATGGGCTTCGGGCACTGCTGTGGGGCCTGGATGGTCTTTGGGCCCTTCTGTGCGGGCTGGATGGGCTTTGGGCCCTGCTGTGGGGCCTGGATGGTCTTTGGGCCCTTCTGTGCGGGCTGGATGGGCTTCGGGCCCTGCTGTGCGGGCTGGATGGTCTTTGGGCCCTTATGCGCGGGCTGGATGGGCTTCGGGCCCTTCTGCGCGGGCTGGATGGGCATCGGGCCCTTCTGTGCGGGCTGGATGGGCTTCGGGCACTGCTGTGGGGCCTGGATGGTCTTTGGGCCCTTCTGTGCGGGCTGGATGGTCTTTGGGCCCTTCTGTGCGGGCTGGATGGTCTTTGGGCCCTTCTGTGCGGGCTGGATGGGCTTCGGGCCCTGCTGTGGGGCCTGGATGTGCTTCTGGGCCTGCTGCGGGGCCTGGGTTGGCTAAGTGCCCGGCTTGAAAGCATGGGTGGTGTGGGCTCCCTTGGGCGGCCTCTTCTGGGGGCAGAGGTGGTGGTGGCTGCTGTGGCCTGTTTTTTGGCCGCAGGGGCACGTGCCTTTGGGGCCCTTTTTTGGGAAAGGGAGGGTCCAGTGTCCCTTGGTGGGGCCGAGGTGGTACTTGCCTTCTGGGCCTTCTGGGCCCTTAGCTTCTTCGGTCGTTGCTGGGACCTGGTGGTTGGGCCCTCAGAGGTCTGGCTTTGCTGGGCGCGTTTAGCTGCTGCCTTTTTTGGTGCCATTTTGTCCAAAAGCTCAAAGAGAATGAGCTTTGGGTGCAGGGACCTTTAAATCATGCGCCCAGCGTCTGACGCCTATGCGCACGACTACGCGCTCGTACGGACGTACGTTCGTGCGGAACCAGGAAACCGCTGGGGTTTCACTTATCTGCTGCCTTGAAGAAGCATAAAGATGGCGCCCACTATCTTCACCCGTCAACAGGAAGAGATCCTCATGCTGGTAAGTGCCTTGCTCTGCCTTTTAAGCTAATACTGACTGATGTACTAAATGTAAATGATGCGGTTGGAACTAGTTTTGGGGATCTTAATGTTTTAGAACAGACTCCTCACACTTCATCCTCAAGGGCCGAGCCAGGCCACATTTTCACCTCTCTATGCTGATGTCCTAATTCGGGCAATTGCTCTGGCTTAGCAACAGTTAATTAACCTGTGGAGTAGCGTGGCTAGCTGTCAAACCTGGCCTGTCTCGGACCTTGATGCGGATGTTTGAGGACCACTGTTTGCCTAAGACATCAAAACACAACGGCAAGCCACACACGCGGGCAAAAAGACAGAAACCGGGCCTTCAGCCTGATTGACTAAAAAGCAATAAAACCTAAAAAACCAGTACACAGCCTATGACATTTCCAAATGGTCCATTTGAAGGCAATAACTTATTAGTCTTGGCTCCACTGGCCTGAAACTCTGCTCAAGAATTTAAGAGATGCGCGCAGCCATCTGTACTCAGAAGCATCACACTTACTGAGGAGAGGTGAGTGGGATAAGGTACAGGGGGGTGGGTTATAGCTGTGCTTTGTTCAGACACAGCAGAGCTGTGGTCATGGGAAGGTCATCAGTCCAAGAATGCCGAGCAGCACACACACTTACAGTTTGCATGAACTTCCTGTTTGCAGGCTGCCTGCAAAGAAGGCATTTTACATAAGCCGACATCTTGGAGGTTCAAACCATCATAACATGCCAGGCAGGTGGCCTGATTTGTAATGTTGGCTATCTGTATGTACATGGTGTGTGAAACATATAACATAAGACCAGACTCTGAATCAGAGTGAACGTCCGCTTTAAGGCACTCCCCAAAAATGGCTGGCACTCTAAATGTGTGTGTTAATGACATGACATTCGCTACTTGTGATGCAACACATATGGCTCTGTGTGTAAAAGTAAAATCTCTGTGTCCATTATGTTTTTCAGATCATGCTTCAGCGCCGGTATGACTTCGCGCCCAATGTGTGCGAAAAAAGGGACATCGCCCGGGAGATCATCGCGGAAATCCACCGTGTGACCAGCACCACCTTCACTCACACCCAGATAATGCAGCATTGGTCGGACCTGAAACGTCTGCACATGCCCCGGGTGCGGAGGTTTTTTGGAATCCATTTCCCAAGTAAGTACAAAGCAATTGCATGGTATATGTTCCAAATGGATAAGTTATGCCTTTATTTATAATGACTTTTCTTTGTTAGTGTTGGAAATGGATTTCAGAATTCGCCGCACCCGGAGGCGCACAGGCCGACCAGTGCTGCATGATTCTGCATCTGTGAGTGAAGGTGGTGGATCTCCCGGGCGACGGACCTACCCCTCCTCTGTGGCCTCCTCAGACCAGCCCCTAGACCTTACCACAGAGGAGGGGCCCAACCGCGTGGGCGTGGAGTCATGCCCGGACAGGCATGGGGAAGGCTCTGGTATGTCACTCTTCATGTATATGCACAAAGATATACATGGCAGGCCAAAAACTAAGTGCTCCTTTATTATGTATTTGTAGAATCTTCGGGAGCGGGTGAGATAGTGGAGGAGGAGGCAGCAGAGATGCTGGAAGTTGATCCTGGCGAAGGTGAGTGATGTCAGCCAGACTGGGAGCCAGATATGTTGGGAATAGTGACTCTATACAACTACTAACCAAATGTCACATGTTTCTCCAGGGACTTCTTCACAGCATAGCCAGGACCAAGGGCATCCTGTTGGCCCCAACCAGCCATCTGTCGGCCACCAACAAAGTAAGTAGCCATGCCATTATTCATATTTATGTGTTTTTAGCTAATAACACACACATAACTAAAGGCGTAGCCAATGTATAGTTAACACTTTCATGTGGGCACTTCGTTAGCTTAAAGCGGACCCTAACTCGTATTAAGAGCCTAGCTAATAATTATCCCACACACTGTACATACAGATTGCGAACAGTCCAAAACAGGCTACTGGCATCTACTGCATGTTAGGAGCCTGTAAACATCCAAGATGGCGGCATATGGAATGTGCAATATTTACAGGCAGCATGGCATACAGATTTTAAAAAGTAAGGTGCTGCCATGCATTGTGGGACTGCTGACCTTTCCCTGAACCCAGCTATGCTCTGTATTACCAAAGCACAACTGTAACCTACTCCCCTGTACTTTATCCCACTCTCCTCTCCTCATTAAGTGTTATGCTTCTGAGTCCAGATGGCGGCGCAGTAATAAAAAATGCTCCAAAATGTACTTTTATCTGGTGCAGAATCATTTGGGAATAGTTATTGATTTTCAGTAAATAATGTTGAAGGTCCGGTTTAAGGAGTTTCAATACTTACCAGTGGAAAATGCATTTACTTTATCCCTTAGAAGAATGACATATGTCATGCATTTACATGTATTTGATTAACCCAAAATCTATTCCCAGCATACAAACCGGTCTGGTACTCCTATTTATGTTTATTTCTCTATTGGTTACAGGGATGATCCCCAAAACATTGGAGGGGAAAAAAAAAAGAATAAAGGAGTTGGTGGCCGAGCTGCTGGCCATACAGGCGACGTTGGGGCCAACAGAAGAAGAAGAGGAGGAGGATTAGTGCCCTTGGTCCTGGCTAATTTTGTAAAATAGTTTTAAAATATGTTTTATTGAACCACATTTTATATTTTTAAAAAAAAAAAGAAAAAAATTTTAACATTTTAATATGTTTTAAAAAAACACAAACCACCCCAAAAAAAAAATAGATAATAAATAAGATTTTAATCCTTCATAAATGTGTCATTTCTAATATCCGCCCAAAAAGACATTTACACAAACACGAAAATAGATGCTTATAAACATATACACATGTGTACATTAGGTGGTTTGGGTAAGTTTTAGGGTCGTCCAAATGAAGAAGGATGCAAGCGCTAAGGGGTTTGGGTAAGTTTTAGGGTCGTCAACATGAAGAAGGATGCAAGCGCTAAGGGGTTTGGGTAAGTTTTAGGGTCCGAGAAATGAAGAAGGATGCAAGCGCTAAGGGGTTTGGGTAAGTTTTAGGGTCGTCCAAATGAAGAAGGATGCAAGCGCTAAGGGGTTTGGGTAAGTTTTAGGGTCGTCAACATGAAGAAGGATGCAAGCGCTAAGGGGTTTGGGTAAGTTTTAGGGTCGTCAACATGAAGAAGGATGCAAGCGCTAAGGGGTTTGGGTAAGTTTTAGGGTCGTCAACATGAAGAAGGATGCAAGCGCTAAGGGGTTTGGGTAAGTTTTAGGGTCCGAGAAATGAAGAAGGATGCAAGCGCTAAGGGGTTTGGGTAAGTTTTAGGGTCGTCCAAATGAAGAAGGATGCAAGCGCTAAGGGGTTTGGGTAAGTTTTATGGTTCCTAAAGGTAAGTGTTAGCCTGGCGCGAGGCAGTAGTGGTGAGATTGGTAGTGTCAGATAGGGCACACATATTGGTTTGTAGAGTGTAGCTTGGATCGCGCATGCGCAAGACCCTAGATACATACGAACGAACGAATATAAGAGGCCCAAAACCATTGAAAACCAGAGGCAAACGCAAGTAATTGGAAGAGGTGGACGATGGAAGCGGACGAAAAAACAGGCTGCCGCCGCAACAAGTGATCACATCAACGTGTTTTTTACGATTGACAACTGACTGAGGCAAGTTCGGGAGATAACATACGAACGGACGTATATTTTAGGATAGAAACGTATTTGCTTATAGAATCACTCGCAAGTTCATACGAACGCACGAGCGGACGTGAAAAATAGGATGATCGGCAACCAAATCCAAGCTGTTACATGTTTCTTTGAATCGACCCCATTGTCTCTAATCTATCAGTCATTAAAGCTCAGCTTCACAAGCAACATATAGCAAAGAGCATTAAGAGGCTGATTCATCACTAACGCCAGGTAGCAACAGATGAGCGTCTGTAGCAGCATTTTCAGAGTGCCCGCTAGTAGTCGCAGTGCTCGGCCGTGAGTCGCTACTTTATAGCGACTCAGTCGTGGTTCAGTAATGTTGAATACATTGTGAGGAGTCGCTATTTGACCAGTACAGCGCTGTATGGGAGCGCATGTTAGCGACTGCTCATATCGACCGACTCACACCATATTCAGCAAAAAAACAGCTGCACAAATCTCAGAGCACAGGAGGCGGTGTGTTTAAAGTCAACTATCCACTAGTAACAAAGCGAAAACATATGGAATTACATTGTAACAACATTGTAACATGAACACTTTAATGCCAGACCTGTAATGTCATTTCTGAGGAAATATATAAAAAATGAAGAAATTATGAAAAAACTGCTATTTCAATGCCAGAAGAGGTCACAGAATAATTTGTGATTTTTTAGGAAAAAAAAAAAAAACATTTAAAGAGAAGAAAAGGTTCGTCCATTGAAATGTATGGGAGAGTGTCAGGTAGTGAGAGGTCATACCTGGCGCTGTGCAAGGCTGAACGCTGGCGCTGTTCGCTGAGGCTGTGAAAATGATGAATCAGACCCTACATGGCGCTATCCCAGTCGCTAAACAGATTCTGCTTGATAAATGTGTAATTGCGTGCCGTGTCCGGCGTTGACCAGTCGCTATCTGTCGCTACCTCTCATTAACCAGGTGCTACCTGACGCTATCCCTTCTTAAATAAGGGCCTAAATCATTTAAAAAATCCCAACATAATTCATACAGTTTGTAAATCCAGGATATCATGCAATCCAGTGCACACCTCTAATCCCGCCATCATATTATTGCACTTCCTATCTGCACAAAACTGAAAATTGTATTGTTATCTACAGGTCATTTTCCTTTCCTGGCGGCCTACTATGGCCATTAACCCCTGCTAGGACCTCCTTATCTATACATTTTATCTCCACCCTTAACACGCCATTCCTATAATATAGTCATCTCAAATATGGGTGTATGCTGCCATGGATAGGTGCTAAGAAAGAAAAATTATTGGTAGGTAATTCTTGGAGCCGCCATGGCATCATAATATGGGATGTGGAGTCTGACTCATTACTAACGCCAGGTATCGGCAGATGAGCGTCTGTATAAAGGTGCTTAGAGTGTCCGCTAGTAGGCACTGTAAGCGGGTATCGGGCTCTGTAATAGAGCGCCTCAGACGCTGTAGTAACCTGCCCGGCATTGATGAATGTGATGTATGTTGGGTGCTCTAACACCAGTACAGCGCTGCAATGAGCGAAAGATAGCACCAGCTCAGTGCGACCGACTCTCGGCGATCCACACCATACAAAAATGGACACACACAGCGTGAGGGCGCGCTCTAAATCTGGTCGCTATAGCATAGAGCGCCAGATGCTGTGTGATTAAAGTCTGTTTTTGAACAAATATCCACCAGTAACAAAGCGAAAACACATGGAATGTCATTGTTGTAACACTGTGACAATAACACTTTAGTGCCAGACCTGTAATGACAATTCTACATAAAAATCTAAAAAAATCTAAAAAGTTTCTAAAAATGTTTGTTTGCAGCCAGGAGAGGTCACACAATGATTGGAGCAAAACAATAAATGTCAAACACTCTGTTTAAACACAAGCAAATGAACCATTGAAATGTGTGGCAGAGCGACACTGAGCAACAGTTAATACCTGGCGCTCTGGAAGCTACAGCGCCGGCGCTATACGCTATGCCACCTGTAATTATACATGTGGCACTACATGGCGCTGTTAGAGGCGCTCACCAGATTCGCTTTCTTAAATGTGGTTTTGCGTACAGCCCCGGCGTTCACCAGACGCTGCCTGCCGCTACAAGGCGCTACCTGGCGCTATCCCTTCATGAATAACCCCCCATAGCAAGCTAAGTTGGGTGGGACTGATTAAGAAAGTAATATATATAACAAGCTCTAACTTTTGAGGAGGCGTTTATACAAAATACTTCTGCCAAAAGTAAATTTGTAAATTGTACATTTTGACAGGTCAACCTAGTAATGCTTAAAGTGGACCAAAACCCGTGCCCCAATGACCCTGGAACCCATCGAGGATAGTCAAAATCCTAGGTTTTGGTCAACTTTAAGAAAGTAGTGCAGGATGCAACTTTCCAAATATTTTCTAATGAAATTCTGCCCCACAAGGCCCAAGATGCTGACATACTGTAGCCTTTGTGGAAAGTGCCTTAAAAGGAAGAGGGGCTTCTAGTCCCTTAGACTGGTAGGCTTTCTTAATCACCCTAACTATCCATGAAACCAAGGTTCTTGTATCTTTTAAGACAAGATCCAATGTCTAATTGTGAAGGAACAATCCAGTTTAAATGTGAAAAACCCACAGATACAAGTCCAGAGTTCCCCCTTATTTCCCCCTGTTAAGGCTTTCTATTCATAACCTTATCTCCCCCAGGAAGGAGAATTGGCATTTATGAGTTGAGCCAAGCGCTGATCACAGACTCCCTGCTGATTCTCTCACACCTCCAGCCTGGGAAGGCCCCGATGGGTCTGAAGGCGTTATGACCCCCGGCCGTGAGCTCCTTCACATAAAAGACGAGAACCGCAAATCGGACCATAGCTGGGCCATTATGTGTCCCATCACCAAGCCAGGTACAGAACCAGAACGGGCCCACAAAACCACACATAGAGGTAGGTTTCTCCGGGCCCTGCGTCAAGGGGAACTTAGAGAAATGGAGATCTAAGCCTCTGACCCATTTAGGGACCCCATCTTTGGACTCATCAGATGCCAAGCATCCAGCCCAATCTTTTGGTGCCGTATCCAGAGCCATACGACCCCCTTGCTCAAAGTTATAACCCCTAAAGGATTTTAGGTGCTAAAGCAGGCTACACAATGCTGGGAGGGGACAATCTGGCCCACAGAAGGGAGGGAGTGAAAGGATCTCGTCGCATAAAGGGGGATGACCCTGGGCCAAGCTTTTGTTACTTCGGGGGAGGGGAGGTCACGATGCACGCGTGCTGGAGGTGCCCATCAACAAGCTTGCCACTTACCATTCTGTGGGAGCTCTTCATCACCCCTCTACAACTGTAACTTAAGGTAACTGACTTATATCTCAGTGTGTAACTCACTGTAACCTGTAACCTATTACTCACAACAGCATTTGTATTCATTCATATTCCATCATAGCCAAATGTTTGTTATCACTGTCTAGTATGCTCATTGCATTAAAACCTATATTTAACTTGAGCGATCTTTTTGCCTTAGCCAAGAATCTGTGCGTCCATTGGCTTTGGGCCTGGTAGTCAAACAGATGGGGGTTTGGGAAAGCGGGTTGCGTGTCCCGAGGTCCCTGATTGATAGTGGGATCACGTGACCAGCGGTTCGCTGAAACTAATGGATGAGGGCAACAAGTGAATGAAGTGCTTAGGGTGGAGGCAAAATGTCTAACTAAGGTGGTCCTAGCAGGGGTTAATGGGGCAGATATTAACCCATAGTATAACTATGGAGGCTACAGGAAAGAGAGAAAGACCATCAGCCTTTTTCCAGCATTTCAAAGGACCAATGTAAACTCACCACATTCCTCTAGTCGTTCACATGCAAACCCAAAAATACTCCGCTACAACATTCACTCATTTCGCTAGTTCCTGCCACCTTTAGTGCGCCGTGCGTGCCGAAACCTGTGATCACAGGAGCGAATAGAACTACTGTATATTAGTAACGGCAAACACAGGGAAAAGCTGACTATGTGCAGGCATTATGATTAGATTGCTGCCCCAGCAGGGGCTGAAGACTGGTATTTACTTAGAAAAACAGTTTGATGCAAGCAGGCAAACTGCTGAGGCTGATTTGATTATGAAAATGAAAGAAATCTTGCTGAAAGCACACTTTTACAGATTGTGTCAGCATGGCGTGGATCTTGGAATATATGGGTGGGGAAAAAGGTGTTTTCTGCTGATTTAACACATAAAATGTGAAATAAAATGATTTTATTCATTTTTTTCCCAATAAATTGCCTTTATCTGAAATGGGGCATTTTTAAGGTTTTAAGTTAAGTATCCTTTTTTTCAATGACATTGACAATGATGGTCCAAATGCGGACCTCGGCACCAGATTTCCAGACCCCTGCCCTGCCCCCTTTACTTGATCAGTGATGTAGTGCTTAGTCTCCCTGCCAATGTCATGGCTCCTTGGCCCCCTAGCATTGCAATATGAAATACTGCATGGGTGGGAAGTGGCATTGCAGGGTACACAAAAACGTTTCTCAGTTTCTTTGCCCCATCCAATCCTGTCCCCCCACCCCAGCTCTGCCCCATCCATTTCATTCCCGCCATCTCTGCCCCATCCATTCCTGTCCTCCCAGCTCAGCCCCATCCAATCCTGTCCCCTCAGCTCTGCCACATCCATCTCTGTCCTCTCAGCTCTGCCCCATCCATTCCTGTCTTCCCAGCATTGCCTATCCAAACCCTTTCCCCTCAGCTCTGCCCCATCCATTCCTGACTTCCCAGTTTTGCCCATCCAGTCCTTGGCCTCCCAGCTTTGGCAATCCATTACTCTTTCTTCCAGCTCTGGCCATCTACCCCCCAGCTCTGCCCATCCATACCTGTCCTTCTAGTTCTGCCCATCCAGCCCTTCTGCCAGCTCTCTCCATCCCTCCCTGCCCATCCCTCTCTACCCCTCTTCCTTACAACTCCTCTCTAATTCCCTCTCCCCCAAGCTCTATCTATCCATTGTTGTTACCAGACCTTATTGCCAGTAACATTTTGGGCCCTAGTCCACCCCTGTACACAAGCAGTGTGCCGCAGGCCAGAGCCGTTGGTTCTGTGGGACAAAAAAAAAACCTTAGCTTCTTTCTTGTCCCAGTGCCCAATAGGATTCTCAGGGAGGGCAAGCAGCCTTTTTTAGTTTTGCCACCCCCCACAGTGTGCTGATTTCTAACTATCCACCCCCTGCGACAACCCCCCCCCCCCCCCCGCCCGAACCTTCACCTCTCACTGGATGCATGTAAATGGACCTTTACAAGAAGTGGTTGAGTGCCCCTGTGCTAGAAAATAAGGAATAGAATAAGTGGCCATCATGGCCTAGAGGTGAGGAAGCGGCCTTGTGACCAGAGTGTGGCAGGCTTGAATCCTGGCCATAGGACATGTCTAAAGTGCTTCTGGTTTTAAAGAATGTTTTGGAGGGAACACTGTTGAACCAGTGGGATTATTTTGGAGGAGCCCTACAGGGAGTCCTCTTGGCTCTGTGATGTCTTCTTGTCTGGCAAACCAAGCAGCCACTCTGGTCTTCACCAAAATGGCCGCCACAGCCCAGTATCGTGGACACATTCCACCTATCTGGCGGAGCCCAACTGTCCCCACCCGAGCCTCCGCCATTACATGCCTGCCTCCCTGCTCTTTTCCATTTATGCCGCAGGCAGTAGCACTTTCTGAGCTGGGTTATCATTAATCCTGTTAGTAAAACTTACTGACATTTTTTTTTTCTTACAGGTACATACGTTAATATTAATATACAAGTATTTTTCCTTTCAGGTATGTCCAAATAAATCTCTGGGAACTCTACCCTAAAAAGTTCTAGTAGGTATCTTTTTCCTACCTTCCCATTTTAATCAAGCTTTTATGTCTACTACAATTGCATGTGATGTATGAAGAGGACTGTCTGTACATGCACAGCTTGTCAAGTGGCTCCAAAGAAGCAATAAAGCATCACCTTTTTAATCTACTATAAGTATTCCTGCTTTACTTGGAGACTACTGCATGGTGAACACTACATGCACCCAGGGCTGAATTCTGAGAGGGGTGCAAGGGGTGCATGCCCCGGGACCTCCACCACTTGAACTGCTAAGGGGGCCTCCATTAACCTTTGGGTTGTGGACTGGTCCAGGAGGCTTTTCAGTCTTTGGTCTGACGGGCCGCAGGGCCAGCAACAAAGCTATCGGCGGTAGTTGGGCTCGTCTGGGTAAGCCTTTTTTTGTTTTTGCAAACCTGCAGCTAAAGCCACCACAGGGCAGGACAGAGAGTCTAGAGCAGCAAAGCCGCCGCCAGCAACGCTACAGTGATGGGCGCAGAGCTGTCACTGCACATAAGCCACCAAGCACAGCCGCTGGCAGCTCAATGCAGGGAACTGTTTTCTGTTGGACCAGTTGAGCGACTACATCCTCCCCCACCCAGAATAGCAAAGCAGGAGTCCCCGAGCAGCACGCACCCGCACAAGGGGAGCACAAGGGACTCGATCTGATGTTCCAGTAAGTAGGCGGGTGGCAGACAACCACCAATTGGTTACTTGGCTGGACTATTATTTTAAAGGAAAAAAATACTGTATCTAGAGCCTCCAACAGATTTTGTGCCCAGGGGCCTCCACCACACTTAATCCAGCCCTGGGTACGGGCATGCGAAGCTAAAGGGGAGTAGTTTAAGGAATGGCAGCACCTCTCCTTGTGCTCTCTGTTGGGCTCCTGTTGTTACTGCTGTTCAATTGTATGCATTTTTGCCATGGAACAATGATTGGAGGAGAGCCCACGCATCACGGGTTTTAATCTACTTTAAAGAATCTAACCTAACCATTAGGTAGAATATCTGACCCGGAGGATAGTTACATGGGGTGCAAGGGGGATGAGTAGTCCAGCAGTCGAAACTGATGTTATACAAGTCTTAAAGGAGTCACAGCACTCAACCCTGTTAGCTTGCAAAACAACCTAAAATCTGTCTCTAAATCTGGTTAAAAACTGAGGACTTGGTCCACACACATCTGCAGAAGTATGATGAAGCTGCACCACCAGCGCCAAGGTGCCTCTGTGGGGTGCAGTCCTAACTCTAATCTCTGAGAGCCCCATTTGGGACATACAATTCAATAGATAAATTGGGAGCAGGCTTACCTGAGGTTGCCCGATAACTTTGAGTGCAGCCCATGGGGGTGGAAGGGTCAAAGCCCTTGCAATGCAGCCTAGACCCCACACCCCATGTGCTTGCACAAATTCAGAAGAAACAAAGGAGGGGTGGCAGCCGCTCAGACCATTTTATAACTAACCTGGGAGGTGCACATGAGCAATTAGGATACAAAAGTCTTAAAGGAGCCACAGCACTTAACCCTGTTAGCTTAACCAGATTTAGAAACTGATGTTATGTCTCTGAATAGAACAAATCCCAAATCTCAAACACACTGTCACCAGCCCGGTACTTGCATACACACTGCTTACACTTCCACCGATTTATATCAAGCTGTTACACAAGAACCCAAACTTAGAAAACATCTTATTTTGTCAGCTATTTGAACGTCTAATTAAAGAAATTTAAAGTCATGAACAATTCAAAAACTTCAATGCAAACCTAAGTCAGCCCTCAAATCTCAAATTCATTTTACAATACAAACATCTATAAACTTACTAAAGCGGTCACTAATAAGGGCAATGAGGTTAAAGCTGGCAGTGCTGTATCATGGCAGTAACTATTGGCCTGATGCAGAGACTCCCCAGAACTGACCTTATTTTGTTCCGTTTCTCTGAAGTCCTGGAGAGCTCCGTTACTGATCCGTTTATGTGTCTTCATTCGGAAAGTGTTTTTTCCCCTCTCGGGTGCTTTCCGTGTGGTCGTGGGTTCCGTTGCCGTTCACACGGACGATCCGTTTTTGGCTCCTTTTTTTTTTTTTTTTTAAACTCTTTATTTAGTTATTTTCTAATACAGAGAGTACAGAGTAAGTAGTCAAAGAAAAGAAAACATTTCCGGTTAATACAAAGAGCATAATACAGCCACATAGCAAGATACATAGCAAGATAGGCCCCGGCGCCCCCCCTCCCCCCGGCCAGCACGAGCCCATCGGGCCCCGCTCGGCCCCACCGTCGGCCACCCGAACAACGCCCGAGGAGCACCCCCCCCCAGAGGTCGGCTCTTCTCATGGCAGCTTGTTCACCAAGAAAGCGCACCATCAGCTCTCTAACTGCATCTCCCTGAATATTACCCATAGAAAAGGTTACGGCAGGAGAGTCTGAAGACATGGCCATATCAGGGGTCACTGGCCCTGGGCTCTTATCAGCCACAGCAGGAGCTGCGCCTGCTGAAACAAGCCCAGCCTAGCCAACAAGGCCAGCCTCAGCAACCAGAGCCGTAAAGTGTCTGACCACTCCCGCCACAACCCTGTCCGCGCACAGTCAGGAGCCGACCACTTAGGTCAACCGCTGCCCGCCAGGCCAGGGTGGGGAGGGGGGGATGGGAGGAAGGGGCGCCACAGCCCCGGGCGATCCTCTGAATCCGTGGCGCGAAAAGGGTCCGCCAGGGGCCCCCCCTCGCCCGACCACCGGGCTGGAGCTGTTGCTCCTCTGCACGAACCGAAATAAGCAGAGGGGAAGAGGAAAGAAAAGAAGCAGGGGGGGAAAAACAGGATGATTAGTTGGGAAAAAAAAAAAAAAGGGGGAAGGGAAGGGGGGGGCACCGTACTCGCGTCAGGGGCCCGGGGGCCCGGCGGGGGGGCCCAGCGCACCCCAAGCACAGCCCGCCGAGTCTCGAAAGAGATACCAGGGTGTCCAAACCGCAGTGGACTGCTCTCCTCTGTCATGGGAAGCCGCCGTCAGTTCCTCCATTTCCCTGATTCTGTTAACCTCTCGGATCCACTCCCCTTTTGTAGGAGTATGATCCGATTTCCAAAATCTGGGGATCAGTGCCCTGGCTGCGTTGATCAGGTGAATTAGTATTGATTTCCTGTAGCTGGTGACGCTATATGAGCTGTGATGCAGCAACATAAGGGCTGGGCAGCATGGGACCTCAGAGCCCGTGATTTCTGTCATAAGTGCAGCCATTTCCGTCCAAAAAGGTATTATCCTCGGGCATGTCCAGAAAATATGGAAGAAAGACCCATCCTCTCCCTCACATCTCCAACAACTAGGCGAGGTCCCGGGGTAACACATTGCCAGGTACTTTGGGGTATAATACCACCTGGAGAGGTATTTATAATTTGTTTCCTGTGTCTGTACTGCAATTGAGGACTTGTGGGCAAGTATGAATATCTTTTCCCATTCCTCGTCCGTGAACTCTCTCCCCAGGTCTCTCTCCCATTTTTGGCAGTATGGTGGCTTTAGTCCCTGCTCCTTGCTCAACAGCTGGTAGACCCGGGAAATCAGCCCCGTCGGGGGATCCTTTCTTGTGATAAGAGTTTCAAAGCCCGTGGGGTTTCGCTCGAGGGAATCCCTGGGCCCTGCCCGTTGCAAGTAATGCTGAAAAATCAATAGTCGCCAAGGATCTAGTCGTGGGTTGTTCCACCGGTCCCTAAGTTCTGCTACAGAGCTCCACGTCCCCCTCCGTATCAAGTCTTGCCCTCTTACCATCTCCAGTTCTCCCCATCCCTCTGTCGCCCGGAGTCCTTGACCACTCGGGAGGTCGGGGTTGTCCAGCAGTGGGATCAGCGGGGAAGGCCAAGGGGATATCTCCCCTCTCAACCGAAGCCCATCCCATACCTCAAGGGTCTCCTTAACCATGGGGTTGGTGCTCACCCATTTGGCTGAGTTTCTGGATGCCCACGGCAAATCCCTCAATGGAGTCCTCGAACTTCCGGTCTCTATGGCTACCCATTTTTTCTTGGTAAGTCCCCTATTCCAGTCTACTATTCTCTGCAAGTGAGTCGCCTGCCAGTACCGCAGCAGATCGGGCACCGCTAGGCCTCCCTCGTTTCTGGAGCGTTGCAGCAGGGCAAATCTTAACCTAGGCTTTTTGTTACTCCAGATGAATCTCCTAAAAATAGAGTTCAGATTCTTGAAGTAACTCTTCGGAATATGACATGGGAGAGTCTGAAGCAGGTATAAAACTCTCGGCAGGACCACCATCTTTATTATATTTATGCGTCCCACCCACGTGAATGTTGGGACATCCCAGTTTGCCAGGTCTAGCCGAGTCCTATTTAGCATTGGCACAAAGTTGAAGCGAAAGACGTCTTCAATATTGTTCGGTATTTTCACCCCTAGATAAGTTAGTGTGGGGGAAACCCATCTGAATGGGAATGAGGCCCTGAGGAGTGCAGAGGTGTCGTCCGTGAGTCCTATACCGAGCGCCTCAGACTTATCGAGGTTAATCTTGAAGTTGGAAAGCTGTCAAACTCCTTCATGAGGACTGGAAGTCCTATCGCCGGGTTTGACACAAAGAACAGGAGGTCGTCCGCATAAGCGGCAACCTTATGCTCCATTCCACCCGCCTGAATCCCCTTGATGTCCTCGCTCCCCCGTATGTGTCGCAGAAAGGGTTCCACTATCAGCGCAAAAATAAGCGGTGACAGGGGACATCCCTGTCTGGTGCCGTTTGAGATAGGGAAAGGAGAAGAGAGATCCCCATTAATCTTCACTCTGGCCTGGGGTCTAGAGTAAAGCTCCGAGATGTACCTGAATGCTCTGGTCCCTAATCCTATGTGTCTCAGCACCTCAAACGCAAAACCCCAGTCTATGCGATCAAATGCTTTTTCAGCATCCGTTGATAGCAGCATGACCGGGGTCCCATCCAGGCGCGAGCGATGTATGAGATTTAAGGTTCGGACCGTATCATCTCTTGCCTCCCTGCCAGGGATAAAACCACATTGGTCCTCTTCTATTAGGTCTGGTAGATACATTGCCAGTCGATTGGCCAAAATCTTCGTAAATAATTTGAGGTCGACATTCAGGAGCGATATAGGGCGGTAGCTTTTGCAGCTTAGTGGATCTTTCCCTGCCTTGTGGATCACAGTAACATGGGCCTTCAGTGCTTCTCTGGGAAGCTGTCCCGGGTCATCCTCGCTCCCTATCGCATTATAGGCACGGAGAAAGTGTCCACACAGGACAGGCAGGAATTCTTTGTAGTAAGCGGCAGTCAGGCCATCTGGGCCTGGTGATTTCCCAGCAGGAACCTTCTGGAGCGCATGTCGCAATTCAGCTTCCGAAAGCGGCTCTTCTAGTCTACTGATCGCTTCCTTACTCAACTGAGGCATACCGGACAATGCAATGTATCTCCTTTTCCTCTCCAGATCTCCCAGAGGGTCTCCACCTCTTTGTGGGTGCAGGTTGTAAAGTGAAAGGTAGTACTCCCGGAACACCCTAGCGATGTCCAGCGTCTTATGCCATTTCCGTTGTTGTCCATCCGTAATTGCTTCCACAAAGTTCACAGAGCGTTGTTTCCTCAAGGCTCTTGCAAGGAGCCTGCCGCTTTTGTTGCCCCACTCATAGTAGAAGCGTTTGCACTTCTTTATTGCAAACGCCGCCTTTTGGAGCAAAATGGAGTTTAATTCCTCCCGGCATGTAGTCAGTTCCTTCAAGGTCTCCCTTAATTGGGACTCTTTATGTTGTTTTTCCAGCGTCTGAATCCGGGCCAAAAGACGATCTCGTTTGGCAATACTCGCCCTTTTCAATCTAGCGGCCTGCTGGATCAGGGTTCCCCTGACCACCGCTTTATGAGCCTGCCATAAGGTCATCGGTGTCACTTCCCCCGTGTCATTCAGTTGGAAGTATTCAGTGAGGGCTGCCTGCACTGCACTCCTCGCCACCGGGTCCTTCAATAGGGTCTCATTTAGACGCCAAGTCCATGCCTTCCCGGTCTTCTCCTGTGTGGCCAATGAGACGCTCACCGGGGCATGATCCGATAGTGACGCAACGCCTATAGAGGCTCCGTGAGCTCGGGATAGCAGATTGTGGGACAGGAGCACATAGTCTAGTCTTGCATATGTTGCGTGGGCGGTGGAATAGTGGGAGAAGTCCCTGCCTGTAGGGTTAGTCATTCTCCAAATGTCACATAACTGCAGATTATGGAGGGCCTGTTTTACCCTCCTCAGCCCTTTGTAGGGGATGGAAGATTTCCCGGAGGAGGAATCCAGCAGAGGTTCCATTGCGAGGTTCAAATCTCCGCCTAATAGCACACTTCCCTCTTGGAACTCAGCCAGTTTGGTAAGAAATTCCAGAAGGAAGTCCACCTGGCCAGAATTGGGGCCGTAGATCGAGGCCAGGGTGTATGTCTCCTCTGAGATCGTTCCCTTGACCATAACATATCTACCCTCCCCATCTGTACTCATGCTGTGGAGTCGGAAAGGCACAGACCTGGACAGGAGAATCGCTACTCCCTTAGTTTTCGAACCGGGGGACGAACTTGTGAATACCTGAGGGTATAGTCTGGAGGATATCTTCGGGTGGCTATCTTTCTTAAGGTGGGTCTCTTGAAGGAACACTATTTGGGCTTTCAGTCGTTTCAGCTCTGCGATTACCGCCGAGCGCTTTTCTGGTATATTAAGTCCCCTGCAATTCAGGGAGACTACCTTCATGTGAGCTTCCGGAGAGCCCATACCACCATCCGGCACCGCCATCGTGTCCGTGCGCTTCTCACGGTCTCCCCCGCCCGGCGCCCAGGCCCCAGACCCAAGACGGCGGCGGTCAAAGAGGTAAAGGGGAAAGGTCGGGAAAAGCTTAAGTAGGTGATGTAAGGAAAGGGAAAAGAAGGTTGAGGGTTTGAACAGAACAGAGAATCAGAAACACAAACAAAAACTTTTAAATTCCGGAGAGACCCAAAAATCAAGTTGGGTTACAATGAAGACGATTATACTAACTCCCCTAATATAGGAGAGTCTTGTCCGAC
This sequence comes from Gastrophryne carolinensis, assembly GCA_027917425.1. Taxonomy (NCBI): domain Eukaryota; kingdom Metazoa; phylum Chordata; class Amphibia; order Anura; family Microhylidae; genus Gastrophryne; species Gastrophryne carolinensis. The sequence continues at coordinate 615,506,531 of CM051234.1, read as the reverse complement.
ACCTCCCGCGAGAATCTCCGGTAGTTTCTCCCGGAAGGATACCCGGACTACTGGGGTGAAGTGGAAGCTCGGCGAAAAGGAGCCAAAACACAAACAGCCAGTTAAAAGATTGACTTAGTTCAAGCATCAAGGCATTCCCTCCCCCACCCCCCATAACACATAAACAGTTAGGCAGCAATATGAGTTAACCAGTTGTCAAAGAAATCCAAACAGGTAACATGACCATCTGAGTGACCGCTTGAGCGAACAACCGACCGTGCGGCAGTCAAGCTGTTCAGGGCCAGGCCCCCCCCCCACCCCCCCGGGGGGTCCCCCCGACCGGCCAACTTCCAGGACCTCTCGGGGACCGCGTCCGGGACACCCCCCAGGCCGGCGGGCAGAGCCCCCCCACGCATCCCCAGGGTGACCCCATACCCCCCCCGCCCCAGCGACCCCCCATGCGAAACCACCTTTCACGTCTGTCTCCCGTACCTCACCATGCAACTCCTCCCGGGGGGTCCACCCTCATCAAAATACATCGCCTCCAGAGCAGGGCGGCCGAACCGCCTACAACACCGGTCATGCCCCGGCAGCGGCACCCCAGCGGGAAAGGGCCCCCCGCCCCTAGAGCGGGGGGGCTCCCCGTCAGGGACCCGCCACCAAGAGCAGCGCGCAGACCGCCCCAGAGGCGAGCCCAGGACCAGTCAGCTCCGAAACAAGGGGGGGCGCCCCTCCGTCCGAGATCCGCTGAAGTTTGTTGGACATCGTCTGGCGGGCGCCATCCCAGCTCCCAACCCACGAGGCCCCGGGAAGAGGGCGAGGAGGCCCCCACCCAGGCGGAGACCCCCCCCGGCAAACAATGAAAAATGTGAACCATCCCCGTCGCCGCCATCTGTGCACGCCACTCAGGGGTCATCTCAGCCAGGGGGGCAGCCGCCCCCCCAGGCGGGGGACCGTCCAATATCAGAGAACAGGCGATCCACGACCTACTTCGCACAGAGGAGTCGCGCACTAGGCGGGCAAGTTATATCTAACCTGGGCAGGAGAGGGCAAAACTCCCCTCTCGTCCACCCAGGCCTCGGACCGTTCCTCTGTCCGATCCACCCCCAGCTTATTCCCGCATCGCAAACGGGACCCGTCCCGGGGGAGGCCACGGAGGGCCGGGCACCCCCCAGACCCCTAGACCCTCACTGTCAGCGGGGAAGCGTCGGGTCGGAAGACCCCCCACCCCCGACGTGGTCGGGGAGGGGGGGCTCCACCAACCCAAGGCCCAGGCCACCCCCCCCCCCCGGCAGAACAACCAGCACGTCCCGGCCCCACCCACAGCCACACAGATAATCACATTTATAACAACAACTTCCGCTAAGAATCTAAATAAACTGTAAATAAACTGTAAAGAAAGAATATCACATTATCTTTTCGGACCATGACTCAACGTCTCCTTCACTTTAAATTGCACTCAGGTTTCGCTAGGGCCCACGCGGAGCCCCCTCCCGAGCCCGCTCTGCCCCTCGGTCAGCCACGGGGGGGGCCAAGTCTCTCCCGCGTCCCGCGCCAGGCAGGGCGCCCCGCCGTCGCCGGAGGTCCCGTCCCCGTCTCCGCTGGCGCTGCGGTAAAGGGTTCGCCCCTTGGTCAAGTCCCAGCGCCAGCCAGTCCGGAACCGAGATTGGCGCGGTCCCCAGAAATTCGAACAGACCAGGCAGCTGCGACGGCTCCTTCAGCATATAAGACCTCCGATCCTTACGGACAATCAGCTGGAATGGATGACCCCAGCGGTAGGCCGCCCCCTGTTGTTGTATCAGATCTAGGAGGGGTCTCAGCGATCTCCGCATCTGGAGGGTCCTGCGAGAGAGGTCAGGCAGAAGTGTGATTCGCGCTCCATCCAGGTCGACAGGGCCCCTGTTCCAAGCCCCTTGCATGATAGCCTCCTTGACTTGGTAAAAATGCACCCTGCATAGCACATCTCTTGGCCTGTCGGGGGCATCCCGGGTTGGTCCCTGGGCCCGGTGGATTCGGTCGATCTCGAGGTGGTCCGAGGGCGGGCGGTCCAGAAGGCTGTTAAACATACTGCAAACTTTTGTTTTTAACTCTGATGGGGCTATCGACTCGGGGATGCCCCTCAGACGTATATTGTTGCGTCGATTTCTGTTCTCGTGATCGTCCTGTTGTAGCTGGAAAGAGGAGAGCAGTCTTCTGGTAGCATCTCGTTCCCGCTCCAGAGCTTCCACTCTTGCTTGAATATCAATCTGTGCAGCGTTATTGATTTCTACTCTGTTGGAGAGATCTGCCATAGAATTCTGCATAGATGTTATCTCCCTGCGGAACGTCCCCTCCATCCTGGTTATGTAAGTTTCAAAGTCCATTCTGGATGGTAGTGCCTTAAGGGCGTCTGCAATGTTCAGTCTGACCGATTCCGCGATGGCCGAGATCAAGGCCCGGGGCAAGGTTGCTCCAGATGGGTCTCCATCAGCTGATCCTATACGGTCCTCCTCCGGCCAGGATGACCGGACATCCGCCCGGGGCTCCGGCGGCGATGAGCATCGGCAGATATAGGGGGGGGCTGTCAGGGTCGGGCCCCGCGACGTGCCAGCAAGCCCCGTATCACTCAGTCGGTCAGGGTCAGGGGGCAGTCTCCTGGTCCCCCCACCCGGAGCCCGGTCAACGATCTCCCACATATCCGTCGGCGGGGAGTGCACCCCAAACCGCGTCACAGGGGTCCTAGGCGCTTGTTTGGGATCTGGGGTAGATGCCACGGGGGCCTGAGTGAGTCCCATATGTCTTTGGTCTCCCCAGTCACAGTGGACCATGGCAGTGGTTACTATCTGCTCTGCTCTGTTGGCGGGGGCACCCTCCTGCCCCCCTCTCTTTCCAGCCTCCCATGTGTGTAAAGGTGCAGCAGGTTCACCTCCCCATCCCTCTCTCACCTCCGAGTATGTCCCGTCCGGTGTAGGGGTTCCCTCCTCCGCTGACATAGACTCCGGGGTGCCAGCTCCAGCAAGCAGGTGGGCGCTCCCTGGTGCTCTGGGCGCCGGGTCTTCTCCCGCCGGCGGCGGCGTCCAGCTGCCAGTCCGGCTCCCTCCTTGTCCGTGCGGCGGCGAGCAGGCTCCCCCGACAGCCTGCGAGGGAGAGCAGAGGTCGGCCCCCCGCTCAAAGCACTCCCGCTCTGGTACACACGCAGACCGCGTCACCCGGTCTGTCACCGCAGACCGGCTTCCACTCTGTGAGGCGGCGGACTTCTCCCCTCTCACCGGCGGGGCCGGCGCCATGCAGTTAGTGTCTTCGCCCTCTCGGGGCACGTGCTGGTGCGGCAGCGAGGACCCGCACACCTCCATCCTCGACAGCGAGCCTCGGTCGGCGGCTCCCGCCCGGTCCAGGGCTACAGGTAGGGCTGATTGCAGTGCGGCGGGGGATTCGCCCTCCCCTCCATCTCTCTGGTCCCCGTCCGCCATCTTGGCCTGAATGCATCCAGGGCTCCCGGGGGTCCCGGCTCCAAAATACGCGGTTATGGGGGCTCCTCCGCGAGCTCCCGATGTGCTCTTGGTTCTCTTCTTTTTGGTCATGGCTTTAGGTAAGCTGCCTTCGTGGGTTAAAATGGATTTTAAAGGGGTAAGGTGAGGAGCCTCGTGTCTCGGCGTCCTACTCCTCCATGCGCAAGCCACGCCCCCTCCTTGGCTCCTTTTTAATGCGTTTCCAAACGTACCTTCTTGCCATCTGTTTCCGTTTTCACCCCGATTCCGATTGTTTTTCCATGTATACTTACATTTCCATGGATTTCCTGTGGACAATCTGTGTCCACGCAAGCGCACATCCCTAGTCCTCCCTCAAGCTTTCCTCATACATCAAACTGACACTTTTACCAACACCAAAACTTACCGTAAACTACTATCCTTCTTCTTCTTCTTCCTCCTCCCTGTGTTTAATGCTTACCTTAATCTCTTCTCCTTCTTCGTCTTCTTCTCCTTCTTCTTCCTATTCCTTGTCCCATATACTTACCCTTTGGGACATGTAACTGTATGGTTATGTTGTGAGAATGTACAGTGGCAGGAAAGAGAACATACCACAATTTTTTTTTTTTTACTTACATTTTTTTAAAGAAATTGTCAAATAATTTTTTTTAAAAATTGTAATTTTTTTTTTTTAAAAAACATTTTAAAGAACAGCATAGGCAGGAGGCTCTTCTTGGTGCTCATTGTTGCCCTTTCCTTTGATCTGTGAATGAAAAACATCATCAGTTTTGCCTTGTAAGTATGTTGTGCTTATCTAGGGTTTTTTTTTTTTGGTCTATTTTTAGGGTTCATTTTTTGCTAAGTTTTTTCCTTAATGTTTTTTGGACCTGCCATGCTCAAAAGAACCAGGCCGCGTAGCTGACGCCTTTGATGCTCACGCACAGCAGAATGCATTTCCAAGTCACAAAGATCAAATACGGCTGCTAAGACTGCCCGTAAGTGAAGCGTCAACACCCTCGTTAAATTGGGCTTGTTTCAATCGGAAATCAAGGCTCTGAATCAATTAAAAAAACGAACAATCAACGTCCCGTCCGTTTTCACGGAGTTCAGCCTCTTGCGAGCCGTCAATCGGAAAGGTGCCTGAACAAACACCTGAGCGCATACACGCACACAAAAAGCAATGTGGCACCCTTTCCTGACCCGATTACAGCCCAAAAACAACGGGAAAGCACACGGGATAGCTGAACGAGGAGGCTCTGCATCAGGCCATATGTGCGGTATCTTTCTGGTCAACTCGAGACATAATCAGTAATCCGCAGAAGATTGAATTTTTCTTCCATTTACTTTAGCTCCAGATTCAGCAAAGTTTAAAACATGAGGTTGCACATTGTAAAGAAAAGATTTATTTGGCTCCATCTGTTCAGCGCTTCGGTGCTCAAAGTTTCTGATCTAAGGGTCAATTTAGCTCCAAGCGAGTTGTTTCAAAAACAAAACTCGCATCAACTGTCATGCGGAAAATAATTCACAGAACTGGCAGTATATTTTCAGCTTGTGAGAGATGGTGGGATCTGTGAGACATGGCTCACACAAGAATTTTTCATTTTAGTCTTCCATCAGGATGCTCTGACTACGGAAAGGGTGCAGAGGAGCCACCAAACTAATAAGAGGAATGAAGGATCTTAGTTATGAGGAAAGATTATGAGAGTTAAATCAGTTTAGTCTTGACAGGAGACGACTGAGGGGGGACATGATTAACTTGTATAAATATATAACTGGCCCATACCAAAAATATGGTGAACACTATTTCAGGTAAAGTCCTCTCTAAAGACAAGGGTGCGCTCCCTTCAAATGGAAAAATAGAAATTTAGTGTCTGGAGGCGACAATCGTTTTTTACCATAAGAACTATAAATCTATGGAATAGCCTCCCCCAGAAGCTTGTTACAGCATCAACCGCTGACAGCTTCAAAAAAGGATTAGATGTTTATTTAGAAGAAAATAACATTAACAGTTACTATTAGCGGTTATCAGTAAAAAAAAAAAATTAAAATTAAAAATTAAAAATTAAAATTAAATAAAAAATTACTTTCCCTATCCCAACACCCTTGGTTGAACTTAATGGACATATGTCTTTTTTCAACCGTATTAACTATGTAACTATGTAACTATCAGTGGGAGTAAAATTACAACATGCAAGTTGTGGCTTCTTTCATTAAGAAAATGCCATACCGCAAATGCCTGTTTTTTACAGTGAAAAAATATGCTGTATAGATTTTACTTTAAATAAAAAAGCTAAAGCTGAAGCTTGGCATCCAGCCAAGGGTAATGCCAGGAGCTGGGGGCGGAGTTTCTAAACTACAGAGTTGGAGTCTGAGGGGGAATCCTTAGAGGCTCCTCCTCTGTGGTATAAGAGCCTCCTTACTCAGCTTCCATCTGTTTCTCCTGGCTTGTTCAAGAGATGCTGGCAGTGGCATCTGCATTAGACGTCGCCGCTGGCATTGAAGATGCCAGAAACTTGGAAGAATAGCCCAGCAAGGGATCGAGAAAACCCTGGTAGACAGAAGAGGACATCGCCTGAGGGGAACAGGGGTCAAATTTTGAATATTAAATGTATTTTTGTCGTGTGACATTTGTATTTACTACTGTGTTTGTTGGCGCCTGACAGCCATCAGGGTCTGTGCTGAAAGCTGGAGTACAGACATCACCAAGTCAAGAAAGGAGAGGAGACAACACCGGCGATCCATTAAAATTTCAATTCGGAATAAATTGAATTTCTTGGTAATATTCGTCAAATCGTTCAAATTGAATTTAAAGAAATTAGCTTATCTCTAATCATAAGGTTTGGTCGCAAAACAAGTTATAACTGGTTATAATAAGTTCTCTGCACTATTGTTGGATTGTTATGTGTCACATTTTCTGCTTTTACATGCTAACTTTAATAAAATGCAGCTACCATTTTGACTTTAAGATGTTCTCTACAAGAGTTTGTTCTACCTATAACTGATATTTTGAGTGCTGGCTGTAATCCACTATGGGATGCAATGCGATCAATCATGTTTGTCGTAGGTGGCCTGGAGTGATTTAAAGATGTCAGGCACAGCTGATCAAGTCCATCCGCGATGTGGAAGCTTATTCATTACTAACGCCAGGTATCGGCAGATGAGCACCTGTATAGCGGTCATTTTTGAAAACTTTTTAGATTTTTTATATTTTTATGCAGAATTGTCATTACAGGTCTGGCATTAAAGTATTAATGTCACAATGTTACAACAATGTCATTCCATGTGTTTTCGCTTTGTTACTGGTGGATATGTGTTCAAAAACAGACTTTAATCACACAGCGTCTGCCGCTCTATGCCACAGCGACCAGATCCAGAGCGCCGATGCTGTGTGTGTGTTTTTTTGTTGAATATGGTGCAAGTCGCTGAGAGTTGGTCGCACTGAGCTGGCGCTACCTTTCGCTCCCTACAACGCTGTACTGGTATTAGAACGCCCAACATACATCACTTTCATCAATATCGGCAAAGGTTACGACACCGACTCTGTTACATCGTTCGCTCTAAGCTATACAGACGCTCATCTGGCGATAGGAGACGTAGTAGCTTCTAGAAAGTTCTGAGATGCTGTGTATAAATACTGAGCTGTATGAATGTACATGTGTACATGTCAGATATTCTCAAAGAGTGGTCTCCGTTACTGATAGGGTTCGAAGGACGCTCCATCAAACCAGACCAGGCTAGCCATAAACAGAGTGGGCACCACAATAACTGACAATAAATAATGAAAGATTAATAAAACAAGGGGGTGCTCCCCTAGACTCACAATTCATAAGGTACAGAAAAAATACAGAAGCTAAGTTTAAGCTAGAAAAGGGGCACTCAATATAGTTACCAAAATGTATTAGCCAATAGACAAGGTTAGAGATGAGCGAACTTTTGAAAAATTCAATTTGGCTGATTCGCCGAATTTTCCGAAAAAATTCTTTTCGGTCCGAATTTATTCGCGACGAATCGCTATTAAAAACGGCTATTTCTGAGCCTCCTAGAGCCTCAATAGGGTTGTAAACTATTCTGCCTTGCTGTAACACGCATAGGATGCGTGCTGGGTTAGTGAAATAATACTGTAAATAATTATGACATTCAGATCAGAGGCATCGCTATTAGAATCGCAGAGTGGCACAATTACAGAGAGTTGAGGTGGCATCAATATGAGGGGCCCCTATATTGCCTGAAAAACACACCCTGGAGCTGGCAGCAGCAGGAGCCCAAATATTGGCTGAAAGACATCCTGGAGTTGGCAGCAGGAGCCCAAAAATTGGCCTGAAGACACACACTGGAGTTGCCAGCAGCAGCAGGAGCCCAAACATTGGCTGAAAGAGACACTGGAGTTGACAGCAGGAGCCCAAAAATTGGCCTAAAGACACACTGGAGTTGGCAGCAGCAGGAGCCCAAACATTGGCTGAAAGAGACACTGGAGTTGGCAGCAGCAGCAGCGGCAGGAGTCCAAACATTGCTTGAAAGAGACACTGGAGTTGGCAGCAGGAGCAGCAGGAGCCCAAACATTGCTTGAAAGAGACACTAGAGTTGGCAGCAGCAGCAGCAGGAGGCCAAACATTGCTTGAAAGAGACACTGGAGTTGGCAGCAGGAGCCCAAACATTGCTTGAAAGACACACTGGAGTTGGCAGCAGGAGCAGCAAGAGCCCAAACATTGCTTGAAAGAGACACTGGAGTTGGCAGCAGGCGCAGCAGGAGGCCAAAATTGCTTGAAAGAGACACTAGAGTTGGCAGCAGGAGCAGCAGGAGCCCAAACATTGCTTGAAAGAGACACTGGAGTTGGCAGCAGGAGCAGCAGGAGCCCAAACATTGCTTGAAAGACACACTGGAGTTGGCAGCAGGAGTAGCAGGAGCCCAAACATTGCTTGAAAGACACACTGGAGTTGGCAGCAGGAGCCCAAACATTGCTTGAAAGACACACTGGAGTTGGCAGCAGGAGCCCAAACATTGCTTGAAAGACACACTGGAGTTGGCAGCAGCAGCAGCAGCAGGAGGCCAAAAATTGGCTGAATGACACACTGGAGTTGCAAGCAGCAGCAGCAGCAGGAGCCCAAAATTGCTTGAAAGACACACTGGAGTTGGCAGCAGCAGCAGCAGGAGCCCAAACATTGCTTGAAGGACACACTGGAGTGGCAGCAGGAGCAGCAGGAGCCCAAACATTGCTTGAAAGACACACTGGAGTTGGCAGCAGGAGTCCACAAATTGGCCTAAAGACACACTGGAGTTGCAAGCAGCAGCAGCAGGAGCCAAAAATTGCCAGAAAGACACACCCTGGAGTTGGCAGCAGCATTAAGAGAACATATACAGATTTTCGGCACATATATCTTATCCGAAGAATATTAATAAAAAGTAAGAGTAACGTAAAGCATTTTCTCAATAATTACTTGTGGTCTGATGCGGAGGAATGTCTGTAACTGCAGAGCAGCGCCTTAAATCTGTTTTGCACGATCCATATTTCTTTAGTGTTGGTCTGGCCCCATGATCAATCTACTCTAATGCATCAGGCATTGGTGGGTGGAAATCTTGGCTGATCTATGCCCGATTCATTTCCACGCAGGCTAGTCTCTGAAAAAAAAAACATTTTTGAAGCATACTGGAGCACATTGAATTGCTCTCATCAGAGCATCACTTATGCACATCTAAGAGTTTCATCACTTTGTTCATGTTAAAGTCTTCAGGGCCTAGTTACTACTTAGTGAAAGACCACCTGCTGCTCTTATCGACAAATCCTGTTTTAAGTGTAGTGTAGCGTTTTGTCCTCCCCTCATATACACACTAAGTATGTCAGGTAGAGAAGTGGCAGGATGGGCACAGAGAAGTTGCAGAGGCCTAAATTCATCAAGCAGAGGTTGCAGCAGACTAAGGGTGAGTGGCAGCAGGAGTCTCAGTGAGAGGACTGATCTCCCGGGATCAGCTAGCGGTCGTGTCTTGACCAGCAACCCATCTGCCATTATCCATTGGTTAACACGATCATCCACTGCATCACAAGTGACATCTGACACCCCAGTCAACTGTCGGTTATGTCTTATGCTTAGGGTTCAGCTCCACTATTCAGTGAGGACGATCTGATAATCAGAAAAATCAGCAGCTACTGCCCAGCCAAGAAGTGGAGGAGACACTCGCCGCTTCTTCCACTAGGCGGGCAAGTAGTGATGAGGAGAGTGGCGTGGGAGGTGGTGTTGCAAGCGTTTTGGGTTCTTAAGCAGACACTGTTGAGGAACCTGAGGAGGACATCAGTGAGTTTTGAGGGCACTTTTAAAGGCTTAGAGTGATGGAGAGTGACAGATTTAGCGGCCAGCATGGTGGCAGAAGGGGAAAGTATGGAGGCAAATGTGCTCGGGGTAGACCACTTGCGCAGCAGGCTATCTTCCCAGGAGGTAGTGGAAGAGGGCCCCTGGAGTTAGCGGCGGCGGCGGCAGCAGCAGCAGTGAATTTGTGCGGACTGTTGGTAGGAAAAATCAGCTACAAGGCCATGTGGCAGTTTTTCATCAAGCATCCGCAGGAGGTTAACATGGCTATATGAAAGATGTGTAGCCAGAAGGTGAAGTGTGGCCAGGGTCCCAATGTTGGACCCACAGCCCTGCGTCAACATTTGCCGGGTCACCATCAAGCGGCCTGGGAGAGTTGGCTCCAAAGTGGTGGTCCAGCCTGCTGCATTACCCAGTGGCACGCCGCTCTCTGTTCCAGCCAGCCAAGGCTCCACCACCTCTTGTGTGTCATACCCATCCTCTGTCGCTCCAGATGCTCCTCCTCCTCTTAATCCGAGTCAGTCATTCCGCCAGCAATCAACTGGCCAAGCCATGTCCAAGAGAAAATGGTATGTGCCCACTCATCCAACGTGCAGAAGCTAAATGTGCTCCTGTATAAGTTGCAGGTGCTGCAGTCCCTCCCTTTTGAGTTGGTGGACCTTTCAGAGAACTGATGGCTTGTGCCGAGCCGAGGTGGAGAGTCCCATGCTGTCATTGCTTTGCGAAGAAGGCAGTACCAGCCCTGTACAATTTTGTTGAACAGAAGGTGGGCCAGTCCTTTAGCCTGTCAGTGTGTACCAAAGTGCACAGCAGTGCCTACGTCTGGAGCTGTAACTACGGTCAGGGACAATACATATCCTTTAAGGCCCACTGGGTGATTGTGGTTCCTGCACAACCACAACAGCAACTTGGACAGGTCCCTCCGCTGTGGCCTCCACGCTCCTAGGCCTTTGTGCCTGTGACAGTGCACTTGCACTTAGCAATGGTGTCACAGAAAAAAGTGGCTAATTGTCAATTACATATTAATAGTTAACATTTATCTTATTTGAACATATTTATAATAATAACATATAATAACATATAACATAGCAACAATAACATCTAACATAATAACAGTATCATATACAATTTATCAAAATTATTTTTTTTGAGGGGGGGGGGGGGTTGAATTTTTTTTTCAGATTTTGTATTTTTAAAAAAACATATATATTTTTATTTTTTTGAATTTTTTTTTTATATTTTTTTCCATTGTCTTTTTTAAATATTTTGTGAATTTTTGTACCATTTTTTTTATTTATTTTTTTTCCCAGTGCCCTTCCAGCCTACCATGTGTGCAGGACACGGCGGTTTCACGCTGTTCTTCACATGGTTTGCCTTGAGCCACAGAGCCACACATGGGAGGAACTGCTAAAAATGAGAAATCAATAAATTAAATCATGGCTTACTCCACGAAAACTGCAAATCGGACCCATGGTGACTGACATTGGGAAGAACATCTTGTCTGCGCTGTGACAAGGAAGCCTGAGCCATGTGTCCTGCCATGGCACACGTGTTCAATCTAGTTGTCAAGCATTTTCTGAAGTCTTCCCCCCATCTGCAAGACATCCTAACAACAGGAAGGAAACTTTGCATGCACTTCAGCCACTCCTACACCGCCAAGCACACCCTTCTTGAGCTTCAGCGTCAGAACGGTATCCCCAAACATAGTCTGATTTGCCATGTTTCCACCCGTTGGAATTCCACCCTCCATATGCAGGATTGACTATAGGAACAGAGAAAAGCCATCACGGATTTCTTGATGATCCAAACGGATAGGGGGACTCCCCTGTGTAACTTCAATGTAAACCAGTGGCAGCTCATACGTAACACCTGCTCAGGCCCTTTGAGGAAGCTACTTTATTAGTCAGTCGCCAGGACTATGAGATGAACCATGTGATTCCACATGTTGGAAACCATGGCTGGTCAGGGCACTGGAGACATGGCACATACATTTCACAGCCACATGAAGCCTGTGGAGGCTGAAGTGGAGGAGGAGGAGGGGCAGGCAGCTTCGTGGTCAGACAAAGCAGAGGTCAGTACAGGCAGCAGACAGGAATGGTCGATCAAGCCGTGTCGGAACTGAACCGGCACAAAATGGGGGCATTTTTTAAACCCGCCGAGAGGGAGGACAAACTGACATACTACAAAGACATTCTACGTAGTCAGTTGGCCGATGCCTATCTGCGCCATGGTCCATACTCTCGCAGGTCTGACTCGGGGGGACCTCTGCGATCACCTTCCACTGCCATGGCTGCTGGGGGGGTGGAAGGAGAAGCAGCAGCAGCTCCATCAGCAGCAGCCTCAGTCTTCAGTCGCTAATGAGTAGCTTTCTACACCCATATAGTGAGTCTACTCATGAGCAGCATGAAGACCTGGAGCAGGACATAAACCAGCAGGTCGTGTCATACCTTGACATGACCATGCCAACACGCCTTGAGGATCCGCTGGACTTCTGGGCAGCCAAACTTGACTTGTGGCCGCAACTAGCAGAGTTTGCCCTGGAAAAGCTGTCCTGCCCGGCCAGTAGTGTGCCATCTGAGCGGGTGTTTAGTGCAGCGGGGCCATAGTCATGCCAAGGAGAACTTGTCTGTCCACGAATAATGTGGAGAGACTCACCTTTGTGAAGATGAATCAGGCATGGTTCAACCAGGATTTCCAGCCAACAATGGCTGATCCATGGTAGTAGCTGATGCATGGTAGCTCCTTATGCTGCTGCCAACTCCAGGGTGTGTCTTTCAGGCAATATATGGGCTCCCTATGCTGCTGCCAACTCCAGGGTGTGTCTTTCAGGCAATATATGGGCTCCCTATGCTGCTGCCAACTCCTGGGTGTGTCTTTCAGACAATATATGGGCTCCCTATGCTGCTGCCAACTCCTGGGTGTGTCTTTCAGGCAATATATAGGCTCCCTATGCTGCTGCTGCCAGCTCATATGTGTGTCTTTCAGGCTATATTTGGGCTCCTAATGCTGCTGCTGCCAACTCTTAAAAGACACATGATAGCATATTTGGGCTGCCCCCCGGTTAAAGGCAATGGCTGCTGGCAATTTGACAAAGTGACTTTCTTTACAAAATGCAACCAGTTAATAGACAGGTACTCTTGAAATATTACTGCTAGTGTTTGGGATGCCCCCTCCTCACATACAAAGGAGGCCTCCCTTGATTGTGGAAAAGTGACGTTAATTATAAAATGCAAGCAGTTATTAGACAGGTAGTCTTGAGATATTTATGCTAGTGTTTGGGATGCCCATGTGGGCTGGGGTTTTTGCAGCAGACACAGAAACAATTCAACCTGCGATATATTTATGAGAAATAGCCTTTAAAAGCTGCTTTAGTGTAACAGATAGGGTCAAATGTGCTGGTTTGGGATACCCTGAGGCCTGGTGTTTTTACAGCACACACAAAAACAATTCAAACTGCAATATATTTATGATAAATAGCCTTTAATATCCTTTAAAAGCTGCTTTTGTGTAACAGATAGGGTCAAATGTGCAGGTTTGGGATACCCTGCGGCCTGGTGTTTTTACAGCAGGACAAAAACCAATAAAAAATGCAATAGCTTAATAAAGCTGAGGCTGAACAAGCTTATTTAGTATAACAGGGTGCAACGTGCAGGTTTGGGATACCCTGCGGCCTAGTGTTTTGGCAGCAGGACAAAAACCAATTCAAAATGCAATAGCTTGATTAAGCTGAGGATGAACAATGCTTATTTAGTACAACAGATAGGGTGCTATGTGCAGATTTGGGATACCCTGCGGCCTAGTGTTTTGGCAGCAGGACAAAAGCCAATTCAAAATGCAATAGCTTAATTAAAATGAGGCTGAACAACGCTTATTTAGTATAACAGATAGGGTGCTACGTGCAGGTTTGGGATACCCTGTGGCCTAGTGTTTTGGCAGCAGGACAAAAACCAATTCAAAATGTAATAGCTTGATTAAGCTGAGGATGAACAACGCTTATTTAGTATAACAGATAGGGTGCTACGTGCAGATTTGGGATACCCTGCGGCCTAATGTTTTGGCAGCAGGACAAAAACCAATTCAAAATGAAATACTTTGATTAATCTGAGGAAGGATGAACAAGCGTATTTAGTATAACAGATAGGCTGCTAAGTGCAGGTTTGGGATGCCCTGCGGCCTAGTGTTTTTTTTGTTAAAGGCAGACCAAAAACCAATTAAAAATACAATACTTTGATTAAGCTGAGGAGGATGAACAAGCGTATTTAGTATAACAGATAGGCTGCTAAGTGCAGGTTTGGGATGCCCTGCGGCCTGGTGTTTTTTTTTGTCAAAGGCAGACCAAAACCAATTCAAAATGCAATACTTTGATTAAGCTGAGGAGGATCAACAAGCATATTTAGTATAACAGATAGGCTGCTAAGTGCAGGTTTGGGATGACCTGCGGCCTGGTGTTTTTTTTGTTAAAGGCAGACCAAAAACCAATTCAAAATGAAATACTTTGATTAATCTGAGGAAGGATGAACAAGCGTATTTAGTATAACAGATAGGCTGCTAAGTGCAGGTTTAGGATGCCCAGGTGGGCTGGTGTTTTTTTTGTTAAAGACAGGCCAAACAATATTTAAACTAATCCAGTTATATTATGATAAATGCTTGTGTGTAACAGATAGGGTTAAATAAGCCACTGCATAGATGGCATGCACAGTGGCAAGGCAGATTTACAGCACAAAGAACTGAAATTGAATTGAAAACTGATCTGGCTAATGAAAAAAAAAAAAAATTCACTGTCACTTCTAAGCTGTCCCTGGCTGGATGGTTCTGGTTTTTCCCTATCTTTCCCTATCTTTCCCTGGCTCTGTCTACCTCTCTGTCTGCCTCTCTGACTCTCCCTGCCTGTCTGTAAGTCTCTCCCTGTCTGCAGCAACCTCCGTTCTGATAGCAATGCAAGGCTGAAATGCGCAAAAGGAAAATGGCAGCCGGTTTATATAGCACGGTGACGTCACCGGGCTTCCTGGCTGCTGATAGGCTGCATGTGACTTACCCATGATACCTTGCCCCAGGGGATATGTCTGGACATGTTCATCTACCATTTTAGAATGCCTGTAATTGAACTAAATGGAGTTTAAAGAAAAACTTTGATCGATCGAATTGCGGGGAAATTCGGATTCGTTCAGAATAGAATTTTCCATGAAATTCGGAACGAAACCGGATTCGTCCGGACCAATTCGCTCATCCCTATGTAAACAATATTAATCTCCTGCCTGCCGCTCGGCAAATGTAAACAATCCAACCTCTCCTGAATGGCTGGCCAAATGTAAACAATTGAATATTAATAACTACAATATTATATCAATATCTAGATATTAATTTATACCTATAAATCTCCTGCCTGGGTCGCCACTTGTAAACAATATTATAACTAGATATTAATAATATTATATATATATTTATCCTGCCCGGCTCGACTAAAATAGGCAACACATATACCAATAATATCAATATCTGGCCAATGATCACGCAATGGATACATGCATAAGACTATAAGACTAGTTCTTTTGACTTCTGGTAAATGCAAGAGACACTGGGACAAGTAGTAAATAAAGAGATATATTGTTGACAAAATAACACAATAATGCAATCAAATCTCAAATCAAACACAATACAATCCAGTTATGAGACTGGCATACATATATACAGAACACATTACCCTCCTGAAACGGCACTCACAAGCAGCTCATGTCCAAGCAGTCTCCGGTCCAAACCGTCTCCTCCCTTTTGCCTCCTTCCTTCTGCCTCCCTCACCTCAATTATACTTCCCTGCCCTTTTGATCTCCAGTCCTGCTGTCCCCCCCCCCCCTTGGGCTTGACCCACCGGTTATGCAAAAGAGGGTGCATCCCGGAAATACCCAGAAGCCGTTTGTATATTTTGTGGTGCCAGAGTCTATTCTCTGTCTAACCCTTTGATGTCCAGTCGTTTTGCTAAGAGGGTGCATCTGCTATTTCAGGTCTATATGACTATTTACAACATATTTATGGTATGGTCACAGAATGTTGATATTATCTAGTGCCCTCTCAGATGTCTTTTGTTCTATTTTCTGGTTTCGGAATGCAGATATTATCTAGCTTGGAGAACCTGCCTTAGGCCTTCCTCCTGCTGTTGTGCCATTTTGTATATCACTCTATTGAATACCTCCCCTAGGCCTACTCATCTCATGTCATGCCATGCTGTATATTCATATATATATATATATATATATATATATACCATTATTAACAATATTGATTTTCCATAAAGGCCCATTATTTACAGATTAGCCCACTAGAGACAGATATATATATATATATATATATATATATATATATATATATATTATATCTATATATATCGAGGTCTCTCAAATATATAAAACATAAGTCTTAAAAGTGATTCAAATTTGCTGAGACTGATGGGACCCGATATATATCAACACAAAGCTATGACAACCTGCAGTATCTCAAGTTACAGGCCGTATCCTTCAGCCACCACACACTGTTTTAATGCCACACCTTCTTCAACAGATCATCAAACATATTTCATATTTTTACACCATCCATAACTGCTTATGTGATTTTGGGTGACCAAATCTGGTGACATCCGGATTTATTCACTGCTGCTGGTATTGACAGACATCAGTCGACTTCCATTGTATGTTGCAGACAATGCTTTATCAGCTGTCACTGAGTCTCCAAGGCCTGTATTATCATCAGCGAGGTGGGTGCACAAGGTGACAGTCCATAATATACTGAGTGAACAGCGTGACAGTGCATATTGTTATGAGTGCACTGCATCAGAACTGCCCATGGTTTCATGGTGCACAGCATCAGAACTGCCCATATTGTCATGGGTGCATATCATTAGAACAGTCCATATTGTTATGGGTGCACATGTACTTTGACAGTTCACACAGACCATAAGGAGTTACAGCAACAGTACATCTGCAATATTAGAAGCAATCGGTGATATACTCTCCAACACAGTGATACACAGCAGACTCCAAGAAATAGATTTTTGGTCACAGAGCATAAACATAATGCAACATAGCAAACGGCGTATTACGGTGGAAATGTCTGAAAGAAAACCTTGAACAAAAGAAAGTGTGACTCTGTAGACGTGGCTTTGAGGATTCAAGCTATAACCAAAGAACAATAAGTTTGCCACTATGCTATATCAATAATCCCCTCCGTCTCCGCAAACTCAAATCAAAGGCATATCTGGGCTATCTATGGAAAATCTGTTAAAATATGAATTTTAACCTTTTCATTGTTCATTGTAAAAGGAAAAAAAAGCTTAAAAACCGGTTCCCAATGCATTGTCACTGGAAAGACACTGGCTGTATAGAAATGCTAATGATAATGCCTGTGAGTGACACTGCAGCCCCAGCAACAGAGCATTCCACACAGCCTGTCAGTGACACCTGGGAGAACTCCTACATACACTAGGCTGGCACTAGTTATTAAATATGCGCAATCCGTAAAATATAGCGCAATCACAAAAAAATACTAAATTTACACTTTAATGGAAATCAGGGATATCCGAAACCCTGTCCATGCCAGCTTAGCAGTTCAGGTCTTTTAACTAAAAAAACAAAAATGAATTTAGATTTTTGATAACCTGACTGCTTCCATCAAATTAATCTTTGAGGCTTATCCTAAACGTGTGCACATAAAAAAAAACAACACAAAAAAGCCCACCTTAAGGTCCCCAAAACCTAATGTAAAGATCAAAGAGTTAATCAGAGACTTAGCCGGGATTTTATCCAATGGACCTAAAAGACAAAACACATAGAATTAATAACACCTAACTGGGTGCCTCTCTATAACCTTTTGTCTAAGCCTTGGCTCATCCGACATTCTTCTGTTCCCCGACATACTTACCTCTTCTCTTATGGCCATAACCTGTTGGATCAGTGAGCTCATACCACTCCTCAACTGCAGATTTTCTGCCATAAGGTATTCATTTCTGGCTCTTAACCATTTTACTGGGACACACTTTACAGGTTTGCTTTGACTATAATGTTCCCTAGCAAATTTCTTATGGTTAAAGCTCCCTGTTCCAAATCTAGCAGAATACACCGTTGTCTGCCTTTTGTGGGTTCTATAGTTCTGGGCTTTATTACTACACATTGGTTTTGCGGAGGGGCAGAGCCTGGAAATGTGATCCGCTTGGCCACAAGAGTGACACTTCACACTCCTAGCTCTCTTTACATTGTCTCTGCAGGCTACAGCAGAGTTAATTATTCTAGGCATTGCTTTTTGTAATGGGGGCCTTGAGACTGCCACTGGAGCTTGTGTGACTGCACTAACCTTTGGGGCTACCTTTGGGTAATTTTCACTCATACACTTACCCTGCACCCCCGAATCTATATGCTTATTTGGTGAAGACCCACATGAAACCACCTCAGCAGCACTAGGAAAGACATCTTCCTGTCTCCTGATATCCACAGACACAAGTTCAACTTCCTTTTCTGTGGCTATCAGCTTTTCTGACATTGCCTGATTGTTCCTGCGCAATTCTATGCTCTCAGCTGCTCCACAATTGCGCCCAAACTTTCAGTAGATGCCCTCATGGCTCCTAGCGCTTTATCCAGGGAGTTTACCTCCTCTCTGATGCTTTCATTTTGTATTTTCACCAAAACAAACTCCTTTGCAATCCAAACTGCCCCATAAATCAAAAAGCATTTGCCCTCTGATTTCGAGATTTGCTTAGCAGCAATGCATTTAGACACATAATCCTGGGCTTCAGCCCATGGGTTACTGGATCCCTGCATTGCTCTAATAATCCCCTCTGCATTCTTTATCTTGTTCATCTTTTTTGCAAGACCCTCCATGTCTATACAATAAGGCACTTCAAATCAATTGCAACACTTTAAAATATGCTATAATTACCAATAGCAACAGCGGTCTATGAACTATAGAAATTGAATTGCACACTGTATTATATACCACAATACACTCAATATTCACCACCACACAGTGCTCTGCAAATACACAAGATGCCTCCTGCCCGTGGCTTAGCCAAATTTGTAAACAATTATTATTATAAAAAAACATCAATAAAAATATCAATGATTAATATAACAACAACTGCCCACTGTAGGTTCTAGGTTGTGGATGACGTAAGGAATCACACCAATGTGAATGTATAAAAGATTGTATTGTGCACAGGCTTATGATAAAGGACAGCAGTACATATGTAAAAATAATACAAAATGTATATAAAAATAAGGGCCTAAACAGTTAAATTAACCACCTAGACAGTATAGGTATCACAGGGACTAAACAAATACATAAAACAATTTCTAACATGTACTGTTACAATTGCCAACTAGGCCTAAAGTTGCTTGCTCATAATTACCAATACAGGGACCTCATGCCACACGTCCTTGCTCTCCCTTCGTCCCCTCTCAACTGCCCCAAAAAAATCTCCCATTCAAAAATATCTCCCATTCTTTTTGGCCACCTCACTTCCTGTTGGAAAGGGCTAGCCCCTCCCTGTAGACCGCACCTCTGCTCAAAGGGATTCCACGGGCAGGTATTGACTTAATTTACATTACATAGGAATCCTTTGTACACCCAAATCTATTGTGTCCACCCGACCCCAGCCAAGATGGTGGGATGATGCCAAATTAGCATCTAAGAGGCTCAATTACCATCCTAGCCAGGGAAGCTACTTGGAGAGCTATTTTAGATATTCAAAACCTATGTATCTAATATTTTATATTTAATGGGAATTCTCTATTTCTTACACCTAGACAAGGTATAAAAACATGTAAGACACAGACATTACATAACACTAATTTAAAAACAACAGCACCCTCCCTGTGTCAGGTAGAGCACGCCTCCCCCTTTTGCCGATGACGGCGGCCGGGTCATCATGGGGGGCGTGTCTGTGACACCACCGGGGCGGCAGAAGGCTTCCGGGCCAGCATGGAATGCTGCAGCCGGCGGACGCCGTAAGTGAGGAGGAAACCATCTGGACCGGACCCCTAGAAAAGCTGTGGGCGCACAGCGGAACGCCTGGGGCTGGCGGCACGCACCCCCTTGGACCTTCTTGATCTCTATCAGGGCAGTGTCATCCTTGTTTAATGGTCATGTCATATCTTTTTTATTTGGTTTCTATCGTGGGCCTTTCTCCTTTTTTGGTTTGATGAGACTCTATACCAAGGGACAATTAGTACACAGTTTGTGGTTTATTATTTTTTGTGATGTCTTTGTGATCCTGCATTATTGGCAGTTAGCTCATCGTTGCAATTGATTGTTTATTTATGCATAGTGATTTATACATATTAAATTGTTTTTTGATATTTCTGCAGCACTTAATTGGATAATGTCTATTTATATTTATATTCACTGGTATATTTACCAATAATATTGTTTAACACTCATTTACATAAATCTATTTTTTTCTCTTCTTTTTACACAGTATTAATTACTTTGGATATTTGCTTAGAATTAATTAACCCTATGGTATTCATTATAAATTTTTGGCTCTCACAAGCCCAATTTTTATTTATGTATTTATTGCACAAGCCATTTTAATTCACCAATTCACTTTTTTGACTAAATAAAGTGGCTGTTATAAGCTGTTGCTTATTTAGTAGTAAATATTAGATGTATTAGCATCTGGTCCAGGAGTGGTGCTTTTGTTTTTAAATTAGGGTTATGTGATGTCTGTGTCTTACATGTTTTTTTTCCCTTTTATATTGGCTAATACGTTTTTGGTAACTATATTGAGGAACGAGTGGCCCGCTTCTAGATGTGAAAGCTGATTCACTACTAATGCCAGGTATCAGTAGATGAGCACCGTATAGCGGCGCTTAGTAGAGATGAGCGAACTTTTGAAAAATTCGATTCGACTGATTCGCCGAATTTTTCGACAAAAATCGTTTCGACCCGAATAAATTCGCGACGAATCGCTATTAAAAACGGCTATTTCTGAGCCTCCTAGAGCCTCAATAGGGTTGTAAACCATTCTGCCTTGCTGTAACACGCACAGGATGCGTGCTGGGTTAGTTAAATAATACTTTGAATAAATATCACATGCAGATCAGAGGCATCGCTAATAGAATCGCAGAGCGGCACAATTGAATTCAAGAGAGTTGAAGTGGCATCACTATGAGAGGCAGGAGCCCAAACATTGCTTTAAAGAGACACTGGAGTTGGCAGCAGCAGGAGCCCAAAAATTGGATGAATCACACCCTGGAGTTGGCAGAAGCAGCAGCAGGAGCCCAAACATTGGCTGAAAGAGACACTGGGGTTGGCTTCAGGAGCCCAAAAATTGGATGAATCACACCCTGGAGTTGGCAGCAGCAGCAGGAGCCCAAATATACACTGGAGTTGACTTCAGGAGCCCAAACATTGGATGAATCACACCCTGGAGTTGGCAGCAGCAGCAGCAGGAGCCCAAATATACACTGGAGTTGGCTTCAGGAGCCCAAAAATTGGATGAGTCACACCCTGGAGTTGGCAGAAGTTGGCAGCAGCAGCAGCAGGAGCCCCAACATTACTTTAAAGAGACACTGGGGTTGGCTTCAGGAGCCCAAAAATTGGATGAATCACACCCTGGAGTTGGCAGCAGCAGCAGCAGGAGCCCCAACATTACTTTAAAGAGACACTGGGGTTGGCTTCAGGAGCCCAAAAATTGGATGATTCACACCCTGGAGTTGGCAGCAGCAGCAGCAGGAGCCCAAATATACACTGGGGTTGGCTTCAGGAGCCCAAAAATTGGATGAATCACACCCTGGGAGTTGGCAGCAGCAGGAGCCCAAATATTACTTTAAAGAGACACTGGGGTTGGCTTCAGGAGCCCAAAAATTGGATGAATCACACCCTGGAGTTGGCAGCAGCAGGAGCCCAAATATTACTTTAAAGAGACACTGGGGTTGGCTTCAGGAGCCCAAAAATTGGATGAATCACACCCTGGAGTTGGCAGCAGCAGGAGCCCAAATATTACTTTAAAGAGACACTGGGGTTGGCTTCAGGAGCCCAAAAATTGGATGATTCACACCCTGGAGTTGGCAGCAGCAGCAGCAGGAGCCCAAATATACACTGGGGTTGGCTTCAGGAGCCCAAAAATTGGATGAATCACACCCTGGAGTTGGCAGCAGCAGCAGCAGGAGCCCAAATATTACTTTAAAGAGACACTGGGGTTGGCTTCAGGAGCCCAAAAATTGGATGAATCACACCCTGGAGTTGGCAGCAGCAGCAGCAGGAGCCCAAATATACACTGGGGTTGGCTTCAGGAGCCCAAAAATTGGATGAATCACACCCTGGAGTTGGCAGCAGCAGCAGCAGGAGCCCAAATATTACTTTAAAGAGACACTGGGGTTGGCTTCAGGAGCCCAAAAATTGGATGAATCACACCCTGGAGTTGGCAGCAGCAGGAGCCCAAATATTACTTTAAAGAGACACTGGGGTTGGCTTCAGGAGCCCAAAAATTGGATGATTCAGACCCTGGAGTTGGCAGCAGCAGCAGCAGGAGCCCAAATATACACTGGGGTTGGCTTCAGGAGCCCAAAAATTGGATGAATCACACCCTGGAGTTGGCAGCAGCAGCAGCAGGAGCCCAAATATTACTTTAAAGAGACACTGGGGTTGGCTTCAGGAGCCCAAAAATTGGATGAATCACACCCTGGAGTTGGCAGCAGCAGGAGCCCAAATATTACTTTAAAGAGACACTGGGGTTGGCTTCAGGAGCCCAAAAATTGGATGATTCAGACCCTGGAGTTGGCAGCAGCAGCAGCAGGAGCCCAAATATACACTGGGGTTGGCTTCAGGAGCCCAAAAATTGGATGAATCACACCCTGGAGTTGGCAGCAGCAGCAGCAGGAGCCCAAATATTACTTTAAAGAGACACTGGGGTTGGCTTCAGGAGCCCAAAAATTGGATGAATCACACCCTGGAGTTGGCAGCAGCAGGAGCCCAAATATTACTTTAAAGAGACACTGGGGTTGGCTTCAGGAGCCCAAAAATTGCATGATTCACACCCTGGAGTTGGCAGCAGCAGCAGCAGGAGCCCAAATATACACTGGAGTTGGCTTCAGGAGCCCAAAAATTGGATGAATCACACCCTGGAGTTGGCAGAAGTTGGCAGCAGCAGCAGCAGGAGCCCAAACATTACTTCAAAGAGACCCTGGGGTTGGCTTCAGGAGCCCAAAAATTGGATGAATCACACCCTGGAGTTGGCAGAAGTTGGCAGCAGCAGCAGGAGCCCAAACATTACTTTAAAGAGACCCTGGAGTTGGCTTCAGGAGCCCAAAAATTGGATGATTCACACCCTGGAGTTGGCAGCAGCAGCAGCAGGAGCCCAAATATACACTGGGGTTGGCTTCAGGAGCCCAAAAATTGGATGAATCACACCCTGGAGTTGGCAGCAGCAGCAGCAGGAGCCCAAATATTACTATAAAGAGACACTGGGGTTGGCTTCAGGAGCCCAAAAATTTGATGAATCACACCCTGGAGTTGGCAGCAGCAGGAGCCCAAATATTACTTTAAAGAGACACTGGGGTTGGCTTCAGGAGCCCAAAAATTGGATGAATCACACCCTGTGGAGAGTCATGTGGAGAAAAAGTAGCTTAGTTAGTAATATCTACATAAAATTATGAATAAACAAATGCAAAAGTATTGCCAAAGTGAAGTTTTGTTTGAGGGTGTGTTTCCACCTTTTAATTAAATCAGAAACAAGAAGGTATCATTGCCTCTGACTAATTAGCCCTCAAAAATTCTTGGAATTTTTAATCTGGAATCATGTCTGATCCGTCTTATCCGAAGAATATTAATAAAAAGTAAGAGTAACGTAAAGGATTTTTTATCAATACTTACTTGTGGTCCGATGCGGAGGAATGTCTGTAACTGGAGAGCAGCGCCTTAAATCTGTTTTGCACGATCCATCTTTCTTTAGTGTAGGTCTGGCCCCGTCATCAATCTACTGGAATACATCAGGCATTGTTGGGAGGAAAGCTTGGATGATCCAAGCGCCATTCATTTCCACGCAGGGCAGTCTCTGGAAAAAAAAAGTCTGTATAAACCAGGGTCTTTTTCATATAAAAACAAATGGTTATTCTTGCTTGTAAACCATATGTTCCACAGATTTACCAGTCATTGTGTCAGCCAATGAAGCAACTTTGTCTCGAAGTGCTGCAAAAGCAGTCCACTGCATCACAAGTGGCATCTGACACCCCCAGTCAACTGTCTGTCTGTTATGCTTTGGGTTCAGCTCCACTATCCATTGATGAAGATCTGATAATCATAAAATTCAGCAGCTACTGCCCAGCCAAGAAGTGGAGGAGACACTCGCCTCTTCTTCCACTAGCCGGCAATTAGTGATGAGGAGAGTGTCGTGGGAGGAGGTGTTGCAAGCCGAGGTAGTGGAAGAGGGTCCCTGGAGTCTGCGGCGGTGGCGGCGGCAGCAGCAGCAGATTATTGCGGACTGTTGTTCGGAAAAATCAGCTACTCAGCGATGTGGCAGTGTTTCATGCAGCATCCTGGGGAGAAAAAGTAGGTTAGTTAGTGTATATACATAAAATTATGAATAGACAAATGCAATAGTATTGCCAAAGTGAAGTTTTGTTTGAGGGTGTGTTTCCACCTTGTAATTAAATCAGAAACAACTAGCTATCATTTGCCTCTGAATAATTAGCCCTCAAAAATTCTTGGAATTTTTAATCTTGATGTCTGAGGGATTTCTCCTCTCAGACAGCGTCACCATAAGTCCAGCCTGCTGCATTACACTTGGAAGAACATCTTGTTTGCGCTGCGACAAGGAAGCCAAAGTCATGCGTCCTCACATGGCACACGTGTTCAGTCTAGTTTTTAAGTCTTGCCCCCATCTGAAAGAACAACAGGAAAGAAAGTTAGCATGCACTTCTGGCACTCCTACACCACCAAGCACAACCCTATTGAGCCTCAGCGTCACAACGGTGTACCCCACCATAGTCTGATTTGCGATGTTTCCACCCGTTGGAATTCCACCCTCCATATGCAGGATCCACTATAGCAGTGGTCCCCAACCCTGTCCTCAAGGCCCACCAACAGGCCAGGTTTTGCAGATCTCCACAAAGATGCACAGGTGGAGTAATTAGTGCAGCTGCAGAGCAATAGAGCTGGCTATTTGGAGATCCAAAAAACATGACATGTTGGTGGGCCTTGAGGACAGGGTTGAGGACCACTGCACTATAGGAACAGAGAAAAGCCATCACGGATTTCTGGATGATCCAAACGGATAGGGGGACACCTGTGTAAATTCAATGTAAACCATTGGCAGCTCATACGTGACACCGACCGTTTGCTCAGGCCCTTTGAGGAAGCTACGTTATTAGTCAGTTGCCAGGACTATGAGATGAACGATGAGATTCCACTGCTTCATGTACTACAACACATGTTGGAAACCATGGCTGGTCAGGGCACTGGAGACATGGCACATACATTTCACAGCCACATGAAGCCTGTGGGGGCTGAAGTGGAGGAGGAGGAGGGGGTGGGGCAAAGCAAACCACAGTTTAGGTTTCACAAAATGACCATTTTATCTAGTCATCTGACAGAAGAGGAGGAGCAGGAGCAGCCACAGGAGCTAGAGGGTTGTGAGTAAGGTGAGACAGAGGACCCAGACACACCGTGGCAGTTTACAGTGGAGATGGAGACAGGTAGTCCCTCCGAGTCATTTGCACAAATGGCACGATGCATGCTCACATGCTTGCGTACTAGTGAGCGCAGAATTGTCTCCATTTGTCAGCGGGAAGACTTCTGGCTCTCCAACTTATTGGACCCTCGCTTCCGGCACAAAATGGGGGCATTTTTTACGCCCACTGAGAGGGAGCACAAACTGACCTACTACAGAGACATCCCACGTAGTCAGTTGGGCGATGTCTATCTGCGCCATGGCCCATACTCCCGCAGGTCTGACTCGGGGGGACCTCTGCGATCACCTTCCACTGCCATGGCTGCTGGGGGGGTGGAAGGAGCAGCAGCAGCAGCTCCATCAGCAGCAGCCTCAGTCTTCAGTCGCTAGTGAGTAGCTTTCTACACCCGCATAGTGAGTCTACTCATGAGCAGCAGGAAGACCTGGAGCTGGACCTCAAACAGCAGGTCATGTCATACCTTGACATGACCATGCCAACACACCTTCAAGATCCACTGGATTTGCTGGGAAGCCAAACTTGACTTGTGCCCGCAACTAGCAGAGTTTGCCCTGGAAAAGCTGTACTGGCCGGACAGTAGTTGATTTAGATGGCAACTGGGCTGCTCTATATAACGAAGCAAAATGGCAAATTTACCTCACTATATGAGCTATTGCCCCTCAGATTTACACAGGGGCTGCTCTATATTATGCTGCAAAGTGGCAAATTTACCTCACAATATAAGCTATTGCCCCTCAGATTTACACAGGGGCTGCTCTATATTATGCTGCAAAATGGCAAATTTACCTCACAATATAAGCTATTGCCCCTCAGATTTACACAGGGCCTGCTCTATATAACGAAGCAAAATGGCAAATTTACCTCACTATATAAGCTATTGCCCCTCAGATTTACACAGGGGCTGCTCTATATTATGCTGCAAAATGGCAAATTAACCTCACAATATAAGCTATTGCAGCTCTATATAAATAAAAATAAATAAATAAAAAAAGGGCCTGTAGAAGCTTATTTAGTATAACAGATAGGGTGACATGTGCTGGTTTGGGATGCCCATATGGGCTAGTGTTTTGGCAGCAGTACAAAAACCAATGCAAAATGCAATAGCTTAATAAAGCTGATGCTGATCAACGCTTATTTAGTATAACAGATGGGGTGCAACATGCAGGTTTGGGATGCCCTGCGGCCTGGTGTATTTAAAGCAGACCAAAACCAATTCAAAATGCAATAACTTAATAAAGCTGAGGCTGTAGATGCTTATTTAGTATAAACAGGTAGGGTGCAAGGTGCAGCTTTGGGGTGCCCTGCGGCCTGGTTAAATGAAAGCAGTCCAAAAGGAAGTGCAAACTGAAGTAGCTTAATGAAGCTGATGCTGATCAACGCTTATGTTGTATACCAGATAGGGTGCAAGGTGCAGCTTTGGGGTGCCCTGCGGCCTGGTTTATTAAAATCAGTCAAAAACAAGTGCAAACTGAAGTAGCCTGATCAACGCTTATGTTGTATAACAGATAGGTTTAAAATAGCATGTGCCTTGGGATGCCCGTGTGGCCTGTTATATTTCAAGCTGAACAAAAAGTAACAATAATCCAAGTATGAGACATCATTTTGACCTTCTTCACAGCGCCATACTTTGAAAAAAAAAATTAATTTCATGCCGATCAATCCAAAGGTCAATGCCCCTAACAAAAATAGTGTTCGGCATAAGTTTTCCTTCTGGAAGGACGTAACCTTTAGTTTACATGGTTGGGGTAGGTTATCTTACAAATTGGGATACCCCAGGCAGCAGTGTCATTGAAAGAGACAGATTGTAATGCAGGCCATACGCAAGCAGAGAAACTCAGGCTGCAACAGGCCTATTTAGTTTGCATGGTTGGGGTAGGTTATCTTACAAATTGGGATACCCCACTGTATATGAAACCGAATATAAATGCACACCCAAAAGTGGACACTCAGCCTCCAAGAGGCCTGCTTAGTTTAAATAAGAGAGCTGCTTAGTATGGTAGGTAGGTTATGTTATGTTACAGAATGGGATGCCCCAAGCAGACTTGAGATCAGTATATATGCACACAGCAGCAGTGTGTTAGCAGGCTCATACAGGCCAAATTTCTTTAAATAAATGTGCAGCTTACAGTAAATGCAGAGGCTAATGGTATGTTACAGAATGGGATGCCCCAAAGCAGACTTGAGATCAGTATATATGCACACAGCAGCAGTGTGTTAGCAGGCTCATACAGGCCAAATTTCTTTAAATAAATGTGCAGCTTACAGTAAATGCAGAGGCTAATGGTATGTTACAGAATGGGATGCCCCAAAGCAGACTTGAGATCAGTATATATGCACACAGCAGCAGTGTGTTAGCAGGCTCATACAGGCCAAATTTCTTTAAATAACTGTGCAGCTTACAGTTAATGCAGAGGCTAATGGTATGTTACAGAATGGGATGCCCCAAAGCAGACTTGAGATCAGTATATATGCACACAGCAGCAGTGTGTTAGCAGGCTCATACAGGCCAAATTTCTTTAAATAACTGTGCAGCTTACAGTTAATGCAGAGGCTAATGGTATGTTACAGAATGGGATGCCCCAAAGCAGACTTGAGATCAGTATATATGCACACAGCAGCAGTGTGTTAGCAGGCTCATACAGGCCAAATTTCTTTAAATAACTGTGCAGCTTACAGTTAATGCAGAGGCTAATGGTATGTTACAGAATGGGATCCCCCAAGCTGACTTGAGATCAGTATATATGCACACAGCAGCAGTGTGTTAGCAGGCTCATACAGGCGAAATTTCTTTAAATAACTGTGCAGCTTACAGTTAATGCAGAGGCTAATGGTATGTTACAGAATGGGATGCCCCAAGCTGACTTGAGATCAGTATATATGCACACAGCAGCAGTGTGTTAGCAGGCTCATACAGGCCAAATTTCTTTAAATAAATGTGCAGCTTACAGTAAATGCAGAGGCTAATGGTATGTTACAGAATGGGATCCCCCAAGCTGACTTGAGATCAGTATATATGCACACAGCAGCAGTGTGTTAGCAGGCTCATACAGGCCAAATTTCTTTAAATAACTGTGCAGCTTACAGTTAATGCAGAGGCTAATGGTATGTTACAGAATGGGATGCCCCAAGCTGACTTGAGATCAGTATATATGCACACAGCAGCAGTGTGTTAGCAGGCTCATACAGGCCAAATTTCTTTAAATAAATGTGCAGCTTACAGTAAATGCAGAGGCTAATGGTATGTTACAGAATGGGATGCCCCAAAGCAGACTTGAGATCAGTATATATGCACACAGCAGCAGTGTGTTAGCAGGCTCATACAGGCCAAATTTCTTTAAATAAATGTGCAGCTTACAGTAAATGCAGAGGCTAATGGTATGTTACAGAATGGGATGCCCCAAAGCAGACTTGAGATCAGTATATATGCACACAGCAGCAGTGTGTTAGCAGGCTCATACAGGCCAAATTTCTTTAAATAAATGTGCAGCTTACAGTAAATGCAGAGGCTAATGGTATGTTACAGAATGGGATGCCCCAAAGCAGACTTGAGATCAGTATATATGCACACAGCAGCAGTGTGTTAGCAGGCTCATACAGGCCAAATTTCTTTAAATAACTGTGCAGCTTACAGTTAATGCAGAGGCTAATGGTATGTTACAGAATGGGATGCCCCAAGCAGACTTGAGATCAGTATATATGCACACAGCAGCAGTGTGTTAGCAGGCTCATACAGGCCAAATTTCTTTAAATAACTGTGCAGCTTACAGTTAATGCAGAGGCTAATGGTATGTTACAGAATGGGATGCCCCAAAGCAGACTTGAGATCAGTATATATGCACACAGCAGCAGTGTGTTAGCAGGCTCATACAGGCCAAATTTCTTTAAATAACTGTGCAGCTTACAGTAAATGCAGAGGCTAATGGTATGTTACAGAATGGGATGTCCCAAAAACCAGAGAGCACCTGGCAGGCAGCAGTAAGACTATGCACAGCAAAAGTGTCTTTATCATGCCTAATTTCAATTAGAATAGGTGCAAATGGTTAGGTTCTTAAATAGAGGCTGGTGTAGTCACAGAATGGGATGCCCTAAAAACCAGCAGTAAGTACACCTGGCAGGGACAAGTTGTGCTATGCCCAGCAAAAGTGTCTTTATCAGGCCTAATTTCAAATATGAAAAGAGCAAATGCTTATATGGTCTTAAACAGAGGCTGCTTTAGTCACAGAATGGGATGCCCTGGGCAGGAATGGACCTGGCAGGGTCCAGTAGTGCTTTGCCCAGCAAAAGTGTCTTTATCAGGCTAATTTCAAATATGAAAAGAGCAAATGCTTATATGGTCTTAAACAGAGGCTGCTTTAGTCACAGAATGGGATGCCCCAAATAGGAGTGCACCTGGCAGGGTCCAGTAGTGCTTTGCCCAGCAAAAGTGTCTTTATCAGGCCTAATTTCAAATATGAAAAGAGCAAATGCTTATATGGTCTTAAACAGAGGCTGCTTTAGTCACAGAATGGGATGCCCTGGGCAGGAATGGACCTGGCAGGGTACAGTAGTGCTTTGCCCAGCAAAAGTGTCTTTATCAGGCCTAATTTCAAATATGAAAAGAGCAAATGCTTATATGGTCTTAAACAGAGGCTGCTTTAGTCACAGAATGGGATGCCCTGGGCAGGAATGGACCTGGCAGGGTACAGTAGTGCTTTGCCCAGCAAAAGTGTCTTTATCAAGCCTAATTTCAAATATGAAAAGAGCAAATGCTTATATGGTCTTAAACAGAGGCTGCTTTAGTCACAGAATGGGATGCCCTGGGCAGGAATGGACCTGGCAGGGTCCAGTAGTGCTTTGCCCAGCAAAAGTGTCTTTATCAGGCCTAATTTCAAATATGAAAAGAGCAAATGCTTATATGGTCTTAAACAGAGGCTGCTTTAGTCACAGAATGGGATGCCCTGGGCAGGAATGGACCTGGCAGGGTACAGTAGTGCTTTGCCCAGCAAAAGTGTCTTTATCAGGCCTAATTTCAAATATGAAAAGAGCAAATGCTTATATGGTCTTAAACAGAGGCTGCTTTAGTCACAGAATGGGATGCCCTGGGCAGGAATGGACCTGGCAGGGTACAGTAGTGCTTTGCCCAGCAAAAGTGTCTTTATCAGGCCTAATTTCAAATATGAAAAGAGCAAATGCTTATATGGTCTTAAACAGAGGCTGCTTTAGTCACAGAATGGGATGCCCTGGGCAGGAATGGACCTGGCAGGGTACAGTAGTGCTTTGCCCAGCAAAAGTGTCTTTATCAGGCCTAATTTCAAATATGAAAAGAGCAAATGCTTATATGGTCTTAAACAGAGGCTGCTTTAGTCACAGAATGGGATGCCCTGGGCAGGAATGGACCTGGCAGGGTACAGTAGTGCTTTGCCCAGCAAAAGTGTCTTTATCAGGCTAATTTCAAATATGAAAAGAGCAAATGCTTATATGGTCTTAAACAGAGGCTGCTTTAGTCACAGAATGGGATGCCCTGGGCAGGAATGGACCTGGCAGGGTACAGTAGTGCTTTGCCCAGCAAAAGTGTCTTTATCAGGCTAATTTCAAATATGAAAAGAGCAAATGCTTATATGGTCTTAAGAGGCTGCTTTAGTCACAGAATGGGATGCCCTGGGCAGGAATGGACCTGGCAGGGTACAGTAGTGCTTTGCCCAGCAAAAGTGTCTTTATCAGGCCTAATTTCAAATATGAAAAGAGCAAATGCTTATATGGTCTTAAACAGAGGCTGCTTTAGTCACAGAATGGGATGCCCTGGGCAGGAATGGACCTGGCAGGGTACAGTAGTGCTTTGCCCAGCAAAAGTGTCTTTATCAGGCTAATTTCAAATATGAAAAGAGCAAATGCTTATATGGTCTTAAACAGAGGCTGCTTTAGTCACAGAATGGGATGCCCTGGGCAGGAATGGACCTGGCAGGGTACAGTAGTGCTTTGCCCAGCAAAAGTGTCTTTATCAGGCTAATTTCAAATATGAAAAGAGCAAATGCTTATATGGTCTTAAACAGAGGCTGCTTTAGTCACAGAATGGGATGCCCTGGGCAGGAATGGACCTGGCAGGGTCCAGTAGTGCTTTGCCCAGCAAAAGTGTCTTTATCAGGCTAATTTCAAATATGAAAAGAGCAAATGCTTATATGGTCTTAAACAGAGGCTGCTTTAGTCACAGAATGGGATGCCCCAAATAGGAGTGCACCTGGCAGGGTCCAGTAGTGCTTTGCCCAGCAAAAGTGTCTTTATCAGGCTAATTTCAAATATGAAAAGAGCAAATGCTTATATGGTCTTAAACAGAGGCTGCTTTAGTCACAGAATGGGATGCCCTGGGCAGGAATGGACCTGGCAGGGTCCAGTAGTGCTTTGCCCAGCAAAAGTGTCTTTATCAGGCTAATTTCAAATATGAAAAGAGCAAATGCTTATATGGTCTTAAACAGAGGCTGCTTTAGTCACAGAATGGGATGCCCTGGGCAGGAATGGACCTGGCAGGGTACAGTAGTGCTTTGCCCAGCAAAAGTGTCTTTATCAGGCTAATTTCAAATATGAAAAGAGCAAATGCTTATATGGTCTTAAACAGAGGCTGCTTTAGTCACAGAATGGGATGCCCTGGGCAGGAATGGACCTGGCAGGGTACAGTAGTGCTTTGCCCAGCAAAAGTGTCTTTATCAGGCTAATTTCAAATATGAAAAGAGCAAATGCTTATATGGTCTTAAACAGAGGCTGCTTTAGTCACAGAATGGGATGCCCTGGGCAGGAATGGACCTGGCAGGGTACAGTAGTGCTTTGCCCAGCAAAAGTGTCTTTATCAGGCTAATTTCAAATATGAAAAGAGCAAATGCTTATATGGTCTTAAGAGGCTGCTTTAGTCACAGAATGGGATGCCCTGGGCAGGAATGGACCTGGCAGGGTACAGTAGTGCTTTGCCCAGCAAAAGTGTCTTTATCAGGCCTAATTTCAAATATGAAAAGAGCAAATGCTTATATGGTCTTAAACAGAGGCTGCTTTAGTCACAGAATGGGATGCCCTGGGCAGGAATGGACCTGGCAGGGTACAGTAGTGCTTTGCCCAGCAAAAGTGTCTTTATCAGGCTAATTTCAAATATGAAAAGAGCAAATGCTTATATGGTCTTAAACAGAGGCTGCTTTAGTCACAGAATGGGATGCCCTGGGCAGGAATGGACCTGGCAGGGTACAGTAGTGCTTTGCCCAGCAAAAGTGTCTTTATCAGGCTAATTTCAAATATGAAAAGAGCAAATGCTTATATGGTCTTAAACAGAGGCTGCTTTAGTCACAGAATGGGATGCCCTGGGCAGGAATGGACCTGGCAGGGTCCAGTAGTGCTTTGCCCAGCAAAAGTGTCTTTATCAGGCTAATTTCAAATATGAAAAGAGCAAATGCTTATATGGTCTTAAACAGAGGCTGCTTTAGTCACAGAATGGGATGCCCCAAATAGGAGTGCACCTGGCAGGGTCCAGTAGTGCTTTGCCCAGCAAAAGTGTCTTTATCAGGCTAATTTCAAATATGAAAAGAGCAAATGCTTATATGGTCTTAAACAGAGGCTGCTTTAGTCACAGAATGGGATGCCCTGGGCAGGAATGGACCTGGCAGGGTCCAGTAGTGCTTTGCCCAGCAAAAGTGTCTTTATCAGGCTAATTTCAAATATGAAAAGAGCAAATGCTTATATGGTCTTAAACAGAGGCTGCTTTAGTCACAGAATGGGATGCCCTGGGCAGGAATGGACCTGGCAGGGTACAGTAGTGCTTTGCCCAGCAAAAGTGTCTTTATCAGGCTAATTTCAAATATGAAAAGAGCAAATGCTTATATGGTCTTAAACAGAGGCTGCTTTAGTCACAGAATGGGATGCCCTGGGCAGGAATGGACCTGGCAGGGTACAGTAGTGCTTTGCCCAGCAAAAGTGTCTTTATCAGGCCTAATTTCAAATATGAAAAGAGCAAATGCTTATATGGTCTTAAACAGAGGCTGCTTTAGTCACAGAATGGGATGCCCTGGGCAGGAATGGACCTGGCAGGGTACAGTAGTGCTTTGCCCAGCAAAAGTGTCTTTATCAGGCTAATTTCAAATATGAAAAGAGCAAATGCTTATATGGTCTTAAACAGAGGCTGCTTTAGTCACAGAATGGGATGCCCTGGGCAGGAATGGACCTGGCAGGGTCCAGTAGTGCTTTGCCCAGCAAAAGTGTCTTTATCAGGCTAATTTCAAATATGAAAAGAGCAAATGCTTATATGGTCTTAAACAGAGGCTGCTTTAGTCACAGAATGGGATGCCCTGGGCAGGAATGGACCTGGCAGGGTACAGTAGTGCTTTGCCCAGCAAAAGTGTCTTTATCAGGCCTAATTTCAAATATGAAAAGAGCAAATGCTTATATGGTCTTAAACAGAGGCTGCTTTAGTCACAGAATGGGATGCCCTGGGCAGGAATGGACCTGGCAGGGTACAGTAGTGCTTTGCCCAGCAAAAGTGTCTTTATCAGGCTAATTTCAAATATGAAAAGAGCAAATGCTTATATGGTCTTAAACAGAGGCTGCTTTAGTCACAGAATGGGATGCCCTGGGCAGGAATGGACCTGGCAGGGTACAGTAGTGCTTTGCCCAGCAAAAGTGTCTTTATCAGGCTAATTTCAAATATGAAAAGAGCAAATGCTTATATGGTCTTAAACAGAGGCTGCTTTAGTCACAGAATGGGATGCCCTGGGCAGGAATGGACCTGGCAGGGTACAGTAGTGCTTTGCCCAGCAAAAGTGTCTTTATCAGGCTAATTTCAAATATGAAAAGAGCAAATGCTTATATGGTCTTAAGAGGCTGCTTTAGTCACAGAATGGGATGCCCTGGGCAGGAATGGACCTGGCAGGGTACAGTAGTGCTTTGCCCAGCAAAAGTGTCTTTATCAGGCTAATTTCAAATATGAAAAGAGCAAATGCTTATATGGTCTTAAGAGGCTGCTTTAGTCACAGAATGGGATGCCCTGGGCAGGAATGGACCTGGCAGGGTACAGTAGTGCTTTGCCCAGCAAAAGTGTCTTTATCAGGCCTAATTTCAAATATGAAAAGAGCAAATGCTTATATGGTCTTAAACAGAGGCTGCTTTAGTCACAGAATGGGATGCCCTGGGCAGGAATGGACCTGGCAGGGTACAGTAGTGCTTTGCCCAGCAAAAGTGTCTTTATCAGGCTAATTTCAAATATGAAAAGAGCAAATGCTTATATGGTCTTAAACAGAGGCTGCTTTAGTCACAGAATGGGATGCCCTGGGCAGGAATGGACCTGGCAGGGTACAGTAGTGCTTTGCCCAGCAAAAGTGTCTTTATCAGGCTAATTTCAAATATGAAAAGAGCAAATGCTTATATGGTCTTAAACAGAGGCTGCTTTAGTCACAGAATGGGATGCCCTGGGCAGGAATGGACCTGGCAGGGTCCAGTAGTGCTTTGCCCAGCAAAAGTGTCTTTATCAGGCTAATTTCAAATATGAAAAGAGCAAATGCTTATATGGTCTTAAACAGAGGCTGCTTTTGTCACAGAATGGGATGCCCCAAATAGGAGTGCACCTGGCAGGGTCCAGTAGTGCTTTGCCCAGCAAAAGTGTCTTTATCAGGCTAATTTCAAATATGAAAAGAGCAAATGCTTATATGGTCTTAAACAGAGGCTGCTTTAGTCACAGAATGGGATGCCCTGGGCAGGAATGGACCTGGCAGGGTCCAGTAGTGCTTTGCCCAGCAAAAGTGTCTTTATCAGGCTAATTTCAAATATGAAAAGAGCAAATGCTTATATGGTCTTAAACAGAGGCTGCTTTAGTCACAGAATGGGATGCCCTGGGCAGGAATGGACCTGGCAGGGTACAGTAGTGCTTTGCTCAGCAAAAGTGTCTTTATCAGGCTAATTTCAAATATGAAAAGAGCAAATGCTTATATGGTCTTAAACAGAGGCTGCTTTAGTCACAGAATGGGATGCCCTGGGCAGGAATGGACCTGGCAGGGTACAGTAGTGCTTTGCCCAGCAAAAGTGTCTTTATCAGGCCTAATTTCAAATATGAAAAGAGCAAATGCTTATATGGTCTTAAACAGAGGCTGCTTTAGTCACAGAATGGGATGCCCTGGGCAGGAATGGACCTGGCAGGGTACAGTAGTGCTTTGCCCAGCAAAAGTGTCTTTATCAGGCTAATTTCAAATATGAAAAGAGCAAATGCTTATATGGTCTTAAACAGAGGCTGCTTTAGTCACAGAATGGGATGCCCTGGGCAGGAATGGACCTGGCAGGGTACAGTAGTGCTTTGCCCAGCAAAAGTGTCTTTATCAGGCTAATTTCAAATATGAAAAGAGCAAATGCTTATATGGTCTTAAACAGAGGCTGCTTTAGTCATAGAATGGGATGCCCTGGGCAGGAATGGACCTGGCAGGGTACAGTAGTGCTTTGCCCAGCAAAAGTGTCTTTATCAGGCCTAATTTCAAATATGAAAAGAGCAAATGCTTATATGGTCTTAAACAGAGGCTGCTTTAGTCACAGAATGGGATGCCTCACAGCAGACTTAAGATCAGTTCAGTATATATGCACAGTTAGTTACTATAAGCAGCCTGAAAACGCTAACAAAGGCTGGATGAAAAAAAAAAATCTCCCTGTCAGCCAGCTCCGTTTTTCCTACCTTTCCCTGGCTTTCTGTCTGTCTCCTGTCTGTCTCCTGCCTGTCTCCTCCCTGTCTCCAGCCTGTCCCTGTCTGTCCCTGTCTCCAGCCTGTCTAACTGCCTCAGCTACACAGCGTTCTGTCTGTCTGTCACGAATGCAATAGAGAAATGAGGAAAAGCAAGATGGCCGCCGTTAAATACCGCTGTGTGACGTCACCGGGCTTGCTGGCTGCTGATAGGCTGCATGTGACTGCCCCAGCTTGCACTGGCACGGGATACATGTCCAGACATGTCCCGTCCGCCATCTTAGAATGCCTGTAAATGTAAATGAATGGATGTTAAAGGAAAACTTCGAGTGATCGAATCGCGGGGAAATTCGGATTCGATCCGAATCGAATTTTTCCTGAAATTCGGATCGAATCCGGGTTCGTCCGGATCGATTCGCTCATCCCTAGCGCTTAGAGCAACCGCTAGTAGAGTAAGCGGGTATTGGGCGCTGTAATAGAGCGCCCAGTCGCTGTAGGAACCTGGCCTGTTTTTGAACACATATCCACCAGTAATAAAGCGAAAACACATGGAATGACACTGTTTTAACACTGTGACATTAACACTTTAGTGCCAGACCTGTAATGACAATTCTGCATGAAAATATAAAAAGTCAAAAAAGTTTCTAAAAGTGTTTGTTTGCAGCCAGGAGAGGTCACACAATGATTTGAGCAAAAAAAATGTCAAACACGCTGTTTAAACACAAGCAAATGAACGGCCATTGAAATGTATGGGAGAGCGACACTGGCGCTCTGGAAGCTAGAGCCCTGGCGCTATACGCTGAGCCGCCTGTAATAATACATCATACGCTACATGGTGCTGTTAGAGTCGCTCACCAGATTCGCTTCATAAATGTGGTTTTGCGCACATCGCTCGGCGTTCACCAGACGCTGCCTGCCGCTACGAGGCGCTACCTGCCGCTATCCCTTCTTAAATAACCCCCTTAGTTTGTGTATTTTTTCTCAGGCTAGCCATAGGACATGTATCTACCCCTGACAGGTGACACTAGTTTAAAATGTGGGTTTTGGTCTGCTTTAAGGTCAGCTGTCATATTTCCATAGAGACTTCAGACATGACGATGCAGGTGTCTGCAATGAAGTGGCCATTTAGTTTAGTGCGGTTATATAGTGTAAATAGCTGTACGTGTCTTTATATCTTTCTATGTGTGTTAATGAGAGGGAAATGTATGCAAACACATACATCGCACCCCATGCAGCCATTATGCTCAGGCTTGCAGTTTAACACCTCACATACAAGCTGCAAGAGAGAAAAAATCTGTTAAAGCTAAACAAATTAATTCCCCTGCGGATATGAAAGTAAAGGTTTTTTTTAATCTTGTGGTGATCCAATAATGGCTTTCTTTGGCAGCACCGAATCTTTAATCATGCGTGATTTTCTATTTCAGTTTTAAGGGATGGATCAAATAATTTTTTTTTTTTTGAAGGCAGACTCAAGGGGGACTTATACATGGACAATTAGGTTATTGACAGCTGGATGAATGTATAATCTTATTACTCTGTACATTCTAAATGTGTTCAGTATGTAAATGAGGATGTTTTTACATTCATAAAATGTAGTTGCCTTTACACTTTGCACTAGTTATAGCTTGAAGTGCAGAGGTTGTTAATCCGTTCAAAAACACGTGTATCGTTTATTTATGTGATTTTTAAAGTGGACCAACACCCAGGGGGGATCGGCCCGGGAATCTATAAGATTCCCGGGCCGATCAGATCCCTCCCCGCTGGGCATCCGTAATCGGGAGGAACCCCCCAAGAGGCCCACAAACCTTACCTCAGCCCCGTTCCATTGGCGCATGCGTGAGCCGTGCCGCATCTCGCGCTTCCCTCTAGCAGGGCGCACCCGCGCCGTCTGTTTGTGAATGGCCGGCGCAGGCGCGCTCCCTGTTAGAGGGAAGCGCGAGACCCGCCCTCCAGCGCTCAGAGCCGCTGAGCTGCTACGCGCGTCCAAGCGGCCTTGAACGCACGCTGTGATTGGCTGGAGCGGTCACGTGGGAGCGCGGTGAGGTGAGTTTTTGGGGCTTTCTGGGGGGTTTCAGACAGCGGGGCACCCCCGATTCGGGTGTCCCACCGAAGTGGACCAAAACCCAGGATAGTCAAAATCCTGGGTGTTGGTCCACTTTAAAGAGAATAAAAGGAACATCCATTGAAATGTATGGGAGAGTGAGAGGTAGCGACAGGTAATACCAGGCGCTGTGGAAGTCTGTGATGATGAATCGGACGCTACATGGCGCTGTTAGAGTTGCTCACCGGAATCGCTTTGATAAATGTGGTATTGCGTACAGTGCCCGACGTTCATTGTTCGCTACCTGTCTCTATGAGGCACTACCTGCCGCTATCCCTTGATGAATAAACCCCAAAGTGGAAAGACCCAAGTTAGGCTTAATACAATTAAAGAGACCAAAAACACTCTACTCAAAGTTAAAGAGCACCTCTTTACCTTTGAGTAGAGGGTCTTTTGGTCTCTTTAACTGTATTAAGCCTAATGTGGGTCTTTCCACTAGAAGAGAAAGTATTTAAATAGCGTCCAACACAAGTAATAATAGATTTACCCATCACTCCTTGCAGTGGGCAGAAGCCATACGTCTTGAAGCCATCCAAGGCATTCATAAAACCTTTGAGTGTGCAATGCCAATGATGAGCTTTAAATGAACACAGCCAAATACTCTCCACTTGTGGACATGCTTTTTGGGTGTGTGGCCCTCACCAGCACCAAGCTGGTACCAAAAGCGAGTCGCATGGGAGAGACCTATGTTAGGCTTAATATAGGGGGGGCTAAAGAGACCAAACAACCCTCTAAATCAAAGGTAAAGGAAAAGAGGTGCTTTCCAGAACAATTTATTGTATTACTGTATTGTGTTGCATACATTTTTTTTTTGCATTTGAAAGTTTGATCCCGGGATAATGAAAAGAGCTCCAAAAATAAGGCATGTTCAAGATTTTATAACAGTCACTCTATATTGTTTATTGTTTATATTGTCTATATTCACTGTGCCTTTGTATATGACCTCACCAATTATTAATTTTAAAATATGTCATTTTATTGATAAATATTATTAAAGAATATATATAATTAATAATAATCATCTCTCTATAATTTTGCAATACACAAGGTGACTCCATTGTTCTCCATTATTTTCTTTCTTGTTTAGGCAGACATGTTTCACCCTCTTGGTCTTTCTCAATGCCCTATGCACAAGATATTAAGTAATTGGTATGTACATCACCTAATTGCAATATATGCCGATATAATTGCATCGGCATACAACATGAGAAATAGTTATCAATACAATTAAATATTTTAAAATTAATAATTGGTGAGGTCATATACAAAGGCGGTGAAGATATAATTGTTGGGAAGTGCCTAGTCCCAATATAGAGTGTATTTTAAGAAGGCCTGTATATGGACCAACCATAATGATCTAATTAATGAATTGCCCCCTTATATGTTGGGAGGGAATGGGATAAAGGTCACATCTGTGGTTCCTGGAAACAGGAGCCTCAGTCAGTGCATAAGATTTTTAACAGGTTTACCGTGACAACCAAGGGAGCACCCCTAGACCCAATGGAGCACATTGCTGCTGTGGCTGCCTTTAGAGAGCAGTGTGGCCACTTTTTGCTTAGGGCAAGTTTATCAGCAATGAGCAGCCAGACAATGAGTATACAACAGTATTGTATACAACAGTAATTAAAGGAAATCAGCAAGAGGTGTGAGGAGGCAGGAAAGAGGAGCATGGGAGCTGCAAGTTCATGGGGCTCACAACATGGGGGGTTCAGACTATCACATTTTGGGGAGCAGGTGTCTGGACCTAAAGAGTTTAGCAGGATTAGAAGTACCTAGAAAGTCATGCAAATTACTCATCAATGTTCCTGTAGCTACTGGGGAATGCTAAAGCCCTGCCATATCTGTGCGATACCCCATACCCCCACCCCAGAATAAATTCCAGGGTGATCCACTTGTGATATCCACCTACACCACCAACAGTGGTAGAAGAAAGAAGGGGACCTTGATGCCCACTTTAAAGAAGAAGTCCAGTCACCAGGATGGACTCTAATTATTGTTAATCAAATTAAACTGCCCCAGTCAGTTCACCCCATCTGTGAAGCCTACCTCTGCCTGTTTCCTCATTGTGGTCCCGTGGGCTTCCGGCTTCAGCTGATAGGGGTGGCCACCTTGTATGCATTTCCAGGGTTCCCTGCTCCTCTTCTTGAGGGCTCCAAATTCCTAATCACACGGGGAGGCCGATTCATTAATAGCGGCAGGTAGCGACAGTTGAGCGACTGTAGCAGTATTTTCACAGCGCCCGCTAGTAGTCGCTGTGCTTGGCCGTTGTTCGGTTGTTGATACGACTCAGTCGGTGTGCAGTAATGTTGAATACGGGGTTAGGAGTCGCTATTTGACAGGTTCCGCGATGTATGGGTGCGCATGATAGCGACTGGTCAGAGCGACCGGCTCCCACCATATTCATCAAAAAAATCACCCTCCAAAAATTCTCGCGCTGTGAAATGCATGTTTAAACCCCAGAGCACTGGCGGCGATGTGTTAAAAGTCGTTTTTTAACCCCCAAACCACCATATTTTTGGAAACAAAAAAAAAAAATGTTTTAAAGAATTTAGTAATATGAATACAATAATATCAGACCTGTAATATCAATTCTGCACAATTTTTTTTTTTTTTTTACCTTAAAAAAAATATCTAACATGGCAGAAGTGGTCACAGAATTTTTCACATTTAAAACAATTAATTATGAATATTTAAAGATTGTTCCATTGAAATGCATTGGAGAGCGCCAGGTAGCGAGAGGTCATACCTGTCGCTGTTCAAGGTCGGACGCTGGCGCTGTGGGCTGAGGCTAGAACAATGATGAATGAGTGGCTATCTGGCGCTATCTCAGTCGCTAGTAAGATTGGCTTGATAAATGTGTGATTGTGGTGGGGAGCCGGCGTTCTCCTGGCGGTGCCCGTCATTACCGGTCGCTCACCAGTCGCTACCTGTCGCTATTCCTTCATAAATAAGGGGCTAGGCCACATACTGGTAGTCCCACTATCACAGCTGCGTGAGTACATCAGGTCCATTTGCCTCCGATTTCTGCTAAAACCCCGGCCCCATCCCCTCACAGCAATGAGAGTTCTCCATGGCTGGGCATGTATTGCGGCAAAATTTCGCCAAGCAGCAATATGAAGAGCCAGGTACTATTAAGCAACACAGGAGATAATAGAAGGTCATAATGGCAGCTGCCATCCACCAGCAGAAGCTGCAGGGGTGTGATACAACCAATGGCGAGTGAGGCAAAATGTTTAATACTCAAAAAACAAATGGTGGGATGTACATAGATGTAAATACATGTATAATCAAGAAATCTATAGTTAGCTTAAACAGTTACCTAATATGAAAAAAACATATGTCCATCAAGTGTAACCAAGGGACAGAGTAGAGGAAAAATATATACCAGCATACAGAGAATAGTAACGGGTAATGATGTCTTCTAAAAAAGAAAAAAAACTGTTTTCAAAGCTGTCAGCTGCTGCTGCTGTGACCAGCTCCAGCTATTCCATAGATTAACAGTTCCTATGGTAAAGAAAGAAGAATATATTTGTTCCAGATAGAGGGAGTGCCTTTGCTTAGGTATATAGGTTTCTTTGAGGGGGTTTTATATGGACTATATATTTTTTTGTTTATTGTCTATTAATACAAGGTAACCATGTCTCCCTCAGATCTCTCCTCCTAAGACTAAGGCCCTTATTTATGAAGGAATAGTGACAGGTAGCGACTGGTGAGCGACCGGTAATGACAGGCACCGCCACGAGAACGCCGGCTCCCCACCATAATCACACATTTATCAAGCCGATCCTGCTTAGCGACTGAGATAGCGCCAGATAGCCACTCATTCATCATTATTCCAGCCTCAGCCCACAGCGCCAGCGTCCGACCTTGAACAGCGACAGGTATGACCTCTCGCTAGCTGGCGCTCTCCAATGCATTTCAATGGAACAATCTTTAAATATTCATAATTAATTGTTATTAATTTTTTTTTTTTTTAAATGTGAAAAATTCTGTGACCACTTCTGACATGTTAGTTAATTTTTTTAAGGTAAAAAAAAAAAAAAAAAAATGTGCAGAATTGATATTACAGGTCTGATATTATTGTATTCATATTACTAAATTCTTTCAAAATTTTTTTTTTTTTGGTTTCCAAAAATATGGTTGTTTGGGGGTTAAAAAACTACTTTTAACACATCGCCGCCAGCGCTCTGGGGTTTAAACATGCATTTCACAGCGCGAGAATTTTTTGAGCTTGATTTTTTCATGAATGCGGTGGGAGCCGGTCGCTCTGACCAGTCGCTATCATGCGCTCCCATACATCGCGGAACCTGTCAAATAGCGACTCGTCACCCCGTATTCAACATTACTGCACACCGACTCAGTCGCTATCAACAACCGAACAATGGCCAAGCACAGCGGCTACTAGCGGGCGCTGTGAAAATACTGCTACAGTCTCTCAACTGTCGCTACCTGCCGCTATTAATGAATCGGCCTCTAAATATCTTGAATTTGCATAAAATACTTTATTCCCCATAACTGTGATATGGCTCCCATCTGCATCCTTTCCAAAATCAAGGCGTCCTTTATATAAACTGGTGCCCAAAACTGAACCCCATGGTCCAGATGAGGGCTCACCAGTGCCTTGTAAAGAGGAAATATTACATCCCTATTGCACAATTCCATTCCACACTGCACGCTGTTATTTAGCCTGTGGCTTACCAATACCCCCGGATCCTTCCCAACAAGTGACTCTCCCAGCTTGACTCCTCAAGTTTCCATGTTGAACTTAATTTGCCAAGTGGATGTCCAGATGCTTGAAGTGTCCAAGTCAGGCTGAAGCTTTTGAACATCTTTAATATCGGAATTATGCTTTATACATCTGGGGTGTCAGCAATAGCGCGGCGCTGCAGATCTAACCTGATCGCTGGACCCCTGGCCCACACTGCACGCCTGACCCTGCGTCTCTTTCTGTCTTCTACAACACGGCACCGCTCCCCAGCTCGTCACTGTGAGCGGGCACAAATTTACTACAATGTAAAGGGACATGTGAAGACCTAACATGCTCCTTTCCATTGCAGTGAATGGAGAGGGGCGTACCCGCTCACGGTGATGAGCCGGGTCATAGAACACAGGAAGAGACGTGTGATCGGGCGAGCAGGTAAGATCTGCAGTACCATTCATTTTTCTCTCACTGTATTGGGAAAGTAATTTAAAGTGGAGCAAAACCCAGAATTTTGACTATCCTGGGTTTCGTTCTTGCCCCCTTGCAACCAAGTCGCTGTGCTCGGCCATGGGTCGCTGTGCAGCAATGATGAATACATTGTGAGGAGTCGCTATATGACCAGTACAGCGCTGTATTGGAGCGAATGTTAGCGACTGGTCAGTGCGACCGACTCACAACATATTCATCAAAAAAACAGCCACACACACCTCCGGCGCTCAAAAATGCTTCGCTGCAGCCCAGAGCGCCGGAGGCTGTGTGCATAAATATTTCTGCATAAATATATAAAACATGAAATATATTTTCAA
The DNA here is from genome assembly GCA_027917425.1 of Gastrophryne carolinensis. Taxonomy (NCBI): domain Eukaryota; kingdom Metazoa; phylum Chordata; class Amphibia; order Anura; family Microhylidae; genus Gastrophryne; species Gastrophryne carolinensis. Next base: position 615,462,863 of record CM051234.1, on the reverse strand, counting down.
AAATGGCTTTTTCTAGGCCATGATAGGTCACAACATTATTTGAGATTAAAAAAAAAATAAATAAAATAAAACCCCCCTGTTTAAAGAGAAATAGGTAGCGAAAGGTAATAGGTGGTACTCTGCAAGGCTGAACGCCAGCGCTGTTTGTTAGGCTGGGATAATGATGAATCGGACGCTATATGGCGTTATCCCAGTCGCTCAACATATTCTGCTTGATAAATGTTTAACTGCATGCCGTGTCCGGCGTTCATCGGACGCTACCTGTCATTTACAAGGCGCTACCTGACGCTATCCCTTCATGAATAAGGGCCTAATTCTCATATGGCTTTCCAGCTGCTTTGCTCAGCTTCTCCTGCTGCCATTCTTGGAACAGTGTCCTTTCTCTTAGAGGGGCATAAAAATGGTGAGTGGGCATATACAACGGCGACAAAAATTAATCTTATCCAAAAAGTCAATGATTAACTGACAATGGAAAAACACATGGTTCTAATTATAATGAGGTCCCAAGTGTCTGCGTATGATGTCTATTACACATAGTCACACGGGTGGATGCTCTCATGCTTTCAGCTGAATGTGATGCCAGTTTAGTAATAAGCCTCGATCTAAACACATTAACTGTACTTAGCTGCCTGGCATCCCCTGGCTTTAATAGCTGAGCATTGCCCGGCAGCGTTTTGCTGACACACGGGTCCATTTTACAGAGAAAGTGCTGTGCATGGAAAGTACAGATAGTTCCCTTGCCATCTGATCTCTGTATATCATTAAGCAGTCACCTCTTAAACCCATCCAGAGTTTATTTGTCACTATACAGAGCAAGCGGGGTAAACCAAAATGAAATAGATTGTAATGTAACCTCAGTTCTATACTCAGAGCCAGCGTTAGGGGGTGGCAGACTGAGAGGCTGATTCATTACTAGCGCCAGCACAGGGCAAACCTGGGCAATTGCCAGGTACCCTGGCATCTTCAGGGGCCCACTCAGACTCACACTTGGACATGGTATTATTTTACAGTGGACCCAAACTACTGAATGCTGGGTGTTGTTTGCAAACCTGCTCATGACCAACCTCAGCAACAGGGGCTGATCAGCAACAAGAGAAGGTGGCCTGGAATGGAGGTGGAAAGAACCAGGCAACAGCTGACAGCAATGATGGAGTCCTTAGTGGCAGTGGAGCAAGCAGTAAGGGCTGATAGGCGACAAGGACTGGAGGACGATTGGTGGCTATAGGGAAGGCAACAAGGACTAGAGGACGATTGGTGGCTATAGGGAAGGCAACAAGGACTGGAGGATGATTGGTGGCTATAGGGAAGGCAACAAGGACTAGAGGATTGGTGGCTATAGGGAAGGCAACAAGGACTAGAGGACGATTGGTGGCTATAGGGAAGGCAACAAGGACTGGAGGATGATTGGTGGTTATAGGGAAGGCAACAAGGACTAGAGGATTGGTGGCTATAGGGAAGGCAATAAGGACTAGAGGATGATTGGTGGCTATAGGGAAGGCAATAAGGACTGGAGGATGATTGGTGGCTATAGGGAAGGCAATAAGGACTGGAGGATGATTGGTGGCTATAGGGAAGGCAATAAGGACTGGAGGGTGATTGGTGGCTATAGGGAAGGCAATAAGGACTGGAGGATGGTTGGTGGCTATAGGGAAGGCAATAAGGACTAGAGGATGATTGGTGGCTATAGGGAAGGCAATAAGGACTGGAGGATGATTGGTGGCTATAGGGAAGGCAATAAGGACTGGAGAATGATTGGTGGCTATAGGGAAGGCAACAAGGACTAGAGGATGATTGGTGGCTATAGGGAAGGCAATAAGGACTGGAGGATCATTGGTGGCTATAGGGAAGGCAACAAGGACTAGAGGATGATTGGGGGCTATAGGGAAGGCAACAAGGACTGGAGGACGATTGGTGGCCATAAGAAAGGCAATAAGAACTGGAAGGTGATCAGCAGCAGAAGATGACCCATTTGTGGCAGCGGAGCTAAAAGGTCACATCCTTACTTTGGGGCCTACAAAGACTCTCTTGCCCAAGGGCCCCCACAAACCTGGAGCCGGCCCTGAGCGGCAGGTATCGGCAGATGAGCATCTGTAAAGCGGCACCTAGAGCCACCACTAGTAGATGATGTAAGCCGGTATCGGGCGCTGTAACAGAGCGGCTGCCCGGCATTGATGAATTTGATGTATGTTGGGCGCTCTAACACTAGTACAGCGCTGCAGGGAGGACAGGGAGCCAGCTCAGTGCAACTGATTCTCGACACTCCACACCGTAATAAAAAAAAAGGACACACACATCGTCAGCACTCTGGATCTGGTCGCTGTAGCATAGAGCGACAGACACTGTGTGATTAAAGTCTGTTTTTGAACCCATATACACCAGTAACAAAGCGAAAACACATGGAATGACATTGTTGTAACATTGTGACATTAATACTTTAATGCCAGACCTGTAATGACAATTCTGCAATAAAATATTAAAAAACAAAAACGTTTTAAAAATGACTCTTTCTAGGCAGGGAGAGGTCACACAATTATTTGAGAGAAAAAAACAAAATTAACAAAAAACCCTGTTTAAACAGAAGAAAATATACGTCCATTGAAATGTATGGGAGAGCGACAGGTAGCGACAGGTAATACCTTACGCTCTGGAAGCTTCAGTGCCGGCGCTATATGCTGAGCCGCCTGTAATTATGAATCGGACGCTACATGGCGCTGTTGGAGTCGCTCACCAGATTCGCTTGAAAAAATGTGGTATTGCGTACAGCGCCCATCCTTCACTGTTCACTGTCTGCCGCTGCGAGGCGCTACCTGGCGCTATGCATTGATGAATAACCCCCTGAGTTTCGTGACGCTTGTAAAATTAACGTGGTTAAACAGCAACCTGGTGAATTTCATGCACCTTCCGTCACACCGTTTGCAACCCCCCCCCCTCAAAAAAAGCTGGTCACCTCCAACTGGGATCCAGTGCCAGGAGGGGTCTCCTCTTGGCCTGGGGGGCCTCTGATCCCCCCCCCCCCTCCTAGAGTGCTTCCTTCACCCTTCCTGGTGTAGTGTGTTTGGTTTGGGGTTGTCTGGCATGTGGTGTAGTCCAGTTTAGTGTGTCTTGTCTGGTGTACTGTGGTGTGAGATCTGCTGTGCTGCAATGTGGTGTGGTCTGGTGTGGTGCAATGTGGTGTGGTCTGGTGTGGTGCAATGTGGTGTGGTCTGGTGTGGTGCAATGTGGTGTTGTCTGGTGTGGTGCAATGTGGTGTGGTCTGGTGTGGTGCAATGTGGTGTGGTCTGGTGTGGTGCAATGTGGTGTGGTCTGGTGTGGTGCAATGTGGTCTAGTGTTGGTCTAGGTGATCTGGTGTTCTGTGCTGTGGTTTGGTTTGTAATTGGGTCCAGTGTTGCGTGGTCTGGTGTGGTGCAATGTGGTCTAGTGTTTTATAGTGTGTGTGAGTGGTGTGGACTCTGCTGCAGTGTGATGTTGTCTAGTGTTCTGTGATGTGGTTTGGTTTGTAATTGGGTCTAGTGTGGTGTGGTCTTGTGTGGTGCAATGTGGTCTAGTGTTGTATAGTGTGTGTGAGTGGTGTGGACTTCCTCTGCTGCAGTGTGACATGGTCTAGTGTGATGTGGTCTAGTGTTCTGTGCTGTGGTTTGGTTTGTCATTGGGTCCACTGGGGTGTGGTCTGGTGTGGAGTGTACATTTACAGTAAGTGCAAGATTGTTCTATTTTTGTCACTGGTTGTGGGGTGGTACCAGTGGTGGACTGGGGCCACAATCAGCCCTGAATTTTACCGGCCCGAGACATCTTTGCAAAGGCTCCCCAACCATGGTGCCTTGGCTATAGCATTGGGGCTGAGGTTTCCTGGCTTGTGAGCACAGTGGGGCTGGGTACAGCGGGCTTAGAGGGAGACTAAGGGGACAGAGAATGAATGAGGGTGTCAAAAGCAGCAGCTGTGGCCTACAGGGCATTGTCCAGGGTCTCCCTATGGCCAATCCGCCCCTGGGTGGTACAGCAGGGGGCTTGGGAGCATCTGGCAAAGGCAATGATGTTGATGGGGCCAAAAAAACAACATCTCCAAACCATGGACATGCGTAATCTGGTTCTGTTTACTGATACTACAGCTTTTAGTTGGCCTTTCAAATAGCCCCTGTGTAAACGATTGAAGCTTAAGCTGCCATTGGGTCAGGTCTTATTACCGAGTCTGACATTTGTTAACCGTCAATAAATATTGTTGTGGTTCAAAAACTTTCATGCAACTGCTGTGTTCATAATAAGATTTGCATGTTTGGATTAAAACATCTGAATAGCTTGGAAAAGGTCAGACAAAATCACATTTCACGCATTCATTCTGAATCATTTGTACAACAGATTTAGCATACAATATTCTGAGAAACAAACTTGGAAATAATACTTGGACCAGAAGCAACTTGTGGTTCTATGTCTGTGAAGGTTCTGCCTCATCCAGTACATGCAGGGCCGGATTATGAGGGGGGCGCAAGGGACTCTAGCCCCGGGCCCTCCACCACTTGCCCTGCAAAGGGGCCTCCACCAACCTTTGGGTTTCTCCTGTTCCAGGCTTTTCTTGGTCCAGCAACAAAGCTATCTGCCCCCCCCCGCACCTGGGCAAGCCTTTTTTTTTGTTTTTGTTTTTGCAAATCTGCAGCCAAAGCCACCACAGGCAAGAGGGAGAGTCTAGAGCAGCAAAACTACAGTGATGGGTGCGTGCAGAGCTGTCACTGCACATAAGCCACAAGCCAAAAGCAGGGCTTGATCTGATATTCCAGTAAGTGAGCAGGTGCCAGACAACCACCAATCAGTTACTTGGCTGGACTATTATTTTAATACTGTACCTGGGGCCTCCACCAGATTTTGTGCCCAGGGGCCTCCACCACACTTAATCCGGCCCTAAGTACATGGTACCCACAAAAGTAACCACAAAAAAGCAATCCCCTTCAGCACCACCAACCCACAAAAGATCACAAACTAATAAACTACATAATATTCACAAATGTATTATTATTAAAACAACTCACAATAATCTAAAAATCATTCTTTTCTACAGGGACATCAAAGATAAGTGAAACATATGCAAGAGTAAAGCTGCCAAAACATACCAATATTGCACAATTTATACAATTCATCCAGAGTATATACAAAAAAAGTGCTAGTGCATATCTAAAGTGCCAATATAAAGTGCTAATGCTAATACCAAAAAATCCAGAGAGAGAAATTCTTTAAAGTGGACCAACGCCCAGGATTTTCACTATCCTGAGTTTTGATCCACTTCGGTGGGGCACCCCGATGGGGGGTGCCCCGCTGTGTGAAACCCCCCAGAACGCCCGTAAGCACTCACCTCCCCACGCTCCTACGCAGGCGCTCGTCCAATCAGAGAGCTTAGAGCCGCTGTGGTATGCACGTACAAGCGGCGTCCAACCACAGCGGCTCTGAGCGCTGGAGGCCGCGTCTCGCGCTTCCTTCTAACAGGGAGGCCCCCTGGGTGTTGGTCCACTTTAAAGTGCACAGAAAAAAGAAAAGCATGGAATGAAATCACCATTTTAGAACTGATCCATGATGCCCCTGCTAAGAAGGTCCTGGTATCCTTTCCCCACGCGTTCCGTGAGACTAGCTCACTTTTCCAAGGTGCCAGCCTATGTAGTAAAAGTCAAGGTGGTTCTTCTTGAGACATTTAACCAACACATAAACCCATTGGCTTACTCAGTCAGAAGTCTACAGAAATATTTTGCCCTCTCTCGGGGAGGTTTCTAGGTCAGGCCAAAGGCACCAAGCTTGCTGCTATGTCTTGCCTCCTAGCTCTGAGTGTGGCGCCCCCTGCATTGTACTGGAGTGCCTCCTCTGTACCTTAAATTTCCCCTGCCATGTCCTGGGGTGTATATGGAGAAGAGATGTCTGGCTGGGAAGCATGCTGTCACACCCTGGCTCCTGCTTTATGCTTCTTGTCCTCTGTGGTCTATTGGCATAATCTGTCATGTCACTCCTATGGGGGGTTATTTAAGAAGGGATAGCGCCAGGTAGCACCTCGTAGCGGCAGGCAGCTCCTGGTGAATGCCGGGCGCTGCACGCAAAACCACATTTATGAAAGCGAATCTGGTGAGCGACTCTAACAGCGCTATGTAGCGATGTATTATTAGTTTTTTTTATGCAGAATTAATGCAAAAGTCATTAAAGGTCTGGCACACAAGTGTTAATGTCACAGTGTTATACAATGTCATTCCATGTGTTTTCGCTTTGTTAATGGTGGATTTGTGTTCAAAAACAGACTTTAATCACACAGCGCCTTGCCCTCTATGCTATAGCGCTCAAATCCAGAGCGTCGACGCTGTGTGTGTGTGTGTCCTTTAGTATGCTGTTGAGCACTGAGAGTTGGCGCTACCTTTCATTTGCTGCAACGCTGTACTGGTGTTAGAGCGCCCAACACACATCACTTTTATCAATGCAGGCCAGGTTACTACAGCGACTGAGGCGCTCTGTTACAGCACCCGATACCCACTTACAGCACCTACTAGCGGTCACTCTAAGCGACGCTATACAGACGCTTATCTGCCGATACCTGCCATTAGTATTGAATCAGCCTTCACGTTACATACTTGAGATGCAGATGATGTGGAGTCAGTATGAGTATAGGAGCCAGTGTGAGTATAAGAGCATGCTTCCCTTCCTCCACTCTACTCAGATCAATGCTACACCACTCTCGAAGTGCATTGATTTATGTTTTATAGGGATCCACTTGTGCTCTGCATATCACTTATTGGGTCTGAGGGGGTCTGTTGGCAACTTTTTCGGTTTGAGGTGTGGCACTGACTACTATGGTGGGGGGAAATATTTTCCTTGCCTTGGGTACTTATAGACAGGGGAGCACCCAAGGTGTTGGTCCAGGGATCAGGCCACACCCAGACCTGGTAGAACACTCTGGTTGACTTTTGCGGCATACTTGAATGTAACATAGTTGCTCTTTGCATTAGATCAGTGTTTCCCAACATTCTCTAGTCAAGAGACGCCCACAGGTCATGTTATGTAGATCTCCACATAGATTCACAGGTGAGGTATTTTGCACATGAGCAGAGCTACAGAATCCACAAAACATGACCTGTTGGTGGCTTTCGAGCAGAGGGTTGGGGAACACTGCATTACAGAATGCTTAGTAGGTAATAAGCAGCCAGACAATGACTACGGTATGTAACAAGAGCACTCCAATGAAATTGGCAAGAGAAGGCACCAGATCCACAAGTTCATGGAGCTCGGGTCACATCTCAGGAGAAGGCGAAGTTCAGCACAAGCTCTATTGCCAGGTATGGCATTGTCCAGGAAAGCTCCAAGGCTGCAGCTTGCTAATTTGGCCACCCAGTGCATACTGTTAAAGAAGTAGTCCGTCTTCAGTGCTTCATGTCCCCCCAGTTTGTATCATTGGTTTCCTTGAGTACCACTAAGTGATAGCTTGATTACCTACCACCTTGAGAAATGCCCCCATGAGGATTGTGGAAACCCTGTTATGCCATAAGATAGTGTCTCCCAAAAGGTCAAGTTTTGTGAATCTCCACATAAGGGTCAATTCAGCAGAGAACAAAAAAAAAAAAAGTTCCTCTTGAGAGTAATCTTGCACAAGAGAATTTTCAATTTCTCCCATCATTCAGGGGTCACATGAGAGACAATCTCGTATGTCTGAATGTAGTGAAGAAAGCAAGAGCCGGCTCCAGGTTTATGTGGGCCCTTGGGCGGCATGGTCTCAGTGGGTGAAGAGTCGCGTCACATCACCAAGGGACGTCCCAAATCTGGATGCCCCCTAAGGATCATGCTATTTGGACCAACATTTTAGTTTTGGTCTACTTTTAAGTGCACCAAATCCCTTTAAACCTGACCTCGGAGTCTAAACGAATCTAGATTCTCCTGATTTTGGATGCCCCTGTGTGTGACCCCCCCCCCCCCCCTTTGCTCATTACTTTCCTGGAGCTGGTGAATACACTGTGGAATCACTAGTTTGAGTTAACAGTCAAACAAGGGGGGTTCTTTTTCACAAACAGAGATGCCCCTGTAAATCAGGCCAAAACTCAGGGGTGGAATTGTTTGCATTGTGGGTATGCCAATCATCCCAGGGGGTATCACACAGTAGGGTATCACAGATTGGGATGCTCCAGGGATAGGAAATCAGCTAGGGTGGGCAACTTAAAAACAGAACAAAACCCAGCACTTCGTCCCCTGGAATCTAAATCGAAATGCCCCGTTGTGTGGAACCCCGCCATTCATGGAGATGTAGGCACCAGCTGTGCCTGTGCCCTCCCAGTCCGCTGCTGGTCAAGCACCGTCGCACACCCCAAAGGCCGGCCCTGTCAGTGGGCCACCCCGGAAAGTGGAGGCCCCCGGCAGCTGCCCCGCCTTGCCGGGTGCTGACGCCGGCTCTGGAGAAAGCTGTTCAAGATCTCTCACACTGTGCTCTATTTAAGCGATAAATGAAAGTCAATTGGGAAACACAGCCCTGTCTGCCAGAAGGATATGTTGTATAGGACACATTACATGTAAGATATTAGCATGTGCGATTGATAATGATCTCATGTTTACTATTCTTCTCCATAACCATGGATTTTGTATAGGGTGGGGGATACTCTGAATTTGTGTTTGTAGCAACCAGCCAAGAAAAAAAGCAAACTCCTTTCTCTATGGGTAATTTTTTGCAGTGTCAGAATTAGCTTTATGGTCAGTATGTGCAATGCTTTGAGTTTTTTTGAATGCAGCAAGCTCTATTCCACACCTGTTAAGCTCCTTCTGAAACTTGGACGCTATAAATGAGGAGAAAAGTAGATGAAACACATGGCAGGACAGCTGGCAGTTAAATTGTGTTTTCTCTTCCTCATAAAAATATCGACTTTGTAAAGAACCATGTATGGAAGCAGCAGCTCCAAATGTCCGGGAGCAGGCCAAATGCAGAGCAAAAATAGTTGCGTTAAAAAACAACCTTGGAAATGTTTTGACTATTTAACCTTGCTTCTAAAGTTTTCATTTGTTTATTTAAGTGCATTAGTTTATTTAAGTTGGGGCTGGTGCATGTACCACAGGATCCCTGGGCTGTTTGGGATTATTTTTTTATTATTTTAGGCACTTCTGAGTTGTGCTGCAAACTTGTGATTTGGACCGTGAAAAAGCTATGCCATGTCTTTCAAGTGTCCCCATTGCAATTCCTGTGTTTTTTTTAAACTCCCCTGACCCTAAAAAATAAAAAATGGGGATTACAACAGGTATTGTGTGCCTGAAATCCTTATTTGTTGAACATCCCTGTGAGCGCTATGTATTTTTCTTACATTTTTACTATCTGTCGCTCCCGGTGTCGCTAACGCATAGGCATATATACTGTACTTTTCGCCTCCATAAAACGCACCTGCTCATAAGACGCACCTGGGATTTTTGGCCAGGCGACTGTGTGGCCCGGCCAGTAAAAAGAAGTGGCGGGGACAGGCGGTCGTCCATCTTCTCCTGCCCTCCAGCTGCTGCCTCTTCCAGTCAGGGCACGTGAGAACAGCCAGATCCGTGCAGCGGGTGGATGTGGCGACGTGGTGCTGGCCACGCCCATCTGTTGCACGCACCCGGTGGCTCGCTTGTGCCCCGGCCGGAGGAGGCAGCAGCTGGAGGGCAGGAGAAGATGGAGGAGTGGCGGGTGCTGTCTCTGTCCCTGCCTCTGCTGTCAATGCCGGAAAAGACAGCGATAGCAGCGGGAGGATGGGGACAGAGCCCACCATGCCTCTATCTTCTTCTGGCCTCCCGCAGTGTGGCAGGCAGCCTGGTCAGCAATGCGGCAGCGCCAGTAACTTGTGAGTTTACTGACATCCCCCCCCCCCACACACACACACACACATTTGGGGAAAAATACATGTGTCTTATAGGGCGAAAATGCTGTAAAAGATTGCCTGGCCCGGAGCGCTACAGCGCCGGCAGGCTGATGCCGATGTTGCAGTGCGGGCCTTGCCGAGCATCTCGGACGAGGCGCTCAAGTGCCGTCCACACCATTTGTAATAAATTACTCTCCCAGTGTCAGATTACTGATTGTACACTAAATACCTTATGTATTGTAAGCCAAGCCACCGTATTTGCTTCAATTTCTGGATCATGGCTGAGAATGCTCTGCCATGGGACCACTGTTGCTTGCTGAGCTCACTCATGCTCATCAAGAGGGTAGATTGGCAGTTAGACCAATTGTTTGTGTGGTCCTGAAATGGAGCTGAAAGAAGGACAAACTTTGGAGCCCTGATAAAGCTTCTACCCTGCAGACGAAGAGGCACATGGATCAAGCAACAGTTAAACTGCTTACTGCATTATTATTGCCATTGGGTTTACAGTCCCTTTAAATAATATGGAATACAGCGGTCATAACAGAATATGTAACCTTTCTAGTTGCAGCATATTTAGAGGTCTCATTGTGCTAATATTTTGTAAAGCTGACGATTCACATTCATGTCATTCACTCATTTACACACATAATATATATATATATATATATATATATATATATATATATATATACTTGCCTGAGACCTTTGGGAGCCATTAAATGTTAACATCTGGCCCAATGAAGCGTCAGTGGTATTAATAATATCAGCCTGTCAACATAAAGGAAACCACATGAAGCTTGATGCAATGCTATCTTATACTCTATTAAATGAATATCATGCGTGGCAGTGACTTTATTAAAGCTTTAAATTTTTATTTAGAAATAGATGCTAAATTGATTATGTGGCAAAATCTTTGTTGCCAAAAAGGCAGCATTCCATGGACACATCTGTAGACATAACTATGTGCTTCAATTAAAGGTTTAGGCTTTGTTAATTCATCTTTCCTCTGCTTGATGAAAAAATTCAGCATGTAAAGTAAATTTAGTCATTTGAATGTAAAATCCAGCTTAACATTGTTATATCTATTGTAAATTCAAGTGCTCCGAACTGAAATTTCCTATTATAGTTTCCTTGAATACTCTAAAATCTAAAGCTCTAAAAATGTACTTTCCAGAAGTTTGACTAGCCTTCCTACAGGTCTTTTTGTTTTAAAATATACAAATTGTATTAATTATTATTATTGTTTATTTATATAGCGCCATCATCTCGCAGACTGGGAAGTTGCGAATACGAGTGTAAGTGTTTCATGTAAGCTTTTGTTTGCTCAGAACAATTCCGTATTTGGCCGGTGAACTAGCATCATAAGGTGAGTTTGTATCTTTTTCTAGCCGTATGTTGCCGCGGAGTCCCTTGTTCTTGCTGCTCTGTGGCCATCTCGCTTAAGAGTGCAGTTGTCTTTTTTCATTGGTAAACACGACCTTTGGGACATCCTATGTTTGTGAGCATCCCCGCAGTTTGACTCACCCTCTTGTTCTTTTGGTTCCTTTTTGGGCATCCCATGCAGCGTGTGTCCCTATTGTGACTCTCCTTCTTCCTCCTGGTACTTATCTGCATCCCCCGAGCGTTTGCCGCCACCTTACCCCACCCCAACTTTCCTTTCTGCAACCTTCATTATGCATGTTGTTTTTCCAGAAACTTGTAAACATGTTGTAAACTTTTAAAAACAATTGGGGCCCAGCTTTTGTAAAATGTTTAATACTGCTGGTGCCCAGCTTATAATGTCTAATAGCAGTATTGTCCCTGACACCTGTGAAGACAAAACAAAGGTTGGTCAACATCTGCTTGCACACATGTCTCCCAGGTATCCCTGACAAATGCCCACAATTGCTCATTACGTACTGAAGCCCTGTAGTTTTCCGCTTTAGGGAGCCACCCTCCTCCTTGGCGCCTTGCTTTCTTCGGGGTCTATAAGAACATGAAAACAAATTTTATAACTAGGCACATGTGTGATGTTAGGCATGCTCCTCAGGCAGACGGCTAGTGTTTTGGTTAAGCTATCTGAGTCGTGTGAGGGTCCTGCCTTGGGTGGCCCCATTGCTGCCATTGTCCAATGAGTCTGTAGGGACAGAGAAGTGCAAAAAACAGCACTTAACAGACATGTCATTGGGAGTTCCTTGTCTTAAGGTGTGGGTGCTTGGTTGTCTGTTGTCTACCTGAGTTCTCGGGCTCTGGCTGGGACTCTAAGCCCAACACTTTGGCATCCTTCTCTATGAATTGGTCTGGTTTCTGCGTTGGATTCCAAAGAGGAGGAGGAGTATGTTGGCAATCTTCTGGGGCAACATTTTATTATTATTATTGTTATTTATATAGCGCCTCCCTCTTCCGTAGCGCTGTACACACACGTCTTTGCCAAGACAGTGGTCATACCCTTCATCTCCAGATGGGCTTTATCCTCTGCCAGAACTCCGACTCTAGAAGACCAGCACAATTATGTAACACAGCTCTGCTTAGCTAGGTACCAGCCACTTACCTGGGAAGTTCAGGCAGAACAATTGCCTCACCTAGGGCCTCTTCTATCTTGTCAGGTCCGACCAATGCTGGTTATGCGTGTAAGCCTTTTATCTATCTATCTATCTATCTATCTATCTATCTATCTATCTATCTATCTATCTATCTCTACAGTATCTATCTCTACATTATCTATCTATCTATGCGAAGGAGAAAATCAGTGAGGCTGCGTTTTAGCTTCTAGTCAATGACAATGATTCAGTATCATTCATGCAGATGAGGCTCGTGAGTTCTTTTTTGGGGGAGTTTCAAGGCTGTTGGTCCAGTTTTAAGCCCAGCATTGCATTTGTTTAATGAAAGAAGCATTGAGGATGAAGAGTGATAACAGGTGTCAGAAATCAAATTTCACATTCATACTCGACGTTTACAAATCCCCTCTATTTTTTGCACTTATCAATTCATAAAGTTGCATAAAGAGTCTCTAAAGTCATGCATTACATAGGCAGAAGAGAACAAATGATGATCTCTATAATTTCAAACTATGTATCTTTTGACCTTAAGTTTACCTGACCAGAGTTGTGCTGGAGGATGTTGTGCATTTCGATTAGAGATCATCATTTTTGTATTCCACCGCCACAACAGGCACACTCTCCAAGGCTCAGAATTAAAGAACATCTCGTTGTCTGATTTATTGCACGCTTTCACCAGAGTTAGAGAGCCACTTGAACTCTTTGAACCCCGCATCTAATATAACGTCTATTACTTGACCCCAATTTTCAGGCCCTCTATCCTTCTATTTGTCCAGCACACGCATTGTTTGGCTCCTCTTATCTGCCGTATGCACTGAATTTTATATTTATGTGAAAAAAGCTAAATTACTACTTCAGAACAAACTTGAACATGAGGGAAAAGAACAAGGTTTTAGTTTATACTCTACTATAAGGCAATTTTAAAGCACACAATTAAAATAGATGCATGTTTATTACAGACATTTAAAAGTCTGTTCTTTAGGTAAACTCCTGCCCTGCCACCCTTACCGGGAGATGAGGCACGATGGGGAGTTACAAAGAAAAAAAAAACTTTTACTTCGCCCTCGGTTCAGTGATGTCCTCTCAGCTATTTGGAAGAAATCACAGAGTGGCACCCCCCGGCTCCATGCGCATTCCCACCCGCCCTTTCAAGTGAATAGGCAGAAGGGAGGAGGACCAGTGCGGGGGATGCCACCTTGTGTTCTTCTGTGTGGCGGCCATGCGGAACCAACTAGAATGGCACTGGATCGAGGTTGAGGTAAGCTATATCAGGCTGTGCCAGTCTGCCATAGGACAACATAGCAAGCAACCAAAAATGTAATATTCACTAAACTGGTTTTCACGAGCTGGAGAAAGCTCATTCCCTGGCACCATTAATTATCTACTTCCAGGTTCCCATGCTGCTTTGTGGTCCCCTGCATCTGCACAACAATACCTACCTGCTGCCATCACTCATACATAGACTTGATCGAGTGACTGCCAGAAGAGTTCCTAGAAGAGGTGATTATTGGGTCTGGAGGAACAAGCTCCCCTGGGTGAAAGGGGTAACAATGTGTTGTTTCGCTTTTAGCTGCTGCTTTCTCCCTCCCTGGCATCTTCTTTTCAAGCTGTCAAAGCCACAGACAACAAAGGTAAAGTGGTAGGGGGCAAAATGAGTAGTGGATAAAGGAGGATTTACAGTAAATTCTAAATTCTAAGCTAATGCATGCCCTGAATTGCAACTTAGACATAAACTATGTTGAAAGAAAGCCTAACAAAGGCATTACTACATACACACATGTGAGCTCAAAAATATAGGCATCCTCACAAGTTCCTAGTAACATTCTATAACGCAGTCTTCTGCGTTTCCAGTTTGGGTTCAATCCTAGACAGAATTTTTGCAAACAGACTAAAATCTAAAGCAAGGAAGATCATTGGTGACCTTTCCCACCTATTAAAGGGGCCTCTGTTGCAGGTCAACAGTTGGAGGACACTGTGGTGTCTCCCAATTTTGCACTTTGAGATTAGTGGTTTTGCTCTATTGCAATCATTAGCCCATTTGGGTGCCACGTCTTCCAGAGTAACAAGTAACAAGTTTACCTTATGTTCCTCCAAATTAGTTTGTTTACTGTATATTGTATATGTAATATGTGTCCACTGTGACCTCATTAAAGGAGCACTATCGCAAAATTGCGTAATGTTAAAAATCCATATAAACAAGTCGCCTAATGAGAGGAGGGGTCACTTATACACCCGAACTGAATAAAACTCCCGCCAAGCTTGGGATTTATTCTCACATGGTAGGGACAAAATCCAGGGTTGACAGGTTTAGTCTATGAGGATTTCCTTTTCTATCTATTAAAATTAAAGAAACAAGCCTGGCTGGATATTTCTTGATGCCTGGTTTATAAGTGACCCCTCCCCCGCCATCCAACATAGTTATATGGATTTTTATCATCGGGGCATTTTCTTGTGATAGTGCTTCTTTAATGATGTCAGACAGGAAACTGGGGATTTACTAATTGGTTTATTGGTTCTGAGACAGTATTTAAATTCCCAGTCCTGGTAAATAATAACTTCCTCCCACCTTATCCTTCTTGAGAACAGTGTAAAAAAATCTCTGATGATATGTAATTATTAATTATGTAATGTATATTCCTCATTCTTCGCTTACATTTCTGGGTCTTGGCTGATCTGGAAAGGACTTGTCATGGTGCAGCTTTTTATCAGTCCTGAGCATGCTGTGCTGTGATCATAGACAGCTGCAGGACCATTGCGACCTGTCAGGCTCACACACTCTGAGAGTATCAAGGGTTTGTTAGACCACTTTTTTGCATGGTCCTCGAGGAAGGAAATTGAAAGGAAGTAAAATCTTGGAGCCCTGCTATGAACTCTACCCTACACTGCAAGAAATATACATGGGACTGGCATCCAGTGAGCCTCTTGCTACCTTAACATTGCCGTTGGGTTTATAGTCGATTTAAAGGGACAGTCCATGGAAAACAAAGACATCTATACTCATCCTTTATCCATCACAACTGTTTCTCCTGGCTCTGGTGTATTTAAATTTACGCAGATATCTCTTCCCCGCCACCCCACCCCCTGCTGCTCTCCTCTCTCTTCTCTGCCTCCTCCAAGATGGAATTATACCCCTCCACATACCCATTCCCTTTATCGCAAAGCCATGGACAGGGTGAACCACTTTCCCTTGACATCCCTTTCTTGCAATAAATGGAGTGGGTCTGCAGGGGGGCATGATCGTGTTCTTAATGAGATGGAAAATTAAGAGAGAGATCTGCACGATCAGTAAATTTTACACCAGAGCTGGATGAAAACCTATGGGGACAAAAGATAAATGGATATGTTTTTGAGTTTATGCTTGGACAGGAACTTTATCTATATATTTATCTGTATATATGATCGTATCTGCGGTGAGAAAGGAGGACCGCATGACCCTTAAACATCGGCACTTGTCACTTTTGTGTTATGGATTTATATACGTTTCCCACAATACAAGCGTTTAGAGAGACCCTAAACCGAATGGCAGTAATAAGGCAGCAAGTAGCTGATGCCTGTTTCATGTCCCTCCCCTCCATTTCTTGCAGTGCCATATATAGCTGTAGCAGGGCTCCAAAATGTGCCCTGCTTTCAATTTCATTCTTCCAGAAACACACAAAAAAGTGGTCTAACAGCCACTCTGTCCCCTGGAGCCCACTGCTAGTGGTCCCATAGCTGGCTTTGACCACAGCAGAGAATGCTCATGACAGTTGTGTAATGACTTGTACTTCTTAGCTCAGCCACACCCTAGAAATGGAAGAGAAGAAAGAATATTCACTTAGAACGCATAAGCTAATTACATAAAACATTTTGGGATGCTTTGCATTGGCATTGTTCCCAAAGTGGATAAGGTTGGAGAAAGTTAGTGTATGCCTAGACAGGGACAACATTTCTGGCTTCTGCTATAGCTATTGCGTTGCCACTACAGAGCCTGCTCATGCCCACTGCTTTATAGACTTTTTTACTGGTAACTTGTGCGGCTGTCTCTTGGACTGTATATAGCAAATAATTAAACCGGACCAACACCTGTTGGTTTTTACGGGTGTTGGTCCCGCTGTGTAGGGATTGTAAGAAGCGAGGGGGGGCATCCACAATGCTGGAGCCCCCCTTGCAGCAAATCACATAAATAACTTGTTTTACTCCCCCCCACTTCTTACAATCCCTACACAGCAGACCAACACCCGTTTAGGTAAAAACGGGTGTTGGTCCGGTTTAAGTGTGTGTAAAATAATTAACCCTTTGTCTAGATCCTAAGGGGCTGTTTTAAGGGCCAAAAATAACTTCTCACAAATGGCCACGGTAAACTGTATCCAACTTTAACATTTATTTTTTTATTAATACAAATGAAAGAAAAGTGCATATTTCAATTTCTTCAATGATAAACAAGTGCAGACTCCAAAAAACGATCAACACATCATAAAGAATAATTGGAGCATCCTTACCATCCCTGTAGGACCTACATAGACGCAGAACAATGTCGGAAAAGATTCTTCGAGACTCCTCCTACCCTGGACACACCTTATTCCAGTATCTACCATCTGGGAAACGTCTTGCGGTTCCAGCTTGCAGGACTTCTAGGTCTAGGAATGTTTTTTTTCTTTGGCTGTCCGCACCCTTAACAAGGGCCATGCATCAAAAGCCCAGGCTCAAAGGACATGTATTAGCTGGTACTTGCACTATGTAAAAACCCCTGTATATCTTGTTCACTACTATACCCAATGTAGTTTGTTTCAATTTCTATGTAACTGTAGTTATCTGTTTCTGTTGCACTGTGTATATGCCAAAAAGAATTCCTTGCACGATGTACTTGGCGAACAGTATATTGAATTGAATTAAAATTCTGAGAGTTCTGCACCCTGATGTCACCTATAATTATAACATGGGCAACAGGGAAGTAAGAAAACTCTTGTTTGTTTTACTTTTACTTTTTTATTATTACATAATTTATTACATTTATTTATTTTCTTTTTTTTTAAAGCAAATTCAATGAATGGAGAATGCCTGGCAAAGTGAAAGGAGGACAGGCAATGATTGGATGCTACTGGCGGCTTCTTGGGAAATTGAAAGCTAAACTGCCAGCTGGCAGGGAGTGAATTAGTGGAGATATAAACGCCTGTTTACAGTAATGTATTACTCCAAGAAAGACGAGGGGAGATTGGCTATTACATTGTTACTGGTAATCACAAGCCTGACGCTGTTTTTCACCTACTCTCTCCATATCAGAGACATAAATAATGATAAAAATAATATGAGTGTACAGCTTTTCAGCTATAGAAATATGGCATGATTGAGGAAGCGCACCCTGCAACCTCTCCCGATACCTGCTATCAATACCTTTTTTTTCTTACCCCAATCAGAATAAAGAGGCCACCAGTTTTACATCTTTGGAATGCTAACTTCATTTATCAGCCTCAGCATTATAATCAGTGTAAGTAAACATTGACAACAAAGTCCCATTGTTGAATTTGAGCGGTTTAAAATGTATTAAATCCTTTAGGATCCCAAGTAAATTCATAGGAGGCACTGCCCCACCAACTGCAAAAACTGACCATGGGAGGTACTTGGTCTTCCTCAACTCCAGCAAGGATCTGGTTGACCGTCATTGCTGCTGAGCAACGTCAATGTACTTCTGAGGCCCACCGAAAGGTGGCCAATATGTGAACCAAAAGCCAGTCCAACAGGGGACCCACTCCTTCTGCTGTGACAATACCCTGGCGGATTAACGGATAACATGTCATTAAAACAAATTTGACCCACTTCACACTTGTTACCCATATCAAAAATACCTACCTTCAACCTCATTGTTCATTTTACCATCAAACTTAACCCTTCAAAAATAGCCCTAACAATAAAGAAAAACAGATAATAAAGGAGGCTTTCTAGACTCTTTTATCTCCTTCCTTTACTTCCCCTTCCTGACTGGACTTCTTATCCCCCACTCTCCCTCTAGCAGCATGAACCCTTGTCTCACCACACACCACCCATTGACTGGGTGTTCCTTGTGGAACACTCCCCAGTCGTGCTGCCCCTGCACCTCAGGTTTCTTGGTTGATATGGAGGGGGGACTCAGGGCTACACTTTCTGCAAACAATGTACTTATATAAAGTAACTCCAGCTTTAAAAGCATTAGGTCCAGCTGACTTCTTTCAAAAAGGGTGAACATTGCAAGAATATAATGCAAATAAAAAATGGCTTTTCCGCCTACAAGTCGATAACGGTCGTATTTTTTGCTCAATAAGGCTCCCCACCCCCCCCCGGTACAAAAAGTTAGTGTGTCTTATGGAGAAAATATAAAAAAATATGCTGCATACTGCCTGTAATGGGAGATGCCTCACACTGCCTGTAATGGCGGATGCCACACACTGCCTGTAATGGCGGATGCCACACACTGCCTGTAATGGTGGATACCACACACTGCCTGTAATGGCGGATGCCACACACTGCCTGTAATGGGAGGATTACCCATACTGCCTGTAATGGCGGATGCCACACACTGCCCGTAATGGGAGGATTACGCATACTGCCTGTAATGAGGTGACTGGGGGGATATCTGTACACTGCCTGTTTAGGGGATTGGGGGTATTCTGCCACTCCTATTATTCAGTCCTTTTAAGGTGCGTCCTATAGCGTGGACTATATGGTAGGTGGTATAGTGTACCTTAAATAATTCATAAGATTACCCCAACTCTGCCCATTGTATGTTAGAGAGGTGCAGCAAAGGAAAGGTAACTTTTACACATATTTTGGAGCAAATCAAGACACTGTATCTAAAAGACGATAAGCCCGGTTGAATCACCACCCCAGGGGAGAAGTGAGGAGTAGTGAGAAGCTGCTCATGTGTAAAGCATCATGTCCTTTTGTGGATCCCAAATAAAAGAATTTATAAAATAAAACAATGTTTAGAAAAAAAGATTGTAAATGCCCAGAGATAAAAAGTTGACCACGATGATGATGAAATGTCTAGTTACTCAATGACTGGAAGGCCTGCATCCCCCCCCCCCACCAACATCTGTGTCACTGTTACTGGAGTTAGTAGATCCCACTGGATTCATCAAATTAAAACTGGCAAGACTTCTGGAAATAGATCTGCATTTGTCATCATCATCATGGGAACATACTTTTCTTTTGAATTGCACAAAAGAAATGATGAGCACAACTTAAAGATGTGTACAGGATTTACTGAAATGAAAGATATTTTTCATAATGCCATAAAAAAATGTATTTGATTTGCATTTGTTATTAGAAATTATTAATAATTAAGAAATAATAGTACAAACAAGTAATTAAAAAACATATTTTTTGTATTTCATCTATAAAGGGCCATTGTGCCATCTAATAAGTGGAAAAAACATAAAATGTACGCTTACTGACTCGCATGCAAGGCAACGACGCATGAAAAAATCATGAATGCCCTAAACAAGGACGATGATTCAGTTGCCTTTTTACAACAAACTCTACCCCAGGCTCCTGGCAGGAGATTTTGGAATTTAAAGTGATTTAGCAGCCAAAAAAAAACACCCACGCAGCTGATCGGTGCTAGTCTGGCGATCAGTAACTCACTTCACCCACGTCGCCTGAAATCCATTCACCAGCTGGCCCCCACCTCCCTGCATCAGTCACAGGGAGGTAGCCATGCTCTTTCTATTCACTACAATAGAGCGGGCATGCCAGGCCTCAGCATACCCCCTCAATTGAAATTAATGGAGAGGGCAAGGTAGCGCTACTGTGACTGATGGCGGGTTGCGGGATCGGCATGCCAATGAACCCAGCCCTATATTCAGGCCTCGGATGGTGCGAGAAGCGCATGCTCAGATGCAGCAATTTGTCTGATTTGTCTAAGGCCCTTATTTAACAAGGGATAGCGACAGGTAGCGACTGGTGAGCGGCCGGTAATGACGGGCCCCGCCACGAGAACGCCGGCTCCCCACCACAATCACACATTTATCAAGCCAATCCTGGTTAGCGACTGAGATAGCGCCATATAGCCACTCATTCATCATTATTCCAGCCTCAGCCCACAGCGCCAGCGTCCGACCTTGAACAGCGACAGGTATGACCTCTCGCTACCTGGTGCTCTCCAATGCATTTCAATGGAACAATCTTTACATATTCATAATTAATTGTTATTAATTGTTTTTTTTTTTTTAAATGTGAAAAATTCTGTGACCACTTCTGCCATTTTAAATATTTTTTTTAAGTTAAAAAAAAAAAAAAATGTACAGAATTGATATTACAGGTCTGATATTAATGTATTCAAATTACAAAATTATTTAAAAAACTTGTTTTTTTTTGGTTTCCAAAAATATGGTTGTTTGGGGGTTAAAAAACTACTTTTAACCCATCGCTGCCAGCGCTCTGGGGTTTAAACATGCATTTTACAGCGCAAGAATTTTTTGAGCGTGATTTGTTAATGAATATGGTGGGAGCCATGCGCTCCCATACAGCGCGGAACCTGTCAAATAGCTACTCCTCATCCAATATTCAACATTACGGTTGTCACTATCAACTACCGAATAACGGCCAAGCACAGCGACTACTAGCGGGCGCTCTGAAAATGCCGCTACAGTCGCTCAACTGTCGCTACCTGCCGCTATTAATGAATCGGCCTCCCCATCTGACTACGAGATTCATCAGAATCTTACCACGTGGACTAAAACGATTCACCCAAAACAAATCACTAACATTTTGGATTTGTTCTAGAGCCCAACATTTTTTTTATTACAAAATTTGAAACAAATTTTACTCTATCTGAACCTATTTTTGCATATCTAATCATAAGTATGGAGTTTCCTTTCCCACATTTAGGCCATTTCTGGGGGGGGGGGGGGGGGGATAAATGGTTGTACATTCCAATTGTACAAACTGTGAGCTTGAGTCATTTTAATGGGGATACTTCTTTTTACTTGGAAAAGCAGAACTTTGTTGGGGCCAAAAATAAAGTTTACAACAAATTGTTCAAAAATGCAAGTGAGGTTTCGCAGAAAAAAAAAATCTAAGTTAAGCTTTGCCTTCTCTAGTTATTTTTTCATTATTGCTTTCTATGACTCAAATTTAAGACATGAAGACATGCAAAAGCTATCAAATGAGTTGACTGGAAGGTTTCAGACAAATGTTTGCTGGAAAACTGGTGCAAACAATAAGGACACAATAACTTCTAGAACCCTTTCCAAATGTATGAAGCTCATCAAGTAAAATTACATTTTTGTAAGACATCAAAGCTTTTATAAGCTATTAAAGATAAACCTCAAAAAGTACTCTAAATGTAGACCAAATGTTAACGACACTGTTACAAATAAACACAAAATAATGAATTCACACTTTAAACTACTGTAAAACAATAACAAAGTTACTAAGGAAAATGACCAAAATAGCAAACATATTATAAAATGTGGATTCAGCTTTATCTTTCCTATGGTTATCTGCTGGTGGACCATTTCCCTTGGCAGAAACTTGTGTCCCTCAAGCCCCTTCCTGACTCCCTGCCACCACTTCTAACACCTCTATGTTTTCTGTCAGGACAGAGGACAGGCAGCATCTAACAATAGGCATTGTCACAGTGCTGTAGGTGAAAATTCTCTAATAGTTGGCCCAAGAAGTGATTAAAATGGACCTAAACAAGGGATTTTCACTATATAGGTTTTGGTCCATCCCTGTGGGGCATCCTCCAATCAACTTCTCTAGCCACACATATTATTGTGCGGCTGGAGAAGCTGAACAGTAACCTAGCCAAACCCACCATCAGCACGCAACAACCCCTACATCCTTCGGCTGTGCACGGCCATGCCATCCATACAGCCCGAGAAAGATAAGAGGGATGCTGATGCAAGACATGTATTTGCCGTGGGCTTGGATAGGTAAGAAAAGCAGGCAAAAAGCAGGGTTTCACACCGTGGGGCATTCCAATCTGGGATTCCCCAGGGGGTGGTCATTTTGACGGACCTAGCACCTTATAGATAAAGGTTCCACTTTGACTTACAGGTCTTTTTTGCTATCTGTTACTCCACTGAAATGTTTTCCTTCAGCTTTGGAGCACAAAAAGAGGCTGATCTTACAAGGGAGCCATGGACCTCACAGATGCAACATTCTATCCATATGTAAATTATTCAATCTAAACCTAAATTTCTTTGTGCCATTGCTTTATAGACATACCTTGTTAATGCCATTACTCATGAGCAATCATCCTTGGACTATCACTAGGCAATTGTCTATGTGCAAGCATGTCCATGAGGGACTGGGGCCAAAAATCAGGCCTGGATATTACCAGCCCCTGACTGGCCCAGGACGTCTCTGCTGAGCCCCCCAATCATGATGCTGGGGCTATAGCATTGGGGGCTAGGGTTCCTTGGCTTGTGGGTACAGTGGGGCTTGGTACAAGGGGCTGAGAGGGGGAGACTATGGGGGCAGGGATTAAAGGTGAGTGTTAAAATCAGCAACCCAACTGGCAACTCTCCCTATGGCCCATCCACCCCCTGTACACAAGATGTTGATGACACCTTCTGGTTCTTGGGGTGTCTGAACCTCCCGTTGTGTCTCTTTTCTCCATATGCAACTTAGAGTAGACTCCCCTGTCTATAAACCTACAGTTCTTCCATTGACCTGATGAATGTTTTCATAGTTGTCCCTTACAAAGTGACTGATTGGTTCTATACCAATTGTTACATTGAGAAGGAAAAGCTGGTGGTTAGTGACTTACACGGGTACTATGAGGATGTTTTGAATGTGCAGCTTATTAATACAAGATGTGTTCCTAAATAAGAACAGCCCTATAAATCTGAAGTACCCTGTCAAAAGTTTGTAATGTCAATATTGTGCTCACAGTGTGGCCAGGACCAACTCAATAGCGGGGAGTCAGGGGGGAATCATTGTAGTATGACCCAACTCTTCTGACGCAAATAAAAAAGGAAGATGGAAAAAGTGTGGGTCTCATTTAATATTGAGAAATAATGGCATAGCGGAAGATTTTATCATTGTTACACATTTTGAATGGAAAAGGGAATTGTTTGTCTTCAACATGAAAATCATTTTTGAAAATCTGCAGTTTAAAGCTCGCATTCTAAAGGAAGTTAATAAAACATCAAATTATTGGGTAGGGGGATCTCTGCACACAGGTGGTTCTTTGCTGTCTGTTTGAAAAAGAAATATCAACGCGGGGTCTGCTCTCTATATGCGTATGATGTTTTACCTGCTGTAATGGCTTTTTACCACGGTTTTCAATAAAGGATGGATGATTTTACCAACCAAACCATGTGGCTGGCGCTCTTTTGCTATGAAAAAGAAATATCGTATATCCTAAAGTGGCCCTCAGGGCTTTTTTTTTCTTGCACCCATGGGCATCCTGATATGGGATGACTTTCCAGCTGCCAAAAATTAAGTTGCACGACAACCAGGCGAAACCCAGGAGTGTTGATGCAGTGCAGAGGAGTCACATTTAGTTACGCCAAGTGGTCCTCACAACTCTTAGACATACTTCAGGCGAAGGTAATTGTTACACTATTGCGTCTGGCTATGCTTGCCATTGCCCTAAACTCTTTTCCATTTTTTAATTGAAAAAGAAATGGCCGAGATATCGAGGTTTACAGTTACACCATATGATTTCTCTCCTGAAGCAAGTGGGCGTCAGCACTAGGCTCCGTGGTGCTGCATAATAATCAGCATAATGGGCAGAGTCTATAAGATTCCCACAACTAGCTTCAGACACCCGGGCCATGCTTCTTCCCTCTCCCCCTGTTGTTATGTGACATTGGAGCCTAGATCAATACTCCCAGACACACAAGGCCGCAATCCCAATTGCATACACTCCCAAATGCACATGGGCGTTGATTACTGATACACAGCTACAGTCATTGGAGGTGATGGATCAGATGCCAACCTCTATGGAGCTGTGGACAGAGACCTCGGGGTGAGATGCTACCAAAAGAAGACAGGACTGCGCTTGCCTTGAGAGAACCCTAGAGCGGATGGGCCTGTGAGTAGCCGGGAAGTGGTGTGTATTTGGTGGGCCTGTTTTTGGCTGGTGGCCCTTTAGCTAGTGAGAGGATGAAGAAATGCCGACTGGGGACCTCAGAGTTGGTGTTTTCAGGAAGAGATGCCGTGGGAGCACTACTCGCTTGAATCACATGGATGGCACGAATGTTAGATTTCCTCCAATCAAAAGGAGCTGGGGTGCTTGAAGCAGCGGTCCGGCACATTTCTGGTGAAGATTCCTGGAGAGGAGGACTAACAAGAACCAAGCCACAAGGTGGGGCCCTTTGACCTAACAGGGAGGAGACTGTGCTAAATTCTGTTGTATCTGTAATAAAAGGGGACATCCCATAAAAAGAACCTGTGACTACATTTGACGACATTTGCAATTTTCGTTCAATGCTGAATTGAGATACCTCCGGAATGCTGCGTTTCGCATATGTGCGGGTAAATCAGCAAATTACTCTCATTGACTAGAATGGTGAGCACATGCTGCTGCATCCCTTGCAGTATGCGTTCTCTTGTACCAGCCCATCTGACTGGCACGCACACACTGCTGGAGATGGAGGGGATGCAGCAGAGCGCGCTCCCTATTCACAGCATTGAGAGCCATAGTAATGGCAGACAGCTCTCATTGGATAAGAGCCTGCGCATGTGAGACAGGTGAGTGTTTACGGGCACCCCAGGGGGTTTCACACAGTGGGGCATCCCAATTTAGGATACCTCTGGCAAAGGCACGAACGAGGTAGGGTTTTGTTCTGCTTTCAGGAGGACCTACAGCTGCTTTCAAGTTCCCCCTAGATTATCCGCCTCATACCTCATTGAGGACCCTGCCCTCAACCTGACCCTCTCCATGTAACTGGGCCAGAGCATGGCACCCTCCTGTTATTGGGGTATCCCATAGAGCACGCACATGGAGGGGGAGTGTTATAGCAGCAGTCCCTCTATGTTAGCAGACACATGCTACCCCCTCATTCCCCTGTCAGGATGCTCAGCCATGACACTTTCTGCTGACTCAGTGCTTTTTTTTTTAAACTTTAAATGGAAAAAAAAGTAAAAAAGGGAGAATAAAGAGTGAATATATTCTATATATATATAATATATATTAGTGAAATATTTTTTTTCCTGTAGTCTATCATATAATAGCATTTCATTTTTACGGGTGTTAATGAGTTGTCCTTTAAAGTGATACCGCAGGCAAAGGTAATTGTTACACCATTGCGTCAGGCTACGTTGTGCATTGTCCTAAACTGTTTTCCTTTTTTAAATTGAAGCAGAAATGGCCGAGATATCGGGGTTTACAGGTTTAGCCAATGACATTCTATTTTTCAGCTCGTCCCCGAATCAGCTCAGCAAAGCGGGACAGGATTTCTGGTCCCTCCCTCCTCTGGCCCATCCCTCTACCTCCTCCTCCAGATTCATCACAGATTATGCAGCATCATAGATCCAAGAGCCACGCCCACTTTTTTTAGAAGATAAATCATAAGCTAAATCTGTGAACCTCGATATCTCGACCATTTCGTCTTCAATTTAAAAACAGAAAACAGATTAGGAAAGTGCCAAACGTAGCCTGACGCAATGGTTTATCAATTATCTTTGCCTGTAGTAGCACTTTAAGCCTTCATTATAAATTGACCAACAGAGATTCGGTTGTTAGCTGCCTGGCTGTAAACTGAGAAGGTTTTAGACATGTTTTTCCTGGCTAAACTAATCGCGCCCTATAAAGCCCATCAATAAACGTGACCGCTATTACAAAACTGCCTTGTAACATATGACAGCGATGAATCAGGGATGAAGGTAATCTGTAACCAGAGCTGCGGCCTCGGGTCTAAATATAACGAGAATCCCGTATCTGAAAATAGGAGAAAAAAAAGAGACATAGAAGCCTTTTCTTTTGCAGCTGAGCCATAGGGGAGTGAAAACAGCGGCTTATACAGGAATAAATCCAGGGCCGTCAGCAAGGTGGGAGAGCGGAGAGAGCTTTATAGGCTGCGTTTGCCATTCGCTTACAGGAATTCTGCAATTGTACAGGCATTTGCCTAGCAACAAGAATTCCACAGAACTATGCGGCCTATAGCGCTGCCGAGCTTTATGTAATATCACGGCACTGAAGCTAGTGCAAACCACTTCCAGGATATGCCAATACCAGGGGCGTAATTATAGGGGGTGCCGGAAATGCAATCACAGACCCAGAAGGTCAGGAGGACCCCATCATTGTTGCCTCTCTACCTTATTTATAATATTTGTGCTCATTTGGCCTCATATAGAGAAAAAAAGTGAGGCCTCTTTAAGGGGCCGAGAGACATGACTGACCAGCGGGCGTACTTGAGGCGGGGGGGGGGGGGGGGGGGGTTGGTCAGTCCTGGGGGGGAGGAGAGGAGAAAGTAGGTCCGGTAAGGTCCTTTTGTGACATTGAGGGAGGAGCGGTAGGTAAGTACTAGTGCTCACCCCTGCCTTTCCATAGCCCTTCCATTGAGGCCCTTACAGAGACTGCGTGAGGAGACAGAAAGAAGGGGGGAGGAATGGTTCCGCAGTCTGGTGTGCTCTCTACCTCCCACTGCCCTCTTGCCCCTGTTGGTCCCACCTCCCCTGGGACAGACTTGCCCTGTCCCTGCCATGGAGGTCGGACGTCCCTTCCCTGGCATCCTACTGGTCTCCTCCATGACATGTGGCGGATGCCCTGGCTCTCCCCGTTGCCCAGCATGCACATCCTCCCCAGCGCAGGTCAGCGCACAGGACAGCGGCAAGTGTGGCAAGTGCATCATCGCATTCGAGTGTACGAGCTCTCATCTACCCCTCACTCCCACCGGCAGGAGCAGCATGCGCTGGGCAGCCGGCGCTCCCCCATTTGACTTAGCTGGATCGTTTCAATGTCAAGACCAAATCTAGGATCACACAGCTAAAACAGGACCTAGCAAGTGGGGCCTAGGAATCTACATTTCTATAAATGATTTAGGCCAGGAATCAGTGTTTGCTTTATGTAAATACAATAATATTCGCTTCTAAAATGATGAACAAGTTTTAGCTTATTTACAGCAAATACATTTATTATTAATCAGTGCGTGGGATGAAGTGGTCTATATTAACATCTTATAAGCAAGCCACACGCTCATATACAGCACACATCCACTCACACTGGCCAATTTCATAAGAAGAAAAGAGGAGTAGACTAATAAAATTATTATTATTTTATTGTATATACAGGTGCTTTTGATGTTTTTTTACCAGCTCCCAATTTAGGGTTTGGTGCATGGATATGGTAGGTCTTTAGTCCTCAGACAACTCAGAGGTTTTTGTAAGCTAGGAATAATAAAAAATACTATTGGGGGGGGGGGGGGCAGCAACACAAAAATTGTATATTTTGTGGTGCACTGCCCTATGGAACCCTTCCCACTAATCCAATTAATCCACACCAGAGGTTACCTCCAAAAACCCCTATTGATGGGTCCAAGGGACTAACAATTGCACTCACCACATTATTAAAGTCAACATTAATTTTTTTTTTCTTTTAGGAATAATAAAATGTTATCTTTACTAGTAGTAATAATGATGAAGAATCTTTACAGACATGAGAAAACGCATATCGGTAGGATTCCCCTTTAATTAAAAAGTTACCCTTTAATTAAAAAAGGTCTATGGATTGCCTGTGAAAAATGCACTTTATAGTGTGATGGGCAGGCTGATTCATCACTAACGCCAGGTAGCGACAGATGAGCGTCTGTAGCGGCATTTTCAGAGCACCCGCTAGTAGTCGCAGTGCTCGGCCGTGAGTTGCTAGTTTATTGCGACTCAGTCGCTGTACAGTAATGTTGAATACATTGTGACGAGTCGCTATTTGACCAGTACCACGCTGTATGGGAGCGCATGGTAGCGACTGCTCATAGCGACCGACTCACACCATATTTAAGAAAAAAAAAGCCTCACAAATCTCTGGCGCAGAAAAATGCTCCTCTAAAGCCCAGAGCGCAGGAGGCGGTGTGTTTAAAGTCTGTTTTTCAGCATCTATCAAATAGTAACAAAGCGAAAACATATGGAATTACATTGTAACAACATTGTAACATGAACACTTTAATGCCAGACCTGTAATGTCATTTCTGAAGAAATATATAAAAAAAATGAAAAAATTGTGAAAAAACTGCATTTTCAATGCCAGAAGAGGTCACAGAATTTTGATTGTGATTTTTTGAAAAAAAAAAAAAACAAATACCCCGTTTAAAGAGAAGAAAAGGTTCGTCCATTAAAATGTAAGGGAGAGCGACAGGTAGCGAGAGGTCATTCCTGGCGCTGTGCAAAGCTGAACGCCGGCGCTGTTCGCTGAGGCTGTGAAAATGATGAATCAGACGCTACATGGCGCTATCCCAGTCGCTAAACAGATTCTGCTTGATAAATATGTAATTGCGTGCCGTGTCCGGCGTTCACCAGTCGCTACCTGGCACTACCTGTCATTAACCAGCCACTACCTGACGCTATCCCTTCTTAAATAAGGGCCTTGGAGGAGATCCCTTTCCTAAAGGGGCAGTTCAGCCAACAAGGCACTTACCTGCACCACAATCAAGTGCTGATTATCGGTTGATTTCAGCGCTGGGTGCCGGCATCCTTGCTTCGGCTCCTGTCACCCGAAACACATCCCTGCTCTGTGCACGCTCCCATCCTCCTATTGCAATGAATGGATGGGCAGGGCTGCACACAGTGCGGGGCGGCATGAGTGTCCGAAGCAAAGATGCAATCTACTGATGATCAGCACCAGGTGCTGAGGCAGGGCTAGGGAGGGGGTGGGTTTCATTAAAAAACACTTACCTGGGCGGCAATCCAGTGCTGATTATCAGTAGCGGCGCTGGGTGCTGCCATTTTTGTGGGAATTAAAAACTGCCATGTTGGCTGGACTGACCCTTTAATGCGATGATGCTATACTGATGTCCTCAAGGCGCTAAGATGATGTAATTTTTTTTTGTTACCAAATGTGTGTTTTTTGGAATCCTTTGCTACTGGCAACTTAGGCCCTTAGCGACTGGTGAGCGGCCGGTAATGACGGGCCCCGCCACGAGAACGCCGGCTCCCCACCACAATCACACATTTATCAAGCCGATCCTGCTTAGCGACTGAGATAGCGCCATATAGCGACTCATTCATCATTATTCCAGCCTCAGCCCACAGCGCCAGCGTCCGACCTTGAACAGCGACAGGTATGACCTCTCGCTACCTGGCGCTCTCCAATGCATTTCAATGGAACAATCTTTAAATATTCATAATTGTTATTAATTTTTTTTTTTTTTTTTTTTTTTTAATGTGAAAAATTCTGTGACCACTTCTGCCATTTTAGATAATTTATTTAAGGTAAAAAAAAAAAATAAAAAAATTGTACAGAATTGATATTACAGGTCTGATATTAATGTATTTATATTACAAAATTATTTAAAAAACTTGTTTTTTTTGGTTTCCAAAAATATGGTTGTTTGGGGGTTAAAAAACTACTTTTAACCCATCGCCGCCAGCGCTCTGGGGTTTAAACATGCATTTTACAGCGCGAGAATTTTTTGAGCGTGATTTTTTAATGAATATGGTGGGAGCCGGTCGCTAGGGCCAGTCGCTATCATGCGCTTCCATACAGCACGGAACCTGTCAAATAGCGACTCCTCACCCAATATTCAACATTACGGCAAACCGACTGA
Organism: Gastrophryne carolinensis; assembly: GCA_027917425.1. NCBI lineage: Eukaryota > Metazoa > Chordata > Amphibia > Anura > Microhylidae > Gastrophryne > Gastrophryne carolinensis. The sequence goes on along the minus strand of CM051234.1, from coordinate 615,432,841 downwards.
GTCGCTATCAACTACAGAACAACGGCCAAGCACAGCGACTACTAGCGGGCGCTCTGAAAATGCCGCTACAGTCGCTCAACTGTTGCTACCTGCCGCTATTAATGAATCGGCCTCCCCCACCTATGGGCATGTGTAAGTGTGAGTGAGCTCCCCCACCTCAGCAGCGGCCATAGTAGCAGCATTCTGTGTGCTCAGGATCTTGCTGTACAGTTGCCAATAGCAGCAGATTGCTGTTACTGAAAACTGCTTCCATAAAACACACTTGTGCTATATAATAAAAAATCCAAGATCAGATCAGGACCTTGAGGACATCCTTTTGACACAAAAATATACACGTTGATACTGGATATTCCCGTTAAGCTTTGGGCCGATCCTAAACTCTCCTGGAAATGCATCTCTGTCCTATGAATTGATACAGTGGTCCTGTAGATACCTTATCAGTTGAAAAGTAAATACTATCCCACTCTTTACCACTTACTGAAGTAATAAAAGTCATTAAAAAATTCCAACCCAACCTCCTCTCACTTGTTTGAAGTTTCTCCTGCATGCATCCAAGAATTCTAGCTTGATTGATGACCTCAGAAGTCACAAGGTCTTCGAGAGAGGAGTTGCACTGTTTTTGTATATCCACAATTTCCTTGTTGTTTATGATACATATATGTGGTTGTACTAGTTTATGTATTTATACCAATAATTTGTATTTAGATTAGATATTTAATAGGGTGTTGTTTTTTTTATATTTATAGGGGGGTAGTTTGATGTAATATTTGTCTCTATCCTTTAGCTCTTTATTGGCGGACTCCCCTACTGCTGGATAATACCCTTTGTGTATAGTGTTGCTGTTCTTTAAAGTGTCTTTCATGCAATTTTTAGCTTGTTATATAAAGGAGCCCATTAATCTCAATGGGAACATACTGTACTGTGGATAAGTGATGTGCAGCATGAGGGTGGGTAGGAGGTGAGTGGGGTGACTTGTGCCCAAGAGCCGCCCTGATCTGAGGTCTGACAGGAGAGTCCACAAAAGTGGACTTTCCCTTTAAATGTCTTAATAAAACATTATTAGTGGAATTTTGGTGTTGGAAGACTGTGGTTCAATATTAGGTGAACTTCTGTTAGATTCTCCACAAGGGTACAATTTCACCTAGAGTTGTAGTTGTATTATCTAGCCTTAGACTTGTTGGAGAACTGTGGCTCAAAAGGGTCCCTGGAGTAGGGGGGGGGGGGGGGAACCCTCAGTGTAATGAAAAGAGAAAGAAGCAGGGTACTGGGTACCTCCCAGCCATTTAAAGGTTAACTGAGGATCAGAAGTATAGCCCACCTCCTCGTGCTATTGATCCCTGAAGCTATAAAGTGGAAGGCTCAGAAAGTGCTCGAAGCAGTTGACCATGACATGGAAAGGGAGCCTTGTAAAGAAACAGAAATGTAGCCTTTGGCCCTTATTTAACAAGGGATAGCGACAGGTAGCGACTGGTGAGCGGCCGGTAATGACGGGCTCTGCCACGAGAACGCCGGCTCCCCACCACAATCACACATTTATCAAGCCAATCCGGCTTAGCGACTGAGATAGCGCCAGATAGCCACTCATTCATCATTATTCCAGCCTCAGCCGACAGCGCCAGCGTCCGACCTTGAACAGCGACAGGTATGACCTCTCGCTACCTGGCGCTCTCCAATGCATTTCAATGGAACAATCTTTAAATATTCATAATTAATTGTTATTCATTTTTTTATTTATTTTATTTTATTTTTTTAAATGTGAAAAATTCTGTGACCACTTCTGCCATTTAAAATAATTTTTTTAAGGTAAAAAAAATTAAAAAAAAATGTACAGAATTGATATTACAGGTCTGATATTAATGTAATCATATTACAAAATTATTTTTAAAAACTTGTTTTTTTTGGTTTCCAAAAATATGGTTGTTTGGAGGTTAAAAAACTACTTTTAACCCATCGCTGCCAGCGCTCTGGGATTTAAACATGCATTTTACAGCGCGAGAATTTTTGGAGCGTGATTTGTTAATGAATATGGTGGGAGCCGGTCGCTATGTCCAGTCGCTGTCATGCGCTCCCATACAGCGCGGAACCTGTCAAATAGCGACTCCTCACCCAATATTCAACATTACGGCAAACCGACTGAGTCGCTATCAACTACCGAACAACGGCCAAGCACAGCGACTACTAGCGGGCGCTCTGAAAATGCCGCTAAAGTCGCTCAACTGTCGCTACCTGCCGCTGTTAATGAATCGGCCTCTTAGACTTGTTGGAGGACTGCGGCTCAATATTTGGTGGGGTTTTGTTAAACTCTCTACAAGGTCATCATTTCACCTAGAGATGTAGCTGCATTATCCAGCCATTGATTTGATCACTAATAGAAGAATGCAATGGTCTCCCCAAATAAATCAAATTGGAACCTGCTTTGTTGAGAGTTTTTTCAACCTCTAGATCACTTGTGGATTTTTATTTGCCCTTTTTCTTTGGTTGGAATTGATAACTGGATGTGTTTTTCCCAACATAAATAACTATGCAATGCTTTTGAACTTGAAAGGGATAAAGACTTCCATGAGGTCAATAAAAAAAGACAGCAGAGCTCTTGGGTTTAAGTCAGGATTTGTTGCTCAATATTGTTTGCTTTTAGCCTTTTCTTACTATCATAACTAAAGGATAAAAAGGTGCCAAAAACTGCAATACAATACACAGTAAGAGCCCTTGGTTTCTTCTCTTGAAATGATTCTTATTGACAAGACCCGAGGAGGTCAGTATGACCTCTGTTACTTATCTGGATTACTGACAAACAGACGGCTCGAAAAGAATTCAAACAACTTTGGTTTGCTGGAAATACATTTATTACAGCATTATTTATTCCTATTATTATGATGGCCTAACTTAGATTAGAAGCTCATACTTGTGCCAGTGACATTTTAATATTTCATCCATTACATTATATGTAAGCAGAGGCCTAAAATAAACAAAAAGAACATCTTTTTATGGCTGACAATGTTACCCTTGCTTGGTTGAACTATAAAATAAATTTTCTAACTTTGGTATGAAAAAGAGTGCCTTCAACCACATAGGGCCTGATTTATGACATTTCCATCTTTATTGTGCCAAGCGTTGTGCAGCTGGGAACGAAACAGCAGATTGAGCTATAATTGTAGTGGCGAATCTAGGAAGACCTGACTATTGTCTGGCATTTAGCTGGGTTTTGCTGCACTTTGACTGGCTGAAAGGGTGTTTTTTACGGGGAGGCCGATTCATTAATAGCGCCAGGTAGCGCCAGATGAGCGACTGTAGCGTGATTTTTTCAGCGCCAGCCAGTATTCGCTGTGCTTGGCCGGCGTTAGCTTGATGACAGCGACTCAGTCGGTGTGCGGTAATGTTGAATACGGGCTGGGGGGTCGCTGTTTCACAGGTTCAGCGTTGTATGTGAGCGCCTGACAACGAATGGCCAGAGCGAACGGCTAGCTTCATATTCATTAACAAATCACGCTCCGAATGTGCTGTCGCTGTCCATTCCTTGTTTAAACCCCAGAACGCTGGCGGCGATGGGTATTAACTAGTTTTTAACCCCTAAACAACCATATTTTTTGAATGTAACATTATACATGTTTTTAGAATCATTTTGTAATATGAATACATTAATCTCAGACCTGTTAGATCAATTCTGCACAAATTTTTTTTTTAATTTTTTTTTACTTAAAAATAAATCCTAACATTGCAGAAGTGGTCTCCGAATTTTTGACATTAAAAAAAAAAAATAAAAAAATAATACCAATTAATTATGATTAATTATAGATTACTCCATTGAAATGCATTGGACATCGCCAGGGAGCGACAGCTCATACCTGGCGCTGTGAAGGAATTTGCAGCGGCGCTGTTCGGTCCAGGCGGCTTCATGATGAATGCCGCGCTAGCCGTCGCTCTCGCCGGCGCTAGCCTCATTTTGCTTGATAAATGCGTCATTGTGACCGCCGCCGGGCGTACTTGAGTCGGTAGTCGCCGTTAGCTGCCGCTACCTGGCGCTCGTCAGACACTACCTGGCGCTAGCCCGTGATAAATAAGGGCCTTAGGAAAATGGTTTGGCACTGTTTTAACTGGACCTTCACCATGATTTAATGCAAAGCCCAAACCCTTAAAAAACTATTCCCCAGCATCTACAATTAATATATTTTAAGTTTTTAGACACTTACAAATTATTCCTTACCCCAACGGGCTGCCACTCTGTTCAGGACTCTAGGATACGGGCGCTGCCATTTTGACTCAGACATATTGAGGCGAGGGGAGGGGTGAAAAGTACAGGGAGTGGGGTTATAGCTGACAGAACAGAGCTGGGGTCAGGGAAAGGACAGCAATCCCAGAATGCCGAGCGACCCACTCAGAAGACACTGCCTGTTTGCCGGCTGCCTGATGCTCCATGAGCCGCCATCTTGGATGTTTAAAGGCTCATAACAGCAGTAGATGCAGGTAGGATGATTTTTACTGTGAGCAATCTGTATGCACAGGGTGTGGGAAACACAGAAGATATACTCTTATTCTTATATGGGTAGAAGGAATCCCTGCTCTGAGTACCGTATGGGCAGCACTGTGTTATCCAGGACCTCGGAGAGAGAGATTTAGGGATACTGATTACTGATAGCTGCAAGATGAGTGGACAGTGTAGCCAGGCAGTGGGAAAAGCAATCAGGATGCTCGGCTGCATAGCTCGAGGCATCACCAGTAGGAAGAGGGAGGTTGTGATGCCGCTGTATAGAGCCCTGGTGAGGCCACAGCTAGAATACTGTGTGCAGTTCTGGAGACCTTACCTGCAAAAAGACATTATTCAAATAGAAGGTGTCCAAAGGCGGGCAACGAAAATGGTGGAAGGACTTAAACTTAAAACTTATCAGAAGAGACTCAGAGGCCGATTCATTAATAGCACCAGGTAGCGACAGATGAGTGACAGTAGCGTTTTTTTCACAGCGCCCGCTAGTATTCGCTGTGCTTGGCCGTTGTTTGGTTGTTGACAGCGACTCAGTCGGTGTGCGGTAATGTTGAATACGAGGTTAGGAGTCGCTGTTCGACAGGTTCCGCGCTGTATGGGAGCGCATGACAGCGAATGGCCATAGCGAACGGCTCCCAGCATATTCATTACCAAATCACGCTCAAAAAATTCTCGCGCTGTGAAATGCTTGTTTAAACCCCAGAGCGCTGGCGGCGATGGGTTAAAAGTAGTTTTTTAACCCCCAAACAACCATATTTTTTTGAAAAAAAAAAAATAAACAAGTTTTTATAAACATTTTGTAATATGAATAAATTTTTTACCTTAAAAAAAATATCTAACATTGCAGAAGTGGTCACAGAATTTTTGACATTTAAAAAAAAAAAAAAAAATCATTAATATCAATTAATTATGAATATTTAAAGATTGCTCCATTGAAATGCATTGGAGAGCGCCAGGTAGCGAGAGGTCATACCTGTCGCTGTTCAAGGTCGCTCGCTGGCGCTGTGGGGTGAGGCTGGAATAATGATGAATGCTTCGCTATCTGGCGATCTGTCAGTCACTAAGCAGGATCAGCTTGATAAATGTGTGATTGCGGAGGGGAGCCGGCGTTCTCGTGGCGGTGAGCGTCATTACCGTTCGCTCACCATTCGCTACCTGGCGCTATCCCTTGTTAAATAAGGGCCTTAAAGAACTTAATTTGTACAGTCTGGAGGAAAGAAGGGAGAGGGGGGACATGATTGAGACCTTTAAATATGTGAAAGGATTGAATAAGGTTCAGGAGGGAAGTGTTTTTAAGAAGAAGCTTAATGATAGAACAAGGGGCCCAACCTGAAGCTAGTCGGGGGGAAGATCAGGAGCAATTTTAGAAAATATTATTTTACAGAAAGAGTAGTAGATGCTTGGAATAATCTTCCAGCAGAGGTAGTTGAAAAATCAACAGTCACTGAATTTAAACATGCCTGGGATAAGCACACATCTATCCTAAGATACAGAGAACATACAGTATACACATAAGGGCAGACTAGATGGACCGTATGGTCTCCTTCTGCCGTCAAACCTTCTATGTTTCTATGTTTATTCAGGGTGAAGGTCCGCTTTAACTACCATGACAGATTTGGTTTTAAAAATGAAAGAGATTTTGCACAGCTTATGTTAGTGTAGGATGGCTCTCCATAAATATATGTGATGTTTGGGGAGTGTCCTGGTTGTTTGGAAAACTTTTTATTTATAGGCTGATTTATTAAGGCCCTTATTTTAGCATTATTTTTGTGGCTATAGTGATGCCAGCTTCGGAGCGTTGACATCAACATATTATCTGACACTGTGCTTTGTACCACATTGGCGCTAGCAGTTGCTGCGCCAAATGCTACTAATTACCTTTGATTGTTGCACTTAGGTATTGGTCTGCCTATGTCAGCGCCTGTTGGACCCGATTATCCAAGCACCAGTGAGTGCCACTTTGTACTGCTGCTATTCCGGCTATTCTAGATTGCCACATTGACTAACGTAACAGTGGTCTATTTTCCTGGCGAAAGACGAGTTTGCTGTATTTATGTCCTGTCTTTTTTGTTGGGCGAATGCTGGCGAATGGCTTTTTAGTGCAACCAGTTTTTAGCAGCGAACCCCATAGGAATCAATTATATTTTCCTTCAGATTGTCACTATTTACCATTTTCACATCTATTGCAATAGGATGATTCCCTAGCCTCAGGCTTGTTCAGGAAGGTCTTAAAGGAGCCACAGCACTCAACCCTGTTAGCTTGCAGACCAACCTAAAATCTGTCTCTAAATCTGGCTGGTCACACACATCTGCAAAAGTATGCTGAAGCTGCACCACCAAGCGCCAAGGTGCCTCTGTGGGGTGCATGGGCTGCACTCAAGGTTTTAGGGCAACCTCAGGTAAGTCTGCTTCCAATTTAACTATTGCATTGTATGTCCCAAATGGGGCTCTCAGAGATTAGAGTTAGGACTGCACCCCACAGAGGCACCTTGGCGCTTGGTGGTTCAGCTTCAGCATACTTCTGCAGATGTGTGTGACCGAGTCCTCTGTTATTAACCAGATTTAGAGACAGATTTTAGGTTGGTCTGCAAGCTAATAGGGTTGAGTGCTGTGGCTCCTTTAAGACTATTGTATGCTAATTGCCTTGCTAACGTGCACTTCCCAGGTTAGTTATAAAATGGTCTGAGCGGCTGCCACCCCTCCTTTGTTCAGGAAGGGTCATTGGAGTAGGGGGGAAAACCCTGAGTGTAATAAATAGAGAAAGCAGCTGGGTACTGGTACGGTAGGGGTACCTCCCGACCATTTAAGGGTTAACTGACAGAGGCTCAGAAGTATAGCCCACCTCCTCATGCTATTGGTCCTTGAAGCTATAAAGGGGAAGGCTCAGGAAGTGCTCAAAGGAGTTGTGCATGGGAAGAAAGCCCTGTAAAGAAGCAGAAATGTAGCCCGAAGACTGTACAGAGACTCATTTTCTAGAGGGATAGAGTCTGTAAAGGGAAGACCTGATGGAGCCAGATATATGAGCTGAGCACCCTTCTGGTGCTGGACGGGTGGGGAACTGGTGGACCGACCATGTGTGAACCTTTATGGAGCAGTGGCTAGGATCCTGGGCTGCCACCGTTGGAAGATTTGTCTGGGGCTGGCCAGAGAGATAACCTGAGTTGAGTGGGTCTGTGAGTAACTGAAGAAGCAAGGTCAGGGTGGGCCTGTGGGACTCCCAGAGCTAAGTACCCCCTGCAGGCTGGATAAGGGTTGGAGAATAAATGGCATAAATGGCTAAATAGTCATTTAATTTGAATCCTTGCAGTGATTGTACACATGCTTGGAGCCTAGTTACAGCGCCAGGGGAGAAGTTTGGGTGTTAGATGCCTTGCTCAAGAGCACTTTAGTTATGCCCCAGCCACGGATCGAACCTGCAACCCTCAGGTCACAAGGCCACTTCCTTACCACAAGCTTACTTGGGGGGGGGGGGGGGTTAAAAAATACTTATTTTAGGGTTCCTTTAAAGTCGAGCATAACCCACGGAAATCAGCCCGGGCTGCTGTGAGAAACCCCCCAGGTCACCTATAAACTCACCTTCTTCCTGGTCCAATGGAACACGTTCAAGCAGCGGCTGCATCCCCGCTATCCCTATGGTATGGGATATACTATAGGAGTGGGTGCCATACCAGCCATTTGTGAATGGCCGCCGTGGGCATGATCCCTGTTAGAGAGTAGCGGGGGATGCGGCTGTCAGCGGATCCGAGTGTGCTGATTGGACATGCAGTCCCGCATGCGTCGTAGGCCCAGGCAAAGATGAGTTTGTTCGGGCGACCTGGGGGATTTCACACAGCCACAATTGGGGTGCGCTGGAGGCAAAGACCAAAACCCAGGATAGGAAAAATGCTGGGTTTTGGTCCACTTTAATATAAAGCCCATCCTACACTAAGTAGGTTTTAAAAAAGCTGACCTAGAGAGTGGTATTGTCCCAGTCTTGCCTCTGGTTCATCTGCCTTCACCCTGTAAGTCCACATCCTTTGAGCTACGAAGTCCTGGGGGCAACCGTGTCCTGTGAGGCGTGTAAAGCTTCCCGACTGTGAAGACATAATGGGCCAGGGGTGGCTATGGCCCCCACACAGCCCTGGGTTTAAACAAAATGTTGCCATGGGCAAAAATAAAATTGGGGCCCCATGTTCTCTAATCATAGGGCCGATTCAACACCAGGTGAGAACGCTTTTTAGAAGAGAAAACTATTATTCACTTTTATTGTTTACCTTGGGAGTGATTCAGCAACCAGATGTAAATTTTCACCAGGTTATGAATCTTCCCCAAGGTAGACAATGAAAGAGTTTTCTCACCTGGTGCCCAATCAACTCTATTGTGACATCCTGTCTTTTAAGGAAATGACCAATATCTAATGTCTTCTTCTAGCAGTTGGTCTGTTTTGCCTATGAAATCAGCCACAGGTAGGGGGCGCACAGGAGGTAGAGGGTAAAGAGGATTGCTACAGACACTTCGGAGGACCACAGATGTCCATAAAAAGATGCCTGCCACAGCTACTACAAATTGCTACTATGGACATCTTTTGTATGAGCAACAGTAAACTTACAAGTTGAATTGACACCCCGAGCACTGCGCTAAACCAGGACCCCCTTTGATGATGGCGGCCCTAGGCAATTGCTCAATTTACCACCCCTTAAAGTGGACCAAAACCTGGGATTTCGACTCTCCTTTGGTCCTTGCCCTGCTGTGTGAAACCCGCCAGGTCGCCCGTATAAACTCACATCTTCCTGGTCCTACAACGCATGCGCGCCCGCAAGTCCAATCATAGCGCTCAGGCCCCTGCATCCAGCACCTCGTCTAATGCGAGAAGATCCAAGCACGCTGGCGGCTGCATCCCCCATTACTCTCTAACAGGGAGTGTGCCCGCGCTGGCCATTCACGATGCTTGGCACCGGCACACGCTCTGCTAGATGGAAAGCAGGGTGCAGCCATGGCTCACGCATGCGCCGCTGGACTGGAAAAGAAGGCGAGTTTATGGGCGAACTGGGGGTTTCACACAGCGGGGCATCTTGATTTTAGATGCCCCAGGGGGAGGGAATCGACCGGCAAGGGAATCTGTGTGTTTTGATCCACTTTAACCCTAGCCCTGTCTCCACTCTGGGGTGTCATCTCTGGGTGAGGCTTACAGTGGTATATATTGGGTGTAGGCAGGGCTGGCTCCAGGTTTGTGTGGGCCCTTGGGCAAGAGAGTCTTAGTAGCAGCTCCGCCGCTACAAATGGGTCATCTCCTGCGCCCTCAAGTCCTTGTGAGTTGTCACCTAGTTCTCGCCACCTTCTGAGCTTCCATCAATTGCCCTCCATTCCATGCCACCTTCTCCATTGTTGCTGAGGCCAGCCATGAGCAGGTCTGCACACGGCACCCGGCATTCGGTGGTTTGGGTCCACTGTTAAATAATACCACAGCCAAGTGTGAGCTTGAGTGGGCCCCTGAAGATGCCAGGGGCCCTGGCAATTGCCCAGGTTTGCCCTGTGCTGGCACCAGCCCTGGGTGAAGGTGTATTAAGCAGCAGCCAAACTGGCCCCAAACCAGTACCTCTGAGAAAGGGAACCTCCCTATGGCCGGTGTTTGTCTGGCTGCAGGGGAGGTAAAGTGAGTTTCCTATTTTTTTCTGTAAGCCTACAGACGCTCTATTAAACTTTAGTGAATACTTACCAGCTGGGTCAGAGAGGCCTCCCTAAAGAAACACCTTCCCATCCGACGAATATTTATTTAGGCCGGCCCAAATCTTTAAACTAACAAGTGGTTTCCTTCGGGGCTGGAGGTTGCGTGCAAGGACCGGGGGCTGCGGTGACATGAAGTGCAATCCACATTGGTAGAGGGCAGCATGCGCTGATAAATGGCTTACTGTTAATTCACAAAGCAGTCACACTCCTCATGTGATATCTCATTACACGCTGAGCTTAAATCAGATTGACGGGAGGCTGAAAAAGTCATGAAAGGCTTAAATTCATCGGCCTCACATAAAATCGCTTTGCAGAAACATGTGATGACAAAATATATAGCCATGACAGATTTAATAGGCTCTAAGTAATAACATGTATATACATTCCAGTATGCGAGCACATGATATGGGACAGTAAAACTGCCCACAGTGACCTGGATAGCTTCAGCATCTCCATTCTGTTAAAGATAACATGAATCTAAGGCTGATAGAGACGGTTAGCCTTAAAGTGGACCAAAACCCAGGATTTTGACTACCCTGGGTTTTGGTTTTACCCCGATTGGGGATGCCCTGCTGTGTGAAACTCCCCAGATAGCTGATGCCAACTCACCTCCATCCAATCAGCATGCTCAGAGCCGCCATGTCGTTTAAGGCCATCGGCTTCGAGCACGCTGTCGCCCGCATCTCCTGCCTTTCTCTAACAGGGAGCATACCCGCACCGGCCATTCACTAATGCCTGGCGTGGGCACACGTCCTGCTAGTGGGATAGCGGGAATGCGGCCGTGGCTCGCACATGCGCCGTTGGACCGGGAAACAAGGTAAGTGTATGGGGCAACATGGGGGTTTCACACAGCGGGGCATCCCGATTTTGGGTGCCTCGTAGTGGTAGGCAGCGCCTGGTGAATGGCGGGCGCTGTACGCAAAACCACATTTATAAGCGAATCTGGTGAGCGACTCTAACAGCGCCATGTAACAGCGTATTTGACAATTTATTTATTTATTTTTTTGCTCCAATCATTGTGTGACCTCCCCTGGCTGCAAGCAAACTCTTTTAGAAACTTTATTGGCTTTTTATATTTTTATGCAGAATTGTCATTACAGGTCTGGCACTAAAGTCTTAATGTCACAGTGATAAAACAATGTCATTCCATGTGTTTTCGCTTTGTTACTGGTGGATATGTGTTCAAAAACAGACTTTAATCACACAGGGTCTGACGCTCTCTGCTGCAGAGCCCAGCTTTAGAGCGCCAGGCGCTGTGTGTGTGTCCTTTTTTGAAGTATGGTGTGGAGCGCCGAGAGTCGATCGCACTGAGCTGGCGCTACATCTCGCTCACTGCAGCGCTGTACTTGTGTTAGAGCACCCAACATACATCACATTCATCAGTGCCGGCCAGGTTACTACAGCGACTGAGGCGCTATGTTACAATGCCCTATATATGTTTACAGCGTCTACTAGTGGTCGCTCTAAGCGCCGCTATACAGACGCACACAGGCGCTGTTCTTTTACATGTTAAATTTGATTGATTTCTGGTGCACCCCACCGACGCTACCTGCCGCTAGTTCCATTGGCAAAAAACAAGACACAGTGCCACATAGCCTTTAGCCCTGAAAACTAGCAGCGCCTCTCAGCAGACACTTAAGTTACGCTACAAGGCACTAGTGATAAATTAGGCTGCCAGTGATGTATATTTTGCTTTGATTATTTTTGGCACAGGCTTTTTATCATGCAAATTGATCTTTTTGCATCCATTCCTTGATTTATGTTGGGGTATTTATTGTACTTTGCACTTATTTGCATTGTACTACAGCATTTTGAGAACATTGGGTAATTTACCTTATTTTTTCAGCACTATGGCACTTTATATGCACTTGCTTGTTTATTAGATACAAATTATTATTTTTTGTATGATGGTTGTCCTTGATATATATTCGCTATCTGTGCATGCACTCCTGCCCCAGCTTTTCTGAATGGCTGGAGTGGGAGCATGCGCGTCGCTGGCGATGTAGCCTCTCTCACTCCCCTTGTCCCACAAGTCAATGAGAGCCCTTAGCAGAAGGTTATAAACACAGCAAAGTGTTCTGATTGGACGAGAGCCTAGGAATGCACAGTTGGACCCAGGAAAGGTCAGTTTTACCGGGCGAACTGGAAGGTTTCACATTGGGGGCACAGAACAAACCAAAACAAAACTGTTTCTAATAAAGCTCCATTTTTCTATCGTATTGGGGTTGTGCTATTTTCTTTCTTTGGCATGGAGTGGTTTTCTTTGACATCTTTCTTTCGTCTCAATGTTTTTAAAAAACATTTTTAAATTCATATTCTTTAACACATAAAATGTTGTATTACAATAAGTAGACATACTGTATCTACTTACAATATTATTTTATTACTATTATTAATGTTTATTTATAAAGCGCCATCTTCTTCCATAGCGCTGTACAGTGTGAAATTACAAACAGGGTAAAACAACTAACTTACAATACATGACAGGAAAACACAAATACGGGGAGGCCGATTCATCAATAGCGCCAGGTAGCGACAGATGAGCGACTGTAGCGTGATTTTTTCAGCGCCAGCCAGTATTCGCTGTGCTTGGCCGGCATTAGCTTGATGACAGCGACTCAGTCGGTGTGCGGTAATGTTGAATACGGGCTGGGGGGTCGCTGTTTCACAGGTCCAGCATTGTATGTGAGCGCCTGACAACGAATGGCCAGAGCGAACGGCTAGCTTCATATTCATCAAAAAATCACGCTCCGAATGTGCTGTCGCTGTCCATTCCTTGTTTAAACCCCAGAGCGCTGGCGCCGATCTGTATTAACTAGTTTTTAACCCCTAAACAACCATATTTTTTGAATGTAACATTATACATGTTTTTAGAATCATTTTGTTATATGAATACATTAATCTCAGACCTGTTAGATCAATTCTGCACATATTTTTTTTTTTTTTTTGACTTAAAAATAAATCCTAACATGGCAGAAGTGATCTCCGATTTTTTGACATTAAAAAAAAAAATAAAAAAAAAAATACCAATTAATTATGAATAATTATAGCTTGCTCCATTGAAATGCATTGGACATCGCCAGGGAGCGACAGCTCATACCATATTCATGATGAATGCCGCGCTAGCCGTCGCTCTCGCCGGCACTAGCCTCATTTTGCTTGATAAATGCGTCATTGTGACCGCCGCGGGCGTACTTGAGTCGGTAGTCGCCGTTAGCTGCCGCTACCTGGCGCTCATCAGACACTACCTGGCGCTATCGCTTGATGAATAAGGGCAATAGTCATACAGAAATACATTAGGAGAGATGGCCCTGCCACTGCATGCTTACAATCTAGTGGATAAGGGTGGAGACAAAAGATAGGTCACAAGTAATATATACTTAGTATGATGGCAAGTGATCTGAAAAGCCTCGGCCTTTCTTATTTAAGCCAAGTGATGCGCGTCTGAATAGGCGGGTTATCGTTTAACTGTGATTCTTAGTAGAGATGGGCAAACCCGAACCGCAAAGTTCGATTCTTACCGAACTTTAGGGGTTCGTGTTTCCAAACCAGAAGTCCCTGTTTGAGTTCGGTGTCCAGGACGAAAACAGAAAAGCTGGTTGATGGGCTGCACATCAACTTGCTTCACCTAATGTTGCAGCTAGAGATGAGCGAACTTCTCAAAAATTCGATTCGGGCGATTCGCCGAATTTCTCAAAGAAATTCGGGTTCGTCCAAATCGAACTTTAAGGCTGACAGCGCAGCTGGTCTCCCCGCTCCCACCATGCCGGCATTTTTTTTTTTATTTCAGGGAAAATTCGGTCAGCACGAACCACTAAAAATTTGAGTTTGTGCTGAATCGAATTTTTCCTGAAATTCGGAGCGAATTCAGGTTCGTTAGAACCGATTCGCTCATCCCTAGTTGCAGCAACAGGCAACTGCTGCAACTCACCTGAGCCCCGATCCTCTTCTATCAGTGGCGGTGGCACCATGGCGGCTGCAGCAGCATTTGAGTCTGGCCCCAGCTGGGGCTGCAGAAAGTTGGCTGCCGGCTCACATGAGTTAGGATACTCCTAGAGCTGACACTAGACGTGTCCTCACTTATGAGAGCTGGTGGCCATATTTTTGTAGCCCCGGCTGGGGACATTTCTAAACATTGCAGCTGCCACTCCGGTAGAGGATTAGGGACCTTGCACCTCACCCACCACAGCCATCTTCAAAGTTTGGGTCCCCATTAATTTCAATAAAGATTTATTAAATGTTCTTGCTTAACCCAAACTTTGGGGGGATCGTCCATCACTAATTATGAGCAAAACATCTAAGATTCATTTTGGAGCCAATTCAAAAGGATTGTAAGATTAGTTTCAGTTTAAATTAACTTTATTCCATATTGAAAGTGCCCAAAAATTACCCTAAGAAGTTGTGTAATTAGTTAATAGTTAGTTATTAGTTAGTAAATAAAATGTCCTATTTTAGGGAGCAGTAACAAGTCTGGTGTTTGGAAAAATTTGCTGCCATTCCAAAACTCAAGACATTTTTATGTTATTTCATTTTATTTGAAATTTACCAATTTCTGATCCATAATAAACACGCGCACAGTGGCCTCTGCACTATTTTTCTTTCCCCCATCTGGGTGGGACCAGGCGGCGGGGGAAATAATAAGAACCACCTGTTCAATTTGTAGTATCCAGGGTGATCCCGTGTGTACTTCCTGTCCACCTCCCAGGAGGATGTACCGACAACATGTGCAATGTATTTTAAATATATTTCACAGGAAGAAACACATTATACAACCCATTAAAGTCTTATAGTGCCAAATCAATCATTTTCTGCTTCCAGGGTGAATTTATACAGATCTCATACTTCTTACCGCTGCTTAAGAGACTTTGTGATGGATGAATTACTAGACGCTCTCCAGCAATTCCTCCATGTCCATCACCACTAGTGTTGCTCCAATAGTTCTCTCTTTGGCTATGGTGCTTTTGGATTTAGGATGTCCTGAATTGCATGGCCAAACTAATAAATGTTTATATATACACACACATATATAAGAACTACCTTTCTAGGCGTAATCATTACTAATGATGAACCAGAGCGGGGGCATACCAGTTCGGAAGTCCTCCCACCAGATAGTCTCCGATATCCGCCATTCAGTACTCCCCAATGCTGGATACAATAGCACTGGTCACCCTTACCCTTTACCTTTTTTTCTAACTCCTGCTGTGGCAAATTTTAGAAACAAAATGACTGTTTATAGATCTGCAGGGCACCTACAAATAGGAAGTGCTGCTGGGCTTCCTGTTACTGTGCATTGTCAGTTGGGAGAGGAAGCTCCAAAATGGCCGCTACCTTCTTTTCCAACTTTGTCAGGCTGTTGATCCAGTTTAATGGCTAATTTGCCTTACATATTTGTGATATCTCCTAATATTGTAAATAATTGACTCTGGTTGTTTACTATAGTGTCATCAGCCTGAAAATAGAGCACTACCGAGTAATTTATAGCTGATGAGAATCTTTCTTTGTATTATCGCCATGGCCATCTTTTATAAATAGTACAAGAATCCTGTTTCCCAGAAATGTTCCACAATAAAAAGCACTATAAATAAGAAAGTAACACAGTAACATTGTAACAAGCAAGATTCCACTTGCCGAATGCCTTTTAGCATAATGCAACACATCATCTCCAGTAACCGATGAACAGAATAGATTTATTCCTATAGATTTGTATTGGCCTCTATGCAGATGTTTGTGTTCTTTTCTAAAAACCCATTTACAAAGAAAAGCAGATTTTTCTTAAAGGAGAATATTCCATACATAATCATACTAAAAGGGACCAGTTAGGTACAGATCACCCAGCCAGCACATTTCTCTTTGATCAGAATCAGAAGTAATTCAGCCTTATGAAATTTAACTGTTGGTGGTGTAAAAAACACCAAGCGTCGGTTAGGCACCTATGGCGGGACTGCAAACATATAAAACCTTTATGGAGTATCACAGAACAAATTATACAAAGAATTAAAAAGGGAGAAATATCCATCACTGTCAAGGAGGCCTTACTTATTACTCCATACGTCAGCAGTTCCCAAAGTAAAGAGGATAGTTTAGCTAACGCAGTGGGAAGGCTGATCTCATTAATCTTATGGATTACAAGAAAGAGTATAGTTATTAGATGGGGAGAACCAAATTATCTAGATCCTGTACAATGGAAAATTCATATGATTCTGCAAATAGAGAATTAAATCTGTCTAGCAACCGACCAGGAATATAGACAAATCTTATTAGAAGGACTGGAAATAATTAAAGAAGTGGAAGTCCAACACAGTAACTGAGGCTATTTTATGCACGATGATATTAGAGATAAATAATTAGAATTAAAGGGGGAGAGAGGGGTGGGAGGGTTGGGAGGGGGGGGGGTCGAATATATCCTGAACGAAGTGGTATCTGCTTATTGACAAGATCTATAATCTTTACGTATTATACAAACTATGATGGACGTCATGGGAGACCATTGTGATGATGGAATATCCCGATGACGTGGAGCAAATTGACTGCTGATCGTTTGTAAAAAAAAAATAAAAAAAAAGAAGTAATTCAGCTAAGATTTATTTCTAGTGATGAGCTGAAGCGGGTACAATCCAGTTCAGAAGCTCTCCGTCTGAATAGTTCCCAGCATCTGGGTTTTTGTATTCCCGAATACTGAATACAATAACTTCAACCACCACAATGTGTGAATTGGTATAGAGGGCCCTTAGACAAAAAAAAAAAAAATTATATAAAAAAAAAAAGGAACCCACAGTTGCTTCTTTGTCGTTCATCTGTCCCCTCAAGGGCGGCTTCCTTTCAACAGGTCCACTTGGGCAATGCTTTCTCCTGGTTCCGTGGGCTGTGATCTTCTTGAAGCCAGGGAGCTCCTAATGCAGCTGCTTCACCAGAAACTGTAGTGAGACACAGGTCCCTTTTGTTCTCTATTCTGGAGTAATTCCAATCTACCTTTACTGTTTTTTTCGGCTCTGTTTAACATCCATTTTGAATCACCCCCTTTTTAACAACTTTCTAATTCTCTAATTTCTTTAGATGCTTTATGATAATCTACTTGTTTGGAACAATTCTGACATAACTAGCCAACTCATCTACCAGTGTTGCTTTTTAGTATGATGTGGATGTAGGCTCTTTGCATGTAGCAAGGAGTTACCAGCTGTGGGTTTTCTATAGTAATTTTTTATGTCTAATGTTAAATCTAGAAAATCCACAGATTCGGGGTGACTATGGCTTGTAAGTTTCAGACTTACCCAATTGTTATTTACAGACGAAACAAATCAGTTCCTCCTCGCCACTCCAAATAATGATTATGATAAAGGGGTTTATATCTCCAAGGATGTGGAACTCCTCCCACTATCCCATGAACAAATTGTTCAGGGATGGTGAGAACGGAGAACCCATAAGAAGCTAAAAAATAATTATGACTCAATAAAAATTCAGAGGCGCGCAGAGTGAACTGAATCCATTCCATGGAGTACTGCAAATATTCCTCAAAGGAAAAAAAAATAGCCTCTATGGCCAGATGATGCGGGATGCTGGAATACAGTGCACTAACATCCATTGTGCACCATCTTGCATCATCTCTCATCATCTGGCCATACCAATTAATTAATGATCTGTAAAACATTTTTGGTTTCTTGTATAAAACCAGGAAGACTTGTATAAAACCAGTAAGATCTTCTAGGATAGGTATCTTCTACGATTTTCCTTCTTGTTGTTATTGAATAAATCCATCCAGTTTATTTCATTAGTGCCCATATTACTGTAATAATATGTCAGTAATTCCATAATTGCACAAAAATTGGGTCACACTAGGGATACCTTCTTCTAGCCTCGGACTAATTTCTTGGCTGTAAAATGTTCTCATTATATCCACTTTGCTTGTTAAAGAAATTATGTTTTAATGTTATAGATCTCAGGAATTTATACATGTCCACAATTGTTTGAAATAAATTGAATCCTCCTGATGTTGCATAAGTGAGACCATAAAAGTGTATACTGGTTGTAGTATCCTAAATTAGACTCCAGATGGCAGAAGTGAGACAAGGCCATAAAGAATCATTGGATCATGGACTTAAATGGAGACTGTTCTAGAAGGTAAGGTAGATAGAGTTATTAACCAGAGAGAGATGCTTGGTAGAGACATAGTAACAACCAGGAGAATAGTGGTTGGTTGGAATGTCTGGGAGGGAACAGCCTATCATATGTTTGGCATGTGGATGAACATGTGATGGAAGGTTCTAGGAGGTAGTTAGAGTTTATATAAGGAAGAGAGACCTTGTACTAGTGTTCAAAACCACAGTTCTAAACCCCTTGAATTGTTGGGGAGCAGATGTGAGACCAGTCCCTGTCACAGAGTGTGAGACAGAGATCCAGCAAGACAGCAGTGGCCACCAATAGGAACTCAGTGGAGGAAGCGCTAGGATTCCTCATCTGGCAGTAAGACCAGCTGGCTGATCTTTGGCTGTGGATGTGACAGGAGGGAATATAACTGGAAAGATGTATGAACCTGTGCCATGTCTTCATGTCAACCGTTGGAATCAATAAAGAGGAGCTCTGCCTTTATCTATTGGATTGTCTATCATCTTTGTGAGCCGCACAGTGAGTACTATCATCCTCTGTAGTAGAGCCCAGCGCCCCACCCACACAGACACATTTGGAGTATCCTGGGCCCAGAAGAACCTGCTCTGTGCCATGCTCACCAAGTACCAGGTGTGTGAGGGCTACACTGAGCTAATCCAATTAGTTGAGATGTGATGTGTTGGTTAACGATTGCTGCATCTGTAGTCCCGCCTTCAGGCCTCACCTGTAACACATCTGTAGTTCCGCCTTCAGGCCTCACCTGTAACACATCTGTAGTCCTGCCTTAAGGCCTCACCTGTAACACATCTGTAGTTCCGCCTTCAGGCCTCACCTGTAACACATCTGTAGTTCCGCCTTCAGGCCTCACCTGTAACACATCTGTAGTTCTGCCTTCAGGCCTCACCTGTAACACATCTGCAGTTCCGCCTTCAGGCCTCACCTGTAACACATCTGTAGTCCTGCCTTCAGGCCTCACCTGTAACACTGGCGTGGCTGGACATATACTTTAATACTTGTCTGAACAGAAACAATGTCAGTTTTTTACTTGACTGTAAACAAAGCAATATTGTATTTTTGCCTGTTAGAAAGACAGTGCCAATGTTTTACTTGCCTCTACTGTATATAATGCAACATTTTATACTAAATGTAATTTTT
Source organism: Gastrophryne carolinensis (assembly GCA_027917425.1). Classification (NCBI taxonomy): domain Eukaryota; kingdom Metazoa; phylum Chordata; class Amphibia; order Anura; family Microhylidae; genus Gastrophryne; species Gastrophryne carolinensis. The sequence continues at coordinate 615,413,403 of CM051234.1, read as the reverse complement.
TACTAGTTTTTCACCTAAATTTCATGAGTGTGCAGAACTCTAAATTACTTTTTGCATCTAAAGCCAACTGTCCATTCACTGTTCATCCATCACTAATTGGGCTCTCATTGTCTAAATAAACTTTCTAGCCAATCTAACACTTGAGATTAGCCTTTAAGAAAAGGAAATGGAATTTCTGCGTGGCTCTAAGGAACATCTCAAATGTCAGAAATGTCTCACTTTCTTTGTGCGGATTATATGAAATGAAGCATAAAATGTTCCTGATATCGTCAGATAGTTTCTTGCATCAAAGACTGGACAATAGGTTTTAAAATTGGATGGCTCTCTTTTTTTTCTGGGTGCCACATCAGCTCCACATAGAGCAGGTCTTTCGAGGTTAATAAATCAAAGTCCTCGTATTACTGGTATCTCGCTAATGAGGAAGGCAGAAACACATCGACACTAAATTCACCTGCGAGCCTCTAATTCCAATCCTCACTGCTCACACTGACCTAGAAATGGTCCACAACCAATTACTGTAGCTGTAGTGTTCTCTATATCCTCACAGTGGGGGACCGGAAAGTATCACTTGACAATTCTCCTCCAAACCAATTAAACTTAGTTTAGTTTAACCTTCTCTTTCCCCTACTCTATCATTGGTCTTGACTATATTTATGGGTGAATAAAACATAGAAATCACACCCTGTGGTGTTGATTTTATCTCCTTATGGTTATGGTTATATGCGTCAGGAAATTAGGATTTATGGGGACCAGGGATCATTTTGAGAATGTCAGTGTCAGGCCCCGTGGGACATCTACCTTCAGGTGAGTCCACAACCCCCATTCTCCACATTTGCTTCTGCTTATAGACAAGCCCCCTTTGTCAGGACACTGGATAGGTCTCACCGGACATGGTTGCCCCCAGGGCTTAGATAGCACAAAGGATGCGGACTTACAGGGTGAAGGCAAATGAACCAGGGACAAGGTTGGGCAGAAGTTGGCTGGCTGAGGTCATACACGGGAATGATAGTCCTTACAATTCAGGGTTCCAAGAGGAAACACAGGAGAATGGTCAAGAGTCCAAAGTGAAAGTCGGCAACAGGTAATCAGAATTCAGCTAACAGTGGTACAATAACACCCAGCTTAAGCTATAAAGGGCAATGCATGCTGGGAGAGGCCTGGTTTCATGTGGCCATCAGCCAATCAGGACAGGAGGCCAAAATCAGCCCACCACCTTAACCCCAGCAATACCTGCAGTGATGCTGACCTGCAGAGCTAGCCGGTATGCCGGTGATGCCATACTGACAGCAAGAGCACACAGAAAGGTGATTAACCAGCATGTGGGGAAACCATGACAGTCAGCTGTCCTTATAGGCGTGGGTGAAATGGACGCCAAAGTCTCAAAGCTATGCAGTCGATGTACTGTAGCATATTTAAAGCTCCACTAAATCTGGTCCTTGTGATGCTGAATGTTACAACAGAAGCCTGATGCTGGAGGGCCTGCTGTGATGGGACCCACCGCTGGTAGCCAGTTGTTGCAGAAGTTCAGGATTAAGTAAGCCTGTTATGACAGGGCCATGGGTAGTTGTTGTTATAGATAATAGTCAAAGATGTACCCAGATGAGGCGGCCAGGCAGGCTGAAGGCAGTAGCTGTGGTGTGGTCAAGCATAGTCAGTTGGCAGAAACAGGGCAAGACAGAGGGACATAATCAGACATGGCAATGGTTAGCAACAAGGCTTGACACTTGATGTGCATGAGAAAAGGTTCTCAAACCCCCACAAAAAATAGGCCCACATCATGGATTGGCACTGGCAAGCCCCAGTATTAGCAAGTAAAGTGAGTAATCCAGCTGGTGGGTAAGTCCATGTGTAACGTAATGCTATGTTCATTTTTGTTTCCAAGAAACTGTAAAACCTCATAATTCTCATAAATCTCTTCAAAATTGCACTGACTATGCCCTAAGGAGCCAACCCAGGTTGAACTCCTTTGTTCTAAGCAGGAACATGTTTTTGGTGGCCTGGGCTGAGTTTCATGTATGTGTTAACATGCTAATTAAGATACAGTCATGTTCTGAGATGGTCATTCAGAGATAACCTGAGCTGATTTTAACGAAACAAAGGAGACAAAAGTTGGAGAGGAGAGATCAGACTTCTTTAGGACAGCTAAGGATTCAGATGTTGATTTCTGGACCATGAGGGACAGACCTACTTTGTGGACATTCGGAAATAGTGGCCATTTTTAATGCCACATGCTGATTTCATGGCGTGCAGTTTTTCTCCTGACCCACTTTAACCAGAAACTGTTGCCTGTTTCATGAATGCTTTACTTTTTGCTTGGTTGTTTTTTGAGGCTTCCTTTGTTGTAGCAGAGCCTGAACATTTGGTGTGTTCTCATAGCAAGCAAGGTATAAAACAATTTAAAGTGCATTTTTGGTATTTCCTTGAAGTTGCTGCCATAAGAACTTGCGGTGCAATTAGAGTGAGATATTTGTGCCTTTTATCTGTATTAAACATTCAAGGACTTTCAGTATGTTAGTTAAAATAACAAATAGTATGACCTGTGACGACATAGCCCAGTGGAATACAGCTCATGAAATTCAGGATAGTGTGCTCCTTTGTATTATCCATCCCTAACACTTGATTTGGTCAGATGTGGCAATGGTCAGCAACAGGGCTTGCCACTAGGCATAGTAAGGCATAGTAATGGTCAGAAACATGGATTGGCACTAGGCATGGTCAGAAGTGGCAATGTATAAACAAGTAAAATTCAAACTCAGAGTGCAATGTCAACCATGCTGTACATGGAAGGGCTTATGAATTACCCACCAATCAGTTGAGACACCACAGCTCGCTGCTTTCCAGTTGCCAGACAAAAAGGATGCTGGCCACCCTGCAGAGATAAAAGGGAATACAGTGGGCAGGAAATGCTACTGGTAGTTGTGAGCAGTCAAGGAGGTAAGTACCAGACTAGGACAGTTGGATCATTTGTAAAAGAAAGCCACTAACTGGTGAGCACCATGATTTATCCTCCACTCCATCTATCACAGTGACTGACCAACCCCACTGCATTCACTGCAATGGAGAGGACATGCAGAGGCAGGGCCGGCTCCAGGTTTGCGTGGGCCCTTGGGCAGCATGGTCTCAGTGGGCCCCTTTGTGGTGAAGAGTTTTGTCACATCACTGAGAGACGTCCCAAATCTGGATGCCCCCTAAGGATCAAAAGAAAAGAAAAAGAAAGAAAAAATCTTACCTCTACAGTGCTTTCCCTCCTGGCACGCACTACCGGTCTCTTTGTTGCTGCCTGCTATTTGATCACCCACCTCCTGCCGGTGCGCCTGTCACGTGGTGTGGAGGCCCCTTCCTCTCTCCCTGGTGGGGACAGCGCAGGCAGCAGCCGAACCTTATTGCTGCATACTCTTGTCCCCACCCGGCGTGGAAAAAAACTTGCACCGCCACTCTCAGTCCGCCGCTGATCAAGCGCTGTCACACAGCCCAAAGGCCGGCCCTGTCAGAGGGCCCCCCTGGAGGCTGGGGGCCCCCGGCAGCTACCCCGCCTTGCCGGGTGCTGACCCCGGCCCTATGCAGAGGCATGTCATTTTTAATGTTTTCCAGATGCCTGGTGTTTCTTTGTTTTTTTTATACAAATTTTCATACAGTTAGGGGTCTTCGGCAGCTTTAGTTGCTTTCCAGATGAGAACACGACCAGTACATCTGGAACACAAGATTGCTATGCCTCCATCTGAAGAAGATGAATCACAGCAGGAGGGGTTAAACCTGTGAGCTCAGGAATGTGGAGTGTCATCTCAGCCAATTGGATAATTAGCAAGGCGAGCAAGATTAAAAAGCAGTCAGGAAGTTTTCTGCCAGGTACACCAAACACACTAGTTGGTGAGCGTTTGTAAGGTAAACGCTGCTAAAGAAAAGTCTTTTTTTTTATAGCTGCAAACAAACAGAAAAGTAAAAATCACAGATACGTTCATCACATTTTGGCACACAATAAAGGAAACTTTTGAAGAGGAACAATACACCAGAATTCTGAAATGGGATGCCCCGCTGTGTGTATCCCCCCAGGTTGCCCCATCTACTCACCTTCCTGTTGCTCCCACTTCAAAGACTCAGAATAGACTGAGCGCACTAGCTCTCACACGGCTCCCTTCGGCTCTGCTGATTGGCTAAGCCACTGGGACAGCTCAGCAGCCGAGTGGCAGTGAAGGGAGCCGAGTGCACCACCGGCCGCATCCCTTGCTCACCTCTTAGCCATTGCGTGCCTGCGCTGCCCATTCAGAGAGGCCAGGCATGGGTGCGCACACTGCTAGTGGTGAGCCGGGATGCGGCACAGAGACGCAGCAAGGACTCCGGGACACGGTCAAAAGTTAAATTTTGGTCTCACTTTAAGGAAACAATATGCCATTGCTGATTCTTCCTTCATCTTTTCCAATTGGACGGCATCCTGTTTTAAGGTCCGTTGGGTCAGGGACTCCCTCCTGGTCTAATTGGATGTGATTTATGGATGGAGGGGAGACATTATTGCAGCCGTGCCGCTGGCTTCTGTAGTAAGGGGGGGGGGGGGGCACAGGTTCCTTCCCTTCTGTTTCCTTGGCCTCCTACTAAGGTAATGTCGGGGCTGGGAGACTGGGGCAGAGGGTGCCTTAAAGTGGGACAATGCTAGTGGTTGTTGGTTCGCCGCTTCTGTCCGCATACAAACAGGCTCAGGGGGCATCCAGAATGCTGGAGCCCCCCTTGCGCATCGCCCCCTAGGAACACCCGCCATTCTCACCTGTCCCTCGATCCTCAGTTGGGAACGCAGCCCCAGGCTTGGCGGCGGCGGAAACCCACCCATATGACTAATAATGTCACTGGAGGGGAGTGACATGGAGGGATATTCCCAGGGATACCAAGGAAGGAGGATTAATAGCTACAGCTAGTCCGGTTGCCTTCACTTTTAGTTACTACAGAGACATTCAGGCAACACTTTTTCACAGATAATTCATCTTCTGAATAATGTTCGGAACAGAACAGTGAAAGGTGTCTTTGTATTAAATACTTCTCCTTCCTGCACTCACCTTTGGTGGATGGGCAGGTCCTGGACACTTATTTCAGATTTGACATGTTCTCAGCTTTCAAGAATATAATCAAAATAGCTAAAATGCCAGTAACTTTAATGGTCTTGCTTTAAATTTCAAGATGTTTGAGCTTAAAGATATACAAGAAGATGACATCAGATTCAATATAGGTAAAAAAAAGTGGGATCTACAGTAGTAAGCTACATCTTTAAAGTGCCTGTCTAGGCACAAACTTAGTTCCTCCACCTTATCCTCTTAGGGAGCAGTATAAAATAAGTCATTACAAAGCACCTGAAAATCCCTTATTGTATGTAAATAGCTTATGTATGCCAGGCTGACTAATTTTTCTGCTTCAATGAGCTGGGAAGGACATGTCACGGAACAGCTTTAAGAGTCATGAGCATACTCTGCAGTGATCAGAGAGAATTGCCAATGTTTGGAGCCCTGCTTTGGCTTTTTCCCTACGCTGCTGGAAATGGAGGAGAGGCGTATGAGACAGGCATCAGGTCAGCGGCTTGCTGGCTAATTATTGCTGTTGGATTTAAAGTCCTTTAAAAGGAGAACAAAACCCACCTGTGATGCTAAAACTAAATTAGGTAATTTCCCAAATGATAATCCTCTCCCTGGCAGTATCTCTATTTTTGCTTACCTTGACATACTATAACCCCCCCATTTTTGGTGTTCTATTCTCATACATTATATAACGGTCCAGGGGGCAGACATTTAATACATAGGGGGTAATTTACGAAAGGATTCACCGGCATTCGCCACTTATCCGTCGGGTTTACACATTTTCCAAGTGAAATTTTGCCTGTTCCACTGCCGATGTCCATGTCTTTTTAAAGTGGACCAACACCCAGGATTTTGACTATCCTGGGTTTTGGTCCACTTCGGCGGGGCACCCCGATCGGGGGTGCCCCGCTGTGTGAAACCCCCCAGAAACCCCAATAAACTCACCTCTCCCCGCTCCCACGTGACTGCCCGGTCCAATCCCCGCCAACGTCCAGGCAGGGAACAGGAACGTCCAATCGGCCTCCCTCGCGTCACTTTCGGCGTGCGCGCGCCCGTGCCAGCCATTCACAGACGGCCGGCGCGGGGGCGCGCACGCCTAGAGGGGCGCGAGGGAGGCGGCGGCGGCGGAAGATAAGGTAGGTGATTTGGGGTGTTTGGGGGGGTTTCACCCCGCGGGACATCCCGATCTCGGATGTCCCGCGGGGTGGGAGGTGATCGGCCCGGGAATCTTATAGATTTCCGGGCTGATCACCTCTCGGTGTTGGTCCACTTTAATTTACTTCTACTTCAGTTTGGCTCAGCGAATGCTGGTGAATACCTTTGCATGCACCAGTGGCAAACCCCTTAGGATTCAATGTTATTCAATGTTATTACGTAGAGATTGACACTTTTTGACGTTTTTTTTTTAGCATCTTTAACTTATTTTTCTAAAGTGAACAGTTACCCAGTATGAAAAACAACTAAAAGTAAAGTTTTTGCAAGACTTTTATAGTTTCAAATAAACTTTTATTCTTCAGCTTTTCAAACAACCCAGACACTCCCAAGATACCCCACATATTTTTCTCCAATGCCAACATATGCTATAAAAGTGTGTTTTGGGAATTCTGCCATAGCATATCGCCACCATTCTGCAAGCCACTTTTCTTTGTAAATACCTGTGACTTTCGCCAGCAAATTGCTTACTCGCCGGTCTGTCATGTGTGCGTTGCGCATCCAGCCAAGACCACACCAGGGTGGTTCCTGGAGAGTGGATCAGCTCAAGGACCAAGCACAGTGCAAGGTGGGGATGAGACACCCCGTTCAACTCTCTAAAAAAGAGGCCTTGTTTGCCATGTTTATGAACTGTGCACATCTTACAAGGGGTCCTGCAGTAGGATTCCTCCCTGGAACATGAGTATGAGCAAATGTGTATCATCTGAGTCTGAGTAAGACAAACGGATCACGCAACAAGTTTTTGTAACCCTGGTCTGTTTCATCAGCCCAGCAGCTGAAAAGATTAAGCCAGGGCATGAACATGCTGATTTTCGGTTAAGGCAAACAGACAGCTCAAGTTAAATCTATATTATAATAGATAGTCGCACTGGGTAGTTATTAAAATCATATTATATTTTGAAAACATTGATTACATATACAGGTCTGAGGGCAGAGTACAGGTTACAGGTAAGTAAATTACAAACAGAGATACAACAGAATGTCATGTACCTTAAGGCGTTTAGATGAGATGCTGGGCAGGGCAGTCTCCGGGGGCACAGACAGCCTGCTGCATCCTGGGACCATTCCATACATGTAGAGGTAACTCCTGAGAAAATGGAGCAGCTCCCCAGATAGTGGCCTGGCATTTAACCCTCAGCTGGACACCTCTAATGCCCCTCTGGGTGGAGTTCCCAGCTCCTCCCCTGCCTGTTATCCAGTTTGGAATCTACAGATGCTATTTTGGGGCATAACTTTTAAACTGAGAGTCGTACCATCCTGGTGCTGGTGTTAAACTAGTGGCCTATTCACGGAGCACCTGGAGAGTCCAAAGATGGAGTTCTCAGATGGGTCAAAACCTGAGAACTCATTTTTACAATATTCTGTGCTCAGTACCGCAATGAAAATACAATGCGTGAAATTGTGCATGAAAGAGACAGTTCCCCACATGGGTTGGTTCAGGGCTTGAGACTCTATGGCTCCATCTCGAGCCAGGAGTGTGAAATGCCCCAGACATGTTTTTTGAAGCCCGGACCCTGGGGTGCGATGGCTATTGACATGGGGACATTTTGTTAGAAGCGGTCTTTGGATGAAAAGGGACAAGCATCAGGAATAAATTTTAATTACAATATTTGCCCTATTCCTCACCCTGCTATTGGACCTGCTAAGGGGCTCGGTTCAAGGGTCACCTTACACTTTCCCTTTGAAGCACAACTAAATGATATGGGGTACCCCTTTTTGTACCTATACACTGTCACTCAAACCCCTGGCAATCTGGTAAACATCCAAATATTTTTCTGAGAAGAGAGAGTTGGCAGGCTGGTGATACCATCCAGAAAATCCAGTCTTTGGAGTGATTTGGGGGGGGGGGGGGTATTTAGTAAAAAAAAAAAAAGATTTTTTAGTTGACCAGTATTTGCAAGATTTTTGATTTCTTCTTTAGAGAAAAGCAGAGGGGAAGTCTATTTTCAGTGTGGGATCAATGATTCATTGTAGATAAATTAGATCAACAGATACACTTATGCAATTATAGGCACTAAAAGTTTAAAGTCTTAGTGCAGGAAGCCCAAAATACCTGTCGGCCTGCAGGATAGATCCCAAGAACTCCCGTGGGCTCCTGTGCCCAGTTTTAGTGTTCTGATGCTGACAGCTCTTGACCCCCTCACTGCCCTGTCCATGTGAGCTTACAATCTACTAGAAGCAATTTAGTTAGTAGGTTTAACCGATCCCCAGTAATACACAGTTAACTGGTCACATACTTTAGGCTGTGGTTGTTAAGAGGTGAGGTATGGTTAGTCATAGCCTGAAGCTGGCACTGGAGCAACCTGGGTTGGGTAAATGGTGTCAACAGCAGGGCTAATGAGTTTACCTAGGCCAGCGACCAATGCAGTGGGCACAGGTGCAGGAGTGGTGGCTGGCAAGGTTGGCAACAAGGCATGGAACAAGATCTGGTCAGGTGTGACAGGGTCAGCAACAGGGCTTGGCAACAGGCATGGTCAGGCAAGGCAGGGAGGATTTAAAATGACTCAGCCTCCTATCAGCTGTAGCACCGGATGGAAGGATGCTGGCGCAATGGAGCAATGGAGAGATGGTGCTCAGGGAGAGATGTTGCCATGACAGTGGGTAACTGAAACCTATGGCAATATGAAATGGCTGGAAACATTTCACTGCAATTTTATGTTTTTAAAGTGGACAAAAACCCAGGATTTTAGCTAGTTTAGCTAGTGCCATGGGACCAGTAATCCCATGGCACATGCATGGGCTCTCCTCCAATCTGCATTCTATGCTTTTTGTAAGCAGCGCCTATGGCTGCAAAGCCAGCAATTCATTAAGGTCTAGCACGGTTTCATGCTTCAACTGGGGGGATGCCTCTACCACCTATGCATGTGCCACCTATGCATGTGCCACATGGCTGGACACATTATTTTACTGCTGTATAATCTTTTAAACATGGATCAAACACAATATTTTTGCTATCCTTGGTATTTGTCGCTGCAAACTATCTAGGATTCTCCTAGTGTTTGAAGCCTCCAGTTTGCATCATCTACTTACCTCACCAGCAGTCCCATGGAACATATGTGGGCTTTCAATTAGCCTTTTATATCATTATAAGCAGCCCCCCCCCCCCCCAATCAATGTGCACCCCAGCCAGCCATTAACTCAGGCTTCAGTGGTTGGGGGGGGGGGGGGGGGATGCCTCTGTCACTTACACATGTACAGTAGAATTGCCAGAAATGTTCAGACCGAACTAAGAGCTATTACACAGCGGGGAATCTCAAATCACCTGGGAAAGGTACGTTTTTATGGGCAATCTGGGGGGTATCTCAAAGTGGGGTAACCCAAATTGCCATACCCTTTGGGCAAGTAACAAATCCTGGGTCTAGTTTCGCTTTAAAACTCCTGCCAAAGAAGCAAGTGCACTGAAATATTTCAGCACAGCGAAAAGAATACATTTCCTCCCATCCGATGTCTTATTTCACAAATTATATACTGTGTCTTGTCTTCTCTGCTGAAAAGATGTGTTTATTGCTTTTTGATTGCAGGTTCTCGTCTGAAAACAGTAATCATGTGGCTATTCTATGCAGCCATGTATAAATCAGCCACGTTTCTTATAAATGAACCCCACAGTGATGGCCGTCCTCCTCTCACCCAGCTCCATACACCAAGCCCTTCATCACAGTGCCCATCTGCACTGCATCATTTCCTGCTGTGTCCTCTATTGAGCAATAAATATATGGGCCTTATTTATTAACCCTGGACAGAAGGCCCTATATTAAGTTCACAAATCTCTTTAATTAGTGCGGCAGACATATGGTCAGCCATCTTCAATAAATAATGCTAAGAAGCATGTCCTATACAGATGTAATGTAACTTATTATGAGAATGGCTCATCATGATCAGGAGAGCTGTATCTTTACAGGATACATTAGCTGCATACAGGCTGGAGATGATGGACCCTGGCTATAAATTACTGTGCATTTTATTGTTTAACTCAAGCCGGTTTCTAGGGAAATTAGCCCTCAGTGCAGAAAGGAAATAATTCTGCCCCGTCCTCACCCATCCGGGTACAGGTATGTGCCATGCCATGTCTCTTCCTTAGCAGGAGGCAGTGCCTCCTCCCCATGATAAATGGGGGATGAGGGTCCTGTATTTAAGCCAGCATCACTAACAGTGGTCCTGATTCAACTACAGAAAACATGATGGTTGGGATAAAGGCGACCCCAATGGCCTTGCCACCCAGAGTGATCGTCCTGCTCGTCCTCCCCTAGAAAAGACCCTGCTTTAACTACTGTTAAAAGTGAAAAAAATACATACGTTGCCTTTGCAGATCTCCATCATTCAGAGGTTTTATTTGTTGGGAAGACGTTGCTCACCAGGTGTTTCCAATAGGAAATGGGAGCATTGCCGATCTTTGTGATGTGCAAGCTTTGCGACCTCTCTGTGCACAATCCCAAATTCTCTCTAGGAGGGCGCAATGAAACAACATTCAGACACATACCTCATAGTTACATAGTTACATAGTTTAATACAGTTGAAATAAGACATATGTCCATCAAGTTCAAACAAGGGTGTTGGGGTAGGGGAAGTTATGTTTTATTTTATTTTACCGTATTTATTTTTTTTACCGATAACCGCTAATAGTAACTGTTGGTGTTATTTTCTTCTAAATAAGCATCTAATCCTTTTTTGAGCTGTCAGTGGTTGATGCTGTAACAAGCTTCTGTGGGAGGCTATTCCACAGATTTATAGTTCTTATGGTAAAGAATGATTGTCGCCTCCGCAGACTGAATTTCTTTTTTTTTCAGTCGAAGGGAGTGCCCCCTTGTCTTTAGAGAGGATTTTACCTGAAATAGTGTTTCCCCATAATTTTTTGTATTGGCCATTTATTTATTTATACAAGTTAATCATGTCCCCCCTCAGTTGTCTTTTCTCAAGACTAAAAAGATTTAATTCTCATAATCTTTCCTCACAACTAAGATCTTTCATTCCCCTTATTAGTTTGGTGGCTCCTCTGCACCCTTTCCAGAGTCAGAGCGTCCTTTCTATGAACGGGTGCCCAGAACTGGACGGCATATTCCAGGTGTGGGCGCACCATTGCCTTGTAAAGAGGCAAAATTACATCCCTATCCCGTGATTCCAGGCCTCTATTAATATATGATAATATTTTGGTGGCCTTGGAAGCAGCTGCTTGACATTGCATACTATTATTTAGCCTGTGATCTACCAGTACCCCCAGATCCTTCTCAACAAGTGTTTCTCCCAGTGTTACTCCCCTGTGGACATATGTGGCCTTCAGGTTGTTAGACCCCAAGTGCATGACTTTACATTTCTCCACATTGAACTTCATTTGCCAAGTGGATGCCCAGACACTCAAAGTGTCCAAGTCAGCCTGAAGCTTGTGAACATCTTCAATAGACTGCACTGTGCTACATATCTTTGTGTCATCTGCAAAAATAGAAGCATTGCTTTTAATCCCATCTTCTATGTCATTTATAAACAAGTTGAATAAAAATGGGCCCAGGACTGAACCCTGCGGTACACCACTTACAATGGGTAACCATTCAGAGTAGATATCATTATCCACAACTCTCTGCACACGTTCCTTCAGCCAGTTTTCAATCCAGTTACAAACTGTATTTTCTAATCCTGAAGATCTCAGTTTCCCCAATAAGCGTCTATGGGGGACAGTGTCAAATGCTTTTGCAAAATCCAGAAAAACTATATCTACAGCCGCCCCTCTGTCCAGGCTTCTACTCACCTCCTCATAGAAGCCAATCAGGTTGGTCTGGCAGCTTCTGTCCTTAGTAAAACCGTGCTGGTTGTCACTTATAATATTATGGATAGTCACATATTGTTGTATATAGTCCCTTAATAGCCCCTCAAGCAATTTCCCCACAATGGATGTTAAACTTACCGGTCTGTAATTGCCAGGAGACGACCTAGAGACCTTTTTAAAAATGGGCACCACATTTGCCCTGCGACAATCTCTTGGCACAATACCAATTGTGAGTCTTTAAAGATCAAGAACAGGGGTGGTGAAATAACTGAGTTGAGTTCTTTAAGAACTCTTGGGTGAAGTCCATCTGGTCCTCCAGTCTTATTCACATTTAAATTGTTTAGTCTTTCTTGGATGATATCCATGTTTAGCTTGTTAATTATTATACTTGGGCTATTGAGTTATTGGGCTATGAGTGGTAACTCCTGTGTTGGCTCTTTGCTCCTCTCTTGTGTACACAGAGCTAAAATATACATTCAACAGCTCTGCCTTCTCTTGATCCCCAGTGACCATTTCCCCATTATCATCAATTAGGGCATCTACCTGTTCTGATATAGTTTTCTTTGAGTTTATATATTTAAAAAAAGATTTTCATGGTCTGTTACTGTCCCTATGAGGTCATCATTATTTGATATTACCAGATCTAAAAGAGCATCACCCCTAGTAGGTGCCTCCATAAAACTGATTCATATAATTATCTTGTAGCAAGCCCTCAACCTTTGAAGCCGCACGGGAGTGGTGGGTGCGGGTGTTCCTTGTTGCGATTCCCCTCTTTGTATTTATGCTGCTGGTTGCTCTATAAATTTGGGTTGCACTCAGTAAACGGAGCTGGCACATATGCCTCTATTGTGCGGTATTGGTATTGTATGATCACCTGTTTGTATATATTTATTATTATTGGGGTTTATTTTTGGTTTGCTTGAGGGATATATTATAGGTAGTTTGTGCTGTATATCAATTTAGCACTTGGCACTTTATAGTTTGTCTTTTTAGGTTTCTTATATACTATATATATATATATATATATATATATATATATATATATATATTATAGGTATTTATTGTTGTATACTTTTTCACTTTAGCACTTGGCACTTTATACAGTTTGCTTCCTAGGCAATCTAAGGAGATTTCATCACGGTTCAGAATGTACAATATATTGGTCATTTTATGCATACACATTGAATAGTATATATTTATGTCTATATCTGTATCACATGTAGAGCTTTACAGACAGGTGGTTTGGTGAAATAATATATGCTCATTATGGTTTCTTTGTGCCGGCACAAATAACATCCTAGCATAGATTTTTTACATAGAAAGAGCTCCACAAGCATTTTATTTTTACCGATTGCATTGTGATTATTGAAGTTTATTGGAACATATATGAGGGGGATTTGCCTTGCTTTTAAATGTCTCGTGTTATATATGTTTTTTAATAATTGGTTTTGTATCAATAAAAGTTATATCTTTTAGGATATGGTTGATGTTTATTGATTTTTTTTTGGTGCTCCACAATGTGAGGGAGGTGTGGCATTTACCATGTCCACTCCACAAGGTTTGCTGTACCTGTTTGGGGTGTGAGCACAAGTATTATTAAAGGTAGTGCACCCCATATCAATTGTTCTATCTGCTTGTGTAGTTGACCCTCTATTTCCTCAGCTATATGTTAAAAAATATTTTAAAATTTTTTACATCGCCCCGCACTACTACCGACAAGGATTCTACATCCTCACAATCTTCTGCTAGTATCCCCCCATAATATATCTTGCTTTAGATAGAGAGACACTCCGCCCCCTTTCCTTTTTGCTCTGTTACTTTCCTAAAGATAGCAAAACCTAGAAGATAGACAGTCCAGTCATGTGTGGAGTCCAGCCATGTCTCAGCCACACCAATCACATCAAGATTTTCTTCCAGTACCAGAGCCTCAAGCTCCCCCACTTTACTAGCCAGACTTCTGGCATTTGTGAACATACACTTTAAGTTTCCATCTAGTTTGACACATTGAGCTATAGTATTAGCTTCTGCATTTTCTCCTCCTTCTCTTTTGTAATTTTCTTTTTTTATATAAATCTCCGTCTCTCTTATTTATTTAACTTTCCCAGTATTTGCCTTTCTTTACAGTTTTTCTACTTCTCTTTGATTTTCCAATTTTTCTCTATCTGTTTATTATTTTCACTCCTTTATTATTTTTACTCTTTCTTCTTCATTATATTTTACACATCCCTCTTTCTTTTTCCTTCCACGTCCCCTCCTCTCTCTTTTCCACATGTACTCATTCTCTTTCTTTCCACATTCCCACCTTCTTGCCATTTTCCACAAAAGCTCATTCTCATTCTTTGACACATTTCTCCTTTCCATTTCCACATACCGTATATACTCGAGTATAGGTCGACCCGAATATAAGCCGAGGCACCTAATTTTACCACAAAAAACTGGAAAAAGTTATTGACTCGAGTATAAGCCGAGGGTGCCCTGTTCCCCCCGCACTGTCAGCCAGGCAATTCACAGGAGCGTGCCCAATCAGGAAGCAGCATTTTCCTTACCCATGTCTTAGCAGAGCTTGATGACAGGATGGGAGATATTCTAGCCCTAATGTTTGCTTTAGTTAAAGCAGCCTCTCTATCTGCCCTGCAGCAGCATCTTCTTCACACAAGCCCCCTGCATGACTACTACAAACGGGGGGGGGCACAGGAAGCTGCAGTTGCGGGGAATAGGATTGTGGGTGACTGTTAGTCGCCCAATCACTGCAGCAGCAACTATGTTGGGGTGACTTTTAATTTCCCCACAATCTCTGCAGACCCTGGAAGCTCTCTGCTTTCACAAATCAGGGCAGAGTCATGGATGAGAGAGTTGGGTGGGTCACAGGACAGGACTGTAGTTGCACCTTTAATCTAAGCTAATAATAATGTCCTCATATGACCAATTTATGCAGACGCATACAAAGTATTTTGTGCCCCACTTTCAACCCATCTATGCAAATGTGCGGCACACAAAGTAACCACACTAGTGTACGCCCGCCGGGGACAGCCGCCTCCCCCCCGCTCCTCCACTCCAACTCACTGCCGCCGCCCGGGTCTTCAGCCGCCCGCCGGGGACAGCCGCCTCCTCCCCGCTCCTCCGCCTCGATTCACCGCCGCCGTCCGGGTCTTCAGCCGCCCGCACTTCGCCGCCCGCCGCGGACAGCCGCCTCCTCCCCGCTCCTCCGCCTCGATTCACCGCCGCGGTCCCGAGCAGTGCTGCAGATCCGCAGCCGCCCGCACCTCACCTCGGGGACGCACGTGGCCGACACAGCCGCTCCTCCGCTCCCAGTCACTGCTGCCTTCGGGGGGCCGCCGCCTGCTCCACAACACACTGACTCGAGTATAAGCCGAGGCGGCTTTTTTCAGCCCAAAAAGTGGGCTGAAAAACTCGGCTTATACTCGAGTATATACGGTACCATCCTCTCTCTCCATATTTCCTTTTTCCCCCTCTCTTTTTTACATTTCCTTTCTTCTCAGTCTTTCCACATCCCTTAATTTCTTTTTCCACAGTTCCTACTTCTCTATCATGCCACGTTCTCTCATTTCTTCTTTTTCCACATTCCCTCCTTTTCTCCATTTTCCAAACTTCACCATTCTCTCTCTCTTCCACACCCCCTCCTTCTATCTTTCCACATTCTTTCCTTCTTTTTCCCCTTCACATTTCTTCCTTATTTGTCTTTTTCACATTTCCTCGTGGTCTCTCTTTTCCCCATTTCCTCCTTCTCTCTTTTCCACATGTACTCATTCTCTTTCTTTCCACATTCTCACCTTCTTGCCATTTTCCACATTACCTCATTCTCATTCCTTTACACATTTCCTCCTTTCCATTTCCACATTTCCTTCCCCTCCTCTCTCTTCCCATACCCCCTCTCTCTTTCTTTCCACATTCCATTCTTCTCTCTCTCTTTCACATTCCCTCCTCTCTCAATTTTCCCTCATATCTCTTTCCACATTTTGGTTTGAGAATTGCAGACAGGAAATGCTTTATGAACTATGTCCACCTCAGCTTTGCCTACTTTTATCCGCCTCTGCTCACCTCCATCTACCTCTCCTCTGTCCATTTCATCTCTGCTTAACTCTAACCACCTCTGCTTACTTATCTCTTCTGCTTCACCCTGCCTCTGCAATAAGGTTTGGAGCCTGATTTATAAAGCATCAGCGCCTATTAATACCACTACTGGTTTGGCCTCAGCGGCACTTGATGTGATTTAAACCGGACCAACTGCCTGGCACAGTTGGAAAAGAAAGATAGCAGCCATTTTGCTGCCTGGATTCAACTGACCTAACTGACAATGCACAATAACAGGACACCCAGCAGCACTTCCTGTTTGCATGTGCCTTTAATTGCCATATTGTTTTTAGATTTTACCACAGCAGGAAAAGGATAAATTATTTTTTATGTGCAGCAATCTAAATTGCCCCGGGGAGGGGGTGCATATAAGCACTGTTTGCTGTGTTGGTCCGGTTTAAGTCATTTTTGACTGTTGGTCCGCTTTAAGAAACCAAAAATCAAGCAGCGCTGATGCGGCTGCCAGCTTGTGTTTAATTTAACACTAGCGCCATACTGGTAGCAGCGCCAGGCGCTCTGGTTGAAGCTGCTCATATGCATCCCTCCCTGGGGCAATTTAGATTACTGATCAATAAAATGAATTTACCTTTTTGTAACTCCTGCTGTGGTCAATTTTAAAAACAAGATAGCGGATCATGAATTTGCAGGCTGCCTGCAAACAAGAAGGGCTGCTGGGCTTTCTGTAACTGTGCATTTCCAGTTATGTCAGTTAGGAATGGAAACTCCAAAATGGCTGCTGCCTTTGTTTTCCAAATGTGCCAGGCTTTTGGTCCAGTTTAACATCAAGTTGTGCCCAACATCCCTAAGGTGGAGCAAAACCCAAAACCCAAGACCCTGCATTCTTCCCTGCCTAATTTAATAAGAGCCAGTACGAAGCTCAAAGTGGGGTGGACTAGGCCCTGAGACTGTGAACTGTCCCAGGAAGGTTGACACTGTAAAATGTATCTTTGGAAGTTACTGCTTGAACTGTGAACCTTGTTTTGTTGAGTGAAGTACTCTGATAGTGCTGTGATATGCTGCTATTGGAGATTAGCTTTTGTGGAGCTACAGCGTGGAATTGTGATAGATGCTAAGTGCTGAAGTCGGCTGAAAGTTTAATAAAGAGGAGCTACACTGGTTAAGACTGAAGCGTACGTCTTTTTCTGGGCCAACCATCACATCTATCTGTTGGATTGCTGTTGACCCGACATGTATCTGTGGGATTACTATAACCATGCCCTTGTCCTGTGGATTACAACTAGGGGTGAGCCGAAGGTTGAGTGTTTATACCATACCTCCCAACTGTCCCTGATTCGGAGGGACTGTCACTCTTTTAAATCCTTGTCCCCCTGTCCCTTGTTGTTCTCATTTGTCCCTCTTTGAGGTGTAACATGCAGATCTGCATCAATAAATGACTCGTTTGTCTATTTAAAGTGTTTATATTGCTTTAACTATTACAACTTATCTCCTATCCATCCCTCAATGAGGGGGCGTGGCCTAATTTAACAAATGTCCCTCTTTCCCACCCTGAAAAGTTGATAGGTATGCTTATACCTTCAGCTCGGTACTACCACTAAGGACACTTAGGCCCTTATTTATGAAGGAATAGCGACAGGTAGCAACTGGTGAGCGGCCGGTAATGACGGGCCCCGCCACGAGAATGCCGGCTCCCCACCACAATCACACATTTATCAAGCCAATCCTGCTTAGCGACTGAGATAGCGCCAGATAGCGACTCATTCATCATTATTCCAGCCTCAGCCCACAGCGCCAGCATCCGACCTTGAACAGCGACAGGTAAGACCTCTCGCTACCTGACGCTCTCCAATGCATTTCAATGGAACAATCTTTAAATATTCATAATTAATTGTTATTAATTTTTTTTTTTTTTTTTTAATGTGAAAAATTCTGTGACCACTTCTGCCAATTTTTTTAAGGTAAAAAGAAAAACAAATTGTACAGAATTGATATTACAGGTCTGATATTAATGTATTCATATTACCAAATTATTTAAAAAACTTGTTTTTTTTGGTTTCCAAAAATATGGTTGTTTGGGGGTTAAAAAACTACTTTTAACCCATCGCCGCCAGTGCTCTGGGGTTTAAACATGCATTTTACAGCGCAATAATTTTTTGAGCGTGATTTTTTAATGAATATGGTGGGAGCCGGTCGCTAGGGCCAGTCGCTATCATGCGCTCCCATACAGCGCGGAACCTGTCAAATAGCGACTCCTCACCCAATATTCAACATTACCGCACACCGACTGAGTCGCTATCAAGTACAGAACAACGGCCAAGCACAGCGACTACTAGCGGGCGCTCTGAAAATGCCACTACAGTCGCTCAACGGCTACCTGCCGCTATTAATGAATCAGCCTCTATGTTGTACCCTGAGTGTACAGGTGGCTGAATACATGTGTGCATGTCACACTTTTCAGGAAAAGCATGTATCATTTCCTTCACACTTCCCAAGCTACTTTGTGTTGCTCACATAAAATGTCAAAGTGGCATTTATGTTTGTGGGGGTATAAATACTTTTTCGAGACACTATATATATATATATATATATATATATATATATATATATATATATTATTTGATTATTAGAATAAATAAAAAATGCTAATAGTTTGACCCAAATATTATCTCCAATTGATGGAACCTAATAGGCAATCATGTGACCCACGGCTGTTCCTAGGGGTGGGCAAGCGGGGCGATCACCCGTTTATCCCAGCCAGGGCCAGGGCCACTCTTAGTGGTGGTGGCCATAAGAAAGGTCCCTCATCTTCCCCATTTTGGATCCAGTCATGGGGATGGGGCACTGCCTGCTACTAAGGTAGAGGCACAGCATGGGACATACCTGTATGGAACAGCAACAACAACAACACCATAGGATGGGGCAGAATCTTTCATCCCGCACTGAGAAACTGGCCCGATGTGATAATTAAATGTGTATCTTCAGACTGGATTAACCTGCACTGTAAATGGACCAAACTGGCCTTATTTTGTGGTGATTAAATAAATTAAATAAATACAACAGAGTTACATAAATCAAAGCCACATTTTCCTAAAAAGACAATATGCAAACAAAAAAAAAAACAAGTTAAATTTAAAAAAGCAAGCTCCCTCAATCAGAACAATACCCAACATTGCATTTGCATTGCATTGCATTTATGTTTGTGGTTTTGTGGTGGTATGAATTGATGGAACCTAATAGGCAATGATGTGACCCAGGGCTGTTCCTTGGGGTGGACGAGCAGGGCGATCACCCTGGGCTCCCAGCCCATTGGGGACACATTTATCCCGGCCATCCTGTTTTCTGCAGATGAGTCAGGGCCAGTGTTAGTGGTGGTGGCCATAAGAAAGGTCCCTGATCCCCCCATATTGGACTGGGGGTGGGGCACTGCCTGCCGCGAAGGTAGAAGCACGGCATGGTACATACCTATATGGGACAGCAGCAACAACACCACAGGATGGGGCAGAATTTAGCTTCCCACACTGAGCGCTTTTTCGCCTAGAGACTGCCCCAATGTTACAAAACGCATCATCAAAACCAAACTAGCCTCATTTTGTGGTGCTTATAAATAAATGCAAGAGTTACATAAAGGTATCAATATAGGAAGATCCAACAAACCATCTGAACACAACACAATCCAATTTCTTGTGTGATTTGCGGCTTCTGGTACTGTGTGTTATGGGCTTGGTGCCTGGCAATGACACATTCTAAACAATGAGACCTCAGAGAGAGGAGAGAACACGACATTACTGGGAAATAAAGCCAAGGAAGGGAATGTTCTGATAGAGCTCTGTGATTCATTTGGGCATCCCTGGTCTTGTCAAAAGAATGTCTGCTTGCTACAGAGATGTAATTATACAAATAATTTACAACGTATGGGTTTCACGTGGATATCGCCGGGGCCAACTCCACCAAAATCATGGTTAGTTTTATAAGCATTTACCAGATCAGTAGGGGTGGACAGAAAAAGGACTAGAAGGCTAATGTGATGGAACAGCTGCTACAGTTAGGAAGGTTTAGCTGTTAGCTTTTATATATCGGCTACTACTGGGACAGTTTCAATTTGTGATGAGAAATATAAAGATAAATAATTAGATGAGGAGCTAGTAATTGGTGGCAAAGCTAGTAATCTGACAAGAACAGGCTAGCACAGGACAGACAATCTTGCACATGCGGCAACTGTGCTGGACATATGAGGCATGTGAATTGATGGTGAGTTTAGGTGTAATTGGGATTTTTTTATAGTAGAGCTCCACCATAGGTTCTAAAGTGGAATGATATTTGTAAAACAGGATATGAAGCTAGCCTAGCATTGCGAGATGAGAAAGCCCACCTGGCAGCCCTACGGAAACTCATCATTGGTTGGTTGATATAAAAAATACCAGCCTGCTAGCCACATCCCCGGCATCCCTCTAGGAAGTGTGGCCATGGGCAGCAGAAGGGATGCACACGGGAAGTCTAGAGGCTGGCCCTGGAATCTTGCTGCAGAAGGGTTTTGAGCTTCTTAACTTTATAAAAGTAACATTGCTCTAGTGATTGTTTTAGGGGCAAATCATGCTCTACCTTCCTCCCCCTACTGAATCACTCCTCAAATTTAACCAGGTCTCATTTTGAAAAAAAGCTGGAAATAGTTCTTATTTTCATGAGATATTTTAAGGGCAAGTTTACTGAATCAGGGCGTCATCTGTCATAAACTGTATATGAACACTACTATATACTTGTAGCTGCCCCAACAGAGGATAAAACACTTCATTACAAGGAGAGACCTGACTTGGTATGACAACCAGGGGTACAACTACATGCGCAGTTGAAAAGGAGTGGCCATAAGGTGCACTTGCTACTTCCATTCACGCAGCATTTTTTGCCGCTCATGAATATGCACAGCAAAGAACCCTGATGGAAGGAGAGCATGTGCTATGGGATTGCAGGGGAACCACAGGGTTCCACACAGCACAGCTTCCAGAACAAAGATTTCTCAAGCTGCATGGGCCAAATCCAGCATAGATAACATTTAGTTTTTTTGTCCTCTTTAAAGAACAAACAGGAATTTTTCTATCCTGGCGCAGGTCATCCCGATTTGGCATGACCAGCTATGGGTCTACTTATAATCCTCACCTCCCTGGCGACCCACGTGCATATTTGGCCTTTCTTCCAAACAGGAGTGTAACTATAGGGGGTGCAGGGGGTGTGACTGCACTGGTGTCCAGGAGGTCAGGGGCCCCATTTTTATTGCTCCTCCACCTTATTTATCATATTTGTGATTACTTAGCATCATTTAGAGAAAGGAAGCACCAACATCACTGCTGTTTCTGTCTTTAGTTGTCTAGCTGCATCCAATTGAGTTAAACGACATAAAAAGTTTACTGTATGAGCCTTTGAAAGGGCCACATTTAACCCATTAAGTGTGCCAACTACCGTGTGTGAGCACTGATTGCGGAGATTAAGAACCGGCTCACCTCTCGACCGGGAAGCCTGGAATCTAAGGACCAACCTGGTTTTCACTAGAGCCTCTAAAGGTGAGGATAGGCTGGGCTGCAGGAAGGCCCCAGTTCAGGCAACCTAGCAGTGGGTTACCTAGGAGTTCTGGGAGGAAGACAGACCAGAGCTGGTCTGAAAACGTGGGACAAGCTGAAGGAGAGCAGGAGCATAGTCAGGAACAAGCCAGGTCGGTACACAGGAATGGGAGACTGGAACTCAGGAACAGGCAGGAGAAATGACCAACTGGCAATGGAGCTCAGGGCTCACGGGGAACCTTAGTGCCCTCTGTTGAGAAACAAGAGGAACAGTCCTGGTTCTATGACAAGTGTCAACCTACTTAGAGTTTTGTCACCCTCTGTTGCCATTTTCACATGTTCAACTGTGATTTTTGAATGGATTACCGAGGATTTCCCAAGGAAATTATATAATATATTATTTTCATTTTTTAAGTGTGTTCTCAACATTTTGGGGTAAAATACGGGTAAAGAAATATAAAAAAAAATCTATTTTTTACAATTTGTAGTGTTTTTTGTAATAAAAATGTTTTTAAACAAAATCTTATTTCATGTAAAATCAAAGTTTCTCCCGGTTACAATGGTACCAGATATGTATTGGTAGATACCCTTTCCTGCCCAGGAGACTTCCCCAAACTGAAACAGCGCTTTAGGAGATTTTCAAATAAAATACAACTGCTATGCGCACCTTGCAGTTTTTCAAGAAAAACAACTCTTTACATTTGAAATACCCCCCACAAACTATTATCTCTTCTATATTACCAGGCTTGTTGACATGGGTAATCCCTTAATGAATTCTTTGGTTGCAAAGGGTTTCCCTAAAAAAGGAATAAAAAAGCAGAATCAAAGCCACATTTTCCTAAAAGGAACTATATGCAAACAAGAAAAAACAAGTTCAATCTGAAAAAGCAAGGTCCACCGAACAGAACGATACCCAACATGGATAACACCCCAAAGTAAAGCATGGCCATAAAGGAAATTTCAGCTCTGCAGACAAAGCGCGCACCCTGCAATTTTCAACCAAAATTGCTCTTTACATTTGGAATACCTCCCACAAACCATATATTACCTGTTAGTACACACGTTAAGCTTTTTAGGCGTACCGAGCTTGTTGTCCCTCGATCCCTCAAAGAATTCTTTGGTTGCACAGGGTTTCCCTAAAATAATATATAAAATAATAAAATAACAAATTTTCCTAAAATATCAATATGCAAACAAGAATAATAAACTAAATCCGAAAGCGGAAGGTCCCCTGAAAAGAGCAATACCCAACATGCATAGGTACTTTTAACCCTTTTAACTGCCATCCTACATAAGGTTTTTTAGCCTCTGTTGACAGGCCTTTTTTCATCATTTTGCTTTATGTTTTTTCAACTAATTTTTGCACAAATTTCCAAGCAGCAGAATTGAGGCTTTAACATAAAAAGTCTTGTTTGTAAATGTTTCCACTGCTTTTTTTAAATAATTCTGAGTAAAAAAACTAAAAAATTATAAAAAAAAAAAAAAAAAAAATATATATATATATATATATATATATATATATTTTTTTTTTTTTTTTTTTTTTTTTTTTAATTGTCTTGTTTATTTAAAAAAAACATTTATTTTATTAAAGCAAACCATATTGCATGTGAAAGCCCCATTTCTCCTGGTTACAGCAGTACCACATATGTATCGGTAGCCCTCCATTCTTCCCCAGGAGACCCCCCAAACTGAAAAGAGCACCATAACATTTACAAATAAAATACAACTACCATCCACACTATAAAGGGTTAAATACAAAAAATGGTATGGGGTTCCATTTCCTGGGGGGGCTATTTTTTTAGGAAATTTTAAGGGTTAAGAACCCTTAAAAATCCCCCAGAGAATGGTGTGAGGTCCCCCCTACCCAGCATAACCAGCCCAAGGACCAGCTATAGGGGCTTGTAAACTGCAGGCTTAAATGGCCCCAGGCTCTTCTGCCCCCTAAGCCTTGTGAACTGGTATAGGGTTCTCATGGATCGCTTACCACTTCACAAAGATTTAAATGTAAAAAAAAAAACACACAGACAGATATAAAAAAAATTGTTATTTTTGTTATTTTTCTAACTCCGATCCTCTGTCCCCCGTCTATCCGATGACAGCTGCCAGGGTGATTGCTGGAGCGGGGAGCTGGGGAGGCAAGGGATCACAGCCTCTTGCCCCTCCAACCCTCTCCTGCGAGCATCCTGGCACCACTGAGGATCTTCCGGCAGGATGACGTCACCAAATGATGTAATCTGCCCCACCCACAAAAGGCTAGCAGCGCGTCAGCGGAAGCGGGGGAGAGGGCCTAATTTGGGCCCTCTCCTCACCGTGGAAGAGCCCAGGATGGGTTGATCAGAGCCACCGCCCCCCCCCCCCCCCCCCAGGTGAATAGAAGACCTAGCGGGAGGGATTGCAGTCGCAGTTGAGTAAATGTCATAATAAGGAGCGGGGGGGGCTCTTTTGGGCCCTCTCCTGAAAACGAAAGAGCCTCAAGGGGGATCGGATTCCCCCCCAGGTGAAGAGAAGACGGATCAATCAGGAGGTCAGGTCAGTGTTTTTTTATTTTTTATTTTGGCTGTAAATGCCAGGCCCGTGAATTTTGCGTGGCTGGCACTTAAGTGTTGGAGAGGCAACCAC
The DNA here is from genome assembly GCA_027917425.1 of Gastrophryne carolinensis. Lineage (NCBI taxonomy): Eukaryota > Metazoa > Chordata > Amphibia > Anura > Microhylidae > Gastrophryne > Gastrophryne carolinensis. The sequence continues at coordinate 615,389,164 of CM051234.1, read as the reverse complement.
ATGAAATGTACGAGCTTGGAACTTAAAGGGTTAATGTTCGCCAGCAGCTAGCGTCTAATTTAACACTAGCGCCGTATAGGCCGCATCGTCTGGTGCTCTGGTTGAAGCTGCCCTGTTTTATAGAGGCGCTGTAGGCCAAGTTCCAATAGAGCACAATGGGCAGAACTGGATTGAAGTGTTTAATGCTTATAAATAATATTACACGCATTTTTTTGTACAGAACTTGCATTGTGACTTGTCAATAATGTAAAATAAATAATACATTTTATTAACGTATCTTTCGCTCTAAGAGGCAATCATTTTCCCTCAAAAGTGGGGGAAAATGTCAGTGCGTCTTATTGGGCGAATGTAGAAAAAAAAACAGCAAAAAGTAAAAAAAAACAAAATATACTTACATGTGCGTCGCGCTATGGCCACCGGGACGCCAGTCGATGAAAGAGCGGGGGGCAAGAAAAGCAGGGTAACTGAGCCCCTCTCACTGTTCCCCCTCTGGCCGCTGCCGGCACCGCCGCTACACCTCGGGCAGGCTTGCACACACACCAGGTGTGTGTGAACTCTGGCCCGAGAATTAGTGGTGGTGCCGGCAGCGGCCAGAGCGGGGACAGTGGGCATGGTTCAATTACCCTGCCTTTCCTGCCCACTGCTCTTTCATCGGCTGGCCTCCCGGGGGCCGCAGTGCAAGGCACATGTAAGTATATCTTTTTTCCATCTCCAGTGTGGGATGGGGGGGAATGCCACACTGCCTATGGGAATGGGATGGGGGGAATGTCACACTGTCTATGGTAATGGGATGGGGGGAATGTCACACTGCCTATGGGAATGGGATGGGGGTATGCCACACTGCATATGTGATGGGGGGTATGCCACACTGCCTATGGGAATGGGAAGGGGGGAGTGCCACACTGCATATGGGAATGGGAAGGGGGGGGAGTGCCACACTGCATATGGAATGGGGTAAGCCACACTGCCTATGGGAATGGGAAGGGGAGGAGTGCCACACTGCATATGGGATGAGGTAAGCCACACTGCCTATGGGAATGGGATGGAGAATGCCACACTGCCTATGGGAATGAGATGGGGGAATGCCACACTGCCTATGGGAATGGGATGGGGGGAATGTCACACTGCCTATGAGAATGAGAGGGGGCATGCCACACTGCCTATGGGAATGGGATGGGGGTATGCCACACTGCATATGAGATGGGGGTATGCCATACTGCCTATGGGGAATGGGATGAGGGTATGCCACACTGCCTATGGGAATGGGATGAGGGTATGCCACACTGCCTATGGGAAGGGGTAAGCCACACTGCCTATGGGAATCGGATGGGGGAATGCAACACTGCCTATGGGGAATGGGATGAGGATATGCCACACTGTGTATGGGAATGAGATAGGGGAAATGCCACACTGCCTATGGGAATAGGATGAGGGAATGCCACAACGCCTATGGGGATTGGGTGAATGCCACACTTCCTATGGGAATGGGATAGGGGAATGCCACACTGTCTGTAATGGGGGGGTTTAGCACAACATTTGGTTTAGAATATTTTTTTCTTATTTTCCTCCTCCAAATCCTAGGAGCATCTTATGGGCAGGTGTGTCTTATATGGTGAAAAATACGGTAATTCCATGAGATATTTTAAGGGAAGCTTACTGTATCAAGGCCAATATTCTGCAGAAAAAGTATAAATCAGTCTCTAGTGCATAGGAAGCAGCGTCATATTCCAGCCATTCTGGCTGTCACCATGTCCATAGAAGACTGCTATACAGCTATAAAGCTAATTTTAATGGTGCTCAGTTTTTGTTCTGCAGCTCCTGTTTCTTTCATATCCCCCATTGGCTTTGTTGACACGAGAAATGAATACATCATGGAAGTTTAATAAAGGCTGCCTCTGCTCAGCAAGCAATCATAACCAAGGTCCGGATAATTGTTACCTCGTATGATAAGCATTGTAAGTTCAAGGCCTTCAAATATATAGTCCACCATCATCATAATTGCCCCCACAAAGTGAACTGAAAGAGCAAAATAATTGGAGGAAAGTGGCGCCCTATCAATAGCCCTCCAATGGGCGTGAGGAGCGGGATGTAAAGCTGTAATTAAATGTGTTTTCTTCACCTTTCCTTCTGAGAAGACGCCATTGTTGAAATGACACATTGTAACTCGTGCTTTTCCTGGCGCCATTTCCGATAACTCATTTGCTGCCAAATTAGCAGATGAAGTCCACAGAACTGAATGAATGGAGTCAGGGAGTAGCGGGATGACGAGGATGATGACGAGTGATGGGTGACAAACAAGGAGGACAATCAAGAAGAGCATCCCAAAAGGTGATTAAATAGAAAAAAAGTAAATGCAAATATAAAAAATAATAATACTTAACGTATCTCCAGCAAGGTCACTACATTTCTGCTGTCAGCTCTGGTGCTGATGGAGAAAGGGTGATTGGAAGCAGTGGTGCACTTTTTTACAATGACTGGATGCACATTGTACAGAAAAGACAGATTAGAACAACAGGGCGGTGGAGTAGCCATTTACATTAAGACTACTCTTCAATCACTCTCTAAGAAAAAAGATGCGCGACCCTTTATGTGTGTCCTAATCTCTCTTTTCCCTCATTGGGGTGTTGGTCCATAGTCATGCTCAATAAATATGTCGCTTGGTCCGGGTCAAGGCTGTCCCCGGTATGGGTAGCAAGCATTTGATTATGACCACACTACTTGTTTTTATAAAAGAAGTCTTACTTCACATTTATTATATAATTTCATAAATCACAAATCACATGATTCCGCTGCCATTTCATATAAAGAAATTGATAAGGTATATAACATAAGGGTCGATTCTAAATGCAAAAGTTAATTTATTTCGGATCGGGAATCGGAAGTTTGGGTGGGTGTTTTTTTTTTTTGGCCATTTACGACTCGCGCGAACGTTCGAACAAATTCGTATATGCTCTTACGATCATCGGAAGTTTTACTAACAAAATCGGAAGTTTTACAACCAAGTCGGAAATGTTCCCAACCAAATTGTAATTTTTCCGTTCGTTCCTAAAACTTCCGTTAATTGGATGTGTTTCCATGTGATTCAGAGAGCTGATTCCCACCCTAAAAATCCGTTTAATTGAAGATCCACTTCCGACACCTTTGAGGACTCGGATTTGCTATTGTAGAACATGTTTTGTGGCTATGTGGAGGAGTCTGCGCGCCTTCAGCTCCAATGAACTGCATGTATCAGCATGGCCGAGGCCATAAATTGTATAGCAATGCATACCTGAATCAATACATTTCATGTATGCCTTATAAAAGCATTTTAATGTGGACCTTAATTAGTACTTTGCATGTAAACCTTTATTTTGCCACACATCCATATAATTGCGATTTATTTTTAAACTTATGTCCTTTGTTATTTTTTTTTTGGATTGTTGTTGTACTTGAATCTTAATTTGTTTTCGGATTTATTGTTGTAGTTGGCAATCTTTGCTTTGTGTAATTATTTTATCTTATCTTTGGTCAGATGCATCACACTTACTGAGGAGAGGAGAGTGGGATAAAGTGCAGGGTGCGGGTTACAGCTGTGTTTTGCTCAGAGACAGCAGAGCTGGGGGCCTTGAAAGGTCAGAAATCCCAGAATGCAGAGCAACACAGTCACAAGGCCCTTTCTGTTTGCAGGCTGCCTTATATTACCTGACCCGCCATCTTGGCTGTTTCAAGGCTCATAACATGCAGAAGATGCTGGGTGTTTTAAAAATTTGGAGAGCAATCTGTATGTACAGGGTGTGGGCAACAACACAAAAAATTTAAAGTTGTACCATTTGAAACCAAAAATTTTAATAAAAAAACGCAAGTAAAAAATGCCAGTTCAAAATAAAAAAAATAAAAAAAAATGTATGATTTACTTTTAGAAATACATTCATTAATGGTTGGTTACCACAAAACGAATGAAATAAAGAAAAAGCAGAAATGAAGATTCGCCTGAGCGCACAGTGGTTTGGGTCAGTTTTAGGAGTGAGACATGAAAGATGTAAGAAAGTGCAAAGTGATTTAGCTAAGCATTGTAGTGAGTGAGCCAAATATGTAGGCAGCACTTTAATGAGTTAAGTTTGTAGTGTGCAGGCGCAAGATCATAAGGATTTTCGTCCGGACAAAAAAGGAAAAAGGGCAAAATCCAAAACCGACTTTGAAACCTGAGAAATGAAACGGAAAAGTCAGGATGGAAACTGACATTCAACTGATTCACTAACTGCCATATGAACGGACGGAAAACTTACACACGGTTTGAAATGCATTATAGAATCGCTCGAATGTTCATACGAAATCGGAAAAAACGTTTTTGGTGTTTCTCTGAATCGACCCTATAATGTCTTTTGTCTTTGCTCACGCGTTCCCAAAGAATTTCATAAGGTTGGATAAGAAGTCTCCACAGACTGTCTCAATATCTGGCAGACATGTTTCGCCACACCTCTGTGGCTTTCTCAATGCCCTGTATTGTTATTAGTATGCAAGGAATAGGAACATTAGTCATCATCCTTCATATCTTTGTCTTTTTATAACAATATTCAAATAATAAGACACCGGGGAGGACATGGTAGGAACACCGTCATGAAATTTTGCAGAAAATCAGCTGGCCTGTAACGGGCTTGAGCTTATCAGAGGATCCCTCAATGTGTGCTGCTTGCTGCTGGCGTGATTAGAAATATGTCTAATTTCTAATCACGGCAGCAGCAAGCAGCACACATTGAGGAGCCCCAAGACGAGGGGCAGTCCCCGCCTATGGAACGCATCTTACACACTCACGTGGCAGCTTTCATCTAAAGATATAGCCTGGCTGTCATTTCCTCTGGGGGGGATCCTCTGATAAGCTCAAGCCCATTACAGGCCAGCTGATTTTCTGCAAAATTTCATGACGGAGTTTTAGACACTTATAAAACAAACCGTTTATTCCTGTGCTTCCTTAAGCATTTAGATGGCAAATCAAAGGCATTAACAAGCATGATGATCTCTTCTTGTTGGCGGGTGAAGATTGTGGGCGCCATCTTGCCTCTTGCCTCTTGTCTGCAGCAGATAATTAATGCCCCAGCGGTTTCCGGGTTCCGCACGGCCGGACGAACGGCCATACGCACGCGTACGCGAACGCATAAGCGTCAGACCCCGGCATTAGTATTTAAAGGGTTCTGGACCCACAGCTCATTCTCTTTCAGAGTCTCGACATTATGGCACCCAAAAAAGCCGCCGCTAAGGCCAAAGCAGCAAAGGAAGCCAGTAGCAAAAAGGCAGAGAAGTGTGAGGAGGCTTCTGCAGGCCCCACCACTCGCTCCAAAATGCCAAAGGCTAAGCTGTGGGAAACCCGCAGTGGGCAGGCCAACGCGACCACAAAGGCACCCACAAGCACCAAAACCAAGGAGCCAGCGCCAAAGAAGGAGGCCCAGCCCAGCAAGCACACAGGTACAGCCCCTAAAAAGCACACCAAGAGGGTGAGAAGCCCCAGCCCCCAAAGGTCAGCATCACCCCACCCACGTGGGAAAAGGTCCCATGCCAAGAGGCCAATCCACCGGGCCCGAAGCACCAGCAGCCAGAGCTCGCCATCACCTCACCCACGTGGGAAAAGCTACCATGGCAAGAGGCCAACCCACCGGGGGCGAAGCCCCAGCAGCCAGAACTCACCATCACCCCACCCACGTGGGAAAAGTTACCATGGCAAGAGGCCAACCCACCGGGCCCGAAGCCCCAGCAGCCAGAGCTCACCATCACCCCACCCACGTGCAACAACCTCCCAGGGGCATGAAAGTGTAAAGGGGCCACAGAGGCACAGGCCAAGAAGCCCAACATCATCCATCACACCCTCTCCTCCGTGCCCACATTTGGCACCGGCACAGGTGGCAAGGCACTCTCCATATGCCACAGCTACGCCTGCTAGTTCAGTGGCAGGTTTGGGGAGGCCCAAACTCTGGCATTGGCTAGTGGGCTCACCTTGGATTATGATGATCTATATGGGCACAGATCCAAAGCTACCAGCAAACAGCGCAGAGTGAAGCTGGCTGCATGCTGCCTGCCCATCGTGGACAGCATGCAGAGACTGAGCCTACAGTCCCCAGTGTTAGCTCTGCTGCTGAGGATTTGCCAAGCAGACCTGTGGCTGTTGGTGGACCTAGAGGCCCATCATCTGCACGCCCCACAACCCGAGTCAGCATGGCACATGAGAGGCGGTTATTTAAAATCAAGAAACCACGAGCATCTTCATGGGCAATTAGAGACATTAAATAACACCTTAAACTCCATGCTGACTGAATTTAGGTCCAACAACAGCCACACGTCCACCTTATCGAATTATTACAGTGCCATGCTTGAGGAAGTTAGAAATAGCAACAGCCACATGGCCACCTTATCTAACAATCTCAGTGCCATGATGGCTGAATTTCGAACTTCAAATAAAAACATGTTGGAACAGTTGCAGATTCTGAATGCCACACAGGCCCAGGTAAGGGCCCACCTCCAACCTGGGTTTTATGGGCATCCCCCATTTTAAGACCTATTTGGCCTGTATCTGCTCCACATCTTTGCTCTAGATCCCCACTGTATTGACCTGTCTGGTGAGCCCTACCAATATACCCTTTTGGTATGGCTTTGCTTGTATGCTTTGGATTTGCGCCCATATAGCTCATTAGAGTGCTGAGGTAGCCCACTAGCCAATGCCGGAGGTCAAGCCTCAATGAACCTGCCACTCAAGCTGTTGTGCTGCAGGCTTGGGCCTAATAACATTGGTTCTGGCTCCTCCTGTTTTTAGGCATGATTGGGGGGACATTCTGGGCTGGCAAACTACTACCTTGACCCCTGGCTGAGATTGAACAGGACTTGGATTTGGACTGGGGGTTCTTGTTTGGGTGGGCCACTGAGTAACAGGTGTAGATGTGGCATATGTATGGCTGCTTTACACCTGTGCCTGTGGCAAATGTGGCCAAGCAGGAGAAGGTGTGTCTGTGGGCCAATTTGTTTTCCGAATAATCTAATGGCAATGCTTGTCAAGTTGTCACATATGTTTTTGTATTGTAAATTTGTATTAAACTTTGGCCAGGAGTGCCTGTGGCCAATTGCTATGTGGCATGATTTGCCAAAAATGACATTTGTTGTTTGACCATGTATTTACATGAACTATGGGAGTGACCATCAACTCCAATATTTGCTTTTCAAATAAACCCCTAAAATTTTTAATTAACCAGTTGTTGACTAAGTTGATGCCTTTAGGTTTTTTGTGTGGCTATCAAATTTGACCGCACGGCTTGGCCAGACGCACTAGGTGGCCCACGGTAGTTCTCCTCTGGATCATCGATAGGTGGAGAGGGGGGCAAATCCACATACCGGGGGACACTCTGCAATATGGCAAAATTATGCAACACTGCACACACCATGATAATATCTATGACCTTTTTGGGGTCATACTGAAGGGCTCCCTGGGTATGGTCCAAGCATTTGAAGCGGGTCTTTAATAGGCCAAACGTCCTCTCCACCACGGCCCTGGTCTTCCTGTGCGCCCTATTATATGCATCCTGGGCGGCATTCTGGGGCCGGAGGACGGGCGTCAGCAGCCACGGAAGGAGTGGATAGCTGGAATCACTTGCAAATATTGTAAGCAAAACACATAAATTACACATTACTCCCTGAATTGAATACCAAAAACGGGCCATCAACATGACTAAAAGCCTAGGTCACATTTGCTAAACAGCATGAGCATACATATTGCACAGGCAAAAACAAAGCCTAAAAACAGCTAATAGATGTGGGAACAATTTAAACATCAAAGATGCCGGATGAGGGCCAATCAGCCAGACTGCTAACAGGTATTGGTTTAGGACTGTGCTGCTCAGCATTTTTGGATGTCTTAGCCGAGTGTGGGGAAGAGTAATGATTAATTTACTATAAATTCAAAGTTTAAAATTGGCAAATGCAGAACAAACATTTGGCAAGGCTTTGTTGTTTGAAAAATCTAATGGTTAAGGTCGTGTTTCACAAGTAAACAAGGTGTTCAAATAGGCATAGTTTCATACATGGGACACAAACTAAATTCATAGGCATACATATAAAAAAAAAGGACGTTATTGGCGTCAAGGAGCCATCCACCGGAAAATTCCCCAGACTCAAACCGACCGTACAATCCAGATCTTCGCAGAATGTAGGCATCATGGGATGAGCCTGGGAACTCGGCGAGCAGACTAAGGAACCGCATGTCCGGGGCCACCACTGCTTGGACATTCAGGGAGTGGCCCATTTTGCGGTTCCTGGGGAAAAAAAAAACATTATCAAGGCAAGGCAAACTAGTGAAACACTAACTAATCACACCCTAAGCAAAACCTGTGGGCCAATACAAATAACACTAACCAAGTACATTAGTATTTGGTACACCAAAAAAGGATATGTATGTTTGAAAAAGTAAAGATTAACTTTGAAGTGTCTAATTCAGGTACACATTAAATTGTTTCCCTTTTGAACACGTTAAATTTTGGAGAAACTAAATACGGTCCATTGTTTCACAGGGACTCTTTACAAGGAGGGCATAAATACAAGGAGGGCATAATTACAAGGAGGGAATTATTACAAGGAGGGAATTATTACAAGGAGGGACTTTTTACAAGGAGGGACTTTTTACAAGGAGGGACTTTTCACAAGTTGGCCTTCTAAAAAATGTTGAAAACAATAAGGTCAAGTAATTGTAAAAATGATAGATTGAACTTGCCTGTAGATATACTCGTCGGCTGCCGGAGGCACCAGGGCCACGTGGGTGCAGTCAATGGCACCCATGACGTTGGGCATGTCGGCGATGTTATAAAATTCCAGCTTAATCGCGTTCCTGGCTACCATGTCCTCAGGAAAACAAATATATTTCCGGGTAATGGTAGCCATGCCTTCCAAAAACTTGGATAGCGCACGGCTCAGCATAGGCTGGGAGATCCGCATGGAGAGGGCACCTCTGGAACGAGCCGTTCGCCAAAAATTGCAGGCAGCCAAGCATCTTGGTCATACCTGAAATTGCTTGCCCCTTCCTTGTGGTGCGAGCTAACCATGGCTACAGCTCACTATACAACTTATGGAGGGAAGCATGATTAAGTCTGGTGAGCTCGAACAGCTCAACGTCATGCATGCCATCCATGTGCATGCGTCGCCGCCGGTGCAATCTGGTCTCAGCCCTCCGGACAATTTCAATGCCCATGAGCTGCAGATCCTCGTGCTCCTCAAATACACTAGAGTCATCCATAGCTGCTAGTCTCGAGGTCAAAATGGTCCCGTAAGGGGATCGCAAAGGAAACGGGTTTATAGGGTGGTGGTCCGTCGACAATCAGCTCTCTGAATGAGATGCAAGCCCATAGCAATAACGTAAGTTATCTGAACGAACGAAAAAATATCAGATTTTGTAGGGAAAATGATCCGATCTAACACAAATGATCCGATTTGCTTTCGTTCATCGAAAATGCATATACGCATTTGCCCGAACGTTCGTACGAATGAAAAATGGACGAAAAAAAACAAAAAAATGACAAACACACACAAAAACTTTCACAGACAGCTACGGAAGTCCAGACGAGTGTGCCTCTGAATCGAGCCTAATATTAAAATAGTGACAAGAATCAGACAAGATATGGGTAATGGTGGAGGCAGGCCAGGCACTTGCTACACTTACTTATTCTTGGAACATGCCAAAGAACAAAGAAATATCAAACCCAATAACATGCAATATTATTGCACTATTCAGAAGACAAGAACTTTTCATCAATTCTCATCTTATGATCCCCATTGAAAATAGCCCTGATATTCCTTTGTGTAGCAGGCTCCCAGCCCATATTGAGACTTCACAATATTATATCTTCTCAGAGGAAGTTTGATCATCAGAAATTCAACCTGGTTTATAGAAAAAGTTTTTAACAAAGGCTCAGATCAGCATTTATATCAACTCTCTTAAACTCAATGTATTGACCCCTCTCAGTCTCACGAACCTGGAAACCCTGTTCTGTACCTACCTCAGACTGAGTCGGTCTATTAAGCCATTCTCACTCAGACTTGCCCCTTTCCTAAACATACCAAAGAAAAAATGGGATTGGACCTCGGCCACCAACTACCTAAATCCCACCAACGAATGTTTAATTGTAAATTTCTACTTAGGTCTTACCTGACCAGCAACTATGACAGGCATATGCCTTCAACCATTTGCTGGTGGTGTGAATCTGAACCCTCCACTTCCCTACACCTAGTGGATTCGCAACCACATTAGCTCTTTTTGTCTATGGACTCGATTTTCAAAATCACAGTACAACTTATACCATATGCCTCCTACACAGTGGCATAGCAAGCAATAAAAAAACTACCTACATTGCTCTTTTCGCAGGGAAATACATCACAAATACATAAAAAATAAATGGAAAGCACCCAACCCCCTTCTCTATCTTTACCTGGCCTTCGCAGATTTTTAATCTGAATCATATCCTGTCACAACTTTCGAGCGGCACAACAGAAAATGGCAATAGAAAAATACAGTTCTGTGATTACTCACCTGTAGAATTGGTATTATATGTATACAGCACGTCCTGTTCCAGAAGATATTCCTTACACTTGGGTTATACCTCCAGTAGATGGCGCTGGACTGCAGAGACAGAAAAGTGGCTCCTCCCGGCCCCATATGTACCAGGGACCTCCCACAAAATCCCCAGTATTGAAAAGCAGTTAAAATGAGACCGGGAGAACTATAACCATTATATGAAAAAATTTGAACATAAGAACAATCACCATAAAAAGGTAACTCAAGATAATGATAACAGGGGTGGGGTGGAACAGGGCGTGCTGTATACATATAATACCAATTCTGCAGGTGAGTAATCACAGAATTGTATTATTCTAAGTATACAGCACGTCCTGCTCCAGAAGATATTCCTTACACTTGGGACACCCAATAGCAGTGTCCGTAAGGTAGGGTGGGATCCCCAAAAGTAACAGCAGACAGTTTAAACCACTGCCGCCTGCAGAACCTTGTGGCCAAAAACAGCATCAGCTGAGGCCCTAACATCAACCTTGTAAAACTTTGAAAAAGTATGAACAGAAGACCAAGTAGCGGCCTTGCAAACTTGTTCAACAGAAGCTTGGTGCTGAAAAGCCCAAGAAGCACCAATAGCACGAGTAGAATGAGCAGTAAGGCGGAAGGGAGGCTCCTTCCCCTTAGCAAAGTAGGCCTGTATCACAGCTTGACGTATCCACTTGCTGATAGTGGACTTAGCCGGAGCCAGCCCTTTCTTAGGTCCAGACGGAAGCACAAAAAGTGCATCAGTCTTCCTGAAGGGTTCAGTAGCCACCAAATAGAACTTCAGAGTTCTGACTACATCCAAAGAATGCAAAACCCTTTTCTTAGGGTTACTGGGATTAGGACACAGAGAAGGCAAAACAATGTCCTGACTGAGATAAAAGGCTTACAGCCTTAGGCAGAAAATCTGGCTTAAAACGAAACACCACCTTGTCCTGGTGTCTCTCAAAATAAGGAGGCTTGATGGAAAGCGCCGCCAACTCAGAAACTCGCCTAACAGAAGTGATAGCCACCAAAAAGACAACCTTAAGCGTAAGAATGGACAAGGATGCCCCTTGCAAGGGCTCACACTTGCAGGGCAGATAAGACCAAGTTCAAGTCCCAGACTGATAACACAGGCTTACGTGGGGGACGCACATGAGTAACCCCCTGGAAAAAGGTCTTGACCAGGGGATGCTGAGCAAAGGATCTTTGGAAAAAAATAGCCAAAGCAGAAACATGGCCTTTCAGAGTACTGAGCTGAAGACCCAGATCCAAACCATGTTGGAGAAACTCCAGAATCCTAGGAATAGAAAACACACGGCAGGGAAGCGAGGGGGACTCGCACCAGTCAATGTAAGTACGCCAAACCCTGTAATAGATGGAAGAAGAGGACCTCTTCCTAGCCCTGATCATGGTATTCACCACCGAGGCAGGCAACCCTCTTTTCATCAAGATGGAGGTTTCAACAGCCAGGCCGTCAAAGCCAGCGTTTGTAAATTGGGGTGGCGTAGGTGTCCCTGAGTGAGCAGATCTGGAACCAGTGGCAGGGTGTACTGATCTACTGTCAACTGCACAATGTCTGCGACCGACACTCTTCTTGGCCAACAGGGAGCCACCAGGATGGTTGGCACCCCTTCCTGAACTATCTTGCGCAGCACCCTGTCCAGCAGTGGAAACGGGGGAAACACATACAGACGCTGGAACCTCATCCAAGACATTGCCAGGGCATCCATGGCCAAGGCCAGAGGATCCTGGGACAGAGAGACAAAGACTGGAAGCTTGTGATTGTGGCGGGACGCAAACAGATCCACATCCGGCTGACCCCAGCGGTCCCCCTGCTCAGAGAGTCTGCCTCCAGATTCTCCACCCCTGGGATGTACACAGCTGAGATGCAGGGAACATTTTCCTCCGCCCAGGACAGTATCAGGGACACTTCCTTGAGGGCCCTCTTGCTCCGGGTCCCTCCCTGATGATTGAAGTAGGCAACCGCCGTCTGGTTGTCCGAGCGGACCTGAACAGCCTGACCCCTCAGGTGTGGGGTTAAGTTGGCGAGAACCAATCTGATTGCCCTCAACTCCAGAATGTTGATAGGGGCATGTGCCTCCTGAGGGCCCCACCGACCCTGGAATTTCAGGGACTTCCAGAAACCCCCCCCAACCTGTCAGACTGGCATCCGTGGTGACAGTCTCCCAGCAGGGGGCCAGAAAGGACCTGCCCCCCAGCAGGTTCCTTGAGTCCAGCCACCACGCTAGAGACCGCCTGACCTGAGGGGACAAGACAAAGACCTGATCCAGGGACACAGGGTCCCGATCCCATACTGACAAGAGGTGAAGCTGAAGAGGTCTCATGTAGAACCGAGCATATGGGACCGCCTCGAAACAGGACACCGTCAGGCCCACCAGCTGCATTCCCTGCCTGATGGATGGATGAGGACAAGATAGCAGGGCTGAACTTTCTCTTGAATGACCTCCACCTTCTGCTGAGGAAGAAAGATCTTGACCTGAGCTTAATCCAGAATCATGCCCAGAAAAGACTTCACCATGGAAGGAGACAGGGAAGATTTGGGGTGATTGATCACCCAGCCGAATGACTCCAGTGTGGACACCACCCTCTGAGTGTCCAGCTCTGCCTGATGGAAGGACTGAGAAGCGATAAGCATGTCGTCCAGGTAGGGAAGAATGCGAATGCCCTGAGATCTCAGCAGGGCCATCACTCCTGCCAGCACCTTGGTGAATACCCTGGGGGCCGAGGTGCGGCCGAAGGGCAAGGCCACAAATTGGTAGTGCTGATCCTCCCGAGCAAACCTGAGGAATCTCTGATGACCTGGAAAGATAGGTACATGAAGGTAAGCATCCTTGATGTCTACAGAGGTCATGAAGTCCCCTGGGCGTAGGAAGGTCACAGCTGAGCGCAGAGTCTCCATGCAAAAGTGTCTGAATCTGACAAACTTGTTGAGCAGCTTTAAATCCAGGATAGGTCTGATGGACCCATCCTTTTTGGGCACAATGAAAAGATTGGAATAATAGCCTTTGCCCCTTTCCTTCAAGGGCACCCGGCAGATGACACCTAGGTCTAGAAGAGACACTGAGCTGACAAGGGGTTTTGAGCTACACGAGATTTGATGAATCTTGGGGGCGGCCAGGCTGCAAACTCTTGTAAGCGGAGGATACTACCTCCTGAATCCACCGGTCTGAGACATGACGCCTCTAGACGTGAGCCAAGAGCCGAAGCCGTCCCCCCACCCGGATGGGTGAGGGCGCCCCTTCATGCCTGTGGAGGATTGGGAGAGGACTTAGTCTTGCGACCCCAGGGGGGGGCCAGGGCGGCCACGTCCTCTGTCTCCTGCCCCAAAAATCTCCATGGGCTCCAGCAAAGGAACCTCCCCGTCCAATTCTGGAGCCCCTAAAGGAAGGAGAAAAGGCACCTGAACCCCGAAAAGACCGGGGCTGCCTTCTACGCTGAGGTAACTTGTCACCTTTAGCAAACATGTTCAAACGTTCTCCAAAGAGGCGCAGCCCCTTGAAGGGAAACCCAGTGAGAGCCTATTTGGCAGCATTGTCCGCTGCCCACTGGCGCAGCCAGACAGAGCGGCGTATCGCCACCAACAAGGCAGATGCCCTGCCACACATTCTAATGGTATCATCCAGGGCAGAGAGAACATATGCAACAAATTCCTCACAACGCAGAAGAGCTCTATACTCTTCACTACCAGCATCATCAGGGGTCCCATCTAAGAGACCCCTGAGCAGGCTTTTAATAGCAACAGCCGTGAGGCACAGACCGGACAGAGTGTGGTCCCAACACAGGCAAAGGCATGGCAAGCCAGCTGATCCATGCGCCTGTCCTCCCCATCCCTCAGTGTAGTAGAGCCAGGGGAATGCATGACAGATGTGTTAGACAACCCCAGAACTGGTGCATCCTCCTCTGAAGGACATGACCAACGTTTAACCATCTCAGCAGGAAAGGGATACCTCTTATCCCAACTCTTTGGTCCCCCAGGGAAGCCGGCTAGGCCGTTCCCACTCCTTGAGAATCAGATTATTAAAGTGAGTTTGTTCAGGAAACTCCAAACGTGGCTTAACAGTATGAAACAGCTCCCCCTGCTGCCGCGGGGCCACGGCAGGAGGAGAGATACAGAGCACTTCAAAAATGTGAGCCAAAAGTCTGTCAGTATCATCTGAAGCCCATGGGTCAGATCCAGACTCACCATAAGCCCTAGGCTGATCCTCAGATGATTCTGAATCAGAGAATAATTCCCCTTCTTCCAGGGGGTATATCCAGTAACATCAAAAAACTCCTCAGCTTCCATAGGAAAGAGAGTAACACCGGGTGCCAGATGCCGCCGCTTAGCAGGAGCCTTATGCGGACCAGACCCGCCAATATGCCTTTCAATACTGGCTACCCGGGCAGCCAAATCAGGTTGAGACTCCCCACTGGTATGCACCTCATTGGGAGTCAGATTTAAGCGTGGGGGGGGGTAGGTGAAGCCAGAGGGGGCGCAGCACTAGGCCCAGTCGCAGGTAAACCAGATTGCAGAGCAAGTACCTGCTGGGCGCAGGGTACACATACCCTGACATCATCACTTATAGGGGATACCCCACACGCCACACACAGCCGGGCTTGTCCCGAAGGAACCCCGAGCACATTATCCTGAGAAGCCTCCATATGGTGATTATCACGGCACAACAGGCCAATAGGGATTGACGCGAATAATAGCAACCCGGTATGCCCCAATAGCCCGCTAGGAAAGTGGGAGTAATGGAATAGCCCTCCAATAAGAGTTAACACTAAATAGAGGGGATAGGACCGGGAGAAACCACAAAGTTTTACCCGCCTGCAAGACATAAGCAAAAAGATCCCATAAGCAATATGCAATACAGAGAAATATAAAATAAATCAGCACGCAGGGGAACTTACGGACTGTGATGGGGAGACGCCAGGCACACGCAGCAGAGAACTAAAATGGCACCCGCATATACCTCGAGGGGCGGGCCGAGGAGACAGTGATGCAGAATGCGTCAGCCGCAAGGCCCGCCCCCCCCGAAGAGCGCGAAAACTCACCCACCTGACAAGGCCAGCCAATGATGGCGCAGTAGCGCCTGAGGCGATGTCGCCGCCGACCGCGGAGCGTAGTACAAACATGCGGCGCCAAAAGAAACCAGTGCAATCAATTCAAAAGGGATCAAAACACAACACACAACATATAGTAAAGACATGCACCCCCCCTGCCCCCCGAGATGTACAAGGGAGAGCGAAGGGGAAGCGACGGCCAGCCTAAAGGGAGCCAACTGCGGGGACAGAGGACAAGGGGCATAAAGTGCGGGAGGGGCATCCCATAAGGCTCACCATGGGCCTATACTGCCTACCCTTTGGTGGAGGACTGCGGTTGGAGCAGCGCTCCTTAGCACCTGACAGCGGTGCTGCCTACCTTCACCCGAACCAGAGCAGCCTGAGCTGGGAGGCAGTAAGAGGAAACGGGTGGGAATAGTCCTACAGGGCCGCAGGCTAATAGCCCCGCTCACCTGCGAGTAGAGAGAGCCATCTTCTAGTCATCGCAGCCAGGACTGCAGAGAAGAACTGGGAATTTTGTGGGAGGTCCCTAGTATATATGGGGCCGGGAGGAGCCACTTTTCTGTCTCTGCAGTCCAGCGCCATCTACTGGAGATATAACCCAAGTGTAAGGAAAATCTTCTGGAGCAGGACGTGCTGTATACTTAGAATATAGCCAATTACCCATATATATCCGCCATACCCGATCTAAAATACCACACCTACCCCAATGACGAGATCTGACAACTCCATGGATGCCACTTTCCCACGAGTTACACAGATGGGGTATAGAAAAAGAAAAGAATTTTTTTTTAGACCAAAAAACTGGGCTGATCAAATGTGGACCTGAATTTTGCCAATATTCTGTTTTGCCTGAACCAAACCAAGTTGGAAAAATTCTAAAAAATTCTAACACTTCTAACCTGTTGATTACCAGGCTACTCAATAAAGGACCTATGGTATGTGGCAATATCATTCACCGAAGCTAATGTACCTGTGTATTGGAATTATTGTTGCTCACTTGCTGCATGCCCTATTAAATGCCCGTCAACCATATTAAAATGAATTCTGTTTATGAAAACTGATCATAACCTTGTAGCTTGTTTTTTTACATGTTTTCCTATAATAACCTTGCAATTGTTTATTATGTTGAATTAAAAGAGGATTGTTTGGAATTGAAGCTGTAGTATTCAAGGACTGTGTGTTTACCACATTTCAGAACTCTTGATCGTCCACATAATCTACTACTCTTGCACAGTGCTGTCCCGGTTTTGGGTAATAAAAGACTTTTGAGTCAAGTTGTAGTCCGCTCGTGAGAAAAAAAGGTGTGTATTGCCTGGGATCCATTAGGAGAGGACGGCGAATGGGGTTACCAGTACAATTTTTCTCTTTTAGTAAAATACCATATGTTCCAGAGAGGGGCCTTCTGTAGTAGAAGTGTAAGAATGTTGCTAAATCTCAGTGATGACTCATTTGGAAATATGTATATTATGTAATTAGTGGCTAAACAGTTTTTTAATTTTTAAGTAGTTGCCTCAATTTTTCATATTTAATAAAAAAACTTAATGATCAGTTTATTAGGTTAATTATTGTTATTATTATTGTCTATTGTCTGTATTAAAATTATTTAATAAAATCTGTCAATCTATGTCTTTTTAGATGTGGTAGTATCCCCTCTAACTTGATTTGATTTGATGTAGCAATACAACCTGTCCTATCATGATTCAATGCTGTTTACTTTAGCAATTTATTAATTCTGTCTTTCTGTACCAGTTTTTCACTATTTATAATATTTTTCATTTTTAAATGAAGGTTTTGGTCCACCCCTTGGGGCATCCCGATTTGGAATGCCCTGCTGTCTGACACCCCAGTGGCCGCACAGTCAACATATGTCAACTGCGTTCCCATGGCGCAGACGTGGCTCTCCTTCAATCAACATCTCTGGCTGCACATATTGACACACCTCCTCTAGTGCAATGAAGCCAGCATTTTCATGACTAATGGTGGGGGCGGCACTGAGTCGAAAAAGGAGGAAAGTCCGAAAGTGAAGGACATGCATCTGCCGATCAGATGGTCCAGCACTTCCTCCTTTTGAAGGCACAAACCCTTCATTGACTGCAGTGGAGGGGGCTTGTTGGCATTACCATGACTGATGGCGGAGGGCGGCATCACATTGATAAAAAAGAAGCATTAGATGATCAGGGATGGCAGGGCAATCTGCTGTTCAGGTAAGGCAGCCAACATCAAACTAATAGCAATTAACTGAAGGGGACACAAGTGAATCTACAGCTTTTTATTTTAGCCTGAACTACTATTCTGGGGTTAAAGCATCCTTCATCATATCATCCAACATGTTGTAACATATACAGCAAGCAGCTCTCTCCCTTTTAGTGATGAAGCCTTGGGACGGGAAGGGGGGAGAGAAAGTAGTTCTAAGTTGCTGTGAGCAGAGAGATATGTCTGCTGATGAATGTTCACCCCAAGTGGCTGCCTGTCATGAAGACATTAAAACTGAAGACGAGGAGAAGAATCAGAGCCAGAGTACTGACTGATCTTTGCACTGATGAAACCAGGGCACGTGAGGCAGACAGAGCCACATACAGACACATTGCTCAGAAGACTTTATTCCTAAATCTACAGCACAGTAAGATGACCTGCACATGTTCCCAAAGCTTGATATACCTGACACTAATATCATGGCTCATAACTGGAACAAATTGTTTAGCAGGTTTGATAATTATTTAGAGGCATTGGATATAAAAGATTAAAAGGCATCATGCTGGCACAGAGGTGTAATAACATAACATATTCAGCACACTATCTACTGCAGACACAGCCATCTACAGCAGCTGCTCCAAGGCATCTAAAAATTAATATATTTTACGTTTTTAGTCACTAACTTATTATTCTTTCCCCCGCTGGGCTGCAACTCTGTTCAGGAATTTAGGATACGGGCGCCGCCATCTTGACTCAGAAGCATCACACTTACTGAGGAGAGGAGAGTGGGATAAGGTACAGGGGGGTGGGTTATAGCTGTGCTTTGCTCAGACAGAGCAGAGCTGGGGTCAGGTAAAGGTCAGCAGTCCCAGAATGCAGAGCAGCACAGTCAGGAGGCACTTCCTGTTTGCAGGCTGCCTGATAAGATGGCGGCTTCCATAAGCTGCCATCTTGGCTGTTTAAAGGCTCATAACATGCAGTAGATGCAGGTAGGATGATTTTTAATGTGAGCAATCTGTATGTACAGGGTGTGGGAAACATATAAGATAGGGTCTTATTCAGAGTGAAGGAAGAGCTCCAAACTTTGGAGGAGCAAGGTATAATTGAAGGTGTTACTGGTCCCACCCCATGCGTCTCTCTGACTGTGGTGGTTCCAAATCCAAAAAACCCTAACAAGGTAAGACTTTGTGTTGACATGCACCTTCCAGATGTTGCCATTCAACGAGAAAGACACATCTCCCCACAATTAATGATATTATCCATCTTCTAAATGGAGCAACTGTTGGATCCTAACAAAGTTGAGATATTAGGGGTTTGTTCGGTGGCAGGAATCTTTTAGGATGCCATAAGAAATGTAATTAAACACATTCACAATGCATTTAACTACTGTACTGTGATGACATTGTAGTATTTGGCAAAATCCAAGCTGAACACAACCAAGCACTACATGATGTTTTTAAGCGTATAACATCTCATGGTCTCACCTTAAACAAAGAGAAATGTGATTTTAATAAAACTTCCTTCTGTCATGTTTTCTCTGCAGCTGGAATACAGCCTGACCCAAAAAGGGTAATGTACATGCAATAAAAATAGCCTCATTTCCTCAGCATGTTAGTGAAGCTCGTTCTTTTGTGTTACTGTGCTAAAGTCTGTAATTCAGCCAGCATCCAGGTAAAATCTTCCTTTATTAGCATAAGTTTAAAAGTCTCACCAGGAATACAGGTTATAAAGTGCTGTGCAAATATGCTACATGTTTCAGAGCTCACGGCTCCTTAGTCATGTGCTACAGTGCTAGATACATCGAAAATATTTAAACAATTAGTGCACCATTGAGAGAACTCATTAAACAAGACTGTGAATTCAAGCTATCTCAAGAATGGCAAACTGATTTTGATAAAATTAAAAATTAACTATGTTCAACAACAACAATGGTCTACTTTGATCCAACTTTCTGCACTAAGTTGATTGTAGATGCAAATCCAATGGAACTGAGAACTATCCTAGCACAATACAAAGCCAATAGCTCAGAACCACACATCATTTCTTATGCCAGTAAAAGTTTAACAAGTACAGAGAAAAGATAATCTCAGCCTGAAAAGGAGAACTTAGCAGTTGTCTGGGGATGTGAGCATTTTCATCTGTTTTTCTATGGAGCTCCTTTTACAATTGTAACTGATCACCAAGCTCTCCTTACTATCTTTGGAAACCCGAGAGCTAAGATACAAACCAGAATTGAACATTGGGGTCTTCACACCTGTGCTGTGCTATGACATATCTACAAAATGAAGCAATAAATAAATAATACCGCAAGGCACAATGATAAACTACAAAGTGCAACAAGAAAAAATTGACCTTGCACCACCCAAGGAATATCTGAAAAAATGGGAAAGGTGTGCCAAAAAGGGATGTCCTATTGACCAAAGAATTCAAGAAACCAACAATTGTGGCCTTAATAACGACAGAAAAGCAGTCCAAGTCAGCACCACCCACCCAAAGGAAAATCACAAGCCCATAATCTACATAATATTTATAAATTTATTCGTATTAAAAAATAAATCATAGCAATTTAAAAATCATCAGAAAAACATTCTTCCCGCAGGGACATCAAAGTACATAAGTGAAACATATAAAAATACCAAACACTCCAATACTGTGTAATCAATACAATTGATCCAAAGTATATGCCAAAAAGTGCTAGTGCATATCTAAAGTGCCTAAATAAGGCACTAATCCAAAAAGAGAAACAGTTTGAAGTGCACAAAAGCGAGAAAGACATGGAATAAAATGACCCTTTAGTTTTGGTCAATGATGCCCCTGCTGTACTCCTGGTATCCTTTCCCCACGTGTTCCGTGAGACTAACTCACTTTCCCAAGTGAGTACAAAAGCTCAACCTGTTAAAAGAGTCATTCTTCTCAATAAACTGTTTAAAGTAATACAAAAGACACAGAGCTCCAGGCAAAAAGTGAGAATATATTATTTTTCTCTTTTTTCTTTAAACGGTCCCAGGGTGCAGAAAAATCCTCACACTCTCCACTTTAATATCACTTTAAACAGGCACTTATGCACAATCTCCCATAGACTTCAATAGATGTTGCAATAGATGCACGTTGTTAAAGGAAAACTCCCTTGTCAGGTTTTTGGCGTTTTGCCTTATTGTTCTCTGCAGGAGCAGATACCGCCATTGCACACCCCCGAGACACTTCCAGTTAGAAACTTTTCCTTGTTGGCGCCCAGCAATTCCTGGTTCCGCCCCTAGTCCCCCCTGCGGAGACTTAAACCCACGGCCGCCATAATTAAGCAGCCGCCGGGCTGTAGCTACCTGTAGAGCTCGACGCCCTCCACTACTAAATTGTTCACTGGACAGACAAATACAGCAAGCCAGCTGACTACATTTCGAGACATCCTAAAGAGGTTAATCAAACCACAGTTTTATTAAAACTTATTAAAACCACAGTTTTAATGTTTATGTTCTAACCAATGTTTTTTTAGGCGTTTTTGTTGTTTAAAAAAAGGGGGTGATGTAACAAATACAGCAAGCAGCTCTGTCCCTTTTAGGGGAGAGGCCTTGGGACAGGGAGGGGAAATAGGAAGTTCTGTGTTGCTGCAGATATCTGGATGTAAAGATGAAAATAAAAAAATTTTCACCCTGATGGACTGTCCGTCATGAAGACATTACACGTGCTGTCAGCAAGATGTTGCCAATTATGAAGTAAACACGGAAACACACTGCTCAGTCATTGAGCAATTCCCAGGGTGCTCCAAGAGGAAGATTGCTGAGACGCCTTAGCCGTAGGGGAGAAAGTGGCAATCAAAGCGATCTCTCTAGAGAGACAATTTATGATGAAGATGATTTGCATTCAGCCTAGCACTTCCTCCAGGATGTTCCTGTCCTTAAATTCTGATCACTGAATGGAAAACTGGAGGAGTGTAAGGGTGTATATATTTAGTGGTAGCTATCTGCTGAGAAAACTGGATTAGCATACATAAATTCTGGGCAAGGAGATGGAAGAGGAAGCAACCTTCTTAAGAAAGCATCTCACTTAGTTCCCTAAAACTCAACCTCAAATATGCATGGGTGTTTCAAGATCAAAACATTGATGACCATATGCAGCTAAGGGTCAGTAAAGAACAAACACCAATACTCACCTTCTCTCCTCCCAAGCAGCTTCCACAAGGCTAAGTTCTTTAAAATATCTTGAGAAATGGGTCCAGCAAAGTGTCCACACTCATCACCTAATACACAGCTAACACAGCAGTTAGGTGGAGTCCTGTCCACCTGTTTGCTGGCAAATGGTGAACAAATGCTGGATGAAACACAATTAGTGTTGGCCAAATCCCTAGAAGTTGTGGTTTGTCACGTTTGGCTGAACAAAAGTTTGATTTTGGTACCCGAACTTGATCCAAACCTGAACCCGCATTGAAATCAATAGGGAACCAAACTTTGGGTGGGGATTTTGTATAAAGAGGCCCCTTGACAGACAGGGCTCCCCTTCATTCGCCGGGTGGAAGGTGTGGCCACCAATCAAGGGTCCCCCAGAGGCAGAAAAATTGCAGCGACAGGCAGGTGGTGGCAGCAAGTGAGGGGTGCGCTTTAAATGAGTGTGCAGCACATGGGAAGTGGCTGTATACCTGAGCCAGCAAACCAGTCATTGTTCTTTCCATACCTGCCCAGGAGACTCCCCCAAACTGAAAAGAGGAATTTATAACATTTACAAATAAAATACAACTACTATCCACACTATAAAGGGTTAAATCAAAAAATGGTGTGGGGTTCCCCTTCCCGGGGGGAGGGGGGGATTTTGGGGGGGGGGGGATTTTAAGGGTTAAAAAACCCTGGGCTTTGGTAAGGCAGGTAATGGGGCTGGGGGTTAATGACAAGTCACCCACTACCTGAAGGTGACTTTCTAGCCCCCTAAGCCTTGTATGTAAAAAAAACACACACACTCACAGACACACACAGAAAAAAAAAATCTTTTTGGGCATTTTTTTTTGGGGGGGGGTATTAAGGGTTAAAAATCAAAAGAATGCAGTGTGGTTCCCCTCTTTCCAGCATAAGCATCCCAGGGCATAGGCAGCTTTTGTGGTCCCCCACCCTGCAGGCTACAAGCCCACATAACCTCTGTGCCCCTGGGCTCTTCTGGCCCGGGCTTTGGCGAGGCAGGCAATGGGGAGGCCAAGGGTTAATGGCAAGTCAACCGCTAGCCGCAGACCCTGTCCCCTCCCCCCCGGCAATCCGATGACAGCTGCTGGGTGGTCGCTGGAATGAGGCTAGGGAGGTCGGGGATCACAACCCCCTACCCCTCCAGGACACTACTACTGATCTTTGGGCGGGTGCGGGCTGACATAATTCTCCCTGCCCACAGAAATTGGGGTTAGCGGCACACGGCAGACGCAGAGAAAAGGGCCTATCTCAGGCCCTCTCCTCACAGTAGAAGAGCCTGGAGGGGATTGGAGCAACCCCCCCCCCCCCGTAAAGGGGGGACTCGGTGTGAGGGATCATGTATGGAGGTAAGCAAAAGTCTTTTTTTTTTTTACAGTAAATGTGGTGGCTGAAGTGGGGGGGCGCTATTCCGGGCCCTCTCCTGAAGCCGGAAGAGCTCAGGGGAGGGGGATCGGAGGCCTTCCAGGTGAAGAGGAGACCCGGCCCGGTCGATTGAGGGGTCAGTAAAATTTAAGTAGCTGGCAGTTAACATTAGGAGAGGCAGCTATGTAAATTTTACACAGCTGGCGTTAGAAGGGCTAATGACTGGGGTTTTCAGCTTTCTTGCGTATTTGTGTGTTGGTCTAGGATCCCCTAGTTCTCTGCATATTAGTTTTTGGGTCCAGGGTGAATTCTGCTTGCACTTTGCTCCACCTTTAGGACCAGAGGGAATTTGCTTACACCGTGTTTATTGTGTGTACTATGATGTAGGGTAACTCAGGAGGGTGCAGCTCTTGTTACAATTGTAATATAGAAACATAGAAACATAGAAGGTTGACGGCAGAAGGAGACCATACGGTCCATCTAGTCTGCCCTTATGTGTATACTGTATGTTCTCTTTATCTTAGGATAGATGTGTGCTTATCCCAGGCATGTTTAAATTCAGTGACTGTTGATTTTTCAACTACCTCTGCTGGAAGTTTGTTCCAAGCATCTACTACTCTTTCTGTAAAATAATATTTTCTAACATTGCTCCTGATCTTCCCCCCGACTAGCTTCAGGTTGTGCCCCCTTGTTCTATCGTTAAGTTTCTTCTTAAAAACACTTCCCTCCTGAACCTTATTCAATCCTTTCACATATTTTTTTTTTTAACAATAGATCTTTATTGAAAAGAGTAAAGGCGAAAAGACAGATCACACTTATACATTTTGATTACAGCTACTGAGCATTGCAGATACAATATAACACTTGAATTCAACATTACAGCATTTGGCAACTACCCTATGTGCATGGCCTACCCGTCAACTAGAATTCAGTCAAGGATCATGTCTCAGCGCCCCGACCCTTCACTTTTTTCCAATGATACTAGTAAGGGGAAGGGAGGAAGGTGTGTGCTGATGGGGAGTAAGGGTGAGGGGGGAAGGTAGAGAAAGGGTGAGAGGGAACAAGAGAAAAATCGAGGCAGAAGGGGAAGGGGGGGTCGGGGAGCAGGCCCCAGGGTAGGGAGGGCACGGGCGGCCCCGCAACTCATAATAGCCCCATACTCCCCCCCGATCCCCCCCACGCCCCCCACCGACGAAGGGGGGATAAACCCCCCACATCCCCGCCCGCACCCCACGGGGCGCATCCTCGTCCGCGACCCCACAGGCGGCCCGGACAGGGGGGAAAGGTCGGGGGGGGCGCGGGGGACCAGGGGGAGGAGGCCCAGGCCTCCACCATCAAGCGGGGAAAGAGAGTCGCCACAGGCGTGGGGACGTAACACCCGGACCGGATCGAACACACCCGCCCAACAACGGCCCCCGAGCGACCCCCAAGCACCTCAGGTCTCGTCCCTCAGGGTCCTACCCGCCACCGACTCCATGAACAGGGACCACTGCATCCACCGACGTCAATTTTTCTCCTCAGTGCGCTGAAGGAGGGCTGTCAGGTCCTCCATTCGTCTGTTGTCTTCCACCCTCCTAATCCAAGAGCCGATGGTTGGCGGGGTAGTCGACTTCCATCTGGCGGGGATACATGCTCTGGCAGCGTTTACCAGGTGGACCGTCAAGGATTTCTTGTATTTGCTTACCGAGGCTTTGGTAGAATGCAGAAGGAGGACCTCCGGGGAGAGTTCTATCGGTTCTCCTGTTATCTTATGAATCCACTTAACGATCTCCTCCCAGAAGCCCCTTATTTTTGTGCATCCCCAGAAAATGTGCGAGAGGGAGCCCGTGTCGCTCTCACATCTCCAGCATAAGGAAGGAACCGATGGGAAGATGCGATGAAGTGTCTGTGGTGACCTATACCATCGACTCAGTTTTTTGTAGCCCGCCTCTTGATACTGGTTGCTTATTGAGGCCCGTTGTGCCAGCTCCAGCATTTTCTTCACTTGAGGTGGGGTGAATGTGACCCCGAGCTCCGTCTCCCACACAGAAATAAAATTCGGTATGTGGTTCTCACCTGGGTCCACCAGCATTTTATAGATCGTGGATAATGTACCTCTGCTAGTTTCGTTGTCGCACATAAGCGCTCGAATGGGGTCAACTCTCTGGCGAACTCCTTGGGCGGGGGCAGGCTCGCCAGGAAGTGCGATACCTGCAGTGCCCTCCAATATGACAGACGGGGGGCATCTCCCCAGCTCAGCAGTTCCTGCAGGGACTTCCAGTTGGAGCCACTAAGGAACACGAAGGCGACATCCCGACCAGGCGCCCTCCATCTCGCAAAGCCCGCATCCAGACGGTTCGGGATGAAGTCCAATGCCCCTGTGATCGGGCGAAGCGGGGAGGGCGACGGGGCTATATTATCTTTCGTCATATGTCTTGCCCACACCCGGAGGGTCGGGCCTATTGTAGGATGAGATTTGAGCGGGCCTGGTAACTCTCCCGGGGACCAAGGGAGGCCCGCCAGTGGAACCGGAGCCCATGTGTAAGGAACTTACCTGGGAGTCTGTCCCGTGGTGCCTCCGCACGCTCACTGGTGGCGCGGCCCCTCCGGCGGCCGCGCCAGGCAGCCGCCCCTCCAGCGTCGGGCGCACCGGCAGCCGACGGCCGTGCATGTGCCCGCGTGCTAGCACGTTCCCTTTATGTCCCCCGGCGGCGCTGCTCCCAGCGCATTCGCCGGGGGCAGATTTAAAAGGACCAATCCTGACCCAGGAATCCTCTGCTCTGGGAAGGTCAGGGAATGGACAGCCTGACTGGCCAGGGCGGTCCAGTCCCTGGAGTTTCTCCTATCAGGGGTGAGATCGTGTGTTGCACCAATCAGCACATTCCCCTTCCCATTGGTCAGTCACCATTTAAATATTTTCCCGCCCGAACCACCAGTGCCTGTTATAGCCATTTACTAGCTTGGGTGTGCTTCTGAATCTCGTCTTAGTGTGTTTGATCCGGCTTCGTCCTTGACTACTCCTGCTCGCTGCCTGAACCGAGCTTCTGCCTGTCTGACTTCGTTTCTGCTTAACCCCTTGGATACCGCGCTTCTGTGATCACCCGGCCTTGACCCTTGCCAGTCCCGACTACTCTTTGCCTTGCCCCTTGGTTTTGACGTTTACAGACTTTGGTGCATGAACTCCTGATTTGGGATACCCCGCAGTTCATCCGTCTTTATCGTAAGCCAGCAATCTTTGCGCCAGTAAGACCTGGGGGCAACCGAGTCTGGAGAGGCATAACCCGTGTCTCCAGCAAGCGGGGGCTTGTCTATAGGCACAAGAGGCGGTGGAGATTGGGGATTGTTGGCTCACGAGAGAAGGGTGTCCAGCGGTCCCTGACAGTATAACAGGCCAGAACTATGGACCAAATTTTGGAGCAGGTGCAGGCCTTGACTGCGGCTGTTGAGCACCTGGCTCATCGAGTGGCGGCCCAGGAGAACCGTCCAACTCCTATCAACCCAGTCCCTTTGGGGGCACCCACTCCCCGATAAGTTCACTGGGGACAGAAGCAAGTTTTCCAACTTTCGGGATGCCTGCAAACTTTATTTTCAACTCCGCCCACACTCCTCTGGCTCCCAAGAACAACGTGTGGGCCTGGTCATCTCCCTCCTGCAAGGGGACCCACAGTCCTGGGCATTCGGCCTGTCACCTCAGGACCCAGCACGGCAATCGGTCGATGTGTTTTTTTCAGCTATGGAAATTCTTTATGATGACCCAGATAGGGGTGCCACTGCTGATGCCAAACTGCGTTCCTTGCGACAGGGTCGCCGGCTGGCCGAGGAGTATTGTTCCGAATTCCGTCGGTGGGCTGTGGACTCTCGGTGGAATGACCCTGCCCTGTGTGGCCAATTCCGGTTGGGCCTATCTGACGCCATTAAGGACATTTTTGTGAATCACCCTGTACCTCAGTCTTTGGACGAAACCATGCAACTCGCTATCCGAATCGACCGGCGTTTACGGGAGAGACGCCTTGAAAGAGGGGCGCATCCCGATACCAGCTGGAAAGCTGGAGCTCCAGCCCCTTTACCAGTCGAGGAACCTATGCAGCTGGGAGCTACCAAGCTTTCTGAGGCTGAGAGGCGTCGGCGATTGACAGAAGGACTGTGTCTCTACTGTGGGGGGACCGGTCACCTGGTCAGAGTCTGCCCCAAGAAGCAGCCGGGAAACTTCAGAGCCTAGGTGGGGACGAGGGAACCCACCTAGGCTGCAAGGTATTTCCTCAGATTTATTCCCAGTTTATGGTCCCAGTCCAGATTAAAGTGGACCTTGAATTTAAAAATTTGGAGGCCCTTCTTGATTGTGGGGCTGCAGGGAATTTTCTTGACTTAGAGCTAGCTCAAAGTTTGAAGATTCTGCTCCAACCTCTGTCTAAGGTTATCCGGGTTTTAGCCATTGATGACATACCTATTGCGGGGGGCCTCATACACTTTAAGACCCCACCAGTGTTTCTTAGAGTGGGAGCAGGGCATTCTGAATGGATTTGCTTTTTTGTCTTAAAAATGCCCTTAACTCCATTAGTACTCGGGTTGCCTTGTTTACAAAAGCATAACCCTCAGATTGACTGGGCTGCGAGGCAGATTACTAAATGGGGCCCGTCATGTATCCAGTCCTGTTTGGAAGTCCCGGTGCGTGCCACACAGCTACTCCCCGATGGGGTTCCAGGCCCTTATCGTGATTTTCTCGATGTATTTTCGGAAAAAGCGGCGGATGTTCTTCCGCCTCATAGGTCCTTTGACTGCCCCATAGAACTTCTTCCGGGGACTATGCCACCCAGGGGAAAAATCTATAATTTGACCCGGGCGGAAAACAAAGCTATGAAAGATTACATAGCTGAGAATTTACAGAAGGGGTTCATCCGGGCATCCACTTCTCCGGCTGGGGCGGGTTTTTTCTTTGTTGAAAAAAAAGATGGGGGGCTCCGCCCCTGTATAGATTACCGGGGTTTGAATAAAATAACCTTTAAAAATAAATACCCCCTTCCTCTGATTGATGGGTTATTTACACAGATCATCGGGGCCCAAGTCTTTACCAAGTTGGATCTACGGGGGGCCTATAACTTGATAAGGATCCGTCAGGGTGATGAATGGAAGACCGCCTTCAACACCCAAGATGGGCATTACGAGTACCTTGTGATGCCCTTTGGTTTGTGTGTAACTTTGTAAGGACTTTGTAAACGAAATTTTTAGAGAGTATTTGGGTCGCTTTGTAGTAGTGTACCTCGATGATATTTTGATTTTTTCTTCCTCTTTAATGGAACATCGTGAACATGTTCGCCTTGTCTTACAAAAATTAAGAGAGAATTGCTTATACGCTAAACTCAAGAAATGTGTATTCGAGGTTCCTGAGGTCCCTTTTTTAGGGTATATAATTTCTAACACTGGGTTATCTATGGATCAGGCTAAGGTCAAAGCTGTACTTGAGTGGGAGCAACCTAGAGATTTAAAGGGGCTACAAAGATTCCTGGGATTCGCCAACTTTTATAGGAGATTTATTAAGAACTTCTCCACCCTAGTAGCACCTCTCACAGATCTCACCAAGAAGGGGAGCTTCCCATCACCCTGGCCGGAACGATCCTTTCAAGCCTTTAGAAAGTTAAAAGAAGTCTTTAGCTCTGCCCCAGTATTAGTTCACCCAGAATGTCAACGAGCTTTTATAGTCGAAGTTGACGCTTCCGAGCTTGGTGTTGGGGCAGTTCTCTCGCAGTACAGCGGTTCCCCGGAACGACTTCACCCTTGTGCTTTTTTCTCGAAAAAATTCAATCCCGCTGAGCGGAATTATGACATTGGGAATCGGGAGCTCTTGGCGGTTAAACTAGCCTTTCAAGAATGGAGACACTGGTTAGAAGGGGCCCAGTTCCCTGTTACGGTCTTCACGGACCATAAAAATTTAGAATATATTCAGTCTGCAAAGAGGTTAACCCCTAGGCAAGCTCGGTGGTCCCTGTTCTTTTCCCGATTTAACTTTACAATTACTTTCAAACCGGGGTCAAAGAACGTAAAAGCTGATGCCTTGTCTCGAAGCTTTTCCACGACTAACTTACCTGAGGGGAAGAATTTGCCCATACTGCCACAACACATGGTGGTAGCTGTGATTCAGCCGAACCTCTCTGACCTGAATCAGTTTCAGCCTGAATCTCCGCCTGGTAAACCGGCTCATGTCCAGTTTGTACCTGCGTCACATCGTTCGGCCATCCTACAGCAATTTCATGCCTCTAAAACTGTAGGCCATCCTGGAGTTAAGAAAACCATTTCCATGTTGTCACGTCATGTTTGGTGGCCCTCTATTAAAAAAGATGCTCAGGATTATGTTCGAGCCTGTAAGATTTGTGCCCGGAGTAAAACCCCTAGACATTCTCCTGAAGGTTCACTGTTGCCCTTATCCATTCCTTCCCGACCATGGACACACCTTGCCATGGATTTCATCACCGATCTTCCATCATCGCAGGGGTTTACCGTCATCTGGGTGGTGGTAGATCGGTTCAGTAAGATGGCACACTTTATCCCGTTAAAAAAGTTACCAACCGCTCAAGACCTTGCACAACATTTTTTAACACATATATTCAGACTCCATGGAATCCCGGAGGATGTGGTCTCTGACAGGGGGGTACAGTTTGTCTCTCAGTTTTGGAGGGCATTTTGTGCCAGGTTGGGGTTCTCTGTCTCTCTGTCCTCTGCATTTCATCCCCAATCAAATGGACAGACAGAGAGAACCAACCAATCACTGGAGCAGTACCTTCGATGTTTTGTTTCCGATGTCCAGACAGATTGGTTACTGTACCTTCCGTTCGCAGAGTTTGCTCTAAATAATGCCACCCATACTTCCACAGGGGTTTCCCCGTTTCGCTGTGTCTTCAGTAGGGACCTCAAGTTTTCTGCTTTGTCCGAAGAACCCTCTAGTGTGCCCTCGCTTGAGGAATGGTTGTCCCAATGGCCGGACTTATGGGCAAAGATCCAGCAAAACTTGACCAGGGCTGTCGGCCAGCAGAAAACTTTTGCCGATCACGGTCGGTCTAGTGACCCTGATTATGAGGTGGGGGAGTTAGTTCGGCTTTCCACCAAAAATTTGGCATTACGTCAACCCTCTGCCAAGCTAGGTCCAAGGTTTATTGGCCCTTTTCCTATACTACGGAAGATTAATCGAGTTACTTATCGCCTTGATCTCCCTCCCTCCATGAAAATTTGCAATTCATTTCATGTTTCCCTTTTAAAATCTGCCAAGGGAATTGAGCCAGATACTTCCCCTGCTGCCATCCTGGTAGACGGGCAGCAAGAATTCGAGGTAGCCCGGATATTGGACTCACGTTTCTTCCGAAACTCTCTCCAGTACCTAGTAGATTGGAAGGGATACGGTCCAGAAGAGAGGTCTTGGGTCCCGGCCAGAGATGTCCACGCGGGGAGGTTGGTTAGGAAGTTTCACAGAGAGAACCCTCAGAAACCCAGCTTGGAGGGTCCAGAGGCCCCTCCTCAAGGGGGGGGGTAATGTAAGGAACTTACCTGGGAGTCTGTCCCGTGGTGCCTCCGCACGCTCACTGGTGGCGCGGCCCCTCCGGCGGCCGCGCCAGGCAGCCGCCCCTCCAGCGTCGGGCGCACCGGCAGCCGACGGCCGTGCATGTGCCCACGTGCTAGCACGTTCCCTTTATGTCCCCCGGCGCTGCTCCCAGCGCATTCGCCGGGGGCAGATTTAAAAGGACCAATCCTGACCCAGGAATCCTCTGCTCTGGGAAGGTCAGGGAATGGACAGCCTGACTGGCCAGGGCGGTCCAGTCCCTGGAGTTTCTCCTATCAGGGGTGAGATCGTGTGTTGCACCAATCAGCACATTCCCCTTCCCATTGGTCAGTCACCATTTAAATATTTTCCCGCCCGAACCACCAGTGCCTGTTATAGCCATTTACTAGCTTGGGTGTGCTTCTGAATCTCGTCTTAGTGTGTTTGATCCGGCTTCGTCCTTGACTACTCCTGCTCGCTGCCTGAACTGACCTTCTGCCTGTCTGACTTCGTTTCTGCTTAACCCCTTGGATACCGCGCTTCTGTGATCACCCGGCCTTGACCCTTGCCAGTCCCGACTACTCTTTGCCTTGCCCCTTGGTTTTGACGTTTACAGACTTTGGTGCATGAACTCCTGATTTGGGATACCCCGCAGTTCATCCGTCTTTATCGTAAGCCAGCAATCTTTGCGCCAGTAAGACCTGGGGGCAACCGAGTCTGGAGAGGCATAACCCATGTCTCCAGCAAGCGGGGGCTTGTCTATAGGCACAAGAGGCGGTGGAGATTGGGGATTGTTGGCTCACGAGAGAAGGGTGTCCAGCGGTCCCTGACACCATGATTGCTCCAGTTGAACCCATCGTTTGCTATTTTTATGACGATTCCAGTCCACGATCCTGTTTAGATGCGCTGCTACATAATACATTCTGATATCCGGGAGTCCCACCCCTCCCCTCACCTTCGGCAGCGTCAGTGTCTGTTGGGCAATTCTCTGGTTCCTGCCTCCCCATATGAACCGTATAAATTCCGATCGGATATCCCTCAGGAAGGCAGATGGTATGTGGATGGGCAGCACCTGAAGAGGGTAGAGCAGGCGCGGCAAGACGTTCATCTTCAGTACGTTACACCTACCAAACCAGGACAGTGTCCTGTCCTTCCATGTTTGGAGGTCTCTTTTAATGGGAGAGGTGGAAAGTTTTGGGCGAACAAGTCTTTGAGCTGAGGTGTTATCTGGACTCCCAAGTATTTGATCGCTCCAGATGCCCATCGGAAGGGGAAGTTGGCTTGTGTGTTATCCAAGTGTCCCTGTGAGAGAGAGACATTGAGTGCCTCGGATTTCTAAAGTTTATTTTAAAATTCGACAGCTCCGCGTACTCTCTCATTTCTCTCAGAAGATTGGGGATGGTCGTCTCTGGCTGCGAGATGCAAAAGAGCAAGTCGTCAGCGAAGGCCGCAACTTTATGTTCCGTGCCACCTCCCAACAGCCCCTTAATGTCTGGGTTCGCCCTAACCTTCCTGAGGAAGGGTTCTAACGTCAAAATGAAAATAATCGGGGACAGGGGACACCCCTGTCTGGTACCATTGGTTATTGGGAATGAGTCGGACAGGACACCATTGGCTTTGATGCATACCGAGGGAGAGGAATACAGGGACAGCATCCAGGATCTCATGTTTTCCTGCAGGCCTATTTGCTCAAGGGTGGTGCGAATAAGGTCCCAATGGACCCTATCGAACGCTTTCTCAGTGTCTGTAGAAAGCACCATAGCAGGAATCCCTTGCTCATGTGCCAGGTGAATCAAGTTGAGAATTCTGGTCACATTGTCTTTCGCCTCTCTACCCGGAGTGAACCCCACTTGGTCCAGGCCTATTAGGTTGCCCAGGTATGGCAGGAGTCTGGTCGCCAGGACTTTCGCGAATATCTTGAGGTCCACATTAAGCAGCGATATCGGCCTGTAGTTGGAGCAGAGCAGTGGGTCCCTTCCCTGTTTAGGTATCACCACTATCTGTGCCCTCAACATATCCGCAGGTAAAGCTTGCTCTGGGGATATGGAGTTAAAGGCCGCCACTGCTCTTGGGGTCAGGATGTCCTCCATCCATTTGTAATAGGACAATGTAAATCCATCTGGTCCTGGAGACTTTCCCGTTTGGGACGATTTTATTGCCAGCGATCACTCCTGTGCCGTTATGGGTTCCTCCATGGCCTCCACCACCTCTCGGCTCAGTGTGGGCAAGCCTGACGCCGTGACATACCCTCGGGCCTCCTGTAGCCCATTTGCCCGGCGCCCCTCCGCCAAGTTGTAAAGCTTGGAGTAAAAGTCTCTAAAGACCCCAGCAATGTCTGCCGGTTTGGCGAGCAAACGCCCTCCACTCCCCATTATCTGAGGTATGAAGTTGCTGGCTCTCTGCTCTCTGAGTGCCCTAGCTAACATACGACTACATTTGTTCCCATATTCATAAAAGGAGCGTCTGGCCTTAACCAGCGAAACCTTCGCTTTGGTTAGCAAGAGGTCTCTTAGTTTTTCACGTGTCGCTGCCAGCTCCTGTCTGGTCTCCTCAGCTCCCCGTTTTTTGTGCTCCGAGTCTAAATGAGCAATTTTCTGTATTAAGTCTGCCGTCGTTTTCTCCCGCTCCCTCTTCTTTCTGGAGGCTATTTTTATGATGATACCTCTGATGTAGCATTTGTGTGCTGCCCATAAGTTTAGGGGAGACGTCTCCGGGTTGGCGTTGATTGTAAAGTATGACTGTAGCTCCTTCCTAATCTCCTCTTTTAGGCTCTGGTCCTGAAGTAGCGACTCGTTGAGCACCCAGGTACTCGGCCTGGACAACCGCTCGGGGAGTTTCACGGACAGTGAAATCAGGGCATGATCTGAGATTAGGATAGGGTCAATCTCCGCTTTTTGGACAATCTCCAGGTATCTGTGTTCCAAGAAGAGGTAATCTATCCTCGAGTAGGAGTCGTGAGGTGCCGAGTAAAATGTGTAATCTCGACCTCGAGGGTTTTGTAAACGCCACGGGTCTATGAGTTGGGAGAGTCGTAGGGAACTTTTTAGTTTCTTAAGAGCCGAGAACGATAGATGGGAAGCCTTTCTGGAGGCATCCAGCAGTGGGTCCAGGGCCACGTTGAAATCGCCACCAAAAATCAGGACGCCCTCCGAGAACGTCTGAAGAGCATCCAGGGTGCGCTCAATAAAGCGAATCTGATCCGAGTTGGGGGCGTAGATATTAGCGAACGTGAATACTTGGGTACCTATTTTCCCTTTAACGAAAATGAAGCGGCCCTCCTCGTCAAGTATGTTGTCTATCAAGGTCCATGGAGTGTTGGCCGCGATCAAAATGCTCACTCCCCTGGATTTTGAATCAGGCGAGTGGGAGTGCCATCCAATCGGGAAGCGCCTGTCCGAAAATCTTGGAGCTCTCCCCTTCCGGAAGTGTGTTTCCTGTACAAATACTATTTGCGCCCTTTTTTTCCAGAATAGGTTCAGGCATACTCTCCTCTTCTCTGGGACATTGAGACCTTTAGCGTTTAGGGAGACGATCCTGAGATCCATCGCGTCACCTGCGCCCGATCCGGACCACCCGCGCCGGCCCCGCAGGGAAGAGCCCAAAACCAGGGCAACTGTATGCAGGGGATCAATGCGCCCTCAAGAGCAGTAGGAGCACGGCCGCCCGGCCCAAAGGAAGGGAAATGGGAAAGGGATGGTCTGTCAAGACCCGAAAGAAGGTGGGTTACGGCGGGGGGGGGGGGGGAGGGGAGGACAGATCGGGGAGGGATTATGAGAGGGGGATGGATGAAGGGAGGGAGGAAATTTAATGGAAAGGGAAAAAGGAGAGCAAAAAAAAAAGAAGGAAAGAGAAAACGCCCACCTTAGGCCGAACTAGCCTAGGCGCGCAGGCCTATGTGGGGTAGAAAAACTGTGGCGCTGCAAGGCTACGGAGGCTCCCGCCTCCCCAGCCCAACTCAGCCCCTCAAACGAGGGACGGTACAAGATAACACGCCAGGGCCTTCTTCGACTCCATAGTAACACTCTATGACAGTTTAATTAACCTGTTTAACTCTATGGCAGCCTGATTAACCTGATCAACCCTTGCCGAAAACACTTATGCAGTAGCCCTCCCTGCCCCCGGTAATCATCCCCCAGCCAGCCGGACCACCCCCCCGCCCATAACCCGCGCAATGAGCGCCAGGCAACCCCCCCTCAGGACAGCCATCAATCTCAGTGCCACCGGGGTGACCAGAGAGCCGAGCGCGGCTCATTGTCCCCAACGGTGGGGGGGGGGGGGGGCGGGATCAGCTAGGAAGACCAGGGTAACCTTTCCGCGGTCAGTCCTGCGCACCCGACCGAAGAACCACCCGCCGCTCCCCGGACACACCGGCGGCCCGCCCCCCACCCATCAAGACCTCCCCCAGAGTGGCCGATCAGTCTATTTAGTGGAGCATGGGACCGGCGGGGCGCCCCCCCCCCCCAACCACCCACGGACGAGGAAACTCCAAGGCATTTTATCCGAGTCCCACGCCTCCCCAAGACAGCCGGGTATAATGGTGATTGAGGAGACAACAGGCCGCCCTGACGACCGGGTATAATGGTGACCGAGGAGACGGCAGGCTGCCACGACAGCCGGGTATAATGGTGACTGAGGAGGCAGCAGGCCGCCACGACAGCTGGGCACAAAGGCGACTGAGGTGACAGCAGGCCGCCCCGACAGCAGGGTATAATGGTGATTGAGGAGACGGCAGGCCACCACGACAGCCGGGTATAATGGTGACTGAGAAGATAGCAGGCCGCCACGACAACCGGGCACAATGGCGACTGAGGTGACAGCAGGCCGCCACGACAGCAGGGTATAATGGTGACTGAGGAGACAGCAGGCCGCCACGCCAGCCAGGCTTAATGGTGACCGAGGGGGCAGCAGGCCGCCACGACAGCCAGGTATAGTGGTGACTGAGACAGCAAGCCGCCACGACAGCCATGTATAATGGTGACTTAGGGCACAACAGGCCGCCATGGCAGCCGGGTACAACGGCGGCCAAGGACACAGCAGGCCGCCATGACAGCCGGGTGCAACGACGACTGAGGACACAACAGGCCGCCATGACAGCCGGGTATGATGGTGACTGAGGAGACAGCAGGCCGCCATGACAGCCGGGTACAAAAGTGACCGAGGCGACAGCAGGTCGCCACGACAGCCGGGCACAACGGTGGCCGAAGACACAGCAGGCCACCATGACGGCCGGGTATAATGGTGGTTGAGGAGCCAGCAGGCTGCCATGACAGCCGGGCACAATGGTGACTGAGGAGACAGCAGGCCGCCACGACAGCCAGGTATAATGGTGACTGAGATGACAGCCGGCCGCCACGACAGCCCGACACACCGGTGACTGAGGAGACAGCAGGCCGCCACGACAGCCGGGTATAATGGTGACTGAGGACACTGCGGGCCGCCATGACAGCCGGGTATAATGGTGACTGAGAACACAGCAGCCCGTCAGGACAGCCGGGTGCACACGGCAAGGCAGGGGGGGGAGGCGTGGGACAGGAGCTCGGGAGACCCGCCACCCGCGGTCCCCGACAGTCCCCCAGTCAGACCCGGACAGGCCCGGCACCAGCCAGCACCCACCGCCCCCTCACGGGCCGCCGCCCGAGTGCCCAGGCGCGACAGCCAGGGGCAACGGGCAGTCAAAGCACGGAGGAACCACGGAGCCGCCCGACCAGGGGAGAGGCCAGGATCCGCCCCCCCCGGAGAGCAGGAGAACACTCAATTATGGCCCCCCCCCGACACCTCCGCCACCGCCCCAAAATAGCGGGCGATAGCCGAGGCAGTCAGTGGAGACCCGTCCCCCACGAGTGACCACAACCCATCACCGGATGCAGCTGAGCCACATCCCCCTGGCGGGGTGCAGTATCAGCAGCTCGTCTTGGTCCACCCACGCAGGGGCGGATTCACATTCAGCTCGCCCCCCGCCCCCCCGGGCGAGCAACGGCCCAGCCAACGCCACGGGCGTCCAGGTGAGCACGACGAGGCGCCACAGGAACGGAAGGGGGGGGCACGAGCAGGGGGGACCCCAGGGCACAGAAACCACGGCCATCAACGCACCCAAGG
This sequence comes from Gastrophryne carolinensis, assembly GCA_027917425.1. Taxonomy (NCBI): domain Eukaryota; kingdom Metazoa; phylum Chordata; class Amphibia; order Anura; family Microhylidae; genus Gastrophryne; species Gastrophryne carolinensis. The sequence goes on along the minus strand of CM051234.1, from coordinate 615,352,239 downwards.
TGTCCTAATCAAACCCCATAGCCGGTGGGAAGAGGGCCGCCCCGCCAACCCGAAAGTCCGCCAGGCCTGGCACAGGGTAGGAGAAAACACTTTCACGGGGGGGGGGGGAGAAGTCCAGGCGAGGGGATCAGGTCCACTGCATTGTGTTAAAGTAGTCCCGAAAGCTACTCGGCCGCGGGGGGGGGATTGTCTCCCCGTCGACGTCCGCGGCCGATCGGGGCCCTCCGGCGTCGAATCCTCTGCGGCAGGGGCTGGAACGTAGGGAAGTCCAACCAATTCGGGACCTCCAGAGGGGCGGTGTCAAGAAACACAAAAAGGTTGTCCAGGTCTCCGGGGGCCCGGAGCGTAAAAGAACCTCCGTTTTTTCTGACAACGAGATGAAAAGGGTAGCCCCATCTGTACACTGCACCGCTATCTTTTATCTTCTGAAGAAGTGGCTTCAGTTGTCTTCTCATCCAGAGTGTGGAGCGGGCTAGGTCCGGCAGGATGGTTATGTGTGCGGAGTCGCGAACAATCTGTCTCGCCTCCCATGCTTTTTTTAGGATTTCTTCTTTAACCTTGTAATGGTGTACTCTGCATAGGACATCCCGAGGGCCATCTGGGATGCCCGGTGGGCGGCCCGCCACCCTGTGTATTCTGTCCATCTTTATGGCGGTGTCCGGCGGGTTCCCCAGAAGCTCATTAAAGACCGAGGTAGCGATAGATTCTAAGTCCATGAACTGAGGTGTCTCGGGGATCCCCCGGAGGCGAAGGTTGTTTCGCCTGTTCCTGTTCTCCAGGTCATCATAGTGTAGCTTTAGGTTGGAGATCTGGGCTGCCTGCGCATCGCTCGCCTCCTCCAAGCAGGAAAGACGTTCCGCTGTCGAGGTTCTTGCATTCTCTAGAGCTGAAACCCGATCCTCCACCGCCGCCACGTTGTGTTGGACAGCTTCCAGGTCCCTCCGGAAGGCCTTTTCTATTCTGGAGATCATGGTTTCCATGTCCCCTTTGGTGGGGATTGGCTCTAGGTCTGCCTTAGTGGGAAGGGAGAGGAGGACCGAGCGCCGGTCGAGGTCCAGGTTCCGCTGGGGATCATGTATCACTGCTTGGTATAATATCTCTTCGTTTTGCGGACCCAAAGGGTTAAATCTGGGCTCAGTGTTGTCTAGTGAGTTGGACAAACTGCATGGGGACTGGGGGCTGTCACTCCTCGAAACCCAGGATCCAGAGTCCCATCCTCCCCCTCCGAGACGGGGTGGTGTTGGATGTAGGCATGGCCCCTCTATGGGTGATTTCCGCTGGGCCCCAGCGACTGGAGAAAGCAGACCTCTTATCCTCCCATCATAGCTTGTGGCTGGGGCGAACTGCTCTGTCGAGGGCCACGGGCTCGGGATGCCCCCCCGGTCCGACCGCGCGCCCCATTTCTCTAGCTCCCGGTCTCCAGGGGGCACCCCCGAGATCCCCTCCCGCTCTGCGTGGTCTGGCAAGGGGAAGCGGCGGTGCAGGTGAGTCCCGCATGTATAGGCCTCCTGGCCTTTAACCGGCAGCTTGGAGTTTGCCCGGCTGTTGCTGTGTGCCTGGTTCTGCAGCTCAGGTTGCCAGGCAGCTGGTCCCGACCGCGGGCAGGGAGGCAGCTCGACCTCCACCTCCTCCATGCATATTGGGTCCCCTGTGCTGTGGGGCGAAGCTGACCCAGCAGTCCCTGGACTAGGGGGGTGTGGGCCTGTCCCCCTCTGATTCCCCCAACTGCGCTGTGGGCTCTCTGACCCCGCTGCTGTGAGGGTCACCCGCATACCCGAGGGGGAGCCCCCGCCCGCCTCCCGCTGTACCTCGCTGGGATGCAGCTCCTCTGCTGCTCGCGTCTCCCAGTCCCCGCACTCTGACATCCGTGCGGCCGCCATCTTGCTGCTGCAAGCGGCGAGCTCTTCATCTCCGCTCCCCGCCCGCTCGAGAGAGGAGGGCTGCTGTCGGCTCTCTTGAAGATGACGCAAGGGGGTAGCGGTTCCCCCCTCCTCACACCGCCGGTCACCCACAGCTCCCGGCACCGCCGTCTCTCCCGCCGCTCGCCTCGGTCCCTGAGCACGGTCGGCTCTGGCGCCATCTTAGGTGGGTTCCTGCTCCCGTCCTCCGGCTTCAAAAACCGGGTGATCGCCTGTCCTCCGCCGGCTCTGGAGCTCTGTCGCTGGCCTCCCCGTTTTCCCATCTTCCTGGGGGATTTGATAGGGGTTGAAACCCCCAAAAAGCTCTTAATAGGCTGGGTTTTGCAGGAGCCTCCTGAACTAGCGTGTTCACGCTGCCATGCCGCGGCCACGCCCCTCCTTTCACATATTTAAAGGTCTCAATCATGTCCCCCCTCTCCCTTCTTTCCTCCAGACTGTACAAATTAAGTTCTTTAAGTCTCTCCTGATAAGTTTTAAGTTTAAGTCCTTCCACCATTTTCGTTGCCCTCCTTTGGACACGTTCTATTTGAATAATGTCTTTTTGCAGGTGAGGTCTCCAGAACTGCACACAGTATTCTAGCTGTGGCCTCACCAGGGCTCTATACAGCGGCATCACAACCTCCCTCTTCCTACTGGTGATGCCTCGAGCTATGCAGCCGAGCATCCTGCTTGCTTTTCCCACTGCCTGGCTACACTGTCCACTCATCTTGCAGCTATCAGTAATCAGTACCCCTAAATCTCTCTCCTCCGAGGTCCTGGCTAACACAGTGCTGCCCATACGGTACTCAGAGCAGGGATTCCTTCTACCCAAGTGCATGATTTTACATTTAGAGACATTAAACTCTAGTTTCCACAGTTTTGACCATCTATCCAGTAAAGCTAAATCATTTTCCATGTTGCAGACACCTCCAGGAATATCCACCCTATTACTAACCTTTGTATCATCAGCAAACAGACAAACTTTTCCTACCAAGCCTTCTCCTATGCCACTTACAAATATATTAAAAAGAATGGGGCCCAGGACAGAGCCTTGCGGCACACCACTTGTAACTCGCCTTTGTTCAGATTGCACGCCATTTACAACAACGCTCTGATACCGATCCCTCAGCCAACTGGAAATCCACTGAACTATCCAGGGATTGAGTCCTACCTTCAATAACTTATCTATGAGTTCCTTATGTGGTACAGTGTCAAAGGCTTTGCTAAAATCCAGATAGGCGATCCACAGCACCACCTTCATCTAACACTTTAGTGACATTGTCAAAGAAATCAATAAGATTGGTCTGACATGATCTGCCCTCAGTAAAGCCGTGCTGTTTTGGGTCCAATAGGTCATTAATTTTTAGATGGGAAATTATCTGTTTTTTTAAGAGTGTTTCCATTAATTTGACCACTATAGATGTTAAACTAACTGGACTGTAATTACTGGCTTCTTCTCTACTCCCCTTTTTATGGATTGGTACGACATTGGCCATTCTCCAATCATCTGGAACCTCACCAGTTGAAAGGGAATGGTTAAGTAAATCAGTTAGAGGGGCTGCAATCACAAACCTAAGTTCCCTTAGAACTCTGGGGTGGATTTCATCTGGACCCATTGCCTTACTTACCTTTAGATGTGCCAGCTCGGTAATATCAGCTGCATGTCTGTCTGGCACAATAAATGGACCACACCGGGCCCTACTGCCGCTGAGCTACTCCCCCCCCCCTCCACAGTCTGTTGTATCAGTAATTACAATCTTCTCATTTTTGGGAAACCCTGCTATGGAGCCCTGTATGCCCCCGGAGCTGTCTAGGCAATTAGGTGGCCTGGCTGCAGAAGCAGTTGTGTTCATACAGTGAACTCCTCCCTGGCTTTCCAGTATGTGTCTGTGTGTGTTGCAAGGAAGCCCCCCCCCCGTACTTTAATAAATCCCCCCTATTTCTTACTGAACCCAGCAAGTAAATGCTCCTCTTTTCCTGGAGAGAAATTCAAACAATCATTCTTCAGGATGTCATGAGGATCCAGGAAAAGCTGAACTGGGAATATTTAACGCATGTTGAGGCTGAATACGTTGCTTGTTCGGTTCTTGCTAGTACAGCAAATGTGGAGTGTGCCTTTTGTATAGCAGGCAATCAATCTGCTATAAAACCAATTACAGTAGGTGTACAATACACTGTTTATTGTCTAAGAACAATCCCAATACAAGAAATACTTCACTTGCATTACAAATAGAACACAACTGAAGAGCGTATATCTCCTATTAAAGTGTATTTAAAATAAAAAAAAGACTTTATATCTTCTATAACCACCAAGGCTTATATATGTGTATATAAATATATATATATATATATATATATATATATATATATATATATATATACCGTATTATTGGCCACATAAGACGCACCTGCCCATAAGATGCACCCAGGAATTTCAGGAGGAAAATTAATCCCCCACCCAATAACCCCATTACAGACAGTGTGCAGAATCCCCCCCCCCCCCCCCAATCCCCCAATCACCCTATTACAGACCCCACATTACAGGCAGTGAGCAGCATCCCACATTACAGGCATTAGGGTCGATTCAAAGAAACATGTAACAGCTTTGATTTTGGTGCCGATCATCCTATTTTTCCCGAACGCTCGTGCGTTCGTATGAACTTGCGAGTGATTCTATAAGCAAATACGTTTCTATCCTAAAATGTACGTCCGTTCGTATGGCAGTTCGGGAATCAGACCTATGTCAGTTTCCATCCTGAATTTTCCGTTTCATTTCTCAGGTTGCAACATTGGTTTTGCCCTTTTTCCTTTTTTGTCTGGACGTAAATCCTTCTGATCTTGTGGCTGCGCACTACAAACTTACCTCATTAAAGTGCATTCTAAATATTTGGTCTTTTATTTTTCTTTATTTCATTCATTTTGTAGTAACCAACCATTAATGAATGCATTTGCATAAGTAAATCTTACTTTGTTTAATTTTTAGTTAACTTGCATTTTTTACTTGTGGATTTAATTTTAATATTTTGGCTTCAAATGGTACAACTTAAAATTTTGGGTGTTGTTACCCACACCCTCTACATACAGATTTGCTCTCAAAAATTAAAAAACACCCAGCAACTTCAGCATGTTATGAGCCTAGAAACAGCCAAGATGGCGGGTCAGGTATTCTCGGGCAGCCTGCAAACAGAAAGGGCCTTGTGACTGTGTTGCTCTGCATTCTTTGATTTCTGACCTTTCCGTGTCCCCAGCTCTGCTGTGTCTGTGCAAAATACAGCAGTAACCCACATCCTGCACTTTATCCCGCTCTCCTCTCCTCAGTAAGTGTGATGCATCTGACCAAAGATGTGCTTAAATAATTAAACAAAGCAAAGGTAAACAACTACACCAATAAATGCAATCTAAAAATATTATTCTAGTACATCAATTTAAAAATAAATAACAAAGGACATAAGTTTCTTTAATTAACGCAAATATATTGCAAAATAAAGGTTTACATGCAAAGGACTAATTAAGGTCCACATTAAAATGCTTTTATAAGGCATACATGAATCAGGTATGCATTGCCATACAATTTATGGCCTCGGCCATGCTGATACATGCAGTTCATTGGAGCTCAAGACGCGCAGACTCCTCCACATAGCCAAAAAACCTGTTCAAGAACAGCAATCCGACTGCTAAAAGGTGTCGGCAGTGGCTTTCTTTTAAAACGTATTTAGAGGTTTGAAAACTGTTCTCTGAATCACACCTAAACACATCCGATTATCCTAAGTTTTACATTTTGATCCTAAGTTTTAGGATTTGATCCTAAGTTTTACGTTTTGATCCTAAAATTTAGGAACGAACTTCCGATGATCGTAAGAGCATATACGCATTCGTACGTAGGCTCGTGCGAGTCGGAAATGGCCAAAAAAAACTGGAAAAAATAACTAACACCCACCCAAACTTACAATTCTCGATCCGAAATCAATTAACTTTTGCTCTTTGAATCGAGGGGATTGTGTGTGGTATCCCACATACAGGCAGTGTGTGTGACAACCCAAATACAGGCAGTGTGTGTAGCATCAACAAATGCAAAACCCAGGATTTCGACTGTCCCAGGCTTTGTTCTATGCCCCAGGGGCATCCTGATTTGGGATGCCCCGCTGTGTGAAAGCCCACTAAGACTCACCAGTTCCAGGTCTAAGAGTGCATGCGCAGGCTCTTGCTTAAGCCGTTTGCAATGCCCATGTTTCCTGATGCAGAAAATCAGAGCTGTTTGCCGAATGACATAGGCACCGCAACCAGCTCTGATCGGACAAGAGCCAGTGCATGCGCCGTTGGACCGGAAAAAGTTCAGCTTCTACAGATGAACTTGGGGGTTCCACACAAGGGGGGGCTGGGTTTTTTCTGCTTTAAAGCAATCCCACACACTGTGGGAAATCTTTTGTTTTACCCACTGCTATGTTGCTCATATATTGGGGGGCATTCCAGTTGGCTATTAAACCATAGCATGTACAAATATGCGGCTGGGAAACTAGAATGGTGAGCCTCCCATTGGCCGCTCCCCTTGGCTTCGTGGCTTTATTCACACCAGACATTTGGATACGCCTGGTGCACATTTGCACTGCGACTTTAGAGATGCCACTTTACAGAGAAAATCGCTATACAGAGATACGTTTGTACTTTGACATGAAAGTCTATTTCTGTTAATCCATCAAAAAAAATACACTATGATTTTGCGATGGAAAATTTTATGACAATAAAACATGAAAACTTCCATCGGGGGAGGACAGCCATTAGATTAGGAACTGCAGTAGTCTCCACTGTTGCCTGAGAACAATGATTATCCCTTAGATGATATTATCTCAGAGCTCTACGCCTCTTACTGAGGCTTATTAGTGTTCCAGCGCTACTTAAAATGTATCATTATTACTTTAATACAGAATCTGTTTGTATCCAGCTGGGCACAAATTGTATTCTTCTTGGTGTTCTTAAATCTTGGTGATTTACTTTGGAAAATTCCGGTTTAATAATAAGGGAGAAGCTCTGTTCTGCAATCCTTTCAGTGTATATATAAAGTGGTAGTGCCAGGGGAAAAAAGGCTTACAATATAATTTATCTATTAGGGTAATTAAGTGGGTGTGGTCACTTGCTGTCTGAGCCAAACTATACAACTGCTCTGTAACTACCTGAGGCTTATGAAGCCTGGAGCTTTTCTGGCAGAGCCTTCCCAGGCAGGATGGATGATTCTGGGGGGGAAAGACAGGTACCCCTGGAGTTATGTCAAACCACCGGATCCCGGGACTGTTTCTACCAGCGGCACTATTTTCACCACAGTGCCCCAGCCTGGTGAGAATTTATTGGCTTTTCAATAGCTTGTTTGCAATAATCTTATTGCTGTAGCTAAGGAAAGAGGAGAAGCTTTGCAATCTAAAGTTGGCCTTGAAGAAGATGCACACGGATGTCAACAGGGTGAAAGGGTCGGATTGCCAAGTCGGAAGTTGGCAGATTTGGAAGCACAGATGGAGGAATAGGAAAGGTTGATTAAGTCAATAAAACAGTGAAGCTATTCACAAGGAATACAACAATGAGCAGTGCTTTAGAGCCATGCAGTGCTCAGGTCAGGCCATGAAGGAGGAGGCTAACCACGTGGTGGAGTCCCCAATGGAGGACTTACCGGCTACATGTTCACCCCAGGCCGTGGCAGAGACAGGAACCCTGAAACCGGTGCATCTGTGTCTGGAGCAGTTCACCAGATGTGCGCAGCATTGTTGTGCATGTGTAGAAGACCTGCTAGAGTGCAACCACCATCAGGTATGTGAGGAACTGATGCTAGCTCAGTATGATGCTTGTCACCAATCGGCACTTACCTGGGCCCCGGTCCAGCGTTGTCGGCGGCCGGCCGGCCCCAGCAGCTCCGGCCCGGCGGCCGCGCCGTGCGGCGTCTGCTCAGGCGGCGCCGAGCACGGCCTCTCTCCCTCCTCGCGCGCGCGTCATCAGTTCTGTTTTCCCTCCGGCGGCGCTGTGCTCAGCGCGCCCGCCGGAGGCTGTAGATTAGCCAGGGGGCACTGGCACGCCCCCTGGTTCGGATTAAAGGGCCTATGAGCCCTCCTTGTTTGGGCCAATGAGCCCAAGAGAGAGGTTCTGGGCTACACGCCCTTTTTAGGTTCTGGCCCAATGTGTGTTTAGATTCCAGTTGCACCAATCATACACTCACCTCCCATCATGTCTGTCCCTATATAAGGTTCACTCAGTCAGTTGCTCAGCGCCTGTGATAGTGCCTTGTACCCTGTTAGCAGCTTGTCTCTAGTGTTTATTCTGAACTCCCGTTGCCGACCACCGCCTGTCTTGACTATCCTCGATCCGTGTTCCTGTTGCCGACCTTCGCCTGTGTTTGACCATCCCCGATCTGATCTCCTGTTGCCGACCTCTGCTTGATCCTCGACCACGTCTTGTCCAATCCTTTGTACCGCTGCCATTTCTGAACTTCCGTTGCTTACTCTAAGCCTGTTTGGACTTCCGTTATACGCTCAGCGATTGGGCTTCTCAGCACCACTTCCAGCCACGGGTTCTCCAGGCCTCTGAACAGTAAGACTCCAATCTTTGAGCCATTGAAGTCCTGGGGGCAACCGATCCCGGGCAGGCGTGCTCTGCGTCCCGGCAAGCGGGGGCTCCTATAGGTGAAGCTGGCTGCGGAGATTGGGGGTTGAGGTCTTACCGAGAGGGCTGGAGTTATCTAAGTGGATTGCTGCAGTACCCAGAGCGTGACAATGCTTACTTAACCAGCCATCCTGCGGAGGGCGCTGATAGCTCTGTGTCAGCTGGTAGTGGGGATTATGGTGCTCCTTGCCCTGCAAAGGATAAGGGGGCTCCAGCCTCAACTAGTGTCCTGCCACCTATCCTGGGTCTGGGGTGTGCTGAACTTGAAGTGCACCGGACCATGGGTGTTTTACCCACAGGATTGGGTCTGGCTGGAAAGGCTTCAAATGTTCCTGCATCCTTTGGTGTGTCGGCTGTCCGCCTTCCCCTTCTGTCTCCTTCTAATCTTCCTCCTGTGTCTACTATGTCTTCTGCCGCCCTGCCCCCTGTGTCTGCTCCGAATCTGCCCCCTATCACCACTGCTGCTAGCTTGCACTCTGTCACTGCTGCTGTTGCTAGCCTGTCCTCTGTGACTGATGATAGCCAAAATCCTGTGTCTGATGCCAACCTGTGTCTAGTGCCTGTCAGCCTCCTGTGCCTGCTCCTGGATTGTCCCCTTTTCCTGTTGCTAGTCTGCATCCGGTGACTCCTTCTGGCCTATCCATTGTAACTATTGCTGCTGAACTTTCCTCTGTGGTTACTGATGAACTTTCCCCCATGTCTACTGTGGTTGGTAATTCTATTCCTGTTGTTTAACTCCTGGCTGTGACTGTGACTCTCCAGTTATCTTTCCTGTGTCTGCCCCTCATGTGGATTGTGCCATCAAATGCTGGAGCCCCTGCTGCAGGGGGCCTCCCTTGGACTTTATCCAGTGGGGTAGCGCAGGGAGTGGTGCTGGTATTGCAGTGCAGCCCCTCGTGTCCTATGCCCAGGTGGCCAGGTGTGGTAAGAAGCTTCTGGTGAGAGGGTATCTGTGCTCAGTCAGGCCAGTGAGGCCAATGCCACTGCCAGCGATTTGAACAGGGGCAACCTGATCCAGCTTAGGTGCAAGGGGCCAGATATTACCTGCCAGGGGGTGGTGGGCTTCATCCTGGGTGTGGGATTTATAGCCGCAGATATTTCTGCCTTGATCAGTCCAGTGGAGAATTCAGAGCATGACCTGAGCTTTGTCATGCCAGAGGCAATTAACTTGTTTTGGAAACGGTACAAGCTGCTGAAGCAGATAGAAATTTAATTTTTCGATTCAGAGGCCTCTCTATAAGCGTATAGGTTCAGATAGTGAGGCCGGAGGGAAGGCTAATAGACATTAATCCTAATGACTCTGATTTAAATCTATGTCCTTTATGTCCTTAATTTTTCACGGCAAGTTTGATGCTGAGATTTTGTTTTTGCAGAAGACCAGGCTGGCTTGTCCGGCTGACATTCATACTGTGAAGCGAGGCACGGACCCTTCTTTTGGTCTCTTGCAGCCAAGCTTTACAGCGGAGTGGCGGTGCTTTTTAAAACCGATATGGTAACTTGCCAGCGAGTCATTGAGGTGGAGATCGGGAGGTGCATGGTTTTGGACATCATTGTGAAGGAGAAGGACCTGCACCTAATAAATATCTATGGACCCCAGGCTAAGCGGGACAGGAAATTCCTCTTTACAATGATCAAGCCGTTCCTTTATATAACCCGGGCAGTAGTCTTTGGAGGTGACTTTAACACTGTAACTAGGCCTATGGACAGGAGAGACTTCAAAGGCAAGCTGGGCTGTGATAGTCTCTCCAAAAATGCAAGCAGTCAAGTTCTCTGATCACCTTTTACTATCGATGGTCTTGAATGCCTCTTATACACCCCCAAAGAGAAGGGGCATCTGGAGGGCAAGACAATCCTTCGAGGATTTATTTAAGGCACAGGTTTCTATCAAGGATTTTTGAAGCAGTTGTTGGTGCTGCTCAAAATGACAATTGCTGGGCATTTCAGAGGCCTAGGAAAAAGGAAACAGCTTGACAAGTACATAGCCTACCAGCACTTGCAGGGAAAGCTGGACCTTTTTGTCTCGATTGGTGGAGATCAGGTGCAGACAGGCTGCAGCTCTCAAGACTGTCCCTGGCCTAAAGGATAGCACAGGTTCCCTAGTGAGATCTAAGTGAGGGATTATTAGGTCGTTTTATGCTGACCTTTTGGGCAGCAAGATTCTTGGCCGCGCAAGGATGTAAAATTTCCTGGACTATACTCTGGGATTGGGAAATGGTTACCTTTCTTTGACTAGCTTGACAGATCCAGTCACAGCCAATGAGATGGTAAGTGCGACTCATCACCTTGACATAAAAAGGTCATCCGGGCACCCTTGCACCCCATTTGGTGGAGGTCTTTAACTGCTGCCTAGCAGAGGGTTCCCTCCTTCCCTCCATGAGGCGCTCAGCCATCATCCTTCTGTAAAAGGGTAAGAATCCTTCCATGATTGAGAACTGGTGCCCCATCAGCATTCGCAATGTTGATAGAACGATACTGGCAAAGATTTTGCTCTGGCACCTGTCATCAGTGGCACAGCGAATTCTTTCCTGTCATCACCACTGCTTGCTTGATCCAAGGTATAAGCAGTTTCTCAGCAGTTTTAGCTGTCCAGGAAGCTTGGAGAGATGCAGGGCTAGGGAAAGTTGGTGTTGGGCCAGGCAAAGGCTTTTGATAGGGTCAATCAGTAATACCTATGGCTGCTTCTTGCCATGTGTGGACTGCCGAGAAGGTTCATTAATTGGCTACAAACCTTGTACATGGAGGCTGGGAGCTTCCCTCTTGTTAATGGTTGGGTTGGAAGGCCTTTTGAGGTTAGCTCTGGTGTGTGCCAGGGGTACCCTCTGAGTCTCCTACTGTACGTGTTTGTAATTGAGTCTTTCATTAGGAGGATCAAAAGCAGCATGTTATGTGGGGTACCTCTGGGTGTGCACAACGAGCCTCCTTTGAAGGTCATTGCCTACGCTGATGATGTATCTGTGATTGTCTCTGCGGCAAATGAGGCAGAGGAAAAGTGTGAAGTTTTCTGGACAGGTAGGGAGGGTGAGGGCTTCGAACTTCTGGATGCCTTCCCAGTGCCCCAGCAGGAAATTAAAATTCTTGGCATTTTGGCCCAGGCGATTATGGGCAAAAAAATGGGAGCGCATGCTGGAAAATGCCAATGCCAAGGCTGCAGTATGGAAGAGCTGGAAAATGTCTCTCAGGGAAAAGGTTTGTATTAACAGCACCTACCTCATCCCAATCTTTTTAAATGTTTCCAGATGTTATGGGGGAACCGCATGAACCTGGTGAAAATAAATGTCACCTACCTGTCAAGACAGGAGGGTGGCCTAGGGATAGTCGAACCGGTCGTGTCGTTTATCTCCTGTTTATAAACATTACTTTGGTAGCATGCATTAAGAGAGCCCATCTGGCTGGGTGGGTATTTTCCAGTCCTGGTTTAAACCCTTCCTTCGAGAGAAGAGAGAGGTGGCTGGATGAGTTCCTCAGGGTCAGCTACCACCCTATGTTGGCCGGTGCTTGAAAATACTTCGGCAATGGCAATTGACATCGGAAGACATAAGATCTACACCAAGGATGTTCCTGTTGAGTTGGGTCCAGGGTCTGGCCTTTCATGAGCCATTGTCCCCCAGGGATTGCCCAGGCCCCATCACGGGGGTGGGTTTGAGGCTTATTAACTCCTCAAGGATTATGTTGAAATTCCGGGATATAGTCTGGCTCCCCTTCCAAGGGAAACTCTACCTTAGGGGCATACAGGAAGCATTGCAGCCTTCCCAAGTTAATATGTCTCTGTGAGGATTGTCAGAATGAGGTGGAGACTCTGGACCACTTCCTGCTTCTGTGTCCCTTTAACCCTTTAAGTGCCAGCCTACCTAGAGTTTTTGTCACGCTCTGTTGCCAAACCATTTTTCACTATTTCTTAATATTTTGGGGTGAAGTATGTGCAAAAAAAACAAAAGAAAATCTGTTTTTACAATTTGTAGTGCTTTTTTGTTTTCAAAGTTTTTTTGAGTTTTTTAGTAAAATCTTATTGCATGTAAAAACCCCATTTCTCATAACCCCAAACCATATATTCCCTGAAAGTACACACATTAAGCTTTCTGGGCGTACCCAGCTTATTGAAGTGGGCTCATCTTTCTGGAAGTGATCCCTCAAGGACTTCTTTGGTTGCACAGGGTTTAGCTAAAAAAAATTAATAAAAAAGCAGAATAAAAAACACATGGATCCCTTACCAGTTCACAAAGGGTTAAAAAAAACTTTATTTCTTTACTCACCTCCGATCGTCAGCTCCTCTGTCCCTCGTCAATCTGATGACAGATGCAGTGATTGCTGTATGGGGAGGCAGGGGATTGGAGGATCCCAGGGCCCTCCACCCCTCGGCCCAGCGATCACCGCATCTGGCACCCTTTCAGGCCAGGAGTGGGATGACATGGGCAGAGTGACGTAATCGACTGCACCCACAAAGGGTAAGTTTGCTATGGGTGGGGGGGTAGCTAAAAGGGGGGGGGGGAAGTCAGGCACATAGAATTTACGTGGCTGGCGTTAAAGTGGAGGAGAGGCAGCTACGTAAATTTTGTGTGGCTGGCAGTTAAAGGGTTAATGTAGAGGTTTGTAAACAGGTGGGGTTGGCGCTTGGTGCCCTCTTCTTCTCCCAGCTTTCCTATGCTGAGAGGGTTATGGGGCATTCAAGAACAGAGAGGATTTTTGGACATATCTAGTCAGTTTAGTAATCCACTATTTCACTTTTTGCATTATTTAATTAATTTAATATGATTTGTGGGGCATGGGAGAAAGGCCCCTTTACCAGTGTTTGCTTCGCGTTAGTGTATAAATACTCCAACGTGTCACAAACAGCCAGAAAACACAGCCCAGTAAAATAATCGGGCCATTTTAGATCAGTTCACTGCAGTTTGCAAATGACTGCATGCAGCGCTTTGCTCACAGCACAACTGAAATGGGCCCCTATAGCAGTCTGTGGGCACCACAGGTAAAACACATGTATTGCGCTTTACCTCTGGTGGTTTGCGGTGCAAGGGCCATACTCACCCTCACCTCCGAAATCATGCCAATGCCTCTGCTGCTGGTCCCCCACTGCTGTCCTGTTTGTCGTCCTCCTATCTGCTCCAGCAAGGACTAGTGGAAGCCCCCCCCCCCCAGAAGTGGTTGCAGCAGTGCCTGACCGCAAATGATGATTCCACCGCCTGCTGCTTTCAAGACTCGCTGCCACCACCGCCACAAGTTCCTGCCTCCACCGCCATGAGCTGCCGCCTCTGCCACCTCTGGGTAAAAGTGTGCACTGTCTGCCGGAATCTCGCATCTGCGTAGGGGGCAGGGAACAATGGGGCAGTACAAGGCGGCATGTACAGTATATGCTGCCACTGCACCACAATGGTGGCTCAGCGCAGCACACAATTGAGTACAGTGCTGCACTGTGTCTGTGCGCCTCCATCACTAAAGAGGCGGAGACGTCTAGTGTGTAAGTAGCCAAAGAGCCTCAAATGAGTAAAATTGCCTTAAAATATCCAATGAAAATTAGGATTGTTTGCTTGCAGGCAGAATACTTTGTACCTAAAACTTTCACCAGACCAATGCAACTACTTATTTAAAGTGGACCAACACCCAGGATTTTCACTATCCTGGGTGTTGGTCCACTTCCGCGGGGCAACCCGATCGGGGGTGCCCCGCTGTGTGAAACCCCCCAGAAAGCCCCAAAACTCACCTGACCCCGCTCCCATGTGACTCGCTCCACCAATCACCGCCGACGGACAAGCGAGGTCCGTCGACGGACAAGGTGAGAGCGCCCGCCACCGCCTCTCGCGCGTCCCTCTTACAGGCCATTCACAAACGACCGGCGCGGGTGCGCGCCCTGCTAGAGGGATGCGCGAGAGGCGTCGGCGGCCCACACATGCGCCGTTGGAACGGGGATAAGGTAGGATTTGCGGCCGTCCTGGGGGGTTTCACACAGCGGGGCACCCCCGATCGGGGTGCCCTGCAGGCAGGGAGCTGATCGGCTGTGGGTGTTGGTCCACTTTAATTTGCCATATAATGTAAATCATACTTTTTACAATGAGTAGATCTGTATTAAAAGCATTAGGTGTTAACCTTTATATAAGCTTTTAGTTATCAATCTCCCATATTGTTCTCTTTTCTTTGATTTACGCCTTATTTTAACTCAAGCCTTATGCTAAACTAAAGTGACCTTCAAGAGATATCTTAAAGATATTAACCAGGCATAGCCAAGTGCTAACATGCTTCAAAATTATAACAGCTCTAAAAATTCCCATCAAAGTACCCCTGGGAGCAAGGAAGGATATCTGCAGATCCAAAGAGTATGCTGTGGTTTATATCCAGCTCACCAGTGCCTCTAAAACATAACTTTTACTGGATAAGTTACAAACATACGTGCCCAGTGAAAAGATGTGTGAAATGCTTCTTTCCCCTTTTGTAGGTGATGCGTTTTGGGGTTATAAACCCCTTAGTCTTACCTCTAATATCGGGGGAACACTCTGGATTAAATACCCTGATGTCCTGCAAGGTGCTGTGCTAGTGGCTGCCATAACAGCTATGCAGAATTAAATTTCATCCATAAATGCCATTGTCAAATACAAGAAATTCATAATAGCAAATTTTCGGAAGACCCATGATTCCATTCCTTGAAAATTTGCAATTATGAATTTCTTGTATTTTACTATAGCATTTATGGATTAAATGTAATTGTTGGGTTCAGCTTGTTTTTAAATTTGTCTTGTCTATAATGACTGTGTGTTTTGTCTTGGTGTTATTATTTTTTTGAATAAAGTTTTTAGTTTTATTAATTTTTTGATGCATTGTGTGGTGCTCCTTCGCTGGGTGGGTGTGGCTTTCTGTCCACATTCCCTCTTATGGTTGTATTTCTGATTCTATTATTGAGCACACTAGATAAATTAGGTGGTGCACCCTTACTTTTGGAACATTTTGAAAAAGGAAAACAATAAGCAGAGGTGTAACCAAATTTAACAGGGTCCTGGTGCGAACATTAAATGGGACTCATACATTAAACGTTTTCCATCTTTTTGGTTTCAGCTAGACAACTAAAGACTGAAAAATAGAGCTCCCTTGCCAAGTGAGCACAAATATGATAAATAAGGTGGAGGAGCAACAATGATGCGCCCCCTTGACCTCCTGGACCTCAGTGCAGTCACACTCCCTGCACCCCCTTTCCTACTAAGTGTATTTCCTTTAAATACAATGTGCATAATAATTTGAAACACATGGTATAGGGAAAGTTTCTTGTATATTGCAAGGCCAGTGTGAAGCAATAGCCATATCCTTGGCACATCTTTAGAAATAATGTTACAAAAATGAATAAATAACTGTAAGCACAAGACAGGCGCATGTTTAATAGAATTATTCAGTTGCGTCACTGATTAGCCATTGTGTGTCATTAGAGTTTTCAGTTAGCTTGCTGTTTGGAAAAGTTTTTATTTCCAGTGCGTAATGGTTTGCCAAGGTTATTACAGAGCTGGAACCCAATACCGGCTCTGTGACATCACAGTACGTGCCAAGCATCACCTGTCAACCGGCTTGAATGGCTTTCAGCACAGCATACCAACACTGCTAATCTCTTCATCAATAACATGATGCCAACCTCAATTATGGCTTGTGATTGCTGTGGGTGTAGGGAATTCTGTCCAGCAGAAAAATTACTTTGTGCTTTACACACCCAGATCTAAATCAAGCAAAGTACTGCAAAAAAGTAAAAAATTCCCTTACCTGCCATGCTGCTGATCCACTGAGCCCTGTCTCCACAGGCAGCTTAAAGCTTCAATTAAAGGTTCAGTTTAGGCCATGGCCAAGGCTGTATTTAGGGGCTATGCTTTTTCAATCACAACACCCCCCTTTAAAGTGGACCAAAACTCAGGATTTTGACTATCCTGGGTTTTGGTCTTTGTCCCCCAGGCACCCCAATTAGGGGTGCCCTCTTGTGTGAACCCCCCCCCCCCCCCCCCCCGGTCGCCCAATCTCACTTACCCTTCCCCGGTCCTACGGCGCATGTGCAGCCCTCTCATCCAAACAGTGGGCTTGCGGCAGCATCCCCCATTACCCTTTAACAGAGAGCGCTCCCCCCACCGGGCACACGCCCTGCTAAAGGGATAGCGGGGATGCGGCCGCTGTTTGCGCATGCGCTGTTGGACAGGGAACAATGGTGAGTTTTCAGGTGACCTGGGGGGTTTCACATAGCGGGACCCCCCCGATAGTAGTATTTCTGCCCTGGAGTCATATAGACTCCAGAATGGGTTTGGTCCACTTAAAAACTCCCCAAGAATCCTCCGCTAAGAACTCTGTAACAGACTGCATGCAGAATCCCCCCCAAGGGTGCCACACACACACACAGAGGAAAAGTCCACTCCACTTAACGGTGATCACATGTCATTAATCATCCTCCCACAGCTTGGTTTCAGTTGGAGGATGGGTGTGTACACCCAGCGCCCATTGTTATTACATGCCACACCCACGAACAGGGTGGATGGGTGTGACCTGTTTAAGCCAGCACCCATTGTTTACCACCATATTTATTCTATAAGAAGCAAAAGCATTTTTGGAGGGAAGGTGCCTTATGGAGTGAAAAATACAGTTATAAACAGATGTTGCAGTAAGAGTTGGACCATAGAAGCTGAAGAATTACACGTAGTGCTCTAGACTGGACTATATGCTTAGCCAAAGAGGTAAGTTTTATCACAGGAGGATTTGAAAATACAAATGACCCATGGAAAGGATTCTAAAATACCCCAGAGGTGCGAGCCCAAAAAGTTGGCTAGAGAGGAAAAAGAACAGAACATTATGTGTAGAGCAAAGTTCACATATTGGTTTGGTATCTGTATGAGATACATGGAAAGCAGATGGAGTAAGCCTTGTAGGACAGGGTTAAAACTTTTGAGAACTTGTCCTCAATTAAGTCACTTTTTAGATGTTTATCCCATTCTGTTTTGAATGGGGGGTGCTTGCTGCCACATTCCCTGCATGCGTGTGCTCCCAACTCAACTTAAACCGGACCAACAGCCTGGCACAGTTGGAAAACAAAGGTAGCAGCCATTTTGGCTCTTCCTCTCCCAAGTGACATAACTGAAATGCACGGTAACAGAAAACCCAGCACGACTTCCTGTTTGCAGGTGGCCTGCAAGCCCATGAGTGGCCATCTTGTTTTTAAAAGCAGGTGTTAGAAAATGTAAATACATTTTTATGTGCAGCAATCTAAATTGCCCTGGTAAGGGATGCATATGAGCACTGTTTGTTGTGTTGGTCTTGTTTCATTCACTTTTGACTGTTGGTCCGCTTTAATCTGATTGAATTGTGAACAATGAGAGCTGCCTGCTGAATTATGTCATCACATCAGGCGGCTCTCGTTGAACAAGAGCCTACACATGTGCCGTGGGGGCCAAGAAAGGGGAGTATCTATGGGAGAACGGTGGGGTTTCACACAGCGGGGCATGTCAACTTGGGATATGGGAGAACCCAGCAGCTGGCCCTGGAATCTGAAAGATTCCAGGCTAGCCATTCCTTGGTTTTGTTCTGCTTTGAAGTGGCACTATAGTCAAGCCACCTCATTCATGGTGTATGGCACCAAATGTTAGTTAATCAGGTAATCAATGACAACTTTTCTGGTTTGATTTGCAAGCCCACTGGGGAATTCAGATTGGTGGTCGATAGTCACATGATTACGAGCCATACAGGAATGAGGAAGTGGTTAGTGCCACTTTAACCTACTGTAAGTCCTCTGTTAAAGTATGTGTCTGGGCAAAATCAGCAGATATTAACCTACATTCATACGCAGATGATTTGTCGTTTGAAACTTACCAACACTGGCAGTCTCGTCCCTGCCATCCAGAGCGGCTGTCACTTGGCATCAGTCATGGTTACTTCCCACGCCTGCTTCATTCACTGCAATGGAGGGGGTGCACAGGCCTTGGCATGGCCCTCCATTGAAATAAATAGGGGTAGTCAGCAAGGAGGCAGTATGTCGACCACTTTGGGCTTGAGCAGGGATAGAAGTCTGGATACTATAGCTCTTATCCCCACTACTGTCATCTTGTGTTCTTATTGTAAACTGCAGTGGCTGACCACTAATTGTTCTATCTACGTCTAACACTCCAACAGGCTGCACTAAGAGGACATTAGTCCCCTCTTCTTCTATCCTTGCACAGTTGGAAAAAAACGCCCAATCTGCATGCATGATACTGAATCAACACTTACATTTGCTCTTGTATCCACTCCAAGCTGAAACGCCGCCTCAGCAGGTAGCAGCCATCATGAGGCACTGCCCCTGAGGCTTATCTCTGTTTCCCAGCTCCTCAGCCATTCTGCTGCCTGGATTTAACCAACATAACCCACAATGCACAGGAAACCCAGCAGCACGTCCACTTTGCAGGCTACTTGCAGATCCACAGGATGCCATTTTGGGGGGAACACTGACCACAGTAGAAGTTCCAAAAAGGTCTATTTTATGTGTAGCAATCTTGATTGCCATGGGGATGAATGCATATGAGCACTGTTTCTTGTAAAGGTTCTGGTCCGGTTTTATGGTGCTAAATGACACTTAAGGGTTTTTTCCTGGTGTCCTGTTCAGGTCGCTCCATTCTTGACAAGTGGGTTATCCACCACAAGGTGGCGCAGTGACTGCAAGATGAAAATCGTGGCTCCTCCCGGCTCATATAAAGGCATCTGTCTCCCTAAGAATTCCCATAGTTCTTCTTGCAGTCTGACTGCAAAGATGGTGCTAGCTCTCTCTCTGGATATCGCAGATGAGCGGGGCATTCCAAGCCTGTCAGCCGCTGCAGCCCTATTCCCACCTGCTTCCGGGGACCCATCCTGCCTCCCAGCTTTGGCTACGGATCAGGTGATGGTAGGGGAACGCCGAGGGTCCGGCGTTCACAGAGCTAGTGCTCTGGGCCGCAGACTCTCTTCCAAAGGGTAGCCGACCATAGGTGAGCCTATTGGGGGGGAACCACCCAGGGACCCCTTGCCCTCCCTTATGTAGCCCACATGCTTTATTGTGTATGTGTCTGTGCTTTTACTTGTACTGTGCTTCACCTGTACTCACCTCCCTCGCTCCTGCTCCTCTTCGTCTCTCCTGCGTTCAGGCGTTGTGAGGGGGGGCACCTGCCTCTACGAGGGCGGCGGATCGTCTGTGAGCGCGGACTGCGCTCCGCAGCAGGGAGAGGGGGGCCCTCTCTGATTGCCCCCTTCTTCTCCGGGCACCATTTTCCCCTTCTTTGGCGCCCAGAGTTCGCACGCTGCGGGGGGGGGGGGGCGTTCCGCGTAATCGCGCGCGGCCCGCCCCTCGAGGTGCTGCCTCCGGCCTACTATCGGCGCCAAGCTGGGGAGTATAGGGACCTCCTAGCTTGCGCGGATTTCAATGCCTTTGTAATCTCTGCCATGGACGAGGGTTCTATTCCAATCTGTTCACGGTACCCGAGAAGAACGGTACTTTGAGGCCTATCTTGGACCTGAAAGGTCTCAACAAGTTTGTCAGGTTCAGACACTTTCGCATGGAGACCTTAGGGTCTGCGGTGAGTTCGCTTCGGACGGGCGATTTCATGACCACAGTGGATATCAGGGATGCTTACCTGCACATTCCTATCTTCCAGGGACATCAAAAGTTCCTGAGGTTCGCACTGAAGGATCTGCACTACCAGTTTGTGGCGCTGCCGTTTGGGATTTCCTCAGCCCCCGGGTGTTCACTAAGGTGCTGGCGGGTGTCATGGCCCTACTGAGGAGTTAGGGCATTCGTATTCTTCCCTATCTGGACGACTTGCTGATTGCTGCTCAATCTCTTCAGCAGGCCAAGAGCGACACCCAGACGGTGTTGTCCACTCTCAAGGATTTTGGCTGGGTGATCACTTACCCCAAGTCTTCGATCACGCCGTCATTGGTGAGGCCTTCCTGGGCATGACGTTGGACACCTCTCAGGTCAAGGTGTTCCTCCCCCAGCAGAAGGTGGAGAGCCTTTAGACGCAGGCGTGGGCCTTGCTGGCGTGCCGGCATCTGAGGGATGAAGCTGGTGGGTCTCATGGTGTCATGCTTCGAGGCTGTGTCCTTCGCCCAGTTCCACATGAGGCCACTTCAATTGAATCTCTTGACCGTTTGGGACCGGACACAGGAGTCCCTGGAGCTGGAATTTTCGCTGTCTCCTCTGGCCAGGCAGTCCCTCTCGTGGTGGTTGGACTCCAGAAATCTTTTAGTGGGCAGGTCCTTTCTGACTCCTCGTTGGGAGATTGTCACCACGGACGCCAGTCTCACCGGCTGGGGAGGGTTCTGGCAATCGCTGAAGTTCAAGGGCCAGTGGGGCCCGCAGGAGGCTCAGGTGCCTATCAATCTCCTGGAGCTGAGATCCGGTTGGTCCTGTTTCATTTGACTCCCCACCTTCGGGGTCGCGCGGTCCATGTCCGCTCGGACAATAAGACGGCTGTCGCCTACATCAATCACCAGGGCGGGACTCGGAGCAAGTGAGCCCTCAAGGAGGTGACCCAGATCCTGACTTGAGCGGAGGAGAATGTTTCCTGCATCTCGGGGGTGGAGAACCAGGAGGCAGACTCCCTGAGCAGAGGGTCTCCCGTCTGGGGGAATGGTCTCTCAGCAAAAAGATCTTTCACGCTCTGTGTGGCCGTTGGGGTCTGACGGACGTGGACCTGTTTGCCTCCCGACACAATCACAAGCTTCCAAGGTTCGTCTCTCTGTCAAGAGATCCTCTGGCCTTCGCCACAGACGCTCTGGCAATTCCTTGGATGGAGTTCCGCCTCCTTTACGCCTTTCCTCCATTTCCACTCCTGGGTCGAGTGCTGCGCAAGATAGCCCAGGAGGGGGTGCCAACCATTCTGGTGGCTCCTCGTTGACCGAGGCGGTGTTGGTTCGCGGACATTGTTCAGATGTCAGTGGATCGATACGTCATGCCCGACGATCCAGGGCTTCTCAATCAGGGGCTGTTGCACCACCCCAATTTACAAATGCTGGCTTTGATGGCTTGGCTGCTGAAACCTCCATCTTGACAGAGAAATGACAATTCTGCATAAAAAATTAGATATAAAAAAAGAATAAAAAAACAGAAGTGATAGCCACCAAAAAGACTACCTTAAGCGTAAGAATGGACAAAGGGGCCCCCTGCAAAGGTTCGAAGGGAGACCCCTGCAGGGCAGGTAAGACCAAGTTCAAGTCCCAGACTGGTAACATAGGCTTACGTGGGGGATGCACGTGAGTAACCCCCTGGAAGGAGGTCTTGACCAGGGGATGCTGAGCAAAGGATCTTTGGAAAAAATGGCCAAGGCAGTAACATGACCTTTCAGAGTACTGAGCTGAAGACCCAGATCCAAACCATGTTGCAGAAACTCTAGAATCCTAGGAATAGAAAACACACGACAGGGAAGCGAGTTAGACTCGCACCAGTCAATGTAAGTACGCCAAACCCTGTAGTAGATGGAAGAAGAGGACCTTTTCCTAGCCCTGATCATGGTATTAACAACCGAGGCAGGCAGCCCCTTTTCCATCAAGATGGAGGTTTCAGCAGCCAGCCAGGCCAATTGGGGTGGTGTAGGTGCCCCTGAGGTGCCCCTGAGTGAGCAGATCTGGAACCCGGTACTGATCTACCGTCAGCTGCACGATGTCTGCGAACCACACTCTTCTTGGCCAACAGGGAGCCACCAGTATGGCTGGCACCCTTTTCTGAGCTATCTTGCGCAGCACCCTGCCCAGCAGGGAAAACGGGGGAAACACATACAGGAGCTGAAAACACGTCCAAGACAATGCCAAGGCATCCATGGCCAAGGCCAGAGGATCCTGGGACAGAGAGACAAAGACTGGAAGCTTGTGATTGTGACGGGATGCAAACAGATCCACATCCGGCTGACCCCAGCGGTGGCACAGGGAGCGAAATACCCTGCTGCTGAGGGACCATTCTCCCAGACAAGAGGTCCCCCTGCTCAGAGAGTTTGCCTCCAGATTCTCCACCCCCGGAATGTATACAGCTGAGATGCAGGGAACATTCTACTCTGCCCAGGACAGTATCAGGAACACTTCCTTGAGGGCCCTCTTGCTCCGGGTCCCTCCCTGATGATTGATGTAGGCAACCGCCGTCTGGTTGTCCGAGCGGACCTGAACAGCCCGACCCCGCAGTTGTGGGGTTAAGTGGGCGAGAGCCAACCTGATCGCCCTCAACTCCAGAATGTTGATAGGGGTATGGGCCTCCTTAGGGCCCCACTGACCCTGGAATTTCAGGGACTTCCAAAAGCCCCCCCAACCTGTCAGACTGGCATCTGTGGTGACAGTCTCCCAGGAAGGGGCCAGAAAGGATCTGCCCCCCAGCTTCCTTGAGTCCAGCCACCACAATAGAGACCCGCCTGGCCAGAGGGGACAGGACAAACACCTGATACAAGGGCACAGGGTCCCGATCCCATACTGATAAGAGGAGAAGCTGAAGAGGCCTCATGTGAAACTGAGCACATGGAACCACCTCGAAGCAGGACACCATCAGGCCCACCAGCTGCATTACCTGCCTGATGGACGGATGAGGACAAGCCAGAAGGGTCTGTGCTTGCTCTTGAAGACTCTCCACCTTCTGCTGAGGAAGAAAGATCTTGACCTGAGATGAATCCAGAATCATGCCCAGAAAGGACTTCACCATGGAAGGAGACAGGGAAGATTTGGGGTGGTTGATCACCCAGCCGAATGACTCCAGTGTGGACACCACCTGCTGAGTATCCAGCTCTGCCTGTTGGAAGGACTGAGAAGCGATAAGCATGTCGTCCAAGAATGCGAATGCCCTGAGATCTCAGCAGAGCCATCACTCCTGCCTGCACCTTGGTGAATACCCTGGGAGCCGAGGTGAGACCGAAGGGCAAGGCCACAAATTGGTAGTGCTGATCCTCCAGAGCGAACCTGAGGAATCTCTGATGACCTGGAAAAATAGGTATGTGAAGGTAAGCATCCTTGATGTCTACAGAGGTCATGAAGTCCCCTGGGCGTAGGGAATTCACAGCGGAGCGCAGAGTCTCCATGCGAAAGTGTCTGAATCTGACAAATTTGTTGAGGTGCTTTAAATCCAGGATGGGTCTGGAGGACACTACCTCCTGAATCCACCGGTCTGAGACATGACGCCTCCAGACATGAGCCAAGAGCCGAAGCCGTCCCCCCACCCGGATGGGTGAGGACGCCCCTTTATGCCTGAGGGGGCTTGGGGGAGGACTTAGGCTTGGGACTCCAGGAGGGGCCAGGGCGGCCACGTCCTCTGCCCCTGCCCCAAAAATCTCCGCGGCCTCCAGCAAAGGAAGCTCCCCGTCCAATTCTGGAGCCACGGAAGGAAGGAAGAAAGGCACCTGAACCCCGAAAGGACCGGGGCTGCCTTCTATGTGGAGGTAACTTGTCTCCCTTAGCAAACAAGTCCAGACGTTCCCCAAAGAGGCGCAGCCCCTTGAAGGGAAAACCAGTGAGAGCCTTCTTAGCAGCGTTGTCAGCTGCCCACTGCCACAGCTAGACCGAGCGGTGTATCGCCACCAACAAGGTAGGTGCCATGCCACACATCCTAATGGTATCATCCAAGGCAGAGAGAACATATGCAACAGATTCCTCACAACGCAGAAGAGCTCTATACTCTTCACTACCTGCATCATCAGGGGCCCCATCTAAGAGACCCCTGAGCAGGCTTTTAATAGCAACAGCCGTAATGGCAGAGGCACAGACCGGACGCAGCGCGGTCCCCACACAGGCAAAGGCATGGCAAGCCAGCTGATCTATGCGCCTGTTCTCCCCATCCCTCAGTGTAGTAGAGTCAGGGGAATGCATGACGGATGTGTTGGACAACCCCAGAACTGGTGCATCCACCTCGGGAGGAAATGACTATTGTTTAACCATCTTAGCAGGAAAGGGATACCTCTTATCCCAACTCTTTGGCACCCCGCGAAGCCGGCTAGGCCGTTCCCGCTCTTTGAGCACCAGATTATTAAAATGAGTTTGTTTGGGAAACTCCAAGCATGGTTTAACAGTATGAAACAGCTCCCCCTGCTGCTGCGGAGCCACAGCAGGAGGAGAGATACAGAGTACTTCAAAAATGTGAGCTAAAAGCCTGTCAGTATCATGAAGCCCAGGGGTCAGTCCCAGAATCGGCAGCATAAACCTTAGGCTGATCCTCAGATGATTCTGAATCAGAAAATAATTCCCCCTCTTCCAGGGGGGTATAACCGGTAACATAAAAAAATTCCTCAGCCTCCATAGGAAAGAGGGAAACACCAGTTGCAAAATGCCGCTTCTTAGCAGAAGCCTTATACGGGCCAGACCCAGCAATATGTCTCTGAATGCTGGCCACCCGTGCAGCCAAATCAGGTTGAGACTCCTCACTAGTATGCACCTCACTAGGAGTCAGATGTAAGCGTGGGGGGGAAGGCGAAGCCCGAGGGGGGCGCAGGCCCAGCCACCGGTAACCCAGACTGCAGCGCAAGCGTCTGCTGGGCGCAGTGTACACACACCCTGACATCATCACTTATAGGGGATACCCCACACGCCACAAACAGCCGGGCTTGTCCCGAAGGAACCCCAAGCACATTATCCTGAGAAGCCTCCATATGGTGATAATTGTGGCACAATAGGCCAATCGAGATTGACGCCAATAAGGCTACCCGGGATGCCCCAATAGCCCACTAGGGAAGTGGGAGATATACAAATACAATAGCCCGCCAATAAGGAGTTAACGCTAAAATGGGATAGGACCAGGAGAAACCACAAAAAAGTTTGACCCGCCTGTAAGACATAAAGCAAAGAACCCATAATCATAATACAATGAATACAAGAAAAGCCAGCCCACAGGGGCACTTACGGACCGCGATAGGGAGACGCCAGATACGCAGCACAGGAGCTCCAAAATGGCGCCCGCATATACCTCAAGGGGCGGGCCGCAGAGAAGTGATGTGGAAAACGTCATCCGCAAGGCCCACCCCCCCCGAAGAGCGCGAAAACGCGCCCCCGTGACAAGGCCAGCCAATGACGGCGCAGCAGCGCCTGAGGCGATGTCGCCGCCGTCCACGGAGCAGAGTACAAGCGCGTGGTGGCGGCAATAATCAAAACCAATGCAGCCAAGGCAAAACATGACACACATAGTAAATACATACACCCCCTCCCCCAGATCTACCCAGGGGGAGCGAAGGGGAAGCAGCGGACAACCTAAGAGGAGCCTAACTGAGGGGACAGGGGCGAAGAGCACACGGCCGCGGGAGGGGCATCCCATAAGGCTCACCACGGGCTTGTACCGCCTACCCTTTCGTGGGGGACTGCGGTAGGAGCAGCGCTCCTTAGCACCTGGCAGCAGCGCTGCCTACCATCACCCGACCAGCGCAACCTAAGCTGGGAGGCAGTGAAAAGGAACGGGTGGGAATAGTCCTACAGGGCAGCAGGCTAATAAGCCCTGCAAACCGAGAGTAGAAAGAGCCATATTCTAGTCATCGCAGCCCAGACTGCAGAGAAGAACTGGGGAATTTGTGGGAGGTCCCTGGTATATATGGGGCCGTGAGGAGCCACTTTTCTGTCTCTGCAGTCCAGCGCCATCTACTGGATGTATTACCTAAGAGTAAGGAATATCTTCTGGAACAGGACGTGCTGTATACTTAAAATATGTTTTTTTTTTTTTGTTTTTTTTTAATGGAGTGCAAGACTGCTTCAATTTGGGATGCGTTTGGTAGACTAGTGAGGGAAGGTGAAAGTATATGGGCCTGGTATTAGGCTGGCTTTAAGGGGGTATGGATACCTATTGATCTGGTTTAAAGCAGAACTACATTCAAAAATTATTGTTGTTCCGCAGTACTACTTCACAGCGTGGCAGAAGGACCCGGGCAGTCCCGCTGTGTATCATGCGTCGTTAAAATAAGAAACCGTGTGGCACTTCTCGGCCTATTCTGTAGCAGCCGCGCCACAGCCTATCATAATTGCGGGCAGTGCTGATAGGCGCCTATCAGCGCGGCCAGTGGGTTAGCCTATCAGCCCTGGCTGTGATTCTGTCTGGAAGTGGTGAGTATCCCAGCACCCGGTTTCTTATTTTAATGGAGGCAGCCCAGGTCATGCTGCCTCGCTGCTAAGTAGTACTGTAAAACTACAGTCATTTTGACTGTAGTCCCGCTTTAAAGAGTAACAACCCACAGAAATGTCATTATCGTGGTGATTGTTCATCTCAAGGAGGCCATCCCAATTTCGGAAGCCCTGCTGTGCGATACCCCCTGGAACGTGTCAATGATTACTTTGCTGGCGATCACCTGGTGCTTGTGCAGGCTCTCCTCCAATCAGCAGCTAGTGCTGACCTTTCCCCTCCCGCTGTGTACACCTGCTTCAGCCATTCAGAAATGCCTGCTGCCGATGCACACGTCAACTGGGGAAAGTCAGTGTTGTCGTTGTGACACGCATACTGTATGTGCAGCAGGATCACTGGCGAGGTGAGTATACTAGGTGATTTAGGGGTTTCATCCAGTGGGGCATCTGAAATAGGGATGCCCCAGGGGGTCTAAAGCACTATAGGGCTGGCAAAAGAGGCTTTTGTTCATCTTTAAATTTGACCAACAGCCAAAAAATAATTTTGGTGGGGGAGGGGGGCATCCTGTTTTGGGATAACCGCATCTGCCCTACCTGCAGACACATACACATGCTGCAAGGAAAGAGGAAGGTAAGTTGCTTCTGTTGGCCCAACCACCATAATAGTGAAATAGTTTGCTCTAGTGATTTCCTTTGGCATAAAAACACGGCATGCAGTTGCACCCCTGAAATGTGAAACAGCCCATAGGCTACTCTAGGCAGAATTACAATGCTCAGCAATTGCCTGCAAACACTGCCCTTCCCTGCACAATTCGTTATGTCTCCTTGTCATCATACAACCTGTTGTGTCTGGGCCCCATAAACAGCCTCATACAATACTGCTCATTCCCAGGGCCGTATTCAGAGTGGTGGAGGCCCCTGGGCACAAAATCTGGTGGAGGCCCCCTGTATAGTATTTTTTTCCTTTAAATTATTAGTCCAGCAAAGTAACTTAACAAAATTGATGCTTACATTTTGTCCCACTGCAGCTGATCAGGGGTAGTCTGGAGCTCACACATCAGATCAGAAGTCCCCTGTGCCATCCAGGTTGTATCACCTGTCACAAAGCAGCCTCTGTGATTAGGTAAAGTAGTTAGGTAATTAGAAGGGCAGTCAGGTAGGTAAGCAGATAGATGGGTAGATCTGTTAATGGTAGGTGGGGTGTAGTCAGGTCGATGAGTATGTGGGCAGCTAGGTAGGTGAGGTAGGCACATGGGTGGGTAAACATGTAGAAACATAGGTATGTAGGTAGGTGAGTGGGTAGGAAGGGTAGACAGCTGAATAAGTAGTTGAGTAGGTAGGAAAGTGGGTAGTTAGGTTGGCAGGTAGGTAGGCGAGTAGGTAGGTTTGTGACTGAGTACGTAGATGAGTAAGAGGGCGACTGCAGCCTGCACTTCAGGGTCCAGCGATTCCACATTTGTTTTAGGGCAGCTGGCTTTGTTCCAGGGTCTGGGTAGGTAGGTGAGTGGGCATGTACATAGGTAGGTAGGTGGGTGGGTTGGTAGGTAATTGCATAGGTTGGTAGCTGGGTGGGTATGCAGATAGCTAGGCAAGTAGGTGGGTAGATAGTAGCAAGTAGGTCTCAGTCAGCAAAGGGGGGGTGCAGGTAGATGAGTGGGTGACTGCCGCCTCCGCTCCAGGGTTCAGGTAGGCAGGGTGGCAGCAGCAGTTATGCCCAGATGTGGCATCCCCACACGCTACATCTGCACCCAGCAACCTGATGGTCTGCCTTATTGGTATGACTGGACCCAACATCACTGAAATGTCAGGTCTGGCCATATACAGCCCCCCTCACTATCCCAGGAATAAATAAATGGCATGTCCAGGCAACTAAAAACACAAAATGCATATTTATATTTTGTCCTATGTAGCCAATTGCTCCTATTCCGGATTGTGGCCCTGTCCAGGCCGGATCTCTAGTCATCAACCCTTCTATGCCAAATGGCTGCCATGCATGTCAATAAAGGGGGTGTGCCAAATTATGGTACCACATAGGAGGACCCCATCCCATACAGAAATATTAATATGCAGAGTGCAGACATCCCCACCCCAGACCGATATTAAATTGGAACAAAACATTGCCCCTATATCCACATTGGGATGGGGATGTCTCCGAGTCAAGAAACAAAACCCTGAATAGTCAAAATCTCGAGAAACAATTAAAAGAAGGCCAATTCCCTGTCTTAGAGGGATGCTCTGCTGTGTGAAACCTCTAGCTAGCGATCCAATGCTGCATGTGTGGGCCACATCCTGGCTATAATTATAGTGGGGGCATGTACCTGCTTCATTCAGCTCTCTCTGACATCGGAGCGGCTAGCTGGAGCTGAATAGAGCACACGGATTGGCTGCCCACCGGCTCATGTCTGTGCTGTGGGATTGCTGGAACAGTGAGTTTTCTTGGTAATCCAGAGAGATATACACACAGTGAGGTATCCAAAATCGGGATGCCCTGCCAGAATCCCAAGTTTTGGTGCACTTTCAAGAGGAACAACACCTATGATTTTCATTCTTCCAGGTGTTGTTCCTCTTGAAAGTGGACCAAGATTTGAGATTTAGCCGCCTATCCTGTTTTGGTTTGTGCCCCTGGGTAATACTGATTTGGGAAGCCTCACTGTATGAAATGCCATGGATCACCAGTGTCCTTCCTCTGCTGATGATCCCACAGCACATGTGCAGACCCATCTCCAAACAGTTTTCCTAGCCGTGCTTATGACTGAATGGCCAGGAAGCTTGAATGCCAGGCTAGCTGCTCCCCTGGCACCGAAGTGTTCACACATGTGCTGCATGATATCCGGTGAGGTAAGTGAGCAAAGAGGCTAGAGGTTTGTATGCATTAGCGCATCCCAAATCAGAATGCTCCATGGGTAGGAAATCTGGTGGCCTTAGAGTCTTTCAGACTCTAGGGCTAGTTTGGGTCCACTTTATTGGACAGTTTTTGGTTCTAACCTGCTTTAAAGGTCATCTGCAGCTCATCGATGTCTTCTTATCAGCAGACAGCAGATCCCCAGCTCGGACACAGGAGGGGAGGAGGAGCAGTGTGAAGTAAGAGGGACACAGGAGGGGAGGAGGAGCAGTGTGAAGTAAGAGGGACACAGGAGGGGAGGAGGAGCAGCGTGAAGTAAGAGGGACGCAGGAGGGGAGGAGGAGCAGTGTGAAGTAAGAGGGACGCAGGAGGGGAGGAGGAGCAGTGTGAAGTAAGAGGGACGCAGGAGGGGAGGAGGAGCGGTGTGAAGTAAGAGGGACACAGGAGGGGAGGAGGAGCGGTGTGAAGTAAGAGCGACACAGGAGGGGAGGAGGAGCGGTGTGAAGTAAGAGGGACACAGGAGGGGAGGGGGAGCAGTGTGAAGTAAGAGGGACACAGGAGGTGAGGAGGAGCAGTGTGAAGTAAGAGGGACACAGGAGGGGAGGGGGAGCAGTGTGAAGTAAGAGGGACACAGGAGGTGAGGAGGAGCGGTGTGAAGTAAGAGGGACACAGGAGGGGAGGAGGAGCAGTGTGAAGTAAGAGGGACATAGGAGGGGAGGAGGAGCAGTGTGAAGTAAGAGGGACACAGGAGGGGAGGAGGAGCAGTGTGAAGTAAGAGGGACACAGGAGGGGAGGAGGAGCGGTGTGAAGTAAGAGGGACACAGGAGGGGAGGAGGAGCAGTGTGAAGTAAGAGGGACATAGGAGGGGAGCAGGAGCAGTGTGAAGTAAGAGGGACACAGGAGGGGAGGAGGAGCAGTGTGAAGTAAGAGGGACACAGGAGGGGAGGAGGAGCAGTGTGAAGTAAGAGGGACACAGGAGGGGAGGAGGAGCAGCGTGAAGTAAGAGGGACGCAGGAGGGGAGGAGGAGCAGTGTGAAGTAAGAGGGACGCAGGAGGGGAGGAGGAGCAGTGTGAAGTAAGAGGGACGCAGGAGGGGAGGAGGAGCGGTGTGAAGTAAGAGGGACACAGGAGGGGAGGAGGAGCGGTGTGAAGTAAGAGCGACACAGGAGGGGAGGAGGAGCGGTGTGAAGTAAGAGGGACACAGGAGGGGAGGGGGAGCAGTGTGAAGTAAGAGGGACACAGGAGGTGAGGAGGAGCAGTGTGAAGTAAGAGGGACACAGGAGGGGAGGGGGAGCAGTGTGAAGTAAGAGGGACACAGGAGGTGAGGAGGAGCGGTGTGAAGTAAGAGGGACACAGGAGGGGAGGAGGAGCAGTGTGAAGTAAGAGGGACATAGGAGGGGAGGAGGAGCAGTGTGAAGTAAGAGGGACACAGGAGGGGAGGAGGAGCAGTGTGAAGTAAGAGGGACACAGGAGGGGAGGAGGAGCGGTGTGAAGTAAGAGGGACACAGGAGGGGAGGAGGAGCAGTGTGAAGTAAGAGGGACATAGGAGGGGAGCAGGAGCAGTGTGAAGTAAGAGGGACACAGGAGGGGAGGAGAAGCAGTGTGAAGTAAGAGGGACATAGGAGGGGAGGAGGAGCGGTGTGAAGTAAGAGGGACACAGGAGGGGAGGAGGAGCAGTGTGAAGTAAGAGGGATGCAGGAGGGGAGGAGGAGCAGTGTGAAGTAAGAGGGACGCAGGAGGGGAGGAGGAGCAGTGTGAAGTAAGAGGGACACAGGAGGGGAGGAGGAGTGGTGTGAAGTAAGAGGGACACAGGAGGGGAGGAGGAGCAGTGTGAAGTAAGAGGGACACAGGAGGGGAGGAGGAGCAGTGTGAAGTAAGAGGGACATAGGAGGGGAGGAGGAGCAGTGTGAAGTAAGAGGGACACAGGAGGGGAGGAGGAGCAGTGTGAAGTAAGAGGGACACAGGAGGGGAGGAGGAGCAGTGTGAAGTAAGAGGGACACAGGAGGGGAGGAGGAGTGGTGTGAAGTAAGAGGGACACAGGAGGGGAGGAGGAGCAGTGTGAAGTAAGAGGGACACAGGAGGGGAGGAGGAGCAGTGTGAAGTAAGAGGGACATAGGAGGGGAGGAGGAGCAGTGTGAAGTAAGAGGGACACAGGAGGGGAGGAGGAGCAGTGTGAAGTAAGAGGGACACAGGAGGGGAGGAGGAGCAGTGTGAAGTAAGAGGGACATAGGAGGGGAGGAGGAGCAGTGTGAAGTAAGAGGGACATAGGAGGGGAGGAGGAGCAGTGTGAAGTAAGAGGGACACAGGAGGGGAGGAGGAGCAGTGTGAAGTAAGAGGGACATAGGAGGGGAGGAGGAGCAGTGTGAAGTAAGAGGGACATAGGAGGGGAGGAGGAGCAGTGTGAAGTAAGAGGGACACAGGAGGGGAGGAGGAGCAGTGTGAAGTAAGAGGGACACAGGAGGGGAGGAGGAGCAGTGTGAAGTAAGAGGGACACAGGAGGGGAGGAGGAGCAGTGTGAAGTAAGAGGGACACAGGAGGGGAGGAGGAGCAGTGTGAAGTAAGAGGGACACAGGAGGGGAGGAGGAGCAGTGTGAAGTAAGAGGGACATAGGAGGGGAGGAGGAGCAGTGTGAAGTAAGAGGGACATAGGAGGGGAGGAGGAGCAGTGTGAAGTAAGAGGGACACAGGAGGGGAGGAGGAGCAGTGTGAAGTAAGAGGGACATAGGAGGGGAGGAGGAGCAGTGTGAAGTAAGAGGGACATAGGAGGGGAGGAGGAGCAGTGTGAAGTAAGAGGGACACAGGAGGGGAGGAGGAGCAGTGTGAAGTAAGAGGGACACAGGAGGGGAGGAGGAGCAGTGTGAAGTAAGAGGGACATAGGAGGGGAGGAGGAGCAGTGTGAAGTAAGAGGGACACAGGAGGGGAGGAGGAGCAGTGTGAAGTAAGAGGGACACAGGAGGGGAGGAGGAGCAGTGTGAAGTAAGACGGACACAGGAGGGGAGGAGGAGCAGTGTGAAGTAAGAGGGACATAGGAGGGGAGGAGGAGCAGTGTGAAGTAAGAGGGACACAGGAGGGGAGGAGGAGCAGTGTGAAGTAAGAGGGACACAGGAGGGGAGGAGGAGCAGTGTGAAGTAAGAGGGACATAGGAGGGGAGGAGGAGCAGTGTGAAGTAAGAGGGACACAGGAGGGGAGGAGGAGCAGTGTGAAGTAGGAGCAGCCTTTAGTCCCGGCAGCCCAGGTCTTCACACGCCGACATCATCAGCAGGAGAGGAGGAAAGGGGGGGGTGTAAGGAGGGCAGGGGGCTGCTGTGAGGAAGAAGCAGTGTCCTGTCCATGCTGACAGCCCTGGCCTTCAGAACACAGGGGGGGGGGGGGGAGGGGGCAATACAGACTGAGCAGAATAAACCCATTTCAGCCATGCTCTGCCTAATTCTCCCACAAGACTTCAGCTCTGCGTCCTCTATGCAATGCACCTGCCTGGAGGATCATCACTGGGCCCCATAACACAGTTATTTGCCAGAGCCAACCCCCCCCCCCCCCCCCCCCCCCCCCCCATAACGATGAAACATACAGTTAAAAAATCCCTACCTTTCACTCCATGCTGCTCAGTAGAAGGGAAGCTGTCATCTGTGATGGAGCAGGCTGATACAGCCACTCTATGCAGCATCGCGTCAGTGGCACAGACGGGTTGTGCGGGCCCGCAGGGGGCGGCCAGCGGATCCTGAACCATCCTGTCATTGCACATGACGCATGTAGTAGGGGAGGAGGCGGAGTCTTCCTCCTGTCATCGGTGAGGGAGCCAGGCCAATACACTGGCAGGGTGCTGCAGACAGCTCCGGGTGGTGCTGGCAGGCATAGTGGGCCTGCTGGCAGATTTATTTATTTTTTTTATTAATTATTGCTTGGTCTCCCTCCCTGCCCCCAAACGTAGCCCCGCCCTAGGCACGTGCCTAGTGGCAAATACGGCCCTGCGCGTCACTGTAAGAGGCGCTCACCAGAATCTCCTTCATAAATGTGGTATTGCATGCCGTGGCCGACGTTCACCTGCCGCTACCTGTCGCTTACAAGGCACTACCTGGCGCTATCCCTTGATGAATAAAGGCCTTTGTTATAGCGCCACAGACACTCGCTTGCAGCGTCCACTAGCAGACGCTCTAAGTGCCGCTACAAAGACGCTCAAATGGCAATACATAGAGCTAGGCCCTCATTTAACAAGGGATAGCGCCAGGTAGCGAATGGTGAGCGAACGGTAATGACGCTCACCGCCACGAGAACGCCGGCTCCCCTCCGCAATCACACATTTATGAAGCCGATCCTGCTTAGCGACTGACAGAGCGCCAGATAGCGAATCATTCATCATTATTCCAGCCTCACCCCACAGCGCCTGCGAGCGACCTTGAACAGCGACAGGTATGACCTCTCGCTACCTGGCGCTCTCCAATGCATTTCAATGGAGCTAACTTTAAATATTCATAATTAATTGCTATAAATTTTTTTTTTTTTTTTTTATGTCAAAAATTCTATGACCACTTCTGCAATGTTAGATTTTTTTTTTAAGCTAAAAAAAAAAAAATTGTGCAGAATTAATATTACAGGTCTGATATTAATGTATTCATATTACAAAATGTTTAGAAAAACATGTTTTTTTTTTTCTAAAAATATGGTTGTTTGGGGGTTAAAAAACTACTTTTAACCCATCGCCGCCAGCGCTCTGGGGTTTAAACAAGCATTTCACAGCGCGAGAATCTTTGGAGCATGATTTGTTAATGAATATGCTGGCAGCCGTTCGCTATGGCCGTTCGCTGTCATGCGCTCCCATACAGCGCGGAACCTGTCAAACAGCGACTCCTAACCCCGTATTCAACATTACCGCACACCGACTGAGTCGCTGTCAACAGCCGAACAACGGCCAAGCACAGCGAATACTAGCGGGCGCTGTGAAAATAACGCTACTGTCGCTCATCTGTCGCTACCTGGCGCTATTAATGAATCAACCTGCCCGTCTTAAATCAGCCTCTTAGTTGCTCTAATACTACAAAACTGCTCCAAAACCTGATAACAATTTGAAAGATAATGGTTGAATATAAATAAAAATGCAAAAAATATCTAAGCACAACTCAGATATTTATCTTTTCAAAAATAGATAAACCTAAAAAACACACAGTTCATACTTCTGAAGGAACTTAAGGAACTAATGTAATTAATTTCCCTCTATTCCCCAGACGCAGTGCATATTTTTAATCTGAACAGCACAAAAGCAAGGGAAAATACAATCATGGGATTAGAACATTTTGTACCAAAACTTCTTGCTGTTTGGAAAATGTTTCATAAAGTTGATTATTATTATTATTTATTACTTCATTTAGAAAGATGCTTCATGCTGTTTCTGTAGCTACCAGCCTAGCGCTGGCATTTCTTTGTTCTCTTTTATTTTATTTCATGTTATTTTTTATGACTGATTTTATTGCAGAGCAAAGCTTTCGTAACTGTTTCTCAGCAGGAGAACCATATTCAGCTGATTTTAGCATTTAATGCTGAAAGACTTTTTATCTTTGTCATCAATAAAATAGGCCCTTGAGATGTTTTGGATGTGAAGTCAGGATGAATTTTATGTTATTGTTTTCCCATTATTATCTTTGAAACTTTATGGCTTGTTTTATGGCATGTTGAAATGGCTTGAGGTGGACTTAAAGCCAAAACAAGGCAGGTTTGATTTGATTTGGAATGTGCATAGGCCTAAAACACCTTATAAATACTTATACTTCTAGATTCCTGGGCTGGGCACACCCTATTGAGTGCCAGTAGTCATATAAGGCACAGAAGCAGTACCGTTTACCTTTTTTGAAACTGGGATGCCCAAGCACATATAAACACCTTGCAGGAATTTGGTTTTACAAAGAGGCCGATTCATTAATAGCGGCAGGTAGCGACAGTTGAGCGACTGTAGCAGTATTTTCACAGCGCCCGCTAGTAGTCGCTGTGCTTGGCCGTTGTTCGGTTGTTGACAGCGATTCAGTCGGTGTGCAGTAATGTTGAATATTGGGTGAGGAGTCGCTATTTGACAGGTTCCGCGCTGTATGGGAGCGCATGATAGCGACTGGTCAGAGCGACCGGCTTCCACCATATGCATTAACAAATCACGCTCAAAAAATTCTCGCGCTGTGAAATGCATGTTTAAACCCCAGAGCGCTGGCGGCGATGGGTTAAAAGTAGTTTTTTAACCCCCAAACAACCATATTTTTGGAAACCTAAAAAAGCAAGTTTTTTAAATAATTTTGTAATATGAATACATTAATATCAGACCTGTAATATCAATTCTGCACAAAGTTTTTTTTTTTTTTTTTTACCTTAAAAAAATATCTAACATGGCAGAAGTGGTCACAGAATTTTTCACATTTAAAAAAAAAAAACATTAATATGAATGAATTATGAATATTTAAAGATTGTCCCATTGAAATGCATTGGAGAGCGCCAGGTAGCGAGAGGTCATACCTGTCGCTGTTCAAGGTCGGACGCTGGCGCTGTGGGCTGAGGCTGGAATAATGATGAATGAGTGGCTATCTGGCGCTATCTCAGTCGCTAAGCAGGATTGGCTTGATAAATGTGTGATTGTGGTGGGGAGCCGGCGTTCTCGTGGCGGGGCCCGCCATTACCGGTCGCTCACCAGTCGCTACCTGTCGCTATTCCTTCATAAATAAGGGCCTTACTCGAGAGTGATGAAAAGAAAAAGGCCAACCAGGATTTTGACTATCCTGGGCTTTGGCCCTTGCCCCCGGGCACCCCGATCGAGGGTGCTCCGCTGTGTGAAACCCCCCAAACAAACTCACCTTTTCCTGGTCCTACGACGCATGCGCAGCCTCTCGTCCAATCAGTGTGCTCAGATCCGCTCGTCTAGGAGCACGTCTAATATGAGCGGATCTGAGCGTGCTGGCGGCTCTATCACTCGCTACCCTGCCTGGGTGGGTTTTGGTCTTCTTTAAGTAGCAAATTAAAACGACCATTTAAATCCATTTCCTTAAAATCACCTTAAACCCACCAGTGGCCATTAGCTTTTCCCTGGGGCATCCTGAATCCATAAGTGTGAAACGCCACAGGACACCTTTAAAAACTCACCCATTCACGCCCCAAGGTGCATGCACAGGCTTTCATCCAATCAGAGCCTTTCGCCAAAGGGCTCTGATTGTTTACAATCATGGTGTGCAGATTGGAACATGCTCCCCATTGATTTACCAAATAACAAGTCAAGACAAAGAGCTCTGATTGGATGAGAGCCGTGCATGCATACTCCGCCCACCTTACATCCGTGGCGTGCCCGTGCCACCCATTCAGGAAGGTTGAGCAGCTGTCACCTGCCACCATTTCATTTGTAATAATTGTTTGTTTTACCTGTGCGGTTGACATAAGTCCTATAGAAGCACGTGATTATATAGCAGAAGTCAAACTTCTCCTAACTAAATACACCACCACCGAGTGGTCTTCAGTGACCCATATAATAGCTATGCGGTCCAGAAGATACCAGACAATAGAATCCAGCATTGAAACCTCATCCCTGGCAAAACAAACATCAGCAAAAACAACTCCCCCCAGATCACAACATCACCATGGGACATCAGATGAAAGAACGGAGCAGCCATATTTCTGTTGTGTTTGCAGGAACACTTGGAACCGACACATGACCTTTTCCGATGGTTACGTATTCAAGCACATCATGTGGCAGAATTCTTGCAAAGCCAGGAAGCACTGACCTGGTAAAGAGGTTAAAAAACAAAATAAAATAAATTAGATGCAGGTCATGCTTGATGATCTGAAAATAAGCACCCAAGGCAATAAACCCATAAACATTTGGATTTTATTTTATAATGGCAGGCTACAAAAAAATAAAACACTGGTTACCCATTGCTGGCTCAGCTGTACTTTTTTTCTTTTGTATTCTTGGTGTATATTTAGCCCAAGGAACAGCATTAATATTTCAGCTTGCTTTTAACAGCAAACATTGCCCCAGATCTTTCATGTGTTCTGAAATGGGACACGGCTTTATTAGGTGTACTTTATTTGCTTTTATGCATCATTTAGCATGTATTAGTAAGTCAGATATTTGCTATATTTAATTGACATTCTTTTAAATAAATATATATGAAATAGTTTTACTGTTTGTTATGATTTCAATTAACAATGCATTTATTTCCCATTTCCTTCTTCCTTGAGTTTTCCTTATATTATATAAACAAAAACATTGTAGTAAAAATTGTAGAATGTAACAAATCTATAATAAAAAAAAAACATTTGAGGCATTCATATTTCATTAAAATATTATAATATAATAAAATATATTATGGGGGTTATTTAAGAAATGCTAGCACCAGGTAGTTCCAAGTAGCGGCACATATGCTGAATGCTGGGCTGAATGGTGAATGCTGGACGCTGTATGTGAAAACCACATTTAAGAAAGCAAATCTGGTGAGCGCCTCTAATAGCGTCATGTAACCTCACATTTATCACTAGTGGCGAATAGCGGTGTAAAGCGCCGGCGCTCTAGGTTCAGCAGCGCCATGTAGTACCTGTTGCTCAGCGTCGCTCTCCCATACATTTTAGTGGTGTTTCATTTGATTGTGTTTAAATAGCGTTTTGCTATAGTAAATTTTTGGTTCAAATCATTGTGTGGCCTCTCCTGCCCAGCAACCAAACACTTTTATTGTGTTTTTTTAAATTTATTTATTATTTATTTATTTATTTATTGTGCAGGTCGGCCATTGCATTGGCATTGTCACAGTGTTTAAACAATGTCATTCCATAAGTTTTCGCTCTGGTGCTGGTGTTTATGTGTTGAGAAACAGACTTTTATCACATAGCTTCTATGCTAGAGCGCCTAGTTTTAGAGCGCCGGCGCTGGTTGTGTGCATTTTTTCTTAAAGTGGACCAACACCCAGGATTTTGACTATCCTGGGTTTTGGTCCACTTCGGCGGGGCACCCCGATCGCTGTGTGAAACCCCCCAGAAACCCCGAAAAACTCACCTCTCCTCGCTCCCACGTGACTGCCGCTGCCAATCCCCGCCGACGGACAAGCGGGAGGCAGCGACAGACAAGAGAGCGCGCCCGCCGCCACCTCCCGCGGGTCACTCTTACAGGGCGCGCGCCCGCGCCGGCCATTCACAAACGGCCGGCGCGGGTGCGCGTCCTGCCAGAGGGACGCGCGGGAGGCGGCGGCCGCCGCCGCTGCGTCGTGGATAAGGTAGGGATTTAGGGGTTTCTGGGGGGTTTCACACAGCGGGGCACCCCCGATCGGGGTGCCCCGCAGTCAGGGGTCTGATCGGTCCCGGAATCTTATAGATTCCCAAGCCAATCATGGGAGGGTGTTGGTCCACTTTAAATACGGGCTTCAGCGCCGAGTGCTGGACGCACTTAATTGGCGCTACCTATCGCTTGCTGCAGCATTGTCATGTTGCTAGATGTAGCGTAGACTTGGGCGCTATGACCTTGGAACACCACCTAGCGTTAGCTCTGCAGTGAATCAGGGAAAGCACTTCTACAGCACCCTCCAGAACTCACATTCATCAATGCTGGATGGAATACTAAAGCACCACTTGTCCACCCACTAAGCTGTGTTATAGCGCCAGACACCCGCTTAAAGCTTCTGCTAGCAGTTGCTCTAAGCATCGCCTCCACAGCCTCCACATGTTATAATATAAATCAAACCTATTTTTTATTAAAAGCAGCACATTTTTAAAAAGAAATATAAAAGACGCAGGGAGAGGAAAATAGACTCACTTTCAGTCTACGTTTATGATTATGGCAATCAGGGCTGCTGCATCCTCTTCCCTATGGCATCCTGATTTGGGAGGCTTGTCCTAAAGAATCCCTGCAGGGCATTTCTACTCAGCTGATCCATGTCCCCTGTGCTGCCCTCATGCTCCATGTTAACACAGATGGCAGCGATTGGAAATTATGACACAACCGGGATGCGGACTTCCGTCTGGCAAACCTTATTATTTGCCATTGAATCAGTGAAAGCTCAGAGTAAGTATTTTGCCGAATTTGCATGCTTCCTAGGTGTGACTAAAGCAGACTGGACAGCCCAAATTGAAAAAGCCTAGAGGTGGGAGAAGACCAAAACCCACTCAACATGTTAAATAAATTTAGGCAAAGTGCCTGCTGATACTTCTTTCGTAGGATATAGAACTGGAACGGGATTTATTTTTGCCTATGGAATTGTCCTGAGACATTTTTCTGTCGCTCTGCGCTATCCAATACATCATCATTGCACACCTCCCTGTAGTGCTTGAAATTTACTATGGGAGTTTGTGCAATTCACGTCCTTGGCCAGATTTGCCAAGGACACCTATGCCAGTTCAAAGACATTACCTACATCCCCAAAGGCCAGGGTGGTGCGGATGAGCCTGTTGCTCCACAGCATGGGCCCAGTGCCATAGGGCATATGAGCTGCAAATAGCTAGAGACAGGCACCAGCAATTTGGCCCTTAAGCCTTGGGATTACTGGCCCCTATGCTTGGTTTGCTGGGTTGGTAAGTTTTAGAGGGGGGGCACACATTTTTTTATCTCCTGCCCCCTTCCTCTGAAGCTTATCAGCCTTGCACACCAACCACAGGGGCTAGGAATACCAGGGCCTGGCCCCTAGGCCCCTAACTATTACCAGACCTTATGCCCTCTAATAAGCCAAGGGTATTATCAGGTGGGGGAGAAAGCTTTTATACTAGAGATATGGAGCCTCTCTGGAATCTCCCCCATGTGACCAACTACATCACTGAGGGGAAGAAGAAATACCCCCCCATTCACCTCACCTCCAGTGATGCAGTTGGTCACATGGCAATCCACCTATGAGTATTAAAAGCCTTCTCACAAGCTTGCCAATCATTACTGCTGCCTGCAGCCAGGATAGAAGGAGGAGAGATGCCACCATCCGTTCTCCAGATGGTGGCGGTCAAGTCATCTTTTGATGATGCCACAGTCTAAAGGAAACATTGGAGGAGCCAGAAGAGCAATAGGACATCCTGGCGATGGACGTAGAGGACCCTTCGGAGCCAAAGACGCAGCCTGGCAGGGATCGGATGAAGGAAGATGTGGGAAAGGTGTTGTTTTGGGGATTTTAAAACAGTTTTGTGTAAATGTTTGTGTACTGGTAAGTGGTCCAAGTGACCCTATACCAATTTACAGGGTAGTAGGAGCTATTGTATGCGGCATTCAGGAGTGCCGAATGCCAGATACTGTTCTCTTTTCAGATGGCTTGTGAACCGGCTCCAGCTCATCACCAATGATTGTATTGCACCTACCAATTCTTTTTGGACCCTTGAGCAGTCGGAAAGAAACATTTCACTGCATAACATATTATAGTATTATGTATGCCTGTGTATGTGACCAAAAAACTTGACTTGTGATCACAGTGAACAGTGATCAAAATAATTGATGTGATTTATTTTTGTGGGGTATAGAATAATTGAACCGGGGTGACCACACAGCCCTAAGCATGTACTCGGCATCATGCAACATCGTGCTCTGCAACAAGAGAAACAGGGCAAACGGTTCTGAATGTAGGTCAATTTCTCTAAATCCTCCGTAAAATTAGAATAGCTTATTCATGAAATGTGCCCAGTATATAAAGTTACGTTCAGGACACAAGAATGGGTGTAACTGGAGCCCTAATGTCTTATTGTTGTAAGAGAATCTGATATCTTTCCACAAATCACTGTATGTTTTGGAAATCATCCCAGAATCTAAATGATTTAAGCCCGACTAATATTTATACCTGTCATCACCAATCTTTTACATATCTAGTTTAATTAAAATATATATATTTTCTCGAAGCTATCATTCAGGCCAGTCTAAAAAAATACGTTTCTCTTACTTTCAGTCTGTGTGAGCTGCTCTACAGGAAAAGGTTAGGGGCATAGTCAGCAATGACAGTTATAGCAAGCAAGAATAGCATGTAAAGCAACAGTTAAGCACTTAGAGGCCGATTCATTAATAGCGCCAGGTAGCGACAGATGAGCGCCAGTAGCGTGATTTTCACAGCGCACGCTAGTATTCGCTGTGCTTGGCCGTTCGCTTGTTGACAGCGACTCAGTCGGTGTGCGGTAATGTTGAATACAGGG
Organism: Gastrophryne carolinensis; assembly: GCA_027917425.1. Classification (NCBI taxonomy): domain Eukaryota; kingdom Metazoa; phylum Chordata; class Amphibia; order Anura; family Microhylidae; genus Gastrophryne; species Gastrophryne carolinensis. Next base: position 615,310,750 of record CM051234.1, on the reverse strand, counting down.
TTAGGAGTTTCACAGGTTCCGCGCTGTATGGGTGCGCCTGACAGCGAATGGCCAGAGCGAACGGCTCCCAGCATATTCATTAACAAATCACGCTCAAAAAATTCTCGCGCTGTGAAATGCTTGTTTAAACCCCAGAGCGCTGGCGGCGATGGCTTAAAAGTAGTTTTTAGCCCCCAAACAACCATATTTTTTGATTAAAAAATTAAACAAGTTTTTCTAAACATTTTGTAATATGAATACATTAATATCAGACCTGTAATATCAATTCTGCACCAATTTTTTTTTTTTTTTTTTTTTTTACCTTAAAATAAATATCTAACATTGCCGTAGTGGTCACAGAATTTTTGACAGTTAAAAAAAAAAAAAAAAAAACCTTAAAATCAATTAATTATGAATATTTAAAGATTGCTCCATTGAAATGCATTGGAGAGCGCCAGGGAGCGACAGGTCATACCTGGCGCTGTGATGGGATTAGTAGCGGCGCTGTTCGTTGCAGTCGACTACATGATGAATCCCGCGCTAGCTGACGCTCTCGCCGGCGCTAGCCTCATTTAGTGTGATAAATGCGTGATTGTGTCCGCCGCCTGGCGTTCTGGAGTCGGTAGCCGCCGATAGCTGGCGCTACCTGGCGCTAGTCAGACACTACCTGGCGCTAGCCCTTGTTAAATAAGGGCCTTAGTACGTATAGCTTAGCAGGGCAGCCGTCAGCACTAGGTATACCCGGGCAGATGCCGGGGCCCCTGCTCTTTAGGAGGGCCCACCTCATTCCCTCTACCCTGGGCAGCCCCTATGCAGGGCACATGGCCTTGCAGTAACCAGTACTAAGGTATGTCCTCCCATTTGGAGATCGCTTCTTTGTGTCAGTCCTATTTTTGTTTCTTTTCTTCTATTCTTCTTCATTCTTTATTTTTTTCATCTATTTTTGTTTCTTTGTTTCATCTGCTCGTTCTGCTATTCCTTTTCTTTATTTGTTCCTTTTTCTCCTTTTTTTCTTCTATTATTTTTTTTTTCTATCAGCCCTATTCTTTCTTTCCTCCTTTCTCTTCTGTATTTTTTTCTCCCATTCCTTCTCTCTGTCTTTCCTGTTTTATTCTGTCATTCCTTTTATTCTTTCTTTCTTTCTATCATTCATTCTAGTGCTTTTGTTTCTTCTGGTTATTGTCCATTTTTTAAAATATTTTATATTCATACATGCCATCACCATATATGGAGTATCATACCACAGCGGCAAGGGCCCCACTGAGACTCTATTGCCCAAGGGCCCGCATAAACCAGGAGCCGGCCCTGTAGCTAAGGATGTACGCAGATCAGTGCTGTATAAGGCCCATGCTTTTGGGTGACCAGTTTAAAATATCTTTTGGGATAATGTATATACAGTACGCACTTGTTTAGTTAAAGAAGAGCAAAATCTATTTTGCCTGGCTTTAAAATCAAGGGCCAGGGGATTCCCTGTTACAGTGGCATCTCATTTTGGGACACCACAAAGTATAACAGACTCAGGTCTCTCTGTATACTCATCTCGATCCCAAAGTACACTGCTGGCATCCCCCTTTTTGCACATTTGTCATGCCCAGCAGACTTGAATGTCTGCTGGTGAGGCTAAGCAGATCAGTGGGAGTGGGACATTACAGTGTGAATGTAGCAAAGCTTTGTCGTAGCAGTGGGATCAAGAATCGAGTAACATTGAAACATACTATGTAAGGCTGAATAAAGACTTTAGTCCATCCAGTTCAGCCTGTTTATCTCCTTCTAGTGGTCTAGTAGCCAAAGCTGGAAATTACATTCAAGGAAGGCATTCAGGCCATTTTAGAATGCTTTTAGTGTATCCTTCATAACTACCTCCTCTGGCAGCAAGTCCCATAGTCTCACTGCTCTTACAGAGAAGAATCCCACCCTACGTCGGTGGAGGAATCACCTTACCTCTAACCTTAGTGGATGCCCTCAGGTTATGGTTACGCTCCGGAGGATATAAATAGATTGTGGGACAGATCTTATTGACCCTGAATATATTTTTTTAGGGATGAGCGAACCGGTTCGGACGAACAGGAATTCGCTCTGAATTTCAGGGAAAATTCGATTCGGCAGGAACCCGAATTTTTTTTGGTTCGTGCCGATCGAATTTTCCCTGAAATAAAAAAAAAAAAATGCCGGCATGGTGGGAGCGGGCAGGCCGGCCTCCACGCTCCGGCGCCGCTCTCAGCTGTCATCAGAGGACGCATCATCAGAGGGCGACTGAGAGTGGCGCCGGCCTCCACGCTCCGACCATGCAGGTAAGTGTTTGCTTTTTAAACAAATGCCGGCATGGTGGGAGCGGGCAGGCCGGCTGCGCTGTCAGCGGGCCGGCTTCCGCCGCCCGCTGCCAGCGTAGCCGGCCTGCCCGCTCCCACCATGCCGGCATTTTTGCTTAAAAAAAAATGCCGGCATGGTGGGAGCGGACAGGCCGGCTACGCTGACAGCGGGCCGGCGGCGGCCCGCTGACAGGCGTAGCCGGCCTGCCCGCTCCCACCATGCCGGCATTTTTTTTTTCAGATGAGCGATTCGTGAAAGTTTGATTCGGGCGAGCCCGAATTTCTTGGGGAAATTCGGCGAATCGCCCGAATCAAACTTTCAAGAAGTTCGCTCATCTCTAATATTTATACATAGTTATTAGATCACAATCTCTTTTCCAAACTAAATAAACATAACTTTGACAGTCTTTTAGGGTACTCTAGTCCCTGCACTCCATTTATTACTTTAGTTACCCTCCTTTGAATGTGCTCCAGTTCTGATATGTCCTTCTTACGCACTGGTGCCCAGAACTGTACAAAGTACTTCATATGGGGTCTGAGCAGTGACTTGTACAGGGGTAAAATGATGCTCTGGTCATGGGCACCTATGCCCCTCTTGATGCACCCCATGATCCTGTTTCCTTTGGCAGCCGCTACTACTACAGTTAAGTTTATTGTTAACTAAAACCCCTAGGTTCTTTTTCATTGCAATTTTAGTAAACATTTCTTTAGTTAGTGTGTAATCATGGCACAGATTAGGTTTGTCTGGCAGGAGCGGTTCCTCATAAATCCATGCTGATATGGAGCAAAAAGGTTATTTTCACCAAGATCCAGGATAATATTCCTTAAAAAAATGCTTGCCCACCACAAAAACCAACTGGTCTGTAGTTCCCAAGTTCCCCTATAGAGCTCGAGGGATTTTTACATTTCTTTTACATAGATGACCATTGTATGCTTACACACACATCGGACGAACTTGTCGAGCCTGAACTTCGCCAAGCACATAGATTCTACTTGCTTCGCATTTAAAGGGTTAAGATAAGGGTGCAGCTTCTAAAATTACAAAAAGCAGTAAACAGGTATTTGAAGCTGCTAGTGCTCTGAAGCCCCAGGAACCTCAATGTGTAGGGTCCTTCAGAGGCTTGCAGTTGTGTATAAACCTACTATTCCTCCACCCCTAACCACTACTCACAAACAGAAAACATTGCAGTGGTCTCAGACATACATGAAGACTAATTTTCAGTCTTGTTTACTGATGAGTACCATGCAACCCTGGATGGTCCAAAAGGATACAGTAGTGGATGGTTGGTGAATGGCTACCATCACCCAACAAGGATAGGACATCAGCAAGGAGGTGGACAGAATCATGGGGAGTATTAGGGTCCCTAAGGGTCTAAAAGTGACCTCGACAAAGTATATAGAGTTTGACAGACCACTTTCTTCCATAGTACAAAAAGAAGAACCGTGCCTTCTGTAGCAAGATCACCTTCATGCATGACAATACTCTGGCTACTATGGGCATAAAATAGGAGAAATTCATGATGTGGCTGCTATCCTCCCCTGACCTCAACCCTTTGAAGTGCAAATGTTTGTGCAGCAGTTGGGGATCAATCAGAATGTTACAATTTAGGCCCTTATTCATCAAGCGATAGCGCCAGGTAGTGTCCAACGAGCGCCAGGTAGCGGCAGCTAACGGCGACTACCGACTCAAGTACGCCCGGCGGCGGTCACAATGACGCATTTATCAAGCAAAATGAGGCTAGCGCCGGCGAGAGCGACGGCTAGCGCGGCATTCATCATGAAGCCGCCTGGACCGAACAGCGCCGCTGCAAATTCCCTCACAGCGCCAGGTATGAGCTGTCGCTCCCTGGCGATGTCCAATGCATTTCAATGGAGCAATCTATAATTATTCATGATTAATTGGTAATAATTTTTTTTTTTTTTTTTTTAATGTCAAAAAATCGGAGAACACTTCTGCAATGTTAGGATTTATTTTTAAGTGTAAAAAAAAAAAAAAAAAATGTGCAGAATTGATCTAACAGGTCTGAGATTAATGTATTCATATAACAAAATGATTCTAAAAACATGTATAATGTTACATTCAAAAAATATGGTTGTTTAGGGGTTAAAAACTAGTTAATACAGATCGCCGCCAGCGCTCTGGGGTTTAAACAAGGAATGGACAGCGACAGCACATTCGGAGCGTGATTTTTTGATGAATATGAAGCTAGCCGTTCGCTCTGGCCATTCGTTGTCAGGCGCTCACATACAACGCTGGACCTGTGAAACAGCGACCCCTCAGCCCGTATTCAACATTACCGCACACCGACTGAGTCGCTGTCATCAAGCTAATGCCGGCCAAGCACAGCGAATACTGGCTGGCGCTGAAAAAATCACGCTACAGTCGCTCATCTGTCGCTACCTGGCGCTATTGATGAATCGGCCTCCTAGTTTCTGTAGCAAGGGGTTTTCCTGTCTTTCTTTCTGTCTGCTTTTATTTTGTGTCAGCTCAGCATACCAGCATCACGTATCAGGAGTAATTATTGGAACGGAAGTTTACTTTAAAATAAAATTAAAGAAACAGGAATGCAGAGTTAGATTTCCCCTGCAGAAACAGGCAGCGGTGTGCCCAAAATAGTATAATGTATAATACAAGAGTGCTGGAGACAGGTCCACCTCTCAGGGCTAAAAAGGGTGGTCATGCATAGGTTAAATAAAGGCACTGGGCTACAAAGCAGGGTTGAGATCTTGGCATTAGCATCACACACCAGAACCTTCTGTTAATATTACTCGGGGAGGCCGATTCATTAATAGCGGCAGGTAGCGACAGTTGAGCGACTGTAGTGGCATTTTCAGAGCGCCCGCTAGTAGTCGCTGTGCTTTGCCGTTGTTCGGTAGTTGATAGCGACTCAGTCGGTTTGCCGTAATGTTGAATATTGGGGGAGGAGTCGCTATTTGACAGGTTCCGCGCTGTATGGGAACGCATGATAGCGACTGGCCCTAGCGACCGGCTCCCACCATATTCATTAAAAATCACGCTCAAAAAATTCTCGCGCTGTAAAACGCATGTTTAAACCCCAGAGCGCTGGCGGCGATGGGTTAAAAGTAGTTTTTTAACCCCCAAACAACCATATGTTTGGAAACAAAAAAAAACAAGTTTTTAAATAATTTTGTAATATGAATACATTAATATCAGACCTGTAATATCAATTCTGTACATTTTAATCGAAAATGGCAGAAGTGGTCACAGAATTTTTCACATTTAAAAAAAAAAAAAAATTAATAATAACAATTAATTATGAATATTTAAAGATTATTCCATTGAAATGCATTGGAGAGCGCCAGGTAGCGAGAGGTCATACCTGTCGCTGTTAAAGGTCGGACACTGGCGCTGTGGGCTGAGGCTGGAATAATGATTGATGAGTGGCTATATGGCGCTATAGCAGTCGCTAAGCAGGATTGGCTTGATAAATGTGTGATTGTGGTGGGGAGCCGGCATTCTCGTGGCAGGGCCCGTCATTACCGGCCGCTCACCAGTCGCTACCTGTCGCTATCCCTTGTTAAATAAGGGCCTTAGTCTGCACAATCTTTTTAAGTGGAAGTAAGTATGTTTACTTGGGATTATGTCATATCTGCTGAAGCCAAGAGAGAACCTCTGCTTTAGGCTGGGTACGCAGCGTTCCTGAAAATAAATATTAATATAATTAATACTTTATCTTAGATCTTTATTTACTCACATAAACGGAGTGACATCATGTCAGCGTATTCCTCATGCTGAAAACAGGCTTAAGCATATTGGACCCTGTGTGGTAAAGGGCAAATAAGCAGATTATAGAAAGAACATATCTATTGAAGAATTAGGGTGGGATTTTCTGGGATTAGAGGTTTGTAAGGAATAACAATGCAGTGAGATTATGTCCATGGTATGGGACATGCTGTAAACCATCGCTGTTTTGTGCTGAAGCTAATAATAGTGTGTTACATCACATTACACGTCTGTACGTTTGTTTCATAATGTAGAGTAAACTATAGGAAGGGATTTGTTTGTAAGACCAGCAAAGGCTGGTGTCCCTGTGTATTATATTTCTGGAGGTTTTTTAATAAAGGACAACGGTGTGAAACATTAAAGCAGACCAAAAACCCACAAACCCTGCTTTTTGAACCCCTCCCCCCGCTTTGCCTTGATTACCGCTCCCATGGGACATTCATAGCCTCCCTTATATTAAAGCGGATCAACACCAGTGCAGGTGCGGGTCCTGCTACTATAAAACAGAATGCAAAGAACGTCCATAAATGTTGGAGAAGGGAAAATTTGGTTTGTGAGGAGCGCTGGAGGTGGTGGGAAGCTGCTGCCACTGATAGGGGGTCATGTCCCTATTAGTAATATGGGTATTGTAGGTCTAGACTTACAACCGAGTTTGTTAAATGGTTGAAAAGGCTATCTGTTGTGGCGCGCTGGGGGAGGGGAGGAGGGATTGTTCTTGCACGAGGTGAGTCCTGGAAGATTGATAATATCCCCTTTTTGGGGTTATTCCCGGGTTAGGGGTGTGTGTTTGCTCTGTGCTGGATTGACCTGAGGTGCTGTAATATGAGAGACAGCCCTTATTGTCATACAGCAACAATCAACTCCTTTTATAAAAATGATATACATACAGTCAGTGACTATCCAATTTACTGGAAAAGACTGAAAATAAGTAAGTGTTCTGACACTTTATTTTCAGTCTTTTCCAGTAAATTGGATAGTCACTGACTGTATGTATATCATTTTTATAAAAGTAGTTGATTGTTGCTGTATGACAATAAGGGCTGTCTCTCATATTACAGCACCTCAGGTCAATCCAGCACAGAGCAAACACACACCCCTAACCCAGGAATAACCCCAAAAAGGGGATATTATCAATCTTCCTGGACTCACCTCGTGCAAGAACAATCCCTCCTCCCCTCCCCCAGCGCGCCACAACAGATAGCCTTTTCAACCATTTAACAAACTCGGTTGTAAGTCTAGACCTTAAACGTCCATAAATGTTACCTGAGCGTGGATCCTCCGCTGGCAATACAGTGCCATTATTGGCCGCCCTGCACTCACATGGGTAGTAATGTTCCGGGCATCGGACAGCCCCCCCCCACTCGAGCTCTGGCGGCCAATGGCGGTGCTGTTTTCCTGGGGAGGATCAAGGTTGGGTTAACAATTATTGGTGTTCTGAGGGGTCAGGGCTATGTGGGGGGCCCCAGCATTCTGGATACCCCCCCCCCAGCCCGTCTTATAGCGGTGGGTCCAACACCTGCAACCGCACGTGTCTTGGTCCGATTTAATGCACAGGAATCAATGCTGGATAAATGGATTGTCGGGTGCCTCCCCTGGGCCACTCCCTCCGGCTGTACACACCCGCCGCCTATCATTGGGATGCCAGGCTTGGGGCCATGCAGTGGAAAGAGGGATGGGGAAGAGGCTGGAACATATACCATGGGAGTGAGTCTACAATAATCATTTAATATACGGGTGGCCACTAAGAGGAGCACTAGTTGAAATAATAAAATAAGAAAGAATTTGAGGGGGCATTTAATTTTTTCCTAAAGCCATCCTTTAAATCTAGATCTAGATAATGAATCTGGCTTTTTCAGTCATGGATCTGCTCAGAGGAGATCACGTTACTTAGAATCCTCCCCCTTTGATTCTCTGTCCTGCCCACAAGTAACTGTGCTGTGTAAAATGCTTTGCAGCACTGACAACAGGGCCAGATTAAGTGTGGTGGAGGCCCCTGGGCACAAAATCTGGTGGAGGCCCCAGATAAAGTATTTTTACCTTTTAAATAGTCCAGCCAAGTAACTGATTGGTGGTTGTCTGACACTCGCCTACTTACTGGAATGTCAGATAGAGTCCCTTGTGCCACCCTTTGGGAACTCCTGCTTTGCCATTCTGGGTGGGGGGGTAGTGTAGTCGCCCAGCTGGTCCAGCAGAAAACAGTTCCCTGCATTGAGGTGTTTGGTGGATTATGTGCAGTGATCGGACACCGATTGATGGCTCTTCACCCACCCATCACTGTAGCGTTGCTGACGACAACTTTGCTGCTCTAGACTCTCCATCCTGCCCTGTGGTGGCTTTGGCTGCAGGTTTGCAAAAACTAAAAAAGGCTTACCCAAGCCCCGGGGGTGGGGGTGCCCGATAGCTTTGTTGCCAGCCTGGCGGCCCGTCAGACCGGATGGTACTGTCTTCATTCATAAACAAAAAGCATTTACATGGCACCTACAAACTAGGTTATGCCAGTTATTCTTAGCAAGTAGACGAAATGTTAATCATCTTTTTTTTTCTATACGCTATCCCAAACATCTAAAAAGCCACCAAGCGTGCAATTCTTGGGCATAGCTTTTCATATTTACACAGCCATCACTTCCTACTTGTGGGAATGCCTTCTGGGCTTTTAAGCAGAAAACAGCATAGTACTGGAACTTAAAGGCTGTATAAGTTTGAGACTTGAGAGTGCTGTATGAGAGGCCCCCTTAGGGAGAGACCCATGTTATGCTTTGAATAATGGGCATAAAAAGACTGATTGCTAGTGTTGGGCGACACTGAAGGTCTGTGCAGAGGACTGTCACGGGGGGGGGGGGTTGGATAGTTAGACATCAGCACACTGGGTGAGGGGCTGGGGGGCAGAGATGGATGGGGCAGAACTGGGGGAAGGGAAAGGAATAGGTGGGGATGTAATGGATGGGGCAGAGCTGGGGGGCCGAGATGGTGGGACAGGAATAGATGGAGCGGAGCTGGGGCGTGGGGAAAGGATTGGATATGGGCAAAGAGACAGAGAAACAAAGTTTGTGTGTACCTTGCAATACCACTTCCTGTTCGTGCAGTACTTCATATTGCAATGCTAGGGGCCAGGGAGCCATGACACTGCCAAGGAGACTAAGCACTACATCGCCAATCAAGGTGCAGCTCTGAGCATGGCAACACAGAAGCAACTAAGTGCAGGGCTTTCAGGGCAGGGGTCCGGAAATCTGGCACTGAGGTCCGCATTCGGACCCCGTTCCGCCAGTTGAGTATCACTGCCCTAGAGGTTCGTATTTCTCAAGTTCAGCTAAACTGATCAGCTGAACAAAAGGAGCCAAACTTTGGGGGCAAAAGAAATTGTGGGGGTGCTTTAACCTGGAAGCTCAATTTTTCCAGGTTCGTGCAGAAAGCAAAACTTAAAACTTCTGAATGAAGTACGTAGTCCAAGTCAAGAGTGGCTATGAAGCTGAGTAACCGGGCCGAATAATGTGCTTTACTAGCTGGTATGTAGCGCGAGTTATCTCCCACCCCAGGGGTAAAACTTAGTTTCTATTCTGAAAGAAAAGGCGTCCTCCACAGACTGTGCCATTACAATTTTCAAAAGAGTCCACCACTTTGCCTTGCTCCTTCCTGTGATGGGAGTGACACGTTTCACTGTGGGGAACGACAGCGACTGAGCCACCAATGATTTACTGTAAAAACATGACAGTGTGCAGCAACGTCCTCGCTGAACCACTACTGAGATAGTAAATAAAATAAAACAGGTCTAGAAATTGGGCCCCTACACACCCATGGCATCATTACAGGTGCACCCCTGATCCCCACCCCCATAGGTCTCAGAGACATTTAAAATATCGGCCCTCTTTAAGCATAACATGGGTATCTACCTGAGATGGCTTGCTACTTTGTTGCAGCTCTCTTAACCCCCCCCCCCCAACCATCAACTTCCAGCCTTATGCTAACAGGCCCAAACCCAAAAGTTGAGCACAATCCTTTTCTCATAACTAGTATTGTAAGATGTGGGTTCTGAGATGTCCAGCATTAGTTTTTTAACACTTGATTAAGAATGAGTATCTAGTCTAATGTACTATTTGTTTATGGGAGCCCAGCAAGTGATATTTAAAGTGAACCTATGAGCACTTGGGCCGGCCCTAGACTCTAAGACTTGGGATGCCCCATTGTGTGAAACCCTGATGATCTCCCGCAAACACAGACATTTGTGGAGATCCTATGGTTACAGACATACCCCCATGACATTTAGCAGCTGAGGCACACTACCACGCCCAGCAGAATATAGGGTGACCAAGGATGCAGCCGCCCCTCTTTCTTTATGCCGGTCTCAGTGTGTAAAAAGAGCACTAAGCCATGCATTAAAATGCATGCCATAAAGTGCTGATTGGACGGTGGGTCGTGCATGCGCCATGGGACTATGTGGAAGGTGAGTTTTGAGGGCAATCTGTAGGATTTCACAAAGCGGGGCCTCCCAAATCCGAATGGGACACAGACCTATCACCGGGATAGTATATAAATAGATATATAAGTGTGTTTGTTTCATCCTGTGATAGCATCATATTAAAAAAAAACATCTTAATTTTTTTACATATGTAAGCTGTAGTATTCTTAGGCCCTTATTTAACAAGGGATAGCGACAGGTAGAGACAGGTGAGCGGCCGGTAATGACGGGCCCCGCCATGAGAACGCCGGCTCCCCACCACAATCACACATTTATCAAGCCAATCCTGCTTAGCGACTGAGATAGCGCCATATAGCCACTCATTCATCATTATTCCAGCCTCAGCCCACAGCGCCAGCGTCCGACCTTGAACAGCGACAGGTATGACCTCTCGCTACCTGGCGCTCTCCAATGCATTTCAATGGAACAATCTTTAAATATTCATAATTAATTGTTATGAATTTTTTTTTTTTTTAAATGTGAAAAATTCTGTGACCACTTTTTAAGGTAAAAAAAAAAATGTACAGCATTGATATTACAGGTCTGATATTAACGGAATCATATTACAAAATTATTTAAAAAACGTGTTTTTTTTGGTTTCCAAAAATATGGTTGTTTGGGGGTTAAAAAACTACTTTTAACCCATCACCGCCAGCGCTCTGGGGTTTAAACATGCATTTTACAGCGCGAGAATGTTTTGAGCGTGATTTTTTAATGAATATGGTGGGAGCCGGTCGCTAGGGCCAGTCGCTATCATGCGCTCCCATACAGCGCGGAACCTGTCAAATAGCGACTGCTCACCCAATATTCAACATTACGGCAAACCGACTGAGTCGCTATCAACTACCGAACAACGGCCAAGCACAGCGACTACTAGCGGGCGCTCTGAAAATGCAGCTACAGTCGCTCAACTGTCGCTACCTGCCGCTATTAATGAATCAGCCTCCCCGTCGTGATGCACAGAGGTCCATCCTCTGGTCTTTTTTGACTTACAATTTGGCACCCTTTTTTCTATCAGAAAGTAGATTTAATGTTTTTGTAGTTCACACAGTTGGGCCTCCCAAATCTAGATGCTCCAATGACACAGACCTATCACCAGGATAGTAAAAATCCACTTTAAGTTAATGAAGTCTTTCATTGGATATCATGTAATAGCGTTGAAAGCACGTCCTCTGGGGCCTGCATCCAAATCTGAGATAAAGCAACGGTGGATATATATATATATATATATATATATAATTTTTTCAGTCCTTTTAATTTCTCTTTGACCATAAATGCCAGCTATGTAACTTATACTAATATTGCATCAGCACACAAAGAGTTCTATTGGCAGCGGGACTTCTTTTTCATAACACTATTATTGTTCTCTGCAACAACATAACTACATTATAATGACCGCACAGAGACTCTACTGTGACTAACGCAGAACTAGTTTGACAACTTCTAATCTGTACACAGAGCAATTATATCCAGAGCCCTAAACACCCAAAAGTGGGAGTCACCTCAGGTCAATGCTTGTCACAATGACTGGTCACGCAACATGGCATGTCTCGTAAAAAGAGACAAAACAGCCATATAAAGTGTATTAAAATGCACATAAATAGTTTTCATTACCCTTTAGAGCAGTTTTGTATGGTTTGGGAAACATATAGGTGGTAGTAGCTGAAGCTGGATTAAAGAGGAACTATGGTCGGAAATGACGTTAGTCCCTCTTTATTATACATCAGTGTGGCTAGTAGCCAGGCCTATCAGCGCTGGCCATGAAGATTGATAGGCTGCTTTACGACAGCCGTGGAGGAACACCCACATAGAGGAAGCCCAGGCTGACCATAGTTCCTCGTCAAAGATCAGTCTGCAGCCTCTCCATTTACCACCTGATAGGACTTTGCCGACCTCCGGTGGTACATGTGCCACTGTCAGCACCCGGCAAGGCGGTGCAGCTGCCAGGGGCCCCCACTCTCTGGGGGGGCCCACTAACAAGGCTGGCTTTTGGGGTGTGCAACGGCACTTGACCGGTGTTGGACTGGGATGGCACCACCACATCTGGTGCCCACATCTCCTTGAATGGCAGGATACCACACAATGGGGCATCTCGATTTAGATTCCAGGGGAGGAAGTGCTAGGTTTTGTTCTGCTTTTAAGTTGCCCACCCCAGCTTATTTCCTATACCTGGAGCATCCCAATCTGTGATACCCTACTGTGTGAAACCCCCTGGGGTCGCTGGCATACCCACTACGCAAGCAATTCCACCCCTGGGGATTTACAGGAGCATCTCAATTTTGGATGCCCCATGTTTGTGAAAGAACCCCCCTGGTTTGGCCTTTAACTTAAACTGGTGATCCCACAGTGCATTCACCAGCACGAGGAAAGTAATGAACAAAGGGGGGGGGGGTCACACACATCCAAAATCAGGAAAATCTAGAGTTTTGGTCTAAATAGCATGATGCTTAGGGGACTCCAGTTTTGGGACGTTTCTCTGTGATGTGATGCGACTCTTCACCACAAAGGGGCCCACTGAGACCATGCCGCCCAAGGGCCCACATAAACCTGGAGCCGGCCCTGAAGGTAGTTTCTAGGCCCAGGCGAGCTGTGCAGCCACACTGGGCAGCAGAGAGACATGGGGATACTAAGCTGACTGAGCCTTGTATGCTTGTTCTGAGCACAGCACCCCCTGCACTGTACTGGAGTGCCCCCTGGGTACTTTAAATCCCCCCTGCCATGTAGCTGTCATAGCATGCTGTCATAATCACCTTGGCTCCTGTTTAATGATGAGCTGGAGAGGGGTCTATCTGGTTCGGAAGACCTCCAGCCATCCTCAGTCCTCAGAATCTCCTCAGTTACTCCAGTGCCAACTACCCTGCGGACTTGTGGACCCCTCACCAGTTCCCAAACTGTAAAAAACAACAGTTCAAATTTCACCATCGTCCACCTCCTTTACCCCATCATGCGGTGTCCTCTCTTAAGGTCCACCATGTCAGGGGCTCCCCCTTGGTCCTGTGGGTGCGGGTCTCCTGATGCCAGGGAACGGCTTTTGCAGCTGCTCTGTCATCATCTGTAGTCTTTGGCAGCCCACCAAGCTAATCCCGGTCCATCCGGAAGTCACTTTTTATACCACAAAGGTGGAGCCTTTGTGGAATCCTCCCCATGTGACTAATGATGTTACTGGAGGGGAGAAACATAAAGATTTCCTGGGGAAACTCTCTTCATTTTTCTCCCTTCAGTGATGCGCACCAGGGAGGGTGGGAGCTTGGCAATTTGGTATTTCCCCAGCCACCGCTACGCAGATGCCTCAGCATTCCCATGGTGATGACTCCCATCCTGTCACCCCCATGCGACAGCTTGTGGCCTCTGTGGTTTGCCCCTTGGCCAATTGTTGTCACCTGGAGATAGCAAGAGAGACAGGGGGAGAAAGGCTAAAGTGTTTTTTACTGAAGGCAAAAGTGATACTATTTTGGATCAATAAACCCATTTCAAAAAACACACTCTATCCGCTAAGAAGCCCAACATCTGAGTTCAGCAGGAGCGTTCCCTTGGGTGGTTCAAGAAATCTAAGGCATTCACTGTATGAAAGACACAGCCCTTGACAACCAGTATAAGGATTGCAGAAAGCAGGATTGTTTCACCCTATGCTTGGACTGACCCTTTAATTAATTAAACTGTACAACCAATCTAATTGGCATATTAATTATGGGAATCAGTAATCAAATTTAACAATGGATAGACTGATCAAACAATATATATATGCAAGAGAATTAACAGCAGGATTTTACATTTATCAACCTTCTCACTGGGCTCACCAGCCAAGTCTAAACCTGAACCTGAACAGCAATTTTAGCTGACAGTCACAAAATCAGGAATCTGGAAGATCTTGACTTGCACTTTGTCAAGTGACAGCGACTGAATGGAAGTTTAATATTTTACAAGCAGCTTCCTTCGTATCTTGACAGTTTAGGTACATCAGTGTTAATAATTACTGTTCCTGTCACTCCAGCTAAAGGTATTTCTAATACCTTTCCTCCAGCAGACACAGTGCGCTGTTTTAAATTAAGAATTAGTCAAACATAAGGAAAGATCACAGAGAGTTAACCTGAGCCATTTTTACACCCACACATCTAAACTCATCCTTTCACAACAAATGAATCCCATTCATTAAAGGGAACCTCTTGTTACAGCAGAAGGGGGGGGGGGTGCAACCTTTTTTGGTTTAAGGGCTATGTAAGGAATATGACTGAAATGTTATATCCACCTCTCTGGTATACTCATATATGGAAACAAAGACCTCATCTACAATGACATTTGCTAACCTAGCAGTAAGTTAATTGTCACCTATCTCACAGAAGGCCTGCTCAATAGCAGGTTGGTAAACACTATGCCCCAGAAGGGGTCTCCACTTCAAAAGGCCTTGCTAGTATCATTCACACCTAGCCTAGGAGGAAGGGAGCAGGCAGGAAAACCCCCTGCCAGGAAGCTCTGGTGGCAGAGGAGCTTCAAAGAAATCATGTAGACATATTGTCTCTAGCACAGTACATGGAATTTTGAATAAGTGATACACATTACTCATAAACCGATCACAAATTTGGAATATGCAAATCTTAATGCATGCATATGTAATTTTCATGTTATGTCATCCCAAGACCTTCAGGGGCTGAAATATAGAGCCTTCAGGTTAGGAGCCATATCAAACAATGATGTCTGGACTGTAGTTTGCACTCGGGTCCGTTGACACCAGCGCCTTACAACTTTCCAGTGTAAAGTCATGCCACATAGTCATCTTTAGGAGTTTTAGCTGATATTGCTAAGTGGCAGGAACTGCATCCCCTGTCAGGGTGCAGAGGGTACTGACTGACCAGGAGTTTAAATGTTGAAGGGACGCAGAGGAAAGATGTGTCTGTCCAGGGGAGGTCATGACATGCTAGAAAAAACAGAAACTGGCAGACTGCCTCATGCCTACCCTTGGTTGATAAGCATCACTGCTTATCATCTGTCTGCACAAAGGTAACTGCCATTGTATCAGCTCATTCTGATGGTAAGTTACTCACTGTTGCATCTACTTATTATATGTATATAGTTTGTTGAATGTGCTTTCAAAGCGATTATTATTTTTTTTAATTTAGGTTAGATTATTAATTTAGGATTAAACTACAGCTGGTGGCCTTATTATGGGCTGGTAGTAAAGGAGCCCCATAGCCAGTCAGGGTCATGTGGACCTGTATAAACAAAAAACATACAAGGTGTTCTCGGTGTGGCGTCAGCCACAAGGTAGGGGTTTCATCACAGGGCACATTGTCTCATTGTTTCTCTTCAAGGGGCAGTAATAAATTGAAAGCAGCAGAAATGGAAACAGTTTATGCAGTTTGTGCTTAAAGCACATGTGCTCAACCCTACTCTTCAAGAACCACCAACAGGTAAGGTTTCAAAGATTTACACTCTGATGCATAGATTGATGCATAGATAGATGCAGAGGTGAGACAGGAAAAAGTGTGGGGAGAAGAGGGGTCTGGAGGTGGGACCAAAAGAGGTGAGGTGGAATAGGAATTAGTGGGAAGAAGTGACATGAGCAGACGTAGAGGCAGAGGTAAGGCAGGAAGGGATAAGCTTGGCAGAGGTGAGACGAGCAGATGTGAGACAAGAAGAGGTGTGTTGGACAGAGCTGATGTCAGCAGGGGTGAGGTAAGCAAAGTTGGGGAGAGGTGGGAAGAGGTGGGTTTGAATTAGGTAGAAGGCAAAGAGAGCTAAGGTGAGGTGGGCAGGGGTGAGGTTAGAAGAGGTGGGGAGAGGTGAGCAAGGGTGGATAGAGGTAGACAGAGGCAAGCTGAGACAAGGTGGGGTGGGCAGAGGTTAGATCAAAAGTGGAGTCAAACAGGTGAGGTGGGCAGGGTTGAGTGAAGTGGGGAAGGTGAGCAGAGTTGGATAGAGGTAGGATGAGGTGAGCAGAGGTATAGTGGGAAGAGGAAAACAGGTGGGCGGAGGTAGAATGGGTTGAGAAGTGATGAACAGAGGTGAGGTGGGAAAAGTTGACCAGAGGTGGCCCTCAAGCAATGTAGCTGGCTGTTTACACTGCTCACAAAGCAATCTCAGCTCTCCAACTCCCCAGGGGTGTTAGCGGCAACAGCTGATGGCAGTGCAAGTTATGCATTGCTGTGTTTTATGCCATGGCTGATCTTGTGATTAGAATGTTTGTTGCTATGTCCAATATAGCTAGATCACTCAAGGTCAGGTGGTATTCATTAGGGATGCAGCCTGACCTGTACCCCAAGCTGACCTGCTGCCATCTATACTTTACCCAAGCCTGATTTGCTCTATAGGTACAAGACTGCTCCAGAAGTGTGCATTCTGTGTGTTTTACATGATTGTTTACCATTTTAGGTGGTGGACAACCCATAGATATACCCCAGGTGGTACTTGAGATGACTAGAAAATGGAAAGTAGTACTTGATGAAAAATAGTCAGGGACCCCTAAACTAGGTAAATGGATAATTTTTCAGAGGTATTTTGCAAGCAGCACCTTTAAATATTGGTTTGGGCGGGGCGTGGCTATGTAGTGGAGCAGAGAAGACATGCGGCACAGGGGCTCCTGATAATATCCTGTAAAAACCCCTGAGAGCTCGGCAAATCCTCAGTAGAACCCTACTTGGATCCCTTCCTGTCAGCACCCAGACCCCCCTGTCAGATCCAGTGCCAGGAAGAAGGTGCGCTACTGAGTCCTCCTGTGTGACCTGAAGACACTTCCACGTGGGTGAGCGGCGCCATTTCTGGTGGGTGAGGGGGTGAGGGGGAGAACCTGTGACTCACCTTGCTGTACTGTTGGACCCTCTGCCTGTGGAGCTCTGCTGAGCCTGGACCTCGCTAAACAGCGCCTGGAGAAGTGAGGCATAGAGATCCCACCAGCTGGCTGCTGTCGGCCTCCTGTGGTGACGCGGCGCGCCTTTGATCCTCGGCGGCCGGTTTCGGGTGCTCGGCTCCCGTCGAGAGATGCTCTCGCACGCTGCCCTTGTCGGCCTCCTGTGGTGACGTGGCGCACCTTTGATCCTCGGCGGCCGGTTTCGGGTGCTCGGCTCCCGTCGAGAGATGCTCTCGCACGCTGCCCTTGGGCGGGCGGCTTCGGCGAGAGCGTCCTGCTGTATGACACGGCTGCAGTCGGCTCCTCCGGCGGCGGCCTCTCTCCTTGCTGCCACTGGTGCTGCCCCTGCTGAGTGCGGTGGCGGCAGCTCCAGCAGCTCTGACTAGGGATGAGCAAATCGATCCGGACGAACCCGGATTCGTTCCGAATTTCATGGAAAATTCGATTCTGAACGAATCCGAATTTCCCCGCGATTCGATCAATCAAAGTTTTCCTTTAAACTCCATTTATTTCAATTACAGGCATTCTAAAATGGTGGATGAACATGTCCAGACATACCCCCTGGGGCAAGGTATCATGGGTAAGTCACATGCAGCCTATCAGCAGCCAGGAAGCCCGGTGACGTCACCGTGCTATATAAAGCGGCGGCCATCTTGCTTGTGCGCATTTCAGCCTTGCATTGCGGCCAGAGCACAGCTAGTTAGAGACAGGGAAAGAGAGTTAGAGATAGGTAGGGAGAGTCAGAGAGGCAGACAGAGAGGTAGACAGAGCCAGGGAAAGATAGGGAAAGATAGGGAAAAACTGGAACCATCCAGCCAGGGACAGCTTAGAAGTGACAGTGACATTTTATTTTTTTCATTAGCCAGATCAGTTTTCAATTCGATTTCAGTTCTTTGTGCTGTAAATCTGCCTTGCCACTGTGCATGCCATCTATGCAGTGGCTTATTTAACCCTATCTGTTACACACAAGCATTTATCATAATATATAACTGGATTAGTTTAAATATTTTTTGGTCTGCCTTTAAGCAAAAAAACACCAGCCCACCTGGGTATCCCAAACCTGCATTAGGCAGCCTATCTGTTATACTAAATACGCTTGTTCATCCTTCCTCAGCTTAATCAAAGTATTGTATTTTGAATTTGTTTTTGGTCTGCCTTTAACAAAAAAACACCAGCCCACCTGGGTATCCCAAACCTGCACTTAGCAGCCTATCTGTTATATTAAATACGCTTGTTGATCCTTCCTCAGCTGAATCAAAGTATTACATTTTGAATTGGTTTTTGGTCTGCCTTTAACAAAAAAAACACCAGGCCGCAGGGCATCCCAAACCTGCATTAGGCAGCCTATCTGTTATACTAAATACGCTTGTTGATCCTTCCTCAGCTGAATCAACGTTTTGCATTTTGAATTGGTTTTTGGTCTGCCTTTAACAAAAAAAAAACAAAAAACAAAAAAAAGTATTTTGTCCTGCAGTCAAAACACCAGCCCACATGGGCATCCCAAACCAGCACGTCACCCTATCTTTTATACTAAATAAGCTTGTTCAGCCTCAGTTTTATTAAGCTATTGCATTTTGAATTGGTTTTTGTCCTGCTGTCAAAACACTAGCCCACATGGGCATCCCAAACCAGCACATGTAACCTTATCTGTTATACTAAATAAGCTTCTACAGGCCCTTTTTTATTTTTTGTTTTATATAGAGCTGTAATAGATTATATAGTGAGGTAAATTCGCCATTTTGCACCATTATATAGAGAAGCCCACTGTGTAAATCTGAGGAGCAATAGTTTATACAGTATTGTGAGGTAAACTCGCTGTTTTGCACTATTATATATATCAACCTAAATCCCTGTGTAAATCTGAGGAGCAATAGTTTATATTGTACGGTAGAATTGCCATTTTGTAGAGCAGGCCCTGTCTGAAAATCTCATTTTGCAATCTATGTTATATTGTGAGCTAAATTCGCCATGTTGCAACATTCTTTAGAGTGGCCCTCCTGTGTAAATCAGAGCAGCAATAGTTTATATTGGACAATACATTTGCCCTGTTTTGCACCATTATATGGAGCAGCAATAGTTTATATTGTAGGTAAATTCATGGTTTTGCACCATTACATAGAGCAGTCCCTATATAAACCTGAGAAATAGGTTATATTGTGTGAGTTAAATCCACTCTTGGTTTTGTAGCATTATATAGAGCAGCTCCTGTGTCAATATGAGGGGCAATAGCTTGTACTGTGAGGTAAATTTGCCATTTTGCAGCATAATATAGAGCAGGCCCTGTGTAAATCTGAGGGGCAATAGCTTATATTGTGAGGTAAATTTGCCATTTTGCAGCATAATATAGAGCAGGCCCTGTGTAAATCTGAGGGGCAATAGCTTATATAGTGAGGTAAATTTGCCATTTTGCAGCATTATATAGAGCAGGCCCTGTGTAAATCTGAGGGGCAATAGCTTATATTGCGAGGTAAATTTGCCATTTTGCAGCATAATATAGAGCAGGCCCTGTGTAAATCTGAGGGGCATTAGCTTATATAGTGAGGTAAATTTGCCATTTTGCAGCATTATATAGAGCAGGCCCTGTGTAAATCTGAGGGGCATTAGCTTATATAGTGAGGTAAATTTGCCATTTTGCAGCATTATATAGAGCAGGCCCTGTGTAAATCTGAGGGGCAATAGCTTATATTGTGAGGTAAATTTGCCATTTTGCAGCATAATATAGAGCAGCCCAGTTGCCATCTAAATCAACTACTGGCCGGGCAGGACAGCTTTTCCAGGGCAAACTCTGCTAGTTGCGGCCAAAAGTCAAGTTTGGCTTCCCAGAAGTCCAGCGGATCCTCAAGGTGTGTTGGCATGGTCATGTCAAGGTATGACATGACCTGCTGGTAAAGGTCCTGCTCCAGGTCTTCCTGCTGCTCATGAGTAGACTCACTATGCGGGTGTAGAAAGCTACTCATTAGCGACTGAAGACTGAGGCTGCTGCTGATGGAGCTGCTGCTGCTGCTGCCACCCCCCTGGCAGCCATGGCAGTGGAAGGTGAGCGCAGAGGTCCCCCCGAGTCAGACCTGCGAGAGTATGGACCATGGCGCAGATAGCCCAACTGACTACGTAGGATGTCTTTGTAGTAGGTCAGTTTGTCCTCCCTCTCAGTGGGTGTAAAAAATGCCCCCAGTTTGTGCCAGAAGCGAGGGTCCAATAAGGTGGAGAGCCAGAAGTCATCCCGCTGACAAATAGAGACAATTCTGTGGTCACTATACAAGCACGTGAGCATGCATCGTGCCATTTGTGCAAGTGACTCGGAGGGACTACCTGTCTCCATCTCCACTGCAAACTGCCACGGTGTGTCAAATATGTCCAATTGCTTTATAAGAATCCTAAGGCGAGGGTCAGAGTAAACGGAGTCACAACGGCTGAGTTGGCGCTGGGTCAGGGCACACAACAGGGATGCCGACTCTCCCCACTGCTGTTTGCACTGGCTATTGAGCCCTTGGCGTCACTAATCCGGGACTCCCCTGAGATTCGGGGGGTGGAGACTAGGACAGGTGGTTGAGAAGGTCTCCACGTATGCAGACGAAACCTTAGTCTATTTGGCTGATGCTAAGGGCTCTCTTGATGCATTACTGGAGTTAATAACAAAATTTGGTTCATTCTCAGGCCTAAAAGTCAACTGGGAGAAATCCAGCTTATATGTAGTGGATGAACCAGGGGGAGCCCAAATCTCCCCAGTCTCTTCACTCCGGAGAGTAGACAACTTTAAATACTTAGGAATTGTCATGCATGCGGACCCTTCTAAATTTATCGAACTCAATATCTGCCCAATGGTTGGTGCCCTCAGGAGAAAAGTGGCCCAGTGGGAGGCTCTCCCCCTTTCAGTCATTGGTCATATTAACATAATTAAAATAATTTTTCTCCCTAAGTTCTTATATCTATACCAAGCGTCGGCTGTGGTGCTGCCGGCCTCACACTTTCGACTTTTAGACTCCATCCTATTCGGGTTCATATGGAGGGTCTCTCCCTTCAAAATGAACAGGACTATCCATAAAGCCCCGTCGGAATTTGGTGGCCTGGCCTCACCACACATGATGCTATATTTTTATGCAGCTCAGCTAGGGTATACTACTTGGTGGATGAACCCCCCCCATCGGCAACCCAGTGTTGGGACCAATGATCCCTTTGCAGAGTCTGGTACACAGGGGAATAAAGGGTCTCCCGCGCGCCACTACATGTATGAGAGCGACGCTATATGTGTGGCAGAAGGTACAGGCTATGAGGAATCTCCCCCAATCCCCTTCTGAATGGTCTCCCAATACCTCTATCTGGGATAACCCTAATCTACCAAAGCTGAGGGCCCTTCCTGACACAACGTTTTGGAAAAAGCGGTGAATAATCTCATTAGCGCAGCTATTCACTGGAGGGACTCTGATGACATACGAGCAGCTGTGCCATGCATTCGCACTGTCGCCCAGAGACTTCTTCCGGTACAGCTCCGGCACGCCCTGAGATCCCAAATCCCTATAGTGGGACTGCAACTGGTGGAATCACCGATTGAGTCCCTGATAAGGTCTGCGGACATAAGCAAACCCAATTCTACGTTATATAATATATATAGGAAATAGGAAGAATTAATCCCTGGGGTGGACCAGGAGGATTGGAAGGAAGCGGTAGATAACCTATACTCCTCTGTTATAGATGCTAGAGATAGGCTGATCCAGGCCAAATGGCTTCACCATCACCAATGGCATCATCCTGACCCCGGTTAGGATGAAGAGGATGGGCCTGGCAGAGACAAACCTTTGCCCTAGGTGCAACACCGGTATCGGCTCTTTGCTTCATATGATCTGGGAATGTCCGATTGTCTCGGCATTTTGGGACAGGGTATCCAACTTTATGTCGATCTCGATGGGCCTCCCTGTGAGGAAGTCAGCATCCCTCTGCCTGTTAAGTGTGGTAGAACCCATGTTGGATGATGGCCCGCAAAAAATCCTGTTACGTCTACTAATGTTTTATGCAAGGAAATGCATTCTTTTAAACTGGAAACATCCAAACAAACCGAGTCTTTCAGGATGGAAGAGTCTAATAAATAGTAAATTGATTCTATATAAGATGACCTACCAGGCCAGAGGATGCCCGGACAAGTTTGAGTGAGTATGGGGAATGTGGCTTAATGCCGCTAACTCCACTAGTGGTTAGGAACTACCGGTGGCTCACCCTCCCGGGCTGTAGTTTATCTTCCACAAAGACGAGCTCAACTTAAAGCAGGCGAGAATGAGATTGAATGTGGTGTGAATGTTGGTTGTTTGTACGTACGAATGTTGTCGTTGGGTGGGTTGAAATTGTAATTGTAGTTGTAATAGTGGTGGTAATTGTATTGTATTACTGTACAATTTGAAAAGCATAAATAAAAATTTATAAAAAAAAAATATTGGTTTGGGCTTTTCATTGACATGACAGAGCAGTTTTCCAAAAATGTAAAAAATAATTTCCCTTAATTGGGCACTTACAAAGTGTGATAAGCCTTTCATGTATTAGGAGTTCCCCGCATTGTAGAAATTACCTCATTATGTTAGTGATTATGTTAAAATAAATAGTCTAATAGTTTACATATCTTTGACGGTCTAGGTCTACCTTTGATTGTCAGTAATTGCTCACTTGCATGCCTCAGCTCACCTACTTACAGTACTGTTCGTCCTCTACTTGAGATTTCCAGGAACTCATGAGTGACTAGGATTCTCCAAGGTAATGGAAAGCTGAGGCACAGACATTAATAGTCCTACCCATTTGCAAAAATGGAGAAGAGGTTAAGGTAGTTCCCAAAACCAAATTCCTTACTACTTCATCACCCAGGACCTGAAATTGAGCAAGCATATCAGCTGTGTTCTGAGGAAAGCCCAGAAAAGGCACTTTTTCCTACATCAATTGAAGAAGCATGGCATGGCAGCAAATGTCCTGTGCACATTCTATAATGCAGCCACTGCTTTCGTTACGAGGTCCTCTTGCTGTCTGGTATGGTGGCGCTACTTTAAAAGACAAAAAACATTTAAGAAGAACAATCAGCTCTGTGGAGAGACAATTGCCTTCCCTCTCCCATCACTGCATAAGCAGTTTAAAGAGGAACATCGGGGGAGGTTAAAACCTCCCCCAAACCTCACTGAACTGCTGTTACGGTTTATCATTTGGGCGCTATTTGGGATCCATCTTCTGGGTCCCTCAAATTCCGGGCGACCTTCCAACGGGCTGCGCCATCTTGCATCCCATCAGGCACTGAGCGTGGCCCCCGATCTCGCGCCTGCACAGTGCCCATGAATGGGATGCAATGGGCCACCGAAACTGTGTGAGACTTCGCTGAGTGGTGCGGGACTTTGAAGAGCACGACTAAAGCTGCGCTGTCACTTACAGGTGGCTAAGCTGGCGGGAGCAGAGGATCGAGCCCTTTAGCAGCCGGATGTTGCAGCAGCAGGCAGCCACGACATCCAAAAGGTAAGTAAGGGCCAATGGGGGGGCATAGGCCCCTTTTAAATTTAGGTCCAATGTTCCTCTTTAAGTGCATACTTGTCTCCTGTGCTAAAACATCATAAATTACATCTTAGACCCAGATACACATTTCTTTATACTTTTGCCCTCAGACAGGGCCGGATCATGAGGGGAGCACAAGGGGCATGTGCCCGGGCGCCTCCACCACTTGCCCTGCAAAGGGGGCCTCCACCAACCTTTAGGTTATGGTCTGGTCCAGGAGGCTTTTCAGTCTGATGGGCCGTGGTGCTGGCAACAAAGCTTTCGGCGGCAGTGGGGCCCCCCATGCCTTGGCAGCCAAAGCCACCACTTGGCTGTGCTTTGCTCTCAAGCTAACCCTTTCCATCTGCTAAAGTGCAAGGCACTCTTGATTATCCTCAAAGATTCTTGTTGGTTTCAACTGTGATTCACCCAAGCTTGTTAACAGTTGTCTCAGCCATATAACTTCTTAGCTTGCCTGTGCTTCTGCAACATACTCAGTAGATTAAAATTTTGCAGAGAGCTGCTATCTGCTTGTCCAACTGACAGCACCTCCTCATAGAAGCATCCACTGTTGACCACTGGTGGAGTTTCTGTCACTGGTGTCTTGGGCCCAGTCAGCATCCATATATCCTGTCAGGTAGCTTTCATCACCTGCTGGTAACTTTAGCATGTAATGTAAAGTCCCTTTAACATTTTATAATGACTCAATTTACAGAATTCCAGTCCATCTGACTTGGCATTGAAACCTTTCTGCATAGGATTCTAATAGCTGCTGCAATGTCAGGTCTTATAGCTGTGGTAATGTACAGCAATTTCCCTACTGCTTATATTGCTTATCTGTACTGAGTTTTAGTTGGTAGTGCAGTATCTTGGCTGTTTACCTCCTTCAGGTAATTGGCTTCCATGGAAGATTTTAGTGGTTTGGCTTCTTCCATTCCAAATGTTTCATTTTTTGTATTTTGTGCTTTTGGTTCAAAAGAAAGCTGCCATTTCCTCTCTCTCAATTTGAATGCAAAGGTAATTATTTATGTTTCCAAGATCTTTGGTCTCAAAGTGCTGATTCAGGCTTTGCAGTATTTCTGCTTCACCCCCTTCTTGCTCAAAACAAATCAGGATGGGGTGTGGCTTGGCCATGAGGGAGTGAGGGAGCACATGCAAGAGCTCTGTTGCAGCCCCTGATTATATAGGCGATCTAGGCGATAAATACCTTCCCAAAACCTGCATGATGGGGAGCAGTAAGAAGGGGAGAGCAGGGGGATCCCCAAAGAAGCCCCCCAAGAAGGCTATCAGCAGCTTCTTTAAGCCTAAAGGCCCGGCGGGGCAGAAAGCCCCTACCAGCAAGATGGCGCCTGACGGGCCCCCGGTGGAAGATAGGAGCATCGAGAGAGGCCGGAGGACGGTGTCGATCCCCAGGCACCCCAGGGAGTGAAGAATATGCCCCCTACCTTGAGTCCGGAGCTGCAGCCGGGAGCCGCTCTTGTGCTGGGCAGCGCTGCTGCGTCCTGTCCAGACGAGGAGGTGACGTCGCCGGGCCGCGAGTCCACCGCTGAGGCGGTGAAGTGCCGCCGAGGGACACGGTGGGGATCCGCGTCTGAGACGCTGAGCCGGCCCATGCCTGCCCCGGCCCCGCCGGTGGAGTCAGCTTGCGTAGGCGGTGGGGGTCGGGGGCAGTGCGGGGAGAGCGGTGTGACGCAGAGGGAGAGAGGCAGGCTGTTAAGCAGCTGGCTGGGCACACAGCCTCACACGTGCCTGCGCTGCCTGAGAGCGCGATCCCCCCTGTGTGCTATGACAAAGAGGCCAGCCTGGGTGAACAACCAGTTACAGGAGAGAGGGGAAATAAACATTTGCAATATGCAGAGAACATCTCCAGTACATAGCCCCCCGTCCCCTGAGATGATCTCCTCAGCCCGGTCACACATCATGACCCCCACCCAGGGGGATAGCCCTGTTCCCACCAAAAGCACAGTGTGGGCTGACATCCACCCGACCCCAGGGGTCATCGATCCCCCATGCACACCAGTCCAAACATCCTCGGGCGCTGGGCGTTGGGAGTGGTCACCTGGCCCCAGCATCAGCCCCCCAAGTGGATTGTCCCCAGGCCAGAGGTCTACAAACAGCGCCGGGAGCCTGAGACCTGCCGTGTTTGACCGGGCTGCTGAGGGTCCCTCCGGCTCCCCATCCAGGATGCCCCCGATTCCGGCACCAGTTAGACAACTGTTCCCCCAGCCAACTATCGACCCCGGCATCCGAGCCATCCTGCAATGCCTTCCGACCAAAGCCGAGCTTAAGGCGGACCTGGAGGCGGTGGCGACCAGAATTGAGAGGGCTCTACGCAGAGAAATTGAGGACCTGCAACAAAAATCCTCTGCCCTGGATACTAAAGTTGCGTCGCTCGAAGACTCTCGCACAGACCACGAAGCGCGCCTGGCGACCCTGGAAAGAACTCAAGAGCTGCACCAACAACAGCTGATCGACCTCAGGATTCAAACAGATGACCAGGAGAACAGAAACAGGCGTAACAACCGAATCGGTCAGTTCTGAGTCACTACGCCCATTGGCAACAGAATTGTTTAATTACCTGCTCGGGAGACCGTCGGACACTGAGCTGATCATCGATAGAATCCACAGGGTGGCTGGTCGCCCGGCCGGGGACCCCCAGGCCCCCAGAGACGTTCTATGCAGAATCCACTTTTACACCATCAAAGAGGACATTCTACGTCAGGCCTGGGAAAGGGGAAGATTTGAATGGCAGGGCTCGCAAATCACGATTCTACCAGATGTGTCACATCGTACCCTGCAGATAAGGCGCGTGCTTCGACCTCTCCTCGCCAAGATACGGGAGATCGGGGCCTCCTACAAGTGGGGTCACCCTTTTCACCTTATAGTACGCAGAGACAACGTTTGTCCTTCGGAATAAAGCAGATCTGCCGGGGCTGTTTATTTTCCTGGGCCTGGATCCCTTCCCAGTACCGGACTGGTTGGTGGTTGATCTGCCGCCCCCCCCTCCCGCAGCGGGCCCCCTGGAGGCCCCGTTTGGTCTGGGAACGGAGAGGGGGTGCCCCCAGGAGGAACATGGAGCGCTAAGCCCCCCTCTCCCCCTTCCCCCTCCCTTTTCTTCTTCCTTTGCTCCTCCCCTCCCAATGACTGCCTCTTGTTTTTGCTGCGGTCCACCCCCACCCCCCGCGAGTAACCGTTCATCGAGGAATGACGTGCTCCAGCGTGACTCTACGACGCAGCAACAGTGTGAGTGTTCTGGACTTTGGGGCTGGGGTGGGAGTCTGGGGTATGTATGTGGGCCTCCTCCCTTGGTCTGTGTGGCTGGGGGGCCGGGCTTCCTGCGTGTACTGCGGGGGGGGCGGCCCACACGGCTCCGCTGGTCGGGGGCCAGGAACGGCCCTGTCTTCGTTAATCCAACAGGAGGCGGGGAGCGCTCTCCGGGCCTTGAAGAGTTATTACAACAATTGTTGGTGTGACCCGTTTCGAGGTTACCTGCTGTTGTGGGTTTTTTTTTTGTTAAAGGTTTGTTGCGGAACGCAGAGGGGGCAATCGGGGGAGTTACAGTGGGTGCCTGACTAGAGATGGTATTGGTCTCACGCTTCCTGAGCGGGCAGAATGGGATAGGAGCCTGGTCAGTAACTGTGTTCAGATAGGGGCTAGCTCTTGAGTTGCGAAGCCACTTCTCCAATAACCATCCCGCGCTATCCTGCTGGACTTTGACCAGCAGGTGTTGCGTAGTGTTTGGGGACCTTGTCCTCGGTACTCTTGTTTGCCCTCCTCTGTAAAGGAAGGGCTTATTAGTTTTCTTTCTCTAATCTTCACGCACTTTCTCTCTCCTCACGCCCCCTTTGGCTATCTCCCAGGGGGGATACTAATCTATCTCTTTATTCCCTATTCCCTCTTTCTCACCTTTTCTCACGTTCTTCTTAGGGGTCCCGGCCCTGGGCTCGGGTCCTGCGCCTTCGGTGCCTCAGTGTCTCTGAGGCCCTCTGCGGCTACCTGACTGCTGCACCATACTTCGACCGCACGCCACAGCCCCGGACGTCCCGCTTACATGGCTAGCCTCAAGTTATATACCTTCAATGCTAAGGGGCTAAATATTCCTGAAAAGAGGGCAAAAATATTGTACGGATTTCACAAAGAAAGTGTAGACGTTATTATGCTGCAAGAGACGCTATCACGCTCCCGGAACCACAATTTACCACTTGGAAAACTCCAGCTCTCTTGGTAAGGACCTCAACCCCCAATCTCCGCAGCCAGCTTCACCTATAGGAGCCCCCGCTTGCCGAGACGCAGAACACGCCTGCTCGGGATCGGTTGCCCCCAGGACTTTATGGCTCAAAGGTTGAGGTCTTACGGTACAGAGTACTGGAGAGCCCGCGGCTGGAAGTGGAATCGGGTAGCCAGTATGTGAGCGTAAGGTGGGAGTCCAAGGACAGGCAAGGGTCGGCAACAGGAGTGAAGATCGAGGATGGTCAAACAAGCGAGGGTCGGCAACAGGAGTGGAGATCGAGGATGGTCAAACAAGCGAGGGTCGGCAACAGGAGTGGAGATCGAGGATGGTCAAACAAGCGAGGGTCGGCAACAGGAATGGAGATCAAGGATGGTCAAACAAGCGAGGGTCGGCAACAGGAGTCAATATCAGTGATTAACAATGGCTAGGGTCTAGGCGCTATCACAGGCAACAACCAACTGCGGGGAAAAGAGTTTATAGGGACAGACATAGGAGGGAAGGTGTTGTGATTGGTGCACACAGGATCATAATAATGATTGGCCAGAGCAAGGAGTGCACAACAGGAGGGGGGCGTAAGCCCCACTGAACCCAGGGCTCATTGGCCCTTCAACAACCCAGCACTGATAGGATAGAGGGCGTGCTGCCCAGCTGGGCTCATAGGCCCTTTAACTGAAAAGGGGGCGTGCCCCTTTTATAATTTATTCACCTCCTCCGGCGGCCACGCTGAGTGCAGCGCCGCCGGAGGGCATAGACGGAACGTGCTCGCGCACCCGCAGAAGGAGAAGGAGGGGGCGCGCCCGCAGCCACGCGAGCTGCCGCCCGGCGCGGCCGGCGCCTGGATGGCGGCGCGACGGGGACACCGCTGGAACGCGGCACAGGTAAGCTGATCGTGACACTACCCCCCCCTTCATGAGGGGCCTCCGGACCCTCACCAGGTTTCCCCGGATTGTCACGATGGAATTTTTAGCATGCACATCTTTTGCCGCAACCCAACATCTCTCCTCAGGACCGTAACCAACCCAGTCAATTAAATATTGTAAAGAATTACGGAGCTTGCGCGAGTCAAGAATTTTGTTCACTTCATATTCTGGTTCGTTATCTACTAGAATAGGCGGCGATGATGGACGCGGTACATTCTTGGCTGGTTTTAGCAGTGACACGTGAAAAGAATTTGGGATTCTCATGGTTTGCGGGAGTTGAACCTTAAAGGACACGTTGCTTAATTTCTGAATAATGGGGAAAGGGCCAATAAACTTGGGCCCTAACTTACTGGACGGTTGCCGGAGAGAAATATTTTTTGTAGAAACCCAAACAAAGTCCCCAATCTGAAGCGCGGGTTCTTGAGACCTGTGGCGATCGGCGAACCTTTTGTATCTAAGAATAGTTTCTTTCAAAGTCTCCTGGACGCGGGTCCAGATGTTCTTCCGCTCTTGGAGCCACTCTTCCAATGCCGGTAAATTGGAAGGGGACCCAGAGAGAGAGGAAGCCCTGGGATTCCTCCCAAGATTGCAGAAAAACTGAGAAACTTTGGTACTTTCACTCGGCGCATTATTGTATGCAAATTCCGCGAAGTCAATATATTCTGACCACTGTTCTTGAGCGTCGGAAATGTAACACTGCAAATACTGTTCTAGACTTTGATTGGTTCTCTCTGTCTGTCCATTGGTTTGAGGATGGTAAGCAGAAGACAAAGATATCTGAATCCCCAAGCGAGAACAGAAGTTCTTCCAAAAACGCGAAGTAAATTGCACACCCCGATCGGAAACTATATTAGATGGTATGCCATGGATACAGAAAATGTGCGAGATAAATAATCGCGAAAGCTCAGGAGCTGATGGTAGCTTAGATAAAGGAATAAAATGTGCCATCTTACTGAAACGGTCGACGACCACCCAAATCACAGTGTTCCCATGTGAGAGAGGCAAATCTACAATAAAATCCATAGAGATATGAGTCCATGGTTCTTTAGGAATCTCAAGTGGGACTAAACACCCACTAGGGGCCTTGTGAACCCCCTTACTTCGTGCACAAACAGAACATGCGTCGATAAAGGTAGTTATATCGCGGCGCATAGTAGGCCACCATACAAGGCGTCGGGCTAAAATGAAAGTTTTACGATTTCCTAGATGTCCAGCAGTTTTGGCATCGTGAAACTCACGAATTACATCGGAACGCAGATGCGGTGGTACAAACTGACATCCTAAAGGTACATCTACAGGGGATTCATTTTGAAATGGCGCCAGGGCATTCGAAAGATCAGGAAGCAAGGCCCCAATCACACATCCCACAGGCAAAATAGGTTCACCCATATCACCCCGATCCTTACAATCCCCAAACAAGCGGGACAGAGCATCCGCTTTAGAATTTTTTACTCCTGGCTTAAATGTAATTATAAAATTAAAACGCGAGAAAAATAATGCCCAACGAGCCTGACGAGAGTTCAGTCTCTTAGCTGAGCAAATGTACTCGAAGTTTTTGTGATCAGTATAGACCGTGATCGGATACAATGACCCCTCCAACCAGTGACGCCATTCATCAAAAGCCAGTTTAATCGCCAATAACTCCCTGTTTCCAACATCATTGTTCTGTTCCGCGGTACTAAATTTCCGTGAGAAGTAGGCGCAAGGATGCAAACGATCAGGATGACCAGAGTATTGCGACAACACCGCCCCCACACCCAACTCAGATGCATCTACTTCAATGGTAAAAGGTTTATTAACGTCAGGGTGAACTAAAACTGGCGCCGAAGTAAAAGCCTGTTTTAGAGTCTGGAAGGCCTCATTGACTGAAGATGACCAGTTAACAGTGAAGGCGCCCTTGCGAGTAAGGTTGGTGAGAGGAGCAACAATTTTGGAGAAACCCTTAATAAAGCGTCGATAGAAATTAGCGAAACCTAAAAAACGCTGTAATTCTTTTAAAGTCTTGGGTTGTACCCAATCCCGCACCGCCGAAACTTTCCCCGCATCCATCTCTAACCCCTGGCTAGAGATTATATAACCCAAAAAGGGAACGGTGGTGACCTCAAACATACATTTAGAAATCTTTGCATACAAGTTATTCTCTCTTAGTTTTTGAAGTACCATTTTCACATGCAGTCTATGTTCGGACAAAGACTTGGAGAAAATGAGGATATCATCCAAATAAATTACCATGAATCTGCCCAAATAGTCTCGGAAGACGTCATTAACGAAGTCTTGGAAGACCGCAGGGGCATTACAAAGGCCAAAGGGCATGACTAGATATTCGTAATGACCATCTTTAACATTGAATGCAGTTTTCCACTCATCCCCTTGTCGAATACGAATCACGTTGTAGGCCTCCTTTAGGTCTAACTTGGAGAACACCCCGAGCTCCTACTACTTGATTAAATAAATCCCCAATCAAGGGAAGGGGATACCGTTTTTTTACCGTGATCTTATTCAGGGCTCTGTAGTCTATACAAGGCCTTAAACCACCATCTTTTTTCTCCACAAAAAAGAAGCCAGCCCCCGCAGGTGATGTTGAAGGACGGATGAACCCCTTGCCTAAATTCTCGGAGATGTACTCCTTCATGGCCAGTTCTTCTGGCCGAGTGAGATTATAAATCTTCCCTCTAGGAGGGATGGTCCCGGGGAGCAGGTCAATAGGGCAGTCATAGGGCCTATGAGGGGGAAGGGAATCGGCAGAACGTTCGGAAAAAACATCAGCCCAATCTGCGTAAGGCTGAGGCAATCCCTGTGGCAGCATCTGAAAACTTTTGAGGGCAGTGGAAAAACAATGTGTCTTGCAGTGATTACTCCACCTCACTAAATCCCCAGTCTGCCAGTCTAAAATGGGGTTGTGGAGTTTTAACCAGGGATATCCCAGTACTACCGGGGTTTCTGGACAGTCAAAAACCAAGAACTCGATATATTCAGAGTGAGAAGAGCCAACGATTAAATTGAGAGGTGGGGTCTTGGTACTAACCGGACCTCCCTGGATGGCCTTCCCATTTATGGCTAGAACCTGTAGAGATTTTCCAAGGGGTACCAGCGGAATCCCCAGGACGGAGATCATGCTCCGGTCCAGGAAATTACCTGCAGCTCCACTGTCGATAAAGGCGGATACTGCCCGTTTGGAGGGACCCCAAGAAAGCTCTATGGGGATTAACATTTTACTCAAGTGAGAGTGATTAACGGACTCACCTAGATCAGTACTCCCCTCCTGATCTAGGCGAGGAAGTTTCCCGCCGGGTATCCCTTGTTAGGACAGGACCTAGCAAAATGTCCCGGATTCCCACAATATAAGCAGAGACCCATGGAGCGTCTACGCTGCTTCTCGTCCTGGGTAAGACGAGCTCTACCGATCTGCATGGGTTCTTCCAGTGAGGAAGAGGGTGTGTTTGCCCCAGGGGAAGGGAGTGGGTTGGGGGACTGAGATGGCTTAAAGGACGAGGAAGTCCTAACCCATTCCCTGGCTCTTTCCCTAAGACGCCGATCTATTTTGATGGAGGGCATTAGCTGGTCTAGATCTGCTGGTGTAGGGAAATTGACCAAAGCGTCCTTGATACCCTCTGATAGACCCATACGGAACTGGCTACACAGGGCTGGGTCATTCCATCTGGAGTCTACTGCCCACCACCGGAATTCAGAACTGTAATCTTCGGCAGTATTCCGACCTTGCTTCAAGGCCCGAAGCCTATTTTCGGCTGTGGACTGCTGGTCTGGGTCGGCATATAACACACTCATAGCCTGAAAAAAGGAAGTAACGGAGTGCAGGGCAGCATCATCGGGAGGCAGGCTAAAGGCCCATGATTGGGGATCTCCTTGCAAAAGGGAGATAACTACCCCCACCCGTTGGGTCTCGGTGCCCGAGGATCCAGGTCTCAATCTGAAGTACAGCTCGCAGGAATTTTTAAAATTGGAGAATCTGGCTCGGTCTCCAAAAAATTTCTCCGGTAACGGGACCTTCGGCTCCGACACGTGAGGTGGTACAGCGGATGCAGGAATCTGCCTGGTTTCTTGATTGGCCACTCTCTGGGCAAGTTGATTTATAGCTGTGGCCATAGCCTGTACTTGCTGTACCAGGTCATCCATGAAGGCCTGTGATAATATCACGCTCCCGGAACCACAATTTACCACTTGGACAACTCCAGCTCTCTTGGTAAGGACCTCAACCCCCAATCTCCGCAGCCAGCTTCACCTATAGGAGCCCCCGCTTGCCGAGACGCAGAACACGCCTGCTCGGGATCGGTTGCCCCCAGGACTTTATGGCTCAAAGGTTGAGGTCTTACGGTACAGAGTACTGGAGAGCCCGCGGCTGGAAGTGGAATCGGGTAGCCGGTATGTGAGCGTAAGGTGGGAGTCCAAGGACAGGCAAGGGTCGGCAACAGGAGTGAAGATCGAGGATGGTCAAACAAGCGAGGGTCGGCAACAGGAGTGGAGATCAAGGATGGTCAAACAAGCGAGGGTCGGCAACAGGAGTGGAGATCGAGGATGGTCAAACAAGCAAGGGTCGGCAACAGGAATGGAGATCAAGGATGGTCAAACAAGCGAGGGTCGGCAACAGGAGTCAGGATCAATATCAGGGATTAACAATGGCTAGGGTCTAGGCGCTATCACAGGCAACAACCAACTGCGGGGAAAAGAGCTTTATAGGGACAGACATAGGAGGGAAGGTGTTGTGATTGGTGCACACAGGATCATAATAATGATTGGCCAGAACAAGGAGTGCACAACAGGAGGGGGGCGTAAGCCCCACTGAACCCAGGGCTCATTGGCCCTTCAACAACCCAGCACTGATAGGATAGAGGGCGTGCTGCCCAGCTGGGCTCATAGGCCCTTTAACTGAAAAGGGGGCGTGCCCCTTTTATAATTTATTCACCTCCTCCGGCGGCCACGCTGAATGCAGCACCGCCGGAGGGCATAGACGGAACGTGCTCGCGCACCCGCGCGAGCACGTGTGCTGATGCCGGACACGCCGGCAGAAGGAGAAGGAGGGGGCGCGCCCGCAGCCACGCGAGCTGCCGCCCGGCGCGGCCGGCGCCTGGATGGCGGGGCGACGGGACACCGCTGGAACGCGGCACAGGTAAGCTGATCGTGACAGACGCATTTTTGCCAGGGGAAAATCCCAGAAATTAGAAACCGGTACTACGATAGATGGTTTCACAGCCCCAATCCAGAAAACAAATCTAAGGGAGTATCCATTGCGTTTCATAAAGATGCCCCCATAGATCCTTTGGACTCGAAGGTAGACCCGAATGGCAGATATTTATTTTTAAAGTTTACGCTTTATGAGGCCAGGTATACCCTCGCTAACTTGTACTTACCCAATCAGGGCCAGGTGGAGGTGGGCCTGGGGATCTTGCGTCTGCTGGAGGAGTTCGCGGAAGGTATCATAGTGTTAGGAGGAGACTTCAACCTGGTATTAGAACTGAGGCTGGATTCCTTCCAGGGTAAGTCAGCGATACCCCCCTCGGGGCTGACTAGGCTCCGTGGAGCTCTCCGCGTCCTTCAGGTTGTAGATACCTGGAGAATTCAGCATGGTGGGGCAAGGGATTATACGTTCTTTTCCCACCCCCATAACTCCTATAGTAGACTAGATTACTTTTTTTTTCCTCAGCCACCATGCACTTTTGCATAACACTGATACCTCCATTGGGCAGATACTCTGGTCAGACCATGCCCCCGTCTTCTTGAGCCTTCCGATCCCAGATGTGGTCCCCAGGCACTATAATTGGCGCCTCAATAATAACTTATTGAAGGATGCCTTGTGTCTGGCTGAAATAAAGACCACCATAGCTCACTTCCAATCTGACCATGTCAATGACACGACTCCGTTGCCATTGCAGTGGAAGGTGCTCAAGTGCGTATTGAGGGGGGTCTTCATCAAGCATGGATCCAGGCTCAAGAGGGAACGGACGCGGCAGATTGGGGCTGCTCTGGAGCGTATCAAGGAGTTAGAGGTGCACAAAACCTCTCCCACCCAAGCAGTTTTGAGGGAGCTATTGGATGCTAGGCAGAGCTTAAAGGGCATATACGACCAATGTTTTCTCAAATTCAGAGATAGATGTAGGGCCCGTATCTATGAACACTCAGATAAATGTGGCAGGATGCTGGCCCAGTCCCTCCACCCAAGGCAGGGTTGTGCGTTCATACCCACCATCAAAGGGGTCGGGGGACTAGAGGTTCATAGGACGCCTCAGATAGCGGACGAGTTTCAGGCCTTCTACTCCAAACTTTATAACATCAAGAACACCCCTGCCCAGGGGATGGGGCAGGCAGAGAGCGCCTCGATAGTAGACTATGTAAGAGAAACAACCCTTCCAACCTTACTCCCAGAGTATAGTGACTCGCTGGAGGACGCATTTACGATAGAGGAGGTGGTTAAGGCCATAGGGGATTCCCCTGCAGGTAAGAGCCCGGGCCCAGATGGATTCACCCCCAGGTTTTATAAGGCTCTGGGGACTTTAATCGCCCCCTTTCTTGTCAAAGTGTTCAACTCGATCTCGAGCCACTGTCCCTTCCCGAGGCAGGCCCTAGAGGCGCACATTGGGGTCATCCCGAAGCCCGGTAGGGACAGTATCTTGCTGGGAAATTACAGACCAATTTCACTGATCAGTGTAGATGTGAAAATATATGCTAAAATCATTGCTCTCAGAGTTCAGCCACTCCTCCCCTCATTGGTCAACTTCGATCAGGTTGGGTTTGTCTCGGGAAGGGAGGCAAGAGACAACACCATTAAGGCAATTTCCCTGATGCATTACGCACAGTCGTGAGCCATCCCGGCCTGCGTGCTGGCTGTGGACGCGGAGAAAGCCTTTGATAGGGTGCACTGGGGGTTCCTGAAGGCAACATTGGATCAGGTAGGAATAGGCCCGGTCATGCTAGCCAGAATTATGGCCTTATACCATGACCCTACCGCAAAGGTAAAGGTCAATGGCTCCCTGTCAGGCCCCTTCGGTACTCATCAAGGGTGCCCTCTATCTCCACTGCTTTATGTGTTGGTGATGGAGCACCTGGCCAATGCCCTGAGGACCAACCCTTCTGTCAGGGGGATCTCCTGTGGGGGGAAAGAGCACAAGCTTTCTCTCTTTGCTGATGATCTGCTTATGTATGTAGCCTCACCGCATATATCTATGCCCTCAATTTTGGCGGAGTTCTAATGTTTTAGCGAACTCAGCAATTTCAAAGTGAACCTATCTAAATCGGAGATCCTAAACGTTTCTCTGGACATGCGGACTCAGCAACTCCTACAGGCGAATTTCCCCTTCAGGTGGCAGGGAGAGGCTATAAAGTACCTGGGGGTCCTGCTGCCTTCGGATTTGGGTAAATTGTACAAGCTCAATTATGCCCCGCTCCTTAAGTCAACGGTCGACAATCTAAGCCTCTATAACAAAAAACAATATTCATGGCTGGGGCGCATAAATATCCTAAAAATGGACATCTTACCCCGACTCCTCTATCTGTTTCAGGCAATACCACTGGCCCTGGAGCGTGGCTTCTTTAAGCTGCTTCAAAATGCCTTTTTTAAGTTCATTTGGGGCAGTGGGAGGCCCAGAGTGAGTAGGGCAACGCTCTGCAGGCCCAAAAGCGAGGGGGGACTTGGGGTTTCAGATCTCAAGACCTACCATGCCCCGTCGGTGTTGGTACGCCTCTCAGACTGGTTCCACCAAAAAGAAAATAAGTGTTGGGTCAACATAGAGAGGGACACCTCCCCACTCGGACTGACGGCCTTACCTTGGGTGGACCCCTCATGCCGGCCTAGGAAACAGGAGCTGCCCTATCTGGTGGGCCCTTTGCTGATGATATGGGATGGGTTGTTGAGACGGGGGGGGGAATTGTCACTCAGACCTGGACCCCTCACCCCATTGTTCGATAACCCGGCATTCCCGACCGGGAATGAACTCCAAGACATTCCTCCTTTGGGAAGCATCTCAGGACACTAGACTGGGAGACATAGTGTCGAGTGCAGGCCTGCCTTCCCTCTCAGATTTGCGTTCTCGGGGTGGAGGTGGGAATATCTCCTGGCTCATGCGCGCCCAATTGGTTGCCTTTGTCAA
The DNA here is from genome assembly GCA_027917425.1 of Gastrophryne carolinensis. Classification (NCBI taxonomy): domain Eukaryota; kingdom Metazoa; phylum Chordata; class Amphibia; order Anura; family Microhylidae; genus Gastrophryne; species Gastrophryne carolinensis. Next base: position 615,273,681 of record CM051234.1, on the reverse strand, counting down.
GTCCCATTCACCAGCCTCGAACCTATCTCGCCCTCTTACACCCCTAGAGAGGCTTCTGAAAGACCCGACACCCCCTAAACATGTGATCTTTACTCTCTACAAGATCCTTCAGAATGAGGGGGAGGGTCCGGAATTGCCCCCGTTCTGTGGGAAGTGGGAGGAGGAACTGGGACAAACATTTGAACCTGAGGAATGGGAGAAGTCCTTCGCGCTTACTCACAAATTGTCTATGGCCTGCAGAGCACAAGAAAAGAATTATAAAATTCTTGCAAGATGGTACAGATGCCCTTCAGTCCTGGTACAGTTCGGGGGAGCGGAGTCTGGAGACTGTTGGAGGTGTGGGAGTGCCCCGGGGACTGTGACCCACATCTGGTGGGAATGCCCGTTGGTGAAGACCTTTTGGGACGGGATGCTCGGAATTTATAAACACCTGGCCCTTGAAAACATCCCAAACACACCACAGGTAACCCTCCTATCAATGATCCCAGGGACGGTGGCGGCAGGCAAAAAGGGGCTGCTCAGACACTTGCTTACAGCCGCCAGATCAGTGATCCCCAGACACTGGCATACCAATGCTGCTCCCTCCCTGTTGGAATGGTACGGGGAGGTGGAGAATATTAAGAGGATGGAGGAACTGGCATTGGAGAGGATGGAGGAGGGAACCCAGATGTTCCTTAGGACATGGACTCTCTGGGTGTCGCGGGTCTCGCCAGACTTCCAGGCGCTCCTGGAGCGTGTGTAGCGTTTGGGGGGCAGTGGCGGGGGGGGGGGGAGAACCCGATCCCCGGTCGGTGGAGCGTGGCATAGACGGATCTGGGGGCTGGGTCCGAGCGCGGGATACGGGGCCTCGTGGCTCTTGGCTCTCTATTCTTCTCTGCTTCCTCTCTTATTTCCCTTTTTTCTTCCTCTTTCTTCATTCTTCTCTCTCCCAATTCTACCCCCTTTCCTTTTTCCATACTTCTTCTATCTCTGCTGTTCACTGGGAGGAGTGGATGCGGCAGTACATACGTTGGAAGGGCCGGTCAGGGATGGGGTCATAAGATGGGGGATGGATCCCCTTAGCCCATTAATAGGCTTTACCTCGAGATTTGGAAGGAAGTAGGTTCGGGACCCTATAGGCCGGATTAAAATGTAATACTCTGTATCTGGATGTCGTGTTATCCTCACCCTGTGATCCTCTGGTTTCTTGTTTCTATTTACTGTTCTGTATAAAATGAAAATTTCAATAAAGATATATTGAAGTAAAACAAATCAGGATATCATCCACATAATTGAGCACATAGATCTATCTGTCTGTTTTTTGTGTATAAGCAGGGGTCTGCTTTACTCCCATGAAAGTTCTCATATGTAAGCACTTCATATATTTTCATATTCCATGCTCTGGCGGCTTGCTTTAAACCGTATATACTCCTCTGAAATTTGCCTACTAGGTCTGGTCTTTGTTAATCTTTGAATCCTGGTGGTCGTTATATGTAGATGTATTCTTTTAACTCACCATATAGAAACGCTGATTTCACAACAAAGTGTTTCACTTGCACTTTACTTGTGGCAGCTACTGCCAGCAAAGTCCTTATTGCAGCATGTTTGACTACTGGAGCAAATGTCTCATCATACTCCTCTCCATATTCCTGAGAATATCCCTTGGCTACGAGTCTTGCTTTGTATTGCTTCACTGTTTTACCTGCATTGTACTTCACCTTAAAAGTAAATTTGCAAACTATGGCGTATCTTCCAAGTGGTAGTTCTCTAAGTGTCCATGTTTTGGTGTCATGCATGGAATTTATCTCTTCCTTTGCAGCCTTTATCCATTTACTAGCTTCCCCTACTGAAAACTGAGATATGTCTAGCCAAGTTGCAGGTTCATTGGTACTGGCAATGCTTGCCTTGTATGAAAGACCTACAGGTTGCTTGCCTTTGTTTTTACTTGTTGAGCATCTTGGTTCTCTGTCTGAGCTTGATTGTGTATGCTATTCTGTACTGATAGGTTCTGCACTCAATTCAAGTGTTTGTTCAAAAGTTATAGATGATAGTTGATCAGTGTCAGTTTTCTACTCTGTTCTTACTTTCTCAGTCATCACTGTGTTTCTCAAAGCTTCAACATTTTTGTTGCTAATAGTAACCTTGTCTGTTTTGGGATTTAGGATTCTGCAGCGCTTAACATTGTTGTCACTGTATCCAACAAAGATTACACCAAATGCTCTGATTTCGAGTTTGGTGCATTTCTCCTCTGGAATGTAGATGAATGCTTTGCATCTAAAAACTCTTAGGTGATTTACACTTGGCTACTCATTGTGCCACATCTCATATGGCGTTTTCTCCACGGTTTTAGAAAAGTCTGTTCTGCAAATAAGTGGCTGTCATTGCTGCCAGTATTTCTGTGATAGTCCAGAGTCTGTCAGCATGCATCTGGTCATTTCAGTCAGAGTTCGGTTCTTCCTTTCAGCTACCCAATTTTGCTCTGGTGTGTATGGGACTGTCTTTTGATGCTCTGTTCCATTCTGCTTTAAATACTCCTGAAGTTTGTGTCATGTGAATTCACCTCCATTATCACTCCGAAGTGTGAAAGGTTTTCTCTGAAACCTGTTACTTATCTTTACTACATAGTCCTGCAATTAGTCAAGAGCTTCACTCTTGTGTTGCATTAGGTGATTGTGTATCTTGAGTAATCATCCATGAAAGTCACTATGTCCCTGTTGCGTCTGGGTGTAGGTGGGTTTAGGGGACCACATACATCACTGTGAACTAGGTGAAATGGTCTTGAAGCTCCATTCTGACTGACTAGGTAGTGTTGCTATTGTGGCTTTGGATTTCATGGAATATAACACACTTAAAAGTAAATGGGCAAGGGAAAGCTGTCAGATCCTTTTTCAAATTTCTATTTTGTTCCTGTATGCATTCTGGGTGTCTGGGACCTAAACACCTGTGCCACATTTGTATACAGTCATTGTGTTTATGGGTGCATAGGCTCACCTTTTCCTTCACTATGATGAGGTGATATATATCAGACTGGCACTTGCTACTCTCCAGGGTAGAACGCATGTCACCTTGGAATTTCACAGTGAGTCATTTGGCTTTCAGACACTTCAAAGATAAGACTAATCCTTTTTGATCAGAAACATAAAGCACATCCTTCACTGGTAGGGCTAAGTCCCGTATCATTGGGGCATAGAAGGATTCCATGCCCATATTCCTCTGCATGTTTTTTACTTCCACATGCAAGGTAAATAGTCTCTTTGTTATTCAGATCAAGTTCTATAAAAAAACTGCTATCACTTGTCATGTGACTGGTTGAATTCCAGCGCGACATTTATATGCTCCTGCATGTCCTGCTCACTGCTAAGCCTCATTTTGTAAAGTTCCCTAAGCTGAAACAACATGCTATTTAAGCTGGATCTCACATGTAGTTTTCTCAGTACATCCCACATGCCTTTTGCGGTATTCTCACTGCCTATGTGAATAAGCTGATTGTCTTCTACTTGTAAGCTTATAGTGGCCTGTCTGTTTTTCCAGTCCTGATAATTATTCTGTGGCCTCTCTGTAGTGATAACCTCCCACAAGTCATCTCTGGATAAAAGCATTTCCACTTTAAACCTCCATAGCTGATAATTGTCATTATTAAGCTTGGCCACTGCTGCTGGCTATTCCCCCTCCTATAAGAACAGTCTTACTGGTAAACAGAAGATGTCTCTGTAAAGCTTCTTTATCTCCGCACAGAACAGCCTGTCTCCCATCCTGGGCTCTGCTTTGCCTGGGCCACACTTAGTTACTGGAATGTATCCTGTCACTGTGGCTTCATTCAGTCAATAGGACTTTATTCGGTCACTGGGCACATAACCTGTTGGAGAATGTTGGTATGGGTGCAACAGAGTCAAATCCAGATAGACATTTGTGGTGTAACAGGAACTGCCTTTACTGGAGCAAGCATGCAGTATGGGAATGTGAATATGGTGGCTAACACAAATATTTCTCCAGCAACAGGTAGAGAAGGGAAGCAGGGACCAAATTGTACTGGCCACTAAAGATGCTATGAAAGTACCAGTAGTTGCATCACTGAACAGAACATTACAACATGGACTGGAATGCAGACACAAACAGTGCCAAAAACAGTAACCATATAGTTTTTGATTTATTTGTTCCTCTGATGTTGGATTATGTGACTAGCGCAATTTGTTTTGTTTTGTATCCAGGACAATCGAGACGATAATGGCATTCCTCAGCAATAACACTCAGTGAATCATAGCTAAAAACAATTTTTAGTGTGGATAATAAATGTATTTGTCTATTGTAATGACAGGAAAATAGCAGGTTAGCCAAATCATACTTGTCCATTACAGGGTCAGAATCCTGTAAAAGACATTGTCTGTTATCTGTTCAAAAGAATATACAAATGCAGACATTAGTAGCAAATCCCGGAAGCTTGGTTTTAAAAGAGCATGCATGATAATAATACAGAATGAACAATTAATGATGAACAGCCGGTTTGGTGTATAAATCCAATAAAACACTTATACAGATTGCAGCTTCTGCTGTTTCCCTCCTGTTTGTAGCTTGCCATATACTGTAGCTTTGTCTGTTAGGAAATACCTAGACATTGACAAACAAATAGACAAAAACACATGACCCAGCTTAGTTCCTCAAGGTAATGTAAGAGTCAGAAGGACCATGGCTGGTCCTCTCTGTAAGAGGGCACCAGGATTTACAAACAGGACCAGCAGAACAGCAAATCATTTAAGTGGCATGCTCTTGTCAAAAGGTTGAGCACCCCGCCACAGACTATAATCGAATGGCCTACACAGTTTACAGTTCCGTCCCATATAAATTGGTCTTCAATTGGTGTAGGTCCATGGCGTCTTCTGACCACTCACAGGCCCACTACTTGAGCGATGTAGAACTCTGAGGCCCCAACCAGTGTTCCATAGAGGCTGGCACTCATCGGTCACCTTCCACAGCTCCACGCCGGTCTAGCACCCGGAGGGTGCCCTGCACAAGCCGTGCCCTGCATCTTTTCAGATTCCTTAAATTAAACTCTTCCCATCTCCCTGAGCACTCCCTTAGACTTCCCCTTTATAACCTCAGGCACCAATGGCAAGAGGCGGGTGGCTATATCACAAGCTGACAGTTAACCTTTAAGAGGCTGGCAATGTCCCTCACAGCTAGAGATTCCCCTCACTCTCTGGAACCCTTTATAATGGGGGATAGACTACAATCCTGTTACAAATCTATAGGATGTTAGAGATGCCTTTCAGGAGGAATAGGACACTATTTACTCAACTCGCCAGTGGATCCATCTTCTGGGTCCCTCGGATTCCGGGAGACCTTCCAACGGGCGTCGCCATCTTGCATCCCATCAGACACTGGCATGGCACCCAATCTCACGCCTGCGCAGTGCCCATGAATGGAATGCAAGGAGCCATCAGGAAGGATCGGGCCCTGAAGACGGCGGATGATGCCTGCGGATAAGCCGGCGGGGGGGGGCAGAGGATTGGGTCCTGAAAGCACCCAATGTTCTTCTTTAATATGGTTCTCTCTTCTTTTATGCCTATAGCAGCCACTGCGGTTATTTTTTGTCGATGGGGGGAAATCAGCCCCTTTTTATTTTTAGTACGATGTTCCTACCTTTGGAGTATCTCCAAGCAAAGGATATATGAGGGTAGGAGGCAGTTCACATCAAAACTGAAGCTCTGGGCGACTATTCTGACATCCTGCAAAGAAATTCTACATAAATGTACAAGTTAAATGGATGCACAAAAAGGCGATATGAGAGAAGGGCCGTATACAATGATTTGATTTATAACAGCTGGTGATTTGAAAAATTTGCCTTTTATGAAAAGCAGGAAAATCTAATTTGCTAAATGATATAACGTGATATAGAGACATTTTAGGATGTGGCCTAAAAACTTTGGGTACAACAAAACTCTTCAGCCATGTTGCGACATGTGTTATTTTTTGTGTGCAATAGCGCAGAGTAATGTTTTATTAGCCCGCCTGTCACTGTTTATTAGCCCTTACATATTTACACAGTGGTTTGATCTGTGCCAGGGTGCAAGTGCTATTTATCTTAGACACATGTGTGGCTTTTATTATCTCTCTGCTCTTTATTCTTTTTTCTTTTTAAGTGCATTGTATATGTGTGCACACTCGTGTTACTTCTATAAAAACTTTAATATGATAAATATTTAAAGTGCAAATGTTTTCGAGACAGGCAAGAACGTGGATCCTATTTGTTCAATTTTCAAAAGAATCTAAAGTTTTATAAAGATATAGGAATTCTGATACTGACCGGCAAACTAGGTAAAGGGTCTGTCCAGACAAAGAAAATAAAATACACCATACTCACCTTGTCCCCTGCAGTTGTTCCATCCTACAACCCATACTTGTGAAAACCTTGCCAGGTCCCAAGATTGAGTCCTACGACAGGTTATCGGTGTTGCAATAAACAGAGTGGGTATGTTACAAACACAGTGAACAACACAAGACAACACGCTGCAGAGAACAATCTTGGGACCTGATCTGTTTTATACAACTTGTATAGGACAGAAATACTGTAGAAGGGAAAAGGTGAGACAAGTGAGTACCATCCTACTCCAGTTGTATAAAACCTATGGGGTCCTAAGAGTCCTTTTACATGCAGGTCCATCCCCCCCATCACCAGCAACATGGGGAACAAATATCAGTGTTTGGAGCACTCCCACTATATTCATTGTAATAGAGAGGGTGTGCCAAAGCCTGCATGCTACAGGACTTGATCTGAGGACCTGAAAGCAGTGGTATTAAACAGCTGCGTAGTGGGGAGGGGTACAAAAAGTAAAGGTAGGTATATTTTTTCTTTGTCTGGAGACCCTTCAAGTTATCTCCACAAGGAAGCTTTGAAAAGCAGTGAGGATTTCAAGATTAACAGGATTTACCCATGATTCTAAGCAGTAGGTAGAGCCATGCAAATCATCTCTTTTCACCTTTGTGATAACTCAAGTGCCCAGAAAATGTTGGCTGGGTTTGCAGTGTAAAGTATATCTTATAATATTTAAAGTGGACCTTCAGCATCATTCAATGAAAAGCCCAAACCCTTAAACTATTCCCGAACATATAAAATAAATATATTTTTAAAGTTTTTATAAAATAATAAGTTTTTAGTCACGTACATATTATTTTTTCCCTTGCTGGGTGGCAACTCTGTTCAGGACTCCAGGATACGGGCGCCGTCATCTTGCATCAGAAGCATCACATGCTGAGGGGGGGGGGGGGGGGTTCAGGGGGCAGGTTATAGCTGTACTTTGTAAAGGTAAAGGACAGTAATCCCAGAATGCAGAGCGACACAGTCAGAAGACACTTCCTGTCTGCAGGCAGCCTGAGACTCCACAGACATTTTTGATGTTTAAAGACTCAGAAAATGCAATAGATGTAGGTAGGATGATTTTTAATGTGAGCAATCTGTGTGTACAGGGTGTGGGAAACATATAAGATAGGCTCTTATTTGGAGTGAAGATCTGGTTTAACATGTGGATAAATGTTTGGGACATTATATACTGTTCTTTTATAATAGCCATCAACTTTGTTAACAACCACTACTAGTTGACAGGCATAAACCTGGAACATCCAGGTGTTGTTTTTCATATTTACCTGCATTATAAATCAAATCCACCCCAGGTCCCACCCCTTGGGCCTTACCCTATATTAGTCTTATATCCCAACCCTTAACCTACACCCTGTCAGTACAGCCCTCTAAATTAACTACACCATGGGGTTCCCAACCAGTGGTAGGAGTGCCACTGGTGGTACTCCAGATGCTATCAGGTGGTACTCAGCAAGGTTGCAGAATGAACTGTACACCAACCTGACCTGTTGCCATCTTTACATTACTCAAGCCTGATTTGTGCCATAAGTAAAGCTGGGCAAATCTGAACTGCAAAGTTCAGATTCGTACCGAACCTTGCGAGTTCGGGTTCCCAAACCCGAACATGGACTTCAGCCAGAAGTCCATGTTCGAGTTCGGCGTCCGACCCAAACATGGAAATGCTGAGCAGCCCATCAACCAGATTCACCCAAGGTTGCCGCAGCAGGGAGCTGCTGTAACTCACCTCTGCCCGCAATCCTCTTCTGTCAGCGCGATGGAGTGACAGAGCAGATGCAGCAGGCGAAACAGTATTTCAAACTGGCCCAAGCCGGGGCTACAAAAAGATGTCCACTGGCTCCTATGAGCGAGGACACCTCCAGTGCTGTCACTAGAGGTGTCCTCACTCATAGTAGCCAGCGGCCAATTTACTGTAGCCCCAGCTGGGGCCTGTATCAAATGCTGCTTCCACTGGTGCCGGCACCGCTCTGCCTTGCTGACAGAATGCTTCTGCTGCACATTCTGCACCCCCCCAGAAAAAATGTTGAGAACCACTGATCTACACTATATTAAACAACTGCTATACTACTACATTAAACTTCTTCTTAAAGAGAAGCAAAACCTTAGATGTTGACTATACCAATTTGGCCATGTTGCCAGAAAACTAGTTTCCTTGTGAACTGGTGGGTTTCAAACAGCAGGAAGCCCAGTTGAAGACCACTAGCTCTTAACTCTTATTGGTTCTGGGTTCTAAGTTTCTTACTTTAAATCTACATTCTGTTGGCCTACTTTGTTCTCTACCTCAACCTGTACTCCTCAAGGTGGCGCCTTGGAGTTTCTAGCTCAAGTAGAGCAATCCCTATTTTATCTGTACCCTTCTTGTGTGCTTCCCTAACAAGCCTACTTACCCACTCAATGACCCAGAACTTATCTAAGTGGTTTATTGGAATAGATTTTAGTATAGGGGGCCTCTGGTATTCTTTACACACATAAAGGGGGGCTTAAATCATTGTTCATTCCCAAAATATATAATCAGATGGCTTTCTACATTTATATAATTAGGGAATATATTCATTTATAATTGGGACCTGTAACATTATATAAAGATTATTTGTTTCAGTAGAGTTAGTGGGGAGATTTCTTTCACTCTAAGAAGTACATAAGTTGGCTATAAGGGACCATTATCCACAGATTAATTTGGGATAAAATTTAACGTTGGCATGAATCCAAACTGCAACTTAAATTAGCACAAGTACTAAAGGTTCAGGATATATGAAGAAAGGGGATTCCTCTGGATATGAACAGGAGGTTCCAGGGATTGCACACACAGAAGGTTTAAGGCACAGCGTGTACATAGTTAGAGGCACAGAGGTTACCCACATGCACTTCAAAGACATATTTAAAATCCTCCATCTCTTTTATGTTCCCTTAAAATCAGCTTCAGAAGATGGGCCGGTTATCAGTGCATTTACAATGTGTTCTTCCTGTCACTGCCGCAAACATTCCATTGTATTTTTTTTCTTGGTGGTATCAACAAATGTTGCCACCATATGGCTTGCAGGAGTTGCCGATCTTCAGTGAATTTTATTTTCGGCATTATCACAGACACATGAATGTATGACACACTTCAGAAGAAAACACTAAAACACTGAAGAAAACAAAAACAGCTCTCCTTCAGCTCTCCCTCTCCTGTGACTGTACAGACAACTAAAAGGTGGCGCATTGTTTGTATAGAGCCAAGTAAAAAATTGTGGCAAGTAAAAAAATTGTTGCTGTCATTGTATGGGAAAGTATAAAATGTTGCATTGCTTTTATGCATGTAGCAAATAACAGGATGCCCATTGCACATTTTAAAGGAAAAGTCAGTTTCTGTGTCTCTTACCTTACAGGCAGGCCCGTGCCACAGATTGGCCTATTGATTTTCTTTGCATGTGTAGATTGAAAGTGTTGTTAATGACATCTGAAAGATTTCCAGAGGTGACCAGCAGCACAGGCTTCCTATCACTGATCCTATCACATCATTTTGCATAAGTGGCACTTTTTAAGGCTGGTGCCTGTTTCACTGGTTTCCTGCAGTGGCAGCTATCACTCTGGAGGAATCATGTCACCATGACCCTGTTTTTTTCATATATTTAAAAATGCTTTCGATGCTGCCATGCGGCCACAATGGTCCACTTGAGGATTGGAAATCTTTGTTTCTTGTGAAGATTCAGCATTTCCCCCGTGTATCTACAATGCAGCCCTTTGTTCTGGAGGCGGCAATGTGCGTGGATGCAGACACAAGGAATCCAGTCGCTTGTCCCATCACCCCATACCATATTTTTGCATACATGTTTCATGAAAGGGCACTTCTTAAGATACTTGTTTCACAGGACTTGTTTATTGCCAGCTATCATATAAGAGAAATAATGTCGCCTTAATCCAATTTTTTTTTTCTGAAAAATGCTGAAGATGCTGCTATCTGGCCGCAGCAGTTTGCGCCAGGAATTAGGAAGATGGGACAATCAGAGCTGGCCTCAGAATGAAAGGCGCCCTGTGCAAGACTACAGGATGGCTCCCTCACCAACAATATATTTCTGCACTTCCTCACCACTGGTCTACTGCCTACATGGTTGCCGACATCCAGCGGGAATCACCGGAAACCCCCTGTGCATAACCTAGCATCAAGTCTGATGCCAGGCAGAGGTACCCACTCACAGAAGCATTCCCTAGCCATTGGCCTGAATTGCCTAAGTGACCATCCATGTGGGGTGGTGAACTGGTAGACAGTGGAGAGGCATTGCAGTATCAGGCATGAAACTAGGGGTGAGTGGACCAGCAGTCGTTTTTGACCACTGGCTTCATACTATATAGACAGCTCACAAACCCCCAAAGGGGTATTCTCATGGGAGCACAGACAGACCTCTGTAAGTCCCAATGTAACACAATTGCATAAATATAAACCTTATATAAACCTTAAAAACATACGTATCCTGTGCAGTGTTTTTAAGGTTTAGATTAAATGCTAAGTTTTATGGGACTCGGTGAGTTGGATTTATGCAATTTTTGACTACTGTCCGGCTTTAGGAACTAAAATCTGTATTTTCTGCTTGAATTGACCCCCCGTAAAGTAAACTGAGTGGAGGAACAAACAGCGAACCAGTAAATTGAGCAGGTCGGGGCTAATGAGCGGTTTGATGCAGCTGCAAGGCGCCGCCCCTGAACATGCAAACCTTGCACAACTCAGAGGCCAGCCACAGAAACAATGTGCTTAACTGATGGGTGAACCTGAACTGCAAGTTCCAAAACCTGAACCTGAACTTTAGCCAGAAGCCCATCAACAAGCTTAACCTATGCAGAGTGTGCAGCAGGAAGCAGCTGTAGCTTACATGAGTTAGTGATACAGTCCATGGTCAAAGTTTTCTTCTCTGTCAAATAGACTATGTCCGGGGCTACAGAAAGCTGACTAGTGCTCCTATGAGGATGCTGGCAGCTGGCACTAGAGGTGTTGCTAGCTGCTGCCTCACCCATGGAAGCGGCAGCCATCTTTCAGTAGCCCCGGCAGTAGTCTATTTGAAATGGAAGTAATGAGGACTACTGGATCGCTGGCTCAGGTAAGTTGTACAGCTATTTTCTGCTGCACAGGAACACACTTCCAATAGTGGCCGGGTTTGAGTCAAGTTCGGATATCTGAACCGAACTTTTGTTCAAAATTCATCCAAACTTCTAAGGGTTCGTCCAACACTACTCATAAACTTTGCTCCATCTGTAGCACGTCACAAACAGATTGCTCCAAGGATCACATAAACTGCAGGTTTAAGTAGCAGAATGTATATGGTTAGACGCACACAGGGGCTACCCACATGTGCTTCAAATGCATCAAAGGCATATGTAATGCCATTTGTAATTTTTATTTTCTTTTAAAAAGAGCTGCATAAAAGGGGCCAGTTTGTGGTTGGAGTTATCAATTTACCCACAAATTGTACTTCCTACCACTGTAACAAGCATTCCATGTCTCAAAAGTGCTGATTATGCAATTTTCCTTCCATATGGCGTGCAGAAGCAACTGTGCTGGCGAGCTCCTGTTAGATTAATTGTAGGAGATTGAAGAATATCACAAAGACTCGGGGAGGGTTATCCAAATGATTTAGCATTTTTCTGGAGAGGCAGCGAGAGGTTTTTTTTTTAACTCAAGAAACAATAATAACAATATTAACTCAAAGAAACAAGTATAATAAGAGCCCCTGCAACTGCAATGAGGTGCAAGTTATTTCTAATAGTGTAGATATTTTATTTTGTAAGTGATAAAATAACAGAAGCTTATGGGAAATCCAAACACTCCTAAAATGCACCTCACCAACTGTGATTCAGGAAAAGGGGGGAAGTTAGAGTATGACTTGCTCCTAAAACTAGAAATGTGACAATTTATTTAATTTACTTTTAAAAGTAAAACAAACTTAGTAGATCTTTTTTTGTTGCCCCTAAGTAAATGTTTACTAACATATGTGCACTTTTTCTAAACTCCTGTAATGTTCTCTCATCTTTGACCCCTTATTTTATTCCATACCTTATTCTGAAATAAATCATTTTTAAGTAGATATTTTATAGAAAGTTTACTGAATAAATGCCAGTGTCTTTTTTTCAACTCTAATGATGGACAGATTTCGCTAGAATGTTTTTGTCCCACGGGGTGTTATACAGGAGGAATAGATCAGCCCCGCCTTGGTGTAAAAAAATATGGTCAGAGTGGGGATGGGGGTTAGAGTATATACAATGTATTATACTGTAATGCCCACTCCCAGCAGCAGAGAATGCAAATGCATCAGCTGAAATGTGAGAGAATGCCACACTCACTGAAATGGGGGATTCTGCACCTTGCCTATAATTTGGTTCTTAGGGGATGTTGTTTTAGCACAGCATTTGGTTCAGAATATTTTTTTTCTTATTTTCTTCCTCCAAATCCTAGGATCCATCTTATGAGTGGGGTGGTCTTATAAGGTGAAAAATATAGTATCTAAAGGAAACAAGTGAATGTTTTGTGTATAAAAAAGGTTTAATGTAAACACAGGCACAGTTGCAAGGAATGCATGGTGTATAGACTCAGGTGCAACCAGCCATATGACAAACAACGAAAACATTTTTTCTAACCTTGATGAAAGCAAGTCAGAAAAAGTGATCTTAGCTAATGAAGGTGTGGGGAATGGTGTCATCCTGTTTCCCCATCAGAAACCAGGAAGATACCAATTAAGGATGAGAAATATATTCCCAGCCTTGAAAGCAATCTTTTGTCAGTGAAAAAGCTCACTAAACAGGGCAATGTAGTTACTTTTAAAGATGACAGCTGGGACACACTCTAGCAGAAGGGAAAATTAAATATGAACTATATCAGCTAAAATGCAAAGAAAGTGTGTACAGTGCTAGACAAGATCTGCAAAAAGACTGTATTCATGTATGGCACAGACATCCTGGGCATAGACACCCAGAAGCAATAGGGAAGCTAGTTCAACAACAGCTTGCAGATGGAATTGCAATAGACCAATTCAGTCAAGTGATGAAATGTATTAGTTGTCTTAAAGGGAAAATGTCCAGAAAATACTTTCCTAAATATTGCAGCACTAGATTTGCACTATTGCTGGATTTGATACATACAGATGTACGTGGTCCAATGGGTTTTCAAACCCCCGGCAAAATAGAGATATTTTTCACATTTATTTACAATTGTCTACCTGCAGCACAGCAATGATGAAGTGTCACAGAAACTTGTACAACATCTTGCAGTAGTGTTTAACAAATTTGGAAGAATGCCAAAAGCACTGCGTGCAGATAATGTTACTGAATATACAAGTAGCAAGGTGCAAACCATTTTGAAAAAGAAAGGAATCATGTTCCAGATTAATGCTCCATGCAACCCAGATTAAAATAGTGTTGCAGAGAGAAAGAACCACTCGCTCTGTGAAAGTGCAAGAAGTATGCTGATGCAAACCTACCTACAAAAATATGGGGAGAAGCCACCATGACAGTGTGCTATCTTTAAAGCAGACAGGTAGAGATACAAACAAAATTCCATATAAGCTATGACACTGCAAGAAGCCTAACCTGAAGCACTTTGGGATATTTGGAAGCAAAACATTTGTGCATGTTTCCAAAGATAAATGTTCCAAGTGGGAATATTAGGGTTGATTCAGAGAGACAAAAAATGACTTTTGTTTTAGTGCCGACCTGTTTTTTTGTTTTAATTTTCCCGCTCTCGTATGAGTGTGCCAGCGATTCTATGCATGTATTGGTAACCTTCAGTAAAGTGTCCGTCCGTTCGTATGCCAGAGTACGAGTACGAGGATGTCATTTTCCAGCGTGACTTTTCTGTTTCATTTTCTCATGTTACAACGTCGGCTTTCATTTTTGCCCTTTTTCCATCGTCTCCTTCCACGAATCCTTTACGTTTCCCGATAGATTCGGTTTTCCTTTTACAATAAATAATCGTCCGGACGAAAATACTTACGTTCTTGCGCCTGCGCACTACTAACTTAACTCACTGGTCGCCTACATATTTGGCTCACTCACTTCTAATACAATGCTTAGCTAAATCACTTTACGCTTTCCTCCATCTTCCATGTATGACCCCTAAAACTGACTGAAACCACATAGCGCAATCCTCCATCTTCCATGTATCCCCCCTAAAACTTACCCAAACCACTTCCCGGTTAGGTTCTTCTTCCATTTTTGGCCCCTAAAACTTACCCAAACCATTCCCGGTTAGGTTCTTCTTCTATTTTTGGCTCCTAAAACTTACCCAAACCACTTCCCGGTTAGGTTCTTCTTCCATTTTTGACCCTTAAACTTACCCAAACCACTACCCAGTTAGGTTCTTCTTCCATTTTTGGCCCCTAAAACTTACCCAAACCACTTCCCGGTTAGGTTCTTCTTCCATTTTTGGCCCCTAAAACTTACCCAAACCACTTCCCGGTTAGGTTCTTCTTCCATTTTAGGCCCCTAAAACTTACCCAAACCACTTCCCGGTCATCTGAATCTTCATCTCTAAATATGTATTTTAGCCTTCGTTTGTTGTTAATGTATTTGTGCAAAAAAATGACACTGAAACTTTGTTTTTATTTTTTTTGTTTTTTTTATATTAGAAGCCCATTTTTTTGGCTCCTTAAAAACATGAATACATTTAAAAACATTAAAAATGTAAAACTATTTACAAAGAAAAATTTCAGTGACAGGACCCAGGACACTAGTCTTCTTCTGTTGTCCCCAACGAGTCAACCAGCTGCTGCATATCGGCCACCAACTCAAGGACCCTTCGATTCATTGCTTCGATTCTTGCCCGTGTGGTCCCTGTATAAAATTGGGAAAAAAACATTAGTTTGAGACAAATACATGTTTCTCACCTGTGGATGGAATGTTTGTTAGTTGGCAACTTAAATCATGATGACATATGTCACTCTGCTCATTAATTACTCAAGACATTAATCTAAGAAAGTGGGCAGAGGTCATTCTGCTAAGTCATTAATCTAAGGAAGTGGGCAGAGGTGATTCTGCTAAGTCATTAATCTAAGAAAGTGGGCAGAGGTCATTCTGCTAATGCCATTGACTATGGCTTGATGTATCTGGGTGATCATGCCAATTACCACATACTGCAAAGAATGACATTACAACTTACTTGGTTGGTGGCCGACGGATGTCTCGTTGGGGACAACCCTACGTCCTGGGCCCTGCCACTGCTGTGAAGTAGAGGTTGTTGAGACATGGCAAATAAGGTCACTTATAATGTCTTAGTCAACAGTAATCAAATGTCTATTTCAATGTGTGTGTCACATCACTCACCTTCTCCCTGTGCATCCTGGGCGAGATCTGCTGCAGCCTGCGCATCTTCACCCGCTCCAGAAGCATCTAGAAAAACAGATTAAGGGAATCAGCTTTGGTGGAAATAGCATGTATATGTGTGTGTGGTTACATGAAGAGTCACATACCAGAGGCTCCCAACTGCGTCGCTGGGTACGACTGCCTGCCCACGCCGTGCCGCCCCTCCTCTGTGGAAAGATCCAGGGGCTGGTCAGAGGACCCAATAGAGGAGGGGTAGGACCGTCGCCCTGGAGATCCACCACCTTCACTTCCAGCTGCAGATTCATGCAGCACTGGTCGGCCTGTGCGCCGGATTCGGTAATCCATTTCCAACACTAGAAAAGAAAAGCAATTATAAATAAATGCCTACCTTCTGGATTAGTTACATCTGGCATGCAATCGCTATGTACTTACTAGGGAAACGGAGTCCGAAAAAACGCCGCACCCGGGGTATGTGCAGCCGTTTCAGGTCCGACCAATGCTGCATGATGTTAGTGTGGGTGAAGGTGGTGTCCGTCTGCTGTTGGATTTTCCCAATGATCTACAGGGCAACGGTGCGCTTCTCAAAAGAGTTGGGCAGGTAGTCGTACCTGCGCTCCAGCATGGTCTACAAAACACAAAATAAACATAGGATTTAGTTCAAACTGCATACAAATATCTGTCACCAATCGATCATTTGTCTAAATGACATTAACAGACACATTTCTAGCCTAATCCAATCCTTGAAGCTGGCATCAGTGTTGGTTCGCACGTGTGGGCCCTCACTTCGGTTTTGCACTTTTAGACATTTTTTAAACAAACCGTTTCTTCCTGCCCTTCCTTAAACCGGACCTTCACCGTGATATAATGAAAAGCCCAAACTCTTAAAAAACGGTTCCCCAGCATATAAAATTAATATATTTTACGTTTTTAGTCACTAACTTATTATTCTTTCCCCCACTGGGCTGCAACTCTGTTCAGGAATTTAGGATACGGGCGCCGCCATCAGGGGGGCGGGTTATAGCTGTGCTTTGCTCAGACATAGCAGAGCTGGGGTCAGGTAAAGGTCAGCAGTCCCATAATGCAGAGCAGCACAGTCAGGAGGCACTTCCTGTTTGCAGGCTGCCTGATAAAATGGCAGCTTCCATAAGCCGCCATCTTGGATGCTTAAAGGCTCATAACATGCAGTAGATGCAGGTAGGATGATTTTAAATGTGGACAATCTGTATGTACAGGGTGTGGTAAACATATAAGATAGACTCTTATTCAGAGTGAAGGTCCGCTTTAAGGGCTAGGCATGCATTTAGATGGCAAATCAAAGACATTAAAACACACTTACAAGCATGATGATCTCTTCTTGTTGGCAGGTGAAGATTGTGGGCGCCATCTTGCCTCTTGTCTGCAACAGATAAGTAATGCCCCTGTGGTTTCCGCGTTCCGCACTGCCGGACGAACGTCCGTACGCATGTGAGCGCGTAAGCGTCAGACCCCACCAATATTATTTAAAGGGTCCTGGACACACAGCTCATTCTCTTTGAGAGTCCGTGAGTAATGGCACCCAAAAAATCCCAAGCGAAAGCAGCAAAGGAGGTCAGCAGCAAACAGGCATCCAAGCGGCAGGAGCCTTCTGCAGGCCCAACAACTCGTTCACAGATGACAAAAACTAAGCTGCGGGCAACCCGCATTGCTCAGCCACCAACAAAGAAGGAGCCAGCGGGAAAGAGGAAGCCACAGGCCAGCAAGCCAACCCCAACGGAGGGGAAAAAAAGGTACAAAGAGGGTGCGAAGCCCCAGCCCCCCCGGGTCCCCATCACCCCCCCACGTGGCTCAAAATCAAAGGCAAAGAGCAGAAGCCACCGGGATAGAAGCCACAGCAGGCAGAGCAGGCCAAAAAGCCACAACAGCCAAAGAAGCCACAGCAGGCAAAGAAGGCACAGCAGGCAAAGAAGGCACAGCAGGCAAAGAAGGCACAGCAGGGAAAGAAGGCCAAGAAGCCACAGCAGGGCAAGAAGCCCAAGAAGGCCAAGAAGCCAAAGGTCGCCATCCCTACCCGCACGGGTCTACAAAACCTCTGGCAAGAGTGCAAGGCACCGGGCAAGAAGCCAAAGCTCTGCATCACCCCAGGACCGGACTACAACATCCAAGGGGCATGCCACTTCTAAGGGCCCACAGAGGCACAGGGCCCTAAGCCGTAATTCATCCAGCACACCCTCTCCTCCTCGGCAACATTCTCCACCGGCACAGGTGGCAAGGCAATCACCATATGCCACATCTACAACCGGTTACTTCAGTGGCCACCCAGCCACGAACACTCAGTCCCTTTCCAAGTCCTGTTCAATCTCCAGCCAGCAGTCCATAATGTCACCCCAACACAGCCAGCCCATTATGTCCCCAGATTTTCCGCCAAACACTGAGGAGCCAGAACCACAACCAACAGGGCGCACATTGCGCAGAGGCCAGTTGAGTGGCAGGTTTGGGGAGGCCCAAACTCTGGCATTGGCTAGTGGGCTCACCTTGTATTATGATGATCTATATGGGCGCAGATCCAAAGCTAAAAGCTCACCAGACAGGTCAATGCAGCGGGGGAAGAGCTAAAAGATGTTGAGCAGATTCAAAGGAAAATATCGGACCTCAAGTATGCAGCACGGAAGAAAGAAAATAAACGGCGTCATTACAGGTACATATATACTTTGTGGATTTGTCTTCTTCTTGTATTGGCACATTTTGCTAAATGTGTTAAACTATCTTTTTCAGCTTACAAACTGGCAGAGGATTACCCACTAAACTTCAATTTACCTGAGCTGAGGAGATGGTGCTGGGCCTGCTACATCCTGTGGCCTTAGAGGGACACTTGGCCCGACAGGACACGGACATTCCGACTATTCCTGCAGGTTAGTAATGTTAGTGTGTATGTGAAATGTCACCTACGTGTAAAATGAGGCTCAAAGCCATATATTAACAAATGTCCCTAGGGTGTGCCTTGTAGAGGTAACAATTTGAACAGGGTGTGTTATGTCTGTGGACTCATCATTTGCTAATTTGCTTGCCCATACATGACCTTTGAGAGTCTTTAGGAACACTATTGAGATTAGCAAAGGACTGCCTGTTATGTATTTATAGTCAATTACATCCAACACTTCCATCTTTATCTGTAGGCCACTTGGGTTGGAGCTGTGCTTTGGTCTGAAAGACTTGATCTGGAGTGCTTGAAAGGTTGACCTAGAAAGAATGGCAACCAGCATAATCTGAGGCCAAATGCTATTTGCAAGCTGAGTGGGGTCCCCTAATGGGCTTTTAAGGATGTGTGAAGCCTCAGAACAGCCAGTACATGCATGTTTAGTTGAGTTAAGGTGACCAATGTGTATGTACTTGTTGACGGGGAGGCCGATTCATCAATAGCGCCAGGTAGCGACAGATGAGCGACTGTAGCGTGATTTTTTCAGCGCCAGCCAGTATTCGCTGTGCTTGGCCGGCATTAGCTTGATGACAGCGACTCAGTCGGTGTGCGGTAATGTTGAATACGGGCTGGGGGGTCGCTGTTTCACAGGTCCAGCGTTGTATGTGAGCGCCTGACAACGAATGGCCAGAGCAAACGGCTAGCTTCATATTCATCAACAAATCACGCTCCGAATGTGCTGTCGCTGTCCATTCCTTGTTTAAACCCCAGAGCGCTGGCGGCGATGTGTATTAACTCGTTTTTAACCCCTAAACAACCATATTTTTTGAATGTAACATTATACATGTTTTTAGAATCATTTTGTAATATGAATACATTAATCTCAGACCTGTTAGATGAATTCTGCACATATTTTTTTTTTTTTTTTGACTTTTTGACTAAATCCTAACATTGCAGAAGTGTTCTCCGATTTTTTGACATTAAAAAAATAAAAAAAAAAAAAAAAAAAATTATTTATGAATAATTATAGATTGCTCCATTGAAATGCATTGGACATCGCCAGGGAGCGACAGCTCATACCTGGCTCTGTGAGGGAATTTGCAGCGGCGCTGTTCGGTCCAGGCGGCTTCATGATGAATGCCGCGCTAGCAGTCGCTCTCGCCGGCGCTAGCCTCATTGTGGTTGATAAATGCGTCATTGTGACTGCCGCCGAGCGTACTTGAGTCGGTAGTTGCCGTTAGCTGCCGCTACCTGCCGCTTGTCAGACACTACCTGGCGCTATCGCTTGATGAATAAGGGCCTAATACATCTAACAGATAATGGTATTCATAGTCAAGGTCAACTTGGTCCGTTGGGGGAGTTGCCATTCATGCTTGGCCACGTGTTTTAGTGAACCATATGTTTTATTACACATCAGCAATGCATAGTTGTGTGTTTACATGCCTTTTTTTCAACAATGCAGCCCAGCACCATCCCTCAGCTAGTGGGGAAGCCTCAGCCAGTTTGTCCATGCCGTCAACTTCCGTGCTGCCTCGGACCCAGGATCCGATATATACGGTAAGTGTCTTTTTCTGATTTTTCTTATGCATGTGACTTGCCATGTTTCTTTTTGCGGAATTCCATATGTATTGCCCAAACTGAACCTTTTTTTTTTACATGTCCCAACAGACCCACACACTGATGGAGGAAATCCAGGAGCTGGAGGAAGATGGAACCTTCATGTGATCTTCTGTACAGCCCCCCTGGGACAGAATCTGCAACTGTCCCAACATGTTTCTCCAACAAATCCTCAGCAGCAGAGTGAGTGAGTGAGACTGAGCCTACAGTCCCCAGTGTTAGCTCTGCTGCTGAGGATTTGCCAAGCAGACCTGTGGCTATTGGTGGACCTAGAGGCCCATCATCTGCATGCCCCACAACCCAGGGAATTGGGAGGCGTAGTCAGCTACGTCGGCCAGTTTCCCAGGGGAAGGGCGCGCCGATGATGGAGTCAGCATGGCATCATGAGAGGCGGTTATTTCGCCTACAAAATCAAAGAAACCACGAGCATCTTCATGGCCAATTAGAGACATTAAATAACACCTTAACTCCATGCTGACTGAATTTAGGTACAACAACAGCCACATGGCTACCTTTATTTGAAATTTAATTTAAAAAAGAATAGCATCAATTACACATTACTCCCTAAATTGAATCCAAAAAACGGTCCTTCCCCATGACTAAGAGCCTATGTTACATTTGAGCAACACCCTGAGCATACAGATTGCACAGCCCAAAATAAACCCTAACCCCATCTAAGGGATGTTGGGACAATTTAAACATCAAAGATGGCGGATGATGGCCAATCAGGCAGACTGCTAACAGGTATTGGTTTAGGACTGTGCTGCTCAGCATTCTTGGATGTCTTAACTTCAGGACCCCGTATCTGCTTTGTGTGAGGCAAAAATAGCTCTAACCCGGTCCCTGCACTTTATCCCGCTCTCCTCTACTCAGTAAGTGTAATGCATCTAAGCAAAGATGGCGCAGACCCTATCATAAAATCAAGAACATAATTACAGCCGAGTGTGGGGAAGCCTAATAATTAATTTACTATAAAGTAGAATTTGTCAATTTGGAAATGCCGGACAAACATTTGTCAAGGCTTTGTTGTTTGATAAATGTAATGGTTAAGGTCGTTTTTCACAGGTAAACAAGGGGTCCAAATAGGCATAGTTTCATACATGGGTCAAAAATTAAATTCATAGGCATACATTGAAAAGTCAATGACGTTCTTGGGGCCAACTTACCAAGAAGCCATCCACCGGAAAATTCTCCAGACTCAAACCGACCGTACAATCCAGATCTTCTAAGAATGTAGGCGTCATAGGATGAGCCTGGGAACCCGGCGAGGACACTAAGGAACCGCATGTCCGGGGCCACCACTGCTTGGACATTCAGTGAGTGGCCCATTTTGCGGTTCCTGGAATAAAAGAAAATCAACACTAACTAATGACACCCTCCCAAAAACCTGTGGGCCAATACAAATAACACTAACCAAGTACATAAGTATTTTGTAACCAAAAAAAGGATATGTATGTTGGATCAAGTAAAGCTTAAATTGTAATTGGCTCTTTAAGGTCCACATTAAAATGTTTCCCTTTGGGCCACATGATACAAATGTGAGTGCCAAAATACGGCCCATTGTTTCAAAGGGACTATTTGCAAGGAGGGATTAACAGATATACCATGTGAACTATTTCACAGGGACTATTTACAAGGAGGGATTTTACAAGGAGGGATTGTGAAAAATGACATCAAAAATTTAGGGAAACTATATTAAAAAATGTCAGATTGTACTTGCCTGTAGATATACTCGTCGGCTGCCGGAGGCACCAGGGCAACGTGGGGGCAGTCAATGGCACTCATGACGTTGGGCATGTCGGCGATGTTATAAAATGCCAGCTTAATCGCGTTCCTGGCTACTATTGGCTTGATGCAGAGCCTCCCCGTTCAGCTCCCCCGTGCGTTTCCCCGTTGGTTTTGGCCTTTGATCGGGTCAGGAAAGGGTGCTACGTTGATTTTAGTGTGCGTTTATGCGCTCAGGTGTGCGCTCAGCCGCCTTTCCGATTGTCGGCCCGCACGAGGCTGTTTCCCGGGAAAACGTTCATTGGTCCGTTTTTTTTCAGTGATGCAGAGCCTTGATTTCCGCTTGAAAACACCCTAATAAAACGGGGCCGCCGAGCCTTCACTTACGGCAAGTCTGACCAGCCGTATTGGAGCTACGTGCTATTTGGGAATGCATTCCTCTGTGGGCCAACATCAAAGGCGCCAGCTACGCCGTCTGATAGTTCTGAGTATGGCAGAAACCAGGCTGCAGCGCACGCCTTTGGACATCGATGGCATGAGTGACGTTGACCTATTCGAGCTCACCCGCCTTAACCGTGTTTCTCTCCATGCCTTGTATAGCGAGCTGCGGCCATGGTTAGCCCCCACCACAAGAAAGGGGCATGCAATTGCAGGTATGACCAAATTGGTTGGCTGTCTGCAATTTTTGGCGAACGGCTCGTTCCAGAGACTGGGTGCCTTCTCCCTGGGGATGTCCCAGTCTACGCTGAGCCGCAGCCTAACCAAGTTTTTGGATGGCATGGCTACCCTGGCACAGAATTACATTTTTTTCCCTCAAACAGGGGAAGCCTGGAATGCGGTTAAGTTGGGCTTTTATAACATAGCCGACATGCCCAACGTCCTTGGTGCAATCGATTGCACACATGTCTCGCTCATCCCCCCTGCGGACCAGGAATATCTGTTCAGGTATGTGGTTTGGGTCTGCTTTTTTTCTGGTTCTCACACATTTTTTATGGCTCACACTAATTACACTTGTGTTTTGCTTGGTGCAGGAACAGGAAGATGGGCCATTCCATCAATGTTCAGGCAGTGGCGGGCCCTGATCTTCAATTTTTCAGTCTGTTTGCTGGCTTTCCTGGGTCCACGCATGATGCGCACATTTTGAGGAACTCCAGCCTCTATCAACGGTTTCAATCTGGAGATATTTCTGGAGGATGGTTACTGGGTATGTGTATTAAAGTTGTATTTCTTGGCCCCCAGGTTTGAATGTGGATTTGCCACTACCCCACTAATCTGTGAGACCTTTCCTGGAAACTTGAAAAGGTTTTTGGTTTAATTAATGGGTGAAAGTATTCTCCACTATTGGCTTATGTTCTGGCCCTCTTATCTCAGTAGCATTACGCAGACATTTTTAAGGAGTGTACAGGTTGCATGTGTTTGTAGGCTCAGTAAAAATGTCAATTCCTCCCACCATACCTAGCTCACCTATTTGTCCCTGTGTACTAATGTTTCTATGCACACCTAAACCTTTTTTTAGGCATCCACCTTATGTTTGTCTTTTGTATTTTGGCAGGTGACTCAGGCTATCCCTTGTTACCATGGCTGCTCACACCCATCCTGCACCCATCTTCCCAGGCACAGGAGCGCTACAACACAGCCCATAGGAGGTCTCGCTCTGTGGTGGAACGTGCCTTTGGGTTGTGGAAGATGCGTTTCCGATGTCTGGATCACAGTGGGGGTTCTCTTCAGTATCAGCCTGGCAAGGTTATCAAAATAATTATTGCTTGTGGGGTCCTGCACAACCTTGCCATTAGAAGCAGGATTGCTCGATATACTGACCTGGGTGCAGAACCTTTCCCTATTTCTGACGAGCAGACCCCTCCTTACACTGGTACACCAAGTGGGCTAGCACACACAATCCGTGCTGACCTTGTGGCCAATGTATTTTCTTGAAACCACCCCCTGTCTGCAGGCTGGGGAAGATTAAATCACACCTAATAAGTGTTACATGCTGGTCACAAAGCGACTCTAAATGCATTTGGCCTTTACCTCTGCTGCCGGCGCATGTCCATTTTTGGCCAACTATATGATTTCAGGTCCACAACTGTCCGCTTGATTTGTTCAGTATCTCGATGGACAGAACACCATAATGTACCCAAACAGCATTGGCAACAGCCATGCTTTGTGCTTAGCAAAAACGGCCTGTTAGGGACCCACGGCGTGGTTATCGCCCACATGGGTGTGTGTTGTCCCCTGCATCACTTGAAATAGATGGTTGGCTATCTGGGGAGTCGTGTGTGGTTTTTGGGCCGGTGGTTGAGAATGGGTTAATGTCTCCTTGCTCCTGCGTTTTGGGGAATGTGCCTGTGTCTGTGGAGTCCCCACCGTTTTAGTTGGTGCATGTTCTACATGTGTCTTGTGCCTGCTTTTGTGTTTTATTTAGGATGAGGCATGTGTGCGGCTGGCTCTTTGGGCTCCCTTTAGGTCTGCCCATATTGATATGGTATCCCACACCAAGCGGAGTGCCTTGAACTTTAAATATTTTTACAACTGCGGTTGCGCGCCTGTGCAAACGCACGCACGTCACCGCGGGGGAGCGTCAGATCTAGAATTTGAAAAAGAAGGCAAGATGTCCCCCGCCGTCTTTACAACGGAGCAGGACGAGCTCATCATGGATGTGAGTATGCGAGCGAGCGAGCGTGCGTTTATGTGCGCGCACACATTCCTTGTAATAAAAAAATAAAAAAACGCAAGAATAGTCTGAAACAACTTAGTTTGTCACCTTACAGACCAGGCCACCTTAGTTTAACCCATGTACGCAGCTCCAAACTAGCCTACATGCAGATAGCAGAACTAGGGCAATGTGAGGCAGCAAGAGGTTAATAAAGTGACTTGATTTAGGCCAGGAAACTTGTTAATGTATTTTGGGGATTAATGGTGTGTCCTTGTCTCTTTTTCTAACAGATGATGCTGAGGAATCGCTACGACTTCCTGCCGTCTGATTATGCCAAACGGACGTTGGCCCTGGAGGTGGTGGAGGCGATAGAACGCCGAACCCAAACCACCTATACCTTCACCCAGATCGCCCAACACTGGTCTGATTTAAAAAGAAGGCATAAGCCCGGGGTGAGGCGGTACTTCAACCAACATTTTCCATGTAAGTGTAGAAAATGTAAATGCACCTATAACCCTGGCATCGCCTGGGCGTGGTTTAATGATTGTGTTTGTATTTCAGCCCATGAATGGAAACTACGGTTCCGCCCCACCCGGACCAGGACACGCAGCCCAGTGTTGGGCGAAACAGGTGAAGGTGTAGGTGGCCCACCGCCAGGGTCAACGGCCACCCCCTCCTCTGTAAGTGACTCGGAGGAGCCGCTGGACCTCAGCATGCAGGGGAGGGGGGGATCTGACGGCAGGGAGTCGAGCAGAACAGAGGCTGAACCTGACTCCGGTAAGGGAAATATAGTTAGATATGTTGAAATACATGCATTAAATACAGATACTCATGTGCACTATTGTTGTAGATTCAGACGTCGCTGGAACATCCCAAGGGATGAGTGAGGAAGGGGGCGAGGAGGAAGAGGTTGCTGGGGAAGGTGAGTAGATTGATACCTAGAAGCCTAACTTAATATTCTATTCATGAAAGAACAACAGTCTCTAATATCAGTGTGTTTGTCATCCATACAGATTCACAACAGCAACAGAGGGAGGCTGAAGGGAGACTCCGCCCCCGACGCAATGTGCGGCCCAAACCTTGTAAGTGGTGTTTATTTAAACTAAAGAAAATGAGCAAACAATTACATTTGAAAACTAAAATTCAGAAACATTTCCAAATTATTTTATTAAAAAAAAGCACTTAAAGCGGACCTTAACTCTGAATAAGAGTCTATCTTAAATATTTCCCACACCCTGTACATACAGATTGTCCACCTTACAAATCATCTTACCAACCTTTTCCAGAGCACAGCTCTGCTCTGTGTGAGCAAAGCACAGCTATAACCCACCCCCTGTACCTTATCCCACTCTCCTCTCCTCAGTAAGTGTGATGCTTCAGAGTCAAGATGGCGGCGCACGTATCCTAAATTCCTGAACTGAGTTGCAGCCCAGTGGGGGAAATAATAATAATTAATTGACAAAAAACTTACTATATATTATTTTAAGATGCTGCGGAATCTTTTAAAAATAGTTTGTGCTTTTCATGAAATCACGCAGAAGGTCCGGTTGGATATGGGCCCCAAAAAAACCACGCCCAACCAAACCAAAAAAACAATGCTAAACTAATGTTGTTTTTCATTCACAGATCAAAGAAGACATCCCGAAGACCCCAAGGCATAATTTAAAAAAAAAAAAAAAATTGTAAATATTGGTAAATGTTTTACCCCCGCCCCCCAAAAAAAACTTAAAAATAACAACAAAACAAAAAAAAACTTTGTATAATAAAAAAC
Organism: Gastrophryne carolinensis; assembly: GCA_027917425.1. Taxonomy (NCBI): domain Eukaryota; kingdom Metazoa; phylum Chordata; class Amphibia; order Anura; family Microhylidae; genus Gastrophryne; species Gastrophryne carolinensis. The sequence goes on along the minus strand of CM051234.1, from coordinate 615,247,388 downwards.
ATTAACATATTTTGAGAGTTGGCTTTCCTGCAAAAGTACAATCACACAACATCAGCACACATTTCCATGACACCAAAGGTTTAGATATGGAACAATAATTCAGAAAAATGCACAAACAATTATGGTATGCATTAAGGACAAGAAAGAAGGAACAAGCAAGGAGATTAAGGTATGCATTAAGGACAAGAAAGAAGGAACAAGCAAGGAGATTAAGGTATGCATTAAGGACAAGAAAGAAGGAACAAGCAGGGAGATTAAGGTATGCATTAAGGACAAGGAAGAAGGATCTACTAGATGATTAAGGTATGCATTAAGGACAAGAAAGAAGGAACAAGCAAGGAGATTAAGGTATGCATTAAGGACAAGAAAGAAGGAACAAGCAAGGAGATTAAGGTATGCATTAAGGACAAGGAAGAAGGATCTACTAGATGATTAAGGTATGCATTAAGGACAAGAAAGAAGGAACAAGCAAGGAGATTAAGGTATGCATTAAGGACACGAAAGAAGGAACAAGCAAGGAGATTAAGGTATGCATTAAGGACAAGGAAGAAGGATCTACTAGATGATTAAGGTATGCATTAAGGACAAGGAAACACCCACCAAAAAACCAAAAAAAAAAAAATGTGTGTCACATTTGCATTTGTGGCCATATGCATATTCCAAGGGAGTTTGAGGGATGTGCGCTTGCGTGTAGCCAGATTGGCAGCTGAAGAGCCATGGAGATGTAAGTATACTTGCTCAAACCACCAAAATGGAAGGTCAAATACGACGGAAACCAAGCAGGTACGTTCAAAAAGGCAGGAAAAATCAGGGAAAAACGGGCCACCCGTGTGAACGTGACCGGGAGCCCCGATCAAATTGAAGGCACCCGAGAGAGCAAAAAAAGCTTTCCGAGTAAAGTGAAATTGACGGATCAGTTAGGGAGCCATTTCGACGGAGGCTCTGCATCACATTTGAGCCAAGATTCAAACGGGAGACCCGGACAATCGGAGGGTTTTAAGGGCAGTTCAGAGGAGGCTCTGCATCAGGCCCTATGTCCTCAGGAAAACAAAAGTATTTCCGAGTAATGGTAGCCATGCCTTCCAAAAACTTGGATAGCGCGCGGCTCAGCGTAGGCTGGGAGATCCCCACAGAGAGGGCACCCAGCCTCTGGAACGAGCCATTCGCCAAAAATTGCAGGCAGCCAAGCATCTTGGTCATACCTGAAATTGCTTGCCCCTTCCTTGTGGTGCGGGCTAACCATGGCCGCAGCTCACTATACAACTTATGGAGGGAAGCGCGATTAAATCTGGTGAGCTCGAACAGCTCAACGTCATGCATTCCATCGATGTGCATGCGTCGCCGGTGCAATCTGGTCTCAGCCTTAAGGACAATTTCAAAGCCCATGAGCTGCAGATCCTCATGCTCCTCAAATACACTAGAGTCATCCATAGCTGCTAGTCTCGAGGTCAAAATGGTCCCATAAGGGGATCGCAGCCCATACCAATAACGTAAGTTATCTGAACGAACAAAACATATCAGATTTGGATGGAAAATTGGATGAAAATGATCCGAAATAACGCAAATGATCCGATTTCCTTTCGTTGATCGAAAGCGCATACATGCATTTGCCCGAACGTTCGTACGAATGAAATATGAACAAAAATAACAAAAAATGACAATTCCAGTCAGGAAATCAGAGTGGCAAGAAGTGGATTAAAGCTGGAAATGAAGAGATGGAGTCTCCAAACCTATTGCAGACATGGAAGCTTACTGAGGACAACCAAGGGTGTATTAAACTTGATAGCAATGAGAAAATTAGTGCAAGGACTAAGCACATTGAAACATCACCACCTGCGTGATTTAGTGGGATTTTGGTTATTGCCAGTCTGACAAAATGATAGCCGATGGCATGTCAAAGCCATAATCAAGAGCTAAGTTTGAGGAGTTCAGAACCGCAATGGGACTAACAGGATAAGTAGTTGTTGAGTGTTGAAATAGCTTTAATGTAACAACTACATCTTGTATATGACTGTCTGCTTGTTATGCTTCCTTGGCATTCTGTATAGCTAATGCCAGGCTAGGGCAGAGAGGGTTTTATAACCACAGAGGAGGAGCATCTGTGGCATCCCCTATGTGACTAATGATGTCACTGGAGGGGAGGGACATCTCCAGTTATGTTTTGAGTTATTGTCCAATGCTTTTCCACTTTTTATTTAGAGACCTTGGAGAGGAAAATCCATGCAGCCAGGACCTGGAGTCTGAAAGACTCCAGTGCTGCCCCCTTGGCCACCCTCTGGGATCACCCACAAAACCAGGGTTTTCATGGCACATTTGCAGCTCAAGGTCTCGTATCCTGCATTACGCTTTCTTGCACCCAACTATTAGCTAAACTGGGAGCAGGAGCACGATGCATATCGCATGGAGACTGGGGATGTGGTCAATCCCCTCTGGCCAATTCGGGCTCTGTCTCTGTCAAACAATGCTGTATGGACAAGTCTGCAGTTCTTTCAGTGTGATGGTTGGTGTGGTGGGGGGCGCAGAGTGTGCAGCAGGAAACGCTGCTGTCACTTGCTGGCAATGCTAGGAGTTCCCTCATTCATGGGAGCGGCAGCCATCTTTCTGTGGCCCTGGCCAAGACCCATTTGAAAGGAACACCGATGGGACCGGGATCCCGGGGCTCAGGTAAGTTACAGCACCTTCTGCTGCTGCATCCTTTAGGCTAAGCTGGTGCAGCCCATCAATCAGCTGTTCGAGCTGAATTTGAACACAGACTACTGGCTAAAGTCCATGTTCGGGTTTGACAAGCCGAACTCACAAAAGTTTGGTACGAACCCAAACTTTGCGGTTGGGGTTTGCACAACACTATTTATATCCATATCTCATATCTTCGCGATCAGCACACTATTTCCCTGCATTGTAAAATGTTTTCAGACATTAAAATCTGTTGTGGTAAAAGTTATTTGCTATTTGGTTTTATATGGGAGGGGTCATGTTGAGGTAAAATACAGAAACAGACTGTCCTGGCATGAGTGTCACCTCACATGACCAGTTTTATTAGCCTTTAGCAAGCAATGTGAAGCTTGTGGTTTAGATCATTTTAGTTTGCATTCCTGCATGACAGCCTTCAGTATTAGTCAGTCAGGTGGAATTGGACATGGTAATAGATTTAGGATTTATATCTGTCCGACTATGCTACGGAATTCAACATACCATGGCCCCCTATTCAAAGAGGACAGTTCTAATTATAATTTCAGTAAATACCTGTTAAAGGCAGTAAATATACTATTATGAATATCTTTGGTAGTTTGTCTATAAAGATATAACTACTTTAGTTCACTTAGGGTTAGCCAAGGATCATCTACAGGAGTGGACTGGTGATGGTGGGCCCAGGGCTGTAGAGTCAGAGCAAATTTTGGTTGGAGAATGGTAGAAATGTATCTCCAGCATAGAAAAGGAAATCTAATCTTGTATAATGAATGTAACTTTCATAGGAAGTTTATAAATGTTAATCATAAAAATATTTTATGTTCTCTCAATCTAAGGCCCTGTTAATAAAAATCAATGACAATCAAAAGTAGCAGCAGCAGCAGCAGCTGGGTGTTCTAGTGATAGATAATAGAGTTCTCTAATCTCCCCTGTCCCTTATACTTTGTGTCTTCATGTTGCCCCAAAGCCTTTAGTTACAATGCCTAAATTTAAAGAGATTGTCCATACAGAAACCAACCAAACAAGTCTATACTTGTTTTTTTTTTCCACCGCAGCTTCTCTGTGAAGGTCCAGTGTTTCTCCGCAGTTTCTCCATGCAGCGCCGGCACCTTCATACTTACCAATGGCAGGAAGCTAACAATTCCATCTTTCAGTACTGTCGGCCCCTCGTAGTGGCAACCATGATGCCTTGTTGCCCCCACACATACTTAATTCATTGCAATGGAGGGGGCATCTAGAGGCATACCTGGCCTTGGCACACCCCTCTAATACAAAAAAGTAGACATGTTATGGCATGGAAAGTCACATCGATGGGTGCCACTATGTCTTCTGTGGACATGAAACTTTCTCATGTTCTCTCGTTGGAAAGTTTTAAGATGCCAGCGCTGCACGGAGGAGCTGTAGGGGACAAAAGGTGAGTCTAGACATTTCTATGTTATTTCCTGCACAGGAACTTTAAATGTATTCAGAAATCGTATTACAATGAATATGATATATTTTCTAACTATGTAGCCTGGTTAATGGTGAGAAGAAAAGCATTGTTATTTTTTTTAATACAGTACATTTGTTATTACTATCCGATTTGGGATGCCTCACTGTGTGAAACTGCCCAGATTGCCGAGTAAAAACTTACCTTTCCCTAGTCCAACGGTGCATGCTCAGGTCCTATCAGAGTAAATTGCCGTGCATATTTGCACCCGACAAACGGCTCTGTGCTTGGCAATGGGGAACGGTCTCTGAATGACTGGACACAGGAGCGTGCCTCAGCCCAAAGATGCTGGAGATGAGGCCGCTCCCCATTGTTTACATCGCCAAGGGAACAGCCAGAAAAGGTGAGTTTTGCTGGGACCCGGGGGGTTTTCACACAGTGGAGAATCGGCATGCCTCAGGAGAAGCCCAGCGAAGGCTTTGTTGAGTTTTGTTCTGATTTAAACCATGTTAAAAATTCCTCCGATGATTGACACATTTTGGATACTATAGAGTCTCATCTCTGAGTGCAATAGATGTTGTCTGACTAAACATAAGCTCTTCTGCAGTGGCAGCAGCCAGAGACTTCTTTTGAAATGGCAAGTCTCTGTCTGTGCTCAGTGATTTCTCCCCTCTTTCAACAGGCTGCTCCTAATTGGGATGCCCCACTGTGTGTAGCCCCCCCAGGTCGCCCCATTTCACTCACCTTCCTTCCGCTCCCATGGTGCAGACTCAGGGTGAGAGCAAGTACGCTAATTGGCTGAGCGCCGAGCTCAGCCAATCAGTGCACTCACTGTTACTCGGCTCTCTTCTGCGTGGCTGATGGCTAAGCCGTTTGCACTGAAGGGAGCCGAGCGGTGGCGTCAACCGCATCCCCGCCAACCTTGCAGCCATGACTTCACCATGCCGCCCACTCAGGAAGGTAAGGGGCATGCGTGAACAGCTAGAGGTGAGCGGCCGAAGCGCACAGGCGTGGCGAGGGCTCCGGGAGAGGGTGAGTGTTTCCGGGGTTTCACACAGCAGGGCTGCCCCAAGGATTGGAACTCGGGAGGCCCTGAAGTATTTTAGACTCCAAGGCCTTCGATGCAGACCAAAAGTCAAAAATAATGTAAAACCAGGCCAACACAACAAACAGTGCTCATATGCATCACTCTCCAGAACAATTTAGATTGCAGCACATAAAAACTGATTTACCCTTTTCTAACTACTGCTGTATTAAATTTTAGAAACAGAATGGCGGCTCATGCATTTGCAGGCTACCTGCAAACAGGAAGTGCTGCTGGCCTTCCTGTAATTTCGCATTGTCAGTTATGTCAGTTGAATCCAGGCTGCAGTATGGTTAATATGATGGGAAAGGAAGCTCCAAAATGGCTGCTGCCTTTATTTTTCAACTGTGCCAGGCTGTTGGTCCGGTTTAACTTTTTCAATAGAAGTGAATTGCACTGGCAGTGGGAGAGCACATTCCACATCATTTGCAGACAGTAGATACTTTAATATTATGTAAAATGTGTCAGTTGTTGGGGAAACTTTCAATTTTGGACTGGAATTCCACTTTTAGGCGGCTGGCCCGGGTTACTGCTCACTGCACTGCTCCAAACTATTTCACAGTGTTCAGCTTTGTTATCTGTTTGCAAGCGACGCGGAAAGGGAGCCGAGTGACAGTGAGTGCACTGATTGGCTCAGTGCACCACTCAACCAATTAGCGCACTTGCTCTCACCTGAGTCTGCACCGTGGGAGCGGAAGGAAGGTAACAGGCACTGCCCTCCGGGCCCACAGATATGTCTGGAGACAGGGGCCACATGTTTGAAGCTGTAGACCTGACCAGATGAGCTGAAGAGGAGGAAAGATACAGTAAGTATCTTTTTTATTTTACTAGTTTCTTCTATCTCTCAAATTATGATCACATTAGCCAACAATGGTGTAAAGTGGACCAAAACCCACTGCAATCGGCACAGGAGTATATTTTTTTCACGGGCCGATTGATTCCCTCCCCGGGGCATCTAAAATCTTTATTCTTTGCTGTGTGACACCCAGGGCCGGATTATGAGGGGGGCGCAAGGGACTCGAGCCCCAGGGGACTCCACCACTTGCCCTGCAAAGGTGGCCTCCACCAACCTTTGGGTTATGGTCTGGTCCAGGAGGCTTTTCAGTCTTTGGTCTGATGGGCCACGGGGCCAGCAACAAAGCTATCGGCAGCAGTGGGCCCCCTGTGCCTGTGCAAGCCTTTGTAAACCTGCAGCCCAACAGGGCAGGAAGCAGAGTCTAGAGCAGCAAAGCTGCCGTCCTGGGTTTTGGTCCACTTCGGGGGGGGGCACCCCGATTGGGGGTGCCCCGCTATGTGAAACCCCCCCGGAAAGCCCCAAAAACTCACCTCACCACGCTCCCACGTGACCGCGCCGTCCAATCCCCGCCGTCTAGAGGTTTTTTGGGGGGGGTTTCACCCCGCAGGACATCTCGGATGTCCCGCGGTGAGGGAGGTGATCGGCCCGGGAATTTTATAGACTCCCGGGCCGATCACCCCTGGGTGTTGGTCCACCTTAATAATATAAGTACCCGGACCTTTTCCCCCTGGGAAAGAACCAAAACCCAGGATAGTCAAAATCCTGGGTTTTGGTCCACTTTAATGGAATCTTGGCTACAGGCACTTGCATGTTGGTCACTGTCTATCTCTTCGCTACCGCGGTGATAAAAAAGAAAACTAACATTCTGCGAATAGAAAAGAGTGCTAATTACTGCTTTTTGGCAATGAAAATGCAGCTATTTGCTTAAAAATGCCTATCACTCTGTATGAGTCATTTCTCCCGAAGAACACGCTGTTCCCGCTGGGTTTTGGTCTCTTTTATATCGCCTTTTACAACCATTTTTAAAAGCTTTCTGGGTCACTTTAGGTAGATATGCAAAAATGACTGTCACGCTGCAAATGCAAAACTCTCAAAATAAAAATCAAGGCTCGGGGGTTCATCTGGGGATGAGCTGGAGGGCACATCAAGCCACGGAATGACAGTTATGTTTGAATTGCGTCTGGAAAAGCCAATCAGTGCAAGGTATAATATCTAGGTAGGTAGGACCAGTGATGCTGCTGAGGTAAAGTGCACCTATACTGAGAGGGAAGTATATGTAGTCACCTTCTATTCACAGCCCAGTGCCCCAAAACAACCTGTGTTTCTATTTTTACCTCAGCCTTTGCCCAGTATCCATAACAACTGGATGCAGTCGGCCATATTGCTCCCTGGGTGAGCAGCCCCGCCCACAGTGATGATGTAATCAGTTACAAACAGCTCAGCAATGGGGAGCACTTAAACCAGACCTTCAGCATCATCTAATGAAAAGCCAGTAAGTTGTATTTCCTGCTTAATGAAAAGCCCAAATCCTTAAAAAAACTATTCATTAGCATTTTAAATTAATATATTTTAAGTTTTTAGTCACTTATTATTCTTTCCCTCACTGGGCTGCAACTCTGTTTGAGTCATTAGGATACGGGCGCCGCCATCTTGCCTCAGAAGCATCACATACTGAGGAGAGGGGGGGGGGGGGAGCACAGAGGGGTTTAACTGTGCTTTGCAAAGACAGAGCAGAGCTGGGGTCAGGACAAGTACAGCAATCCCAGAATGCAGAGCGGCACAGTCAGAAGACACTTCCTGTTTGCAGCCTAAGACTCCATGGGCCACCATCTTGGATGTTTAAAAGCTCAGAAAAGGCAGTAGATGCAGATAGGATGATTTTTAATGTGAGCAATCTGTATGTATGGGGTGGGGAAACATATAAGATAGACTCTTATTTAGAGTGAAGATCTGGTTTAAACCTAGCTGCCATTATGTGACAGTTTGGTTGTAAATGAATTAATTAGCATATGGCTGCCATTCACCACAATACTACTTCCTGTTGTTGTTGTTTTTTCCTGGCCTTGGGATTGAATTGGTGGCCCCACATCGGGCAGGGGGTGCTGGAGAAGAAGAAGAAAGCACCCACATCCCCAGCATCTTTGGGCTGAGGCACACTCACGCACCCAGCCATTCAGGTACTTCCTGTTGTTGTTTTTTCCTGGTGTTTTTATGGATGATGGGCAAAGGCTGAGGTAAAAAAAAAAAACACAGGCTGTTTTGGAGCACAGGGCTGAGGATGGAATTTAGATTTTGGGTAAATTCCTTTAACCCCCTGCATGCTTACAAGGATCTGTATCAGAGAGTTGTTGTTAATGATGTGCAATCTGAACAAAGGCGAGTTACAAGGGGTGTGCCACAAGGCTCTGTCCTGGGCCCCATTCTTTTTAATATATTTGTAAGTGACATAGGAGAAGGCTTGGTAGGAAAAGTTTGTCTGTTTGCTGATGATACAAAGGTTAGTAATAGGGGGATATTCCTGGAGGTGTCTGCAACATGGAAAATGATTTAGCTTTACTGGATAGATGGTCAAAACTGTGGAAACTAGAGTTTAATGTCTTTAAATGTAAAATGATTCACTTGGGTAGAAGGAATCCCTGCTCTGAGTACCGTATGGGCAGCACTGTGTTATCCAGGACCTCGGAGGAGAGAGATTTAGGGATACTGATTACTGATAGCTGCAAGATGAGTGGACAGTGTAGCCAGGCAGTGGGAAAAGCAAGCAGGATGCTCGGCTGCATAGCTCGAGGCATCACCAGCAGGAAGAGGGAGGTTGTGATGCCGCTGTATAGAGCCCTGGTGAGGCCACAGCTAGAATACTGTGTGCAGTTCTGGAGACCTTACCTGCAAAAAGACATTATTCAAATAGAACGGGTACAAAGGCCGGCAACGACAATGGTGGAAGGACTTAAACTTAAAACTTATCAGGAGAGACTTAAAGTGGACCAACACCCAGGATTTTGACTATCCTGGGTCTTGGTCCACTTCGGTGGGGCACCCCCGATCGGGGTGCCCCGCTGTGTGAAACCCCCCTAAAAACTCACCTCTCCCCGCTCCCAGCGCCGACGTACAAGGGAAGATCTGGAACGTCTAAGCGGCGCCGACCGCCGCCGCCTCCCTCGCGTCACTTTTGACGCGCGCGCCCCCGCGCCGGCCATTCGCAGACGGCCGGCACGGAGGCGCGCACGCCTACAGGGGCGCGAGGGAGGCGGCGGCGGCCGGCCGCCGCCGAAGATAAGGTAGGTGAGTTGGGGTGTTTGGGGGGGGTTTCACCCCGCGGGACATCCCGATCTCGGATGTCCCGCGGGGTGGGGGGTGATCGGCCCGGGAATCTTATAGATTCCCGGGCCGATCACCCGTGGGTGTTGGTCCACTTTAAAGAACTTAATTTGTACAGTCTGGAGGAAAGAAGGGAGAGAGGGGACATGATTGAGACCTTTATATATGTGAAAGGATTGAGGAAAGTGTTTTTAAGAAAGAACTTAATGATAGAACAAGGGAGCACAACCTGAAGCTAGTCGGAGGGAAGATCAGGAACAATGTTAGAAAATATTATATTACAGAAAGAGTAGTAGATGCTTGGAACAAACTTCCAGCAGAGGTAGTTGAAAAATCAACAGTCACTGAATTTAAACCTGCCTGGGATAATCACATCTTTCCTAAGATAAAGAGAACATACAGTATATACTTAAGGGCAGACTAGATTGACTATATGGTCTCCTTCTGCCGTCAACCTTCTATGTTTCTATGTTTCTATGACAGAAATACCATCCTGTCAGCCACCAGAGCGAAGGGGGAGGTAACTTACAACAATGCTCGTCTGTCTTTTTTCCTGGAGTTTATGTCGGAGGTCCAAAAGATGAGGCGTTCTTTCAACGGAGTCAGGGAGAGACTCAGATGGAGGAAGATCAAGTACACCATGATGTTCCCAGCACGACTGCAGGTCCAGGACTGAGAGAGCACAAGCTTCTTCACCTCGGCTGAGGAGGCGAAAGCTTGGCTAGACTGACCCCGGTGTGAACCCCCGATATAATATAGTATAACATAATATAGTAATTGCTTTCTCCGGGAGGGAGCAGGGAACTGGCCACGGACACTAGACAAATTGGTCTGGCTGACTGTGTAATTTCAGTTCTGAAATACGTTGTTGTTTGGGCCTCTGTCCCGGCCTGCCCGTCCTCATCTGGTTTTTGTGTAGGGCAGTTGCCACAGGTCCCATGGGCCTCCAAGGCTTCCTCTCAGTTTCCCCTTTGTCTCGATCCATTTTTTTTTTCCTCTCTCCCCCCCCCCCCCAAATTGCTGCAGCCATCTGTCCCACCCCACCTTCCCAATTGTCCTTGGTGCGGAACTAGGAACCCGTGGTAGGGCCTCCCTTCAGCACCCCCTGACCTGCTGCGCCCGGGGCACCTGCCCCCCTGCTCCCCCCTAGCTACGCCCCTGGTGGCATCAAAGTAAGAGCCGCTGTTGTTTTCAGCTCCTGTCAAACACACCTTCTTATTAACCCATCTGCCAGACCTTGGGGAACCACAGCCACTTTGCTCTGGGTTCTACCACCAAGGCAGCTGCCTCAACCTGTCGCATGGGCGACGCGCCTCTGATTGTGGCTTACTTGGTCACACTAATGTTGATGCTCTGCCCTAGATAAGGACATTTTTTTCTATTTCTGCAGACATTTTCTTCAATGTCTGCAATGACTGGGCAATATAACGATAGAATGCATAGAATGTATTCTGTATTAAAAGAGGATGCACAGATTTGTTATGCATGCTACTATTTTATTACCACTGTTAGTCTAAGAGAAGGCACACAAATATAAATGTGGCATCCAGGGCTAAGATAATCTCTTCTCTGTTCCTCCGAGTTCCAGGAATCTGCCAATTACTTATTCAAATCATGTTTATAAGGTGGCCTTGCGTGGAACAAATACAAATTGACCCTGAAACACAGCAATCATTTTGTACGGAGCAAAGAGAGAGAAAAAGAAAATTTTGAAGTGGTCCCGCCTCAGAAGTAAAGAACTCATAATGATGGATGTGAATCAGGGACAGACCTGGAGTTAAAGTGGTTTGCTTTATCTTCTAGTTTTTTTTATAATTCAGTTTAAGCCCCAACACTTAAGTTACAAGGAGGCAGGTTCAGGATTCAGTGTTTTTATACATTTGTGCATACCACCACTAACTGATAATTACCAGTTACGACACAGACACCACAATTAATACTGTAAAGCCATCAATGTTTTGCAGGGCATTGAAATCCAGATGCCCCTGCTTCCAATTAAATTAGGACATTTATTTTTGAGGGGGACACATGTCTAAAAAAGTGCCTAGGACAGCATAAATTCTAAATAGCCCTGCTTCTCAGGCATCCCAGTTTAACAGATCCTTTGGACATCATCCTCGTGGAAACATGCATGGCTGACTGCAGGCCTCCACATGGCCCAGCCCTTGGTTCCTCATCCACTTGGTCCTTCTACACAGCAGTACATCTGCCGACCTCCTTAAGGCCCATCCAAAGTCAGCAGCCTTCATATCATGCTTGTCAGACAAGGATCACGGCTGGACTGGGCTACTTGGCAAGCAGGACCCACCTAGCTTCCCTTACTGACTCCAGGACCCAATGGAGCACTTTAATGGTAGCCCTTTTAAGGGTCGGTAACTCAAGACATTGAGTTTCCTCCTGGAGACCCAATGCAACCAAATCCCTAATTTTTCCATTCTATTTCTATTACCTTTTGCCATTTTAGCAAACAACCTTTTAGACAAACAATTAGGAAAACATGAATTATCGTCCTGGGTTATCGCAATATTAGCCTGTCCCAGGATGACAGACAAATAATCGTAAGCAACAAGTGTTCGACATGTCTCTGGACGAGAGCTCCGCACTGATGGACTTATGTTCACCCATTGCAATGCATTTCTTTAACCCTTTCGCTGCCAGCCTACCTGCAGCATTTGCCACTCCCTGTTGCCAGACGATGTTTCACCATTTTGCGCTACACATATTCAACTGTCATTTTTGAAGGGATTTCCAGGGATTTCCCAGGAAAATTATATATTGTTTTTTTCAACAGAGTCTGGGCTTTAACATGAAATGTCTTGTTTGTATTTTTTAGGTGTATTCTCAATTTTTTTGGGTGAAATGTGTGAAAAAAAATAAAAAAAAAACATTTTTTTACAATTTGTAGAGTTTTTTTGTAATAAAAAATGTAAGTTTGTCAATAAAATCTTATTGCGTGAGAAACCCCAATTTCTCCCGGTTACAGCGATACCACATATGTATAGGTAGACACCCTTTCCTGCCCAGAAGCCTTTTATAGCTGCTGGATGACAAATGGTTAATTAAAAAAAAAAATGACATAGGGTCCCCCTTCCCGGGGAGGGGGACCCCATTTTTTTTTGGATTTTGAAGGGTTAAAAACCCTTCAAAATCCAAAAAAAAAAATGACGTGGGGTCCCCCTTACCCAAAGTAACCAGCCCGGGACCAGCTATGGGGGCTTGTAGGCACAGAGTGGGGGGGCCAGCTTTGGTGGCCCCCCCACCCTGCAGCCTACGAGCCCACATAGCCTATGTGGGCCCGGGCTCTTCTGCCCCCCCCTGGCCTTTGGGGAGGCAGGTAATGGGGGTGCGGGGGTTAATGGCAAGCCACCCGCTAGGGCAGGTGACTTGCCACCCCCCCAGCCTTGTGAACTGGTATAAGGGGTCTCATGGACCCCTTACCAGCTCACAAAGGGTTAATGTGAAAAAAAAACACCACACAATAATAAAAAGTATTTTATTAGAAAAAAAAAAAAAAAATTTTTACTGTACTTACCTTCGATTGCAAGCTCTTGTCCCTCGCCGCTCAGCTGACAGATGCCGGTGATCGGCATCCAGAGAAGGAGAAGGCAGGAGATCAGAGGATCTCCTGTCACCTCCTTCCCCAGCGCCGATCACCGGCATCTGAGAAGCTGAGAAAGATGAAGCCCGTTCGGGGCCGGGATGACTTCATAAGCCCCGCCCCAAGTGGGCGGGGCTTAGAGGCATGATGGCGGCCGCCATCGAGAAGAAGAGAGGAGAGAGCCTCCCAGGCTCTCTCCTGAAGATCGGTAAGTCCTGGGGGGGGATCGGAGGCCCCCCAGGTGAAGAGGAGGGACAGCGGGAGCCAGCGCACACACAGGTAAGTGAATGTCATTTTTATTTTTTTTTTTTTTTTACAGTTAGAAGCTGCTGCTGCAGAAGCGGGGGGGGGCGGCCTATTCCAGGGGCTCTCCTGGAGCCATCCGACCCCCCACGGGGGATCGGATGGCACCAAATTAAAGAGGAGACCCGGCCGGATCCAACAAGGGGTCAGGTGAGTATTTGTTGTTTTTACTTTTTAAACTACAAGCGAGGAAAGTCAAGCACGTAACACCTACGGGCTTGGCACTTAAGGCCCAGCCAAGCCAGCACGTAGGTGTTACGTGCTTGGCAACAAAAGGGTTAAAGGAGCAGTATCGCAAATTTAAATGGTACTTTGAATGTAGGTAAGTGTTGGAGTAATGTAGAAAATGTAGAAAAAAATGATGTCTGTGTTGTGCAGCTGGAGACTAATAGCTCATGTTTATGTCTGACATTCTGGCCTGTTCCACACTGAGAAGAGGGGGAAACAATGTAACAAAGTATCAGCTGTTCAGTGCTGGCAGCCGTCCAGCATAAGATAACAACATTGCCTGGCCAGAACTCATATATCTAAAACAGAGAGAAAAGCTCTAGAAGTCATTTAGTTGATTGGTAAATGCAATGCCTTTGCACCAGAGAGTCATTGGTTCAAATCTCAGACTCACCAGTTTTTCTTTTTTTTTGTTGGGGGGGGGGTTATTTTATTTCTCTTTCATATTCTTATTTTTCCTTTTTCCATATGATCTTTCTTTCAGCTTCGTGTGTTTTGAGCAAAGCCCAACCCAGAATTTTCACTATCTGGAGTTTTGTTTTGTGCCCCTAGGGGCATCCCGACTTGGGATGCCCTGATATGGGAAATCCCCAAGTTCGCCTGTGAAAACGTACCTTTCCCTGTCCCACAGCTCATCCAATCAGCGCTGTTTGCACATAGATGGGGAACCTGAGCAGTAACCTTCCTGGCCGCCCGGCCTGTCTAAATGACTATCTGCGTGAGCGCGCCAGAAAAATGGGGGGTTCTGTGGTTATCCAGGGGTCGTTTCACACAGTGGGGAGATTTTCCTGCACAGTTATTCAAGAAGAATTTCAGTCATTTTCAGTCAGTTTAGTTTATTTTGTATAGATTTTACACATTTGAGTCACCTGGTCTCATAAAAAAAGCAGCACCTCACACGCACACAGTCGTTACCACTGATTACAGTGTCAGCCTCTGAAGTAAAGTGTTGCTAGGAGACCAGTGGGCTAAATGAAGCAGCTCACTAAATACAACCCAGCAGATCCCCCTATTCAGCAAATGGGATGAGCCATTGTCATAAACAATTTAAAAGAAAGGCATATATTTTTCCTTTTTCTATCACCACATTATTTATACACATGTTAGAAGCTATTGTGTGACTATTTAATTATTTACCGGTATCTTTGTTAATGCAAATTTCACGACACTGCTCCTTTAAGAATACTTAACTCCAACTGTGAAACTGTGAAACTCTACAAAACTTGTAAACTGCTTTGTGTTGGGATGTGAGACACATTCTTCTGGGCCCTAGAGCAGATAGTACCCAGTCCTATGGGAAATCTCTTACCTCCTGTAGTCTACCCCTTTTACAACATATGGTTTAATTTTATTACCTAAATATCCTGCTAAAATGTCACCATGTCACTCTTAAAAGTCAGATTTCTGGCTTTTAGATGATGTATTTCAGTATAGTTCTAGGCAACACATGGGGTCAAAATGTGTCAGTGCCACTCCGGCATACAGAACAGTGGTAGTTCTTTGCGGTGTTCTTATACGACGTTGCCTGCAGCTAATACTTATGCTTGTCCTTAATTGAAATCATCTTGACATATAGAATCCTGATCTGCCTTGACTAAAGGAAAAGAGGCTCTGAGGACACATATCAGCAATAAAGCAGAACACGATATTACCATTAAGGTAAGTATGATAGTGTGTAATTTATATATTCTCTCAATATCTAGCCATATCCCCCGACTATGAGATGAAACTATGGCCCTGGCTATATATATATATATATATATATATATATATATATATATATATATATAGAAGGAAGGAACATTTTATGCTTAATTTTAAGTTTTAATATACCATATTATCTAAAATAGAGAAAATGCTACAGACGTGAACATTCCCTGAAATGACTAAAGCCATCTGGGCATTATAGGCATAACCCAAGTATGGAGTCCAGGTAATTTTCTGCCATCAATGGGGCACAGAGAAGACACTTCTATAATATATTATATTATTATATTGAGACCAAGGCTATTTCACTGCTAATGCATTCAGTGGGGTATGGGGGGGGGGTCTACATAACGCTATGAAAGCAATTGGAAATGTAATAATTTGTGTGGCTGAGTTGGAGCATGGTATGGATTACAGCCCAGAATTTTACTGGCCAGCCCAGGAAATCTCAGCTTAGCCCCCTTTGCTTCCTAGCCAGGCAATAAGCATGGGTAGGTAAGGGGCTGTCCACCCAGCATTGCAGGGACAGATAATAGCCAGGGGTAAATATGACCACTTTTAGATTAGTTGTACTGAAGCTCAAATATTCTAGGGGCAGGTAAGAGTGGGTATGGACCACAACAACCATAATGCGGAGGTTATAGCATTTCAGGGGCAGAACATTGGCTTTTCCTTTAGTAAACCTAATTGACCTAGTTCATCCCCTCTTGCATTTAACAGCTCCTACTACAACTACAGAAACCGCAGAGGTCCAGTGTCAGTGAAAAAGATGTATGCTATTCCTACACCCTCATCATCTTCTGACAAGGGCAACCATGGGGTCTAGACTGAAAACCCTAACTGCCAGTGACAAGTTGCCACATCCTCTGAAGAAGTGCATCAGTTTCAGAAAGAAAACACCCCAGGAGCCAAAAGAACTTTTAAAGCAATTTGGGGTATGTTTCAGATGTCGTGCTTCCACAGAACACATAGCCAAGCACTGCAAAATTCCCATCAAGTGAAGACCACATGCAGGCATCTATATGAGCGAAGCCCTGCACCACCTGCAGATTCCTCTCCTATGTCACAGCATGAGGGGGAGGATACAGATCAACCTGCAAGACCCATCACAGTATCTTCTTCATGTACAGAAGTTTGTGGTGAAGATTTTTATCACAAATTCTCCTCAAAAATATGACTAGTCAAGGTATACCTTAAAGGCCATCCAGAAAGAGCTCTAGAGGTGTATGCCATCCTGGACAATAAGAACAATCGATCACTTGCAAGATCAGAACTGTTCGACTTTTTCAACCTGAAAAGTGAGAACTTCCCTTACACTCTAGGTACCTGTAGCTGCATCGCTGAAATCTCTGGAAGAAGAGCCAGCGGACTTACGGTAGCTCCTTTCCAAAACAATATCGAGCTACCCTTGTCTACACTTCTGGAGTGCAACCAGATACCATCCAACAGAAAGGAGATCCCTACATTAGAGGCCACTCGTCACCACCCGCACCTGAGGTTAATAGCTCATGAAATATCACCTCTTGCCACAGCTTGGTACAGACATTTTCCAAGCACACAAGGTACACTGGCAGATGACTGGACTGGATGATGCTCCGCCTGCTCAACGCCTTGATCTAGGTTTGGTCATCGTAGGCAATGTTTGCATAGACAAAATGAAGAAGCCTACACCAATCACTTCATCAAAGACACAGATGATGCTGAATGGTCCCAACTGCCATCTTTAGCCATGCCCATACCATTACTGCGTAAAGGAAAAGCTAAGAATCGGTGAGTGTCAGCAAGAACCTCAAAACAACAATACCAAAGTAGGAAAGTATTAGCCATGTCACATAAAACATCTATTTGCACACGCTATCAAGAGTGTAAATATAAAATTCTCTCGAGGTGGTACAGGGTCCCGGCATATTTGTAAAGAGAATTTAGCAGAATTTGAAAATGGGCTCCGGAAGTCTCAGATAGGTGCTGGAGGTGTGACGGGTCGAGAGGCGACATGTTACACATCTTCTGGTTCTGTCCAATACTAAGGCCTTTTTGGGAAGGAGTCAGGGAGATCGCGGGCAGAGTGACAGAGGAGGAAGTGCCTGCTGATCCGGCCTTCTTTCTCTTGCACCTGACAGGGTCCCCCCTGAAAATCTACAAAAAATCTTTGTTGTGTCACCTCCTTAATGCGGCTAAGATGTGCATCCCCCTTAAATGGAGATCTAAGGATCCACCGTCAATAGCGGGATCCTGTGTGGATCCTGAAGGTTAAAGGAGCAGTATCGCAAATTTTTCTTGGTGACTTATATTTAAATGGCACTTTGAATGTAGGTAAGTGTTGGAGTAAGAATTACAAATGTAGAAAAAAATGATGTCGGTGTTGAGCAGCTTTTTTTTTTCTTGGTGACTTATATTTAAATGGCACTTTGAATGTAGGTAAGTGTTGGAGTAAGAATTACAAATGTAGAAAAAAATGATGTCGGTGTTGAGCAGCTGGAGACTAATAGCTCATGTTTATGTCTTGTCAGTGTCGACCCTGAGGAGAGGGGTAAACAATGTATCAAAGTCTCAGCTGTTCAGTGCTGGCAGCTCCAGCATCAGATAACAACATTGCAACATTGCCTGGGCAGAACTTATATATATAAAACAGAGAGAAAAGCACTAGAAGTCATTTAGCTGATTTTGACAGTTTTCCCTTCATGTTGGCTCTGCTGCAGAATCTTTCAGTTTACCATTTTCTCTTTCATATTCTTATTTTTCATTTTTCCATATGATCTTTCTTTCAGCTTTGTGTGTTTTGAGCAAAGCCCAACCCAGGATTTTCACTATCTGGAGTTTTGTTTTGTGCCCCTAGGGGCATCCCGACTTGAGATGCCCTGATATGTGAAATCCCCAAGTTCGCATGTGAAAACGTACCTTTCCCTGTCCCACAGTGCATGCGCTGGCCCTCATCCAATCAGTGCTGTTTGCACGGCCTTCCTGGCCGCCCGGCCTGTCTAAATGACTATCTGCGTGAGCGCGCCAGAAAAATGGGGGGATCTGGTGTTATCCAGGGGTCGTTTCACACAGTGGGCATCCTGATTTAGAATGCCCAAGGTGGAAGGTCAATGGCCGGGTCTTATAGACTTATAGGGTCGGCAACTCAGGGTTTTGTTCCACTTTAATACCTTTAGATTTTCCTGCACAGTTATTCAAAGAAGAATTTCAGTTATTTTCAGTCAGTTTAGTTTATTTTGTATAGATTTTACACATTTGAGTCACCTGGTCTCATAACAAAAGCAGCACCTCACACACACACAGCCGTTACCACTGATTACAGTGTCAGCCTCTGAGGTAAAGTGTTGCTAGGAGACCAGTGGGCTAAATGAAGCAGCTCACTAAATACAACCCAGCAGATCCCCCTATTCAGCAAATGGACTGAGCCATTGTCATTATACAATTTAAAAGAAAGGCATATATTTTTTCCTATTTCTATCGCCAGATTATTTATACACATGTTAGAAGCTATTGTGTGGCTATTTAATTATTTATCTTTTTTAATGCAAATTTTGCGATACTGCTCCTTTAATGAGCTGATGAGATTCGAAAGTGTGATTCTCTCTCAAGGAAATAGATTTGAGAGCTTTACGATTTTATGGTACAGTTGGATGAGGTTCTCGGAGTCCGCAGAATGCAGGGCTTTGCTGGGGGGCACCCAGGGATCCGCACAGTAAACCTTTTACCCTCCCCCTCCCCCATGGTTAACTCCCGTGAGACAATACAGATTTGAAATACAGAACTGACATTGAGATTTTCTGCAATATAATCTTTATCTGCGGAATGAACAGTTAACTCTTGTATACTGGATGATTGTGATGCAAACCATTGTCTGTCATACCTTAAGAGTGTACTGTAAATGTATGCTTTATGTTGGGAAATATAAATAAAGAATTAAAAAAAAAAAACCTTCCAATCTCAGGATAACAACCTGTGAGCAACAGTGCCTAATACAACCAGTGTCAACAATTTGGCACTTGCAAAAGAAGATAAAGAATTCCTTAAATTGATTGACAAGGAATTCACACAGGACAATTCCAACAGCTTGGTATCTCACCTACCTGTTACCTAACAATGACTTTGACAAGGAGGTCACAGACCTCCTTCTGTAGCAACCTATGGACTTAGAGTAACAGTACCAAAAGGTGAGTAGGGGTTGGTTCTGCTGCTTGTCAGTCTGTTAAAACTTTCACATGCAAGATGTTCCTAAATCCTTGCCCACCTCAAAATAGACCACTGATCGCCTCAGCACATCAAGGCAATGCTACCTGTGTCAAACCTTAGACCTCACAAGATCATCTCTAACAGCCAGAAGTTAATGCAGACCCTTTGTTCTCAGTTCTGACATTACTCCAGTGCAACACAGCTTGAGCCTGCTATGGGACATCCAACGGGACACTTTCACATTCCAGGTGTCAGCCTGTGGAAAGCTATTCACCGTTTTAGGCAAGATATTGCTGAGACAGCTGACCACAGAATATATGGACTGTAACGCTCTACTACCATCTGAGCAACAAGGGACTACGTCTTTAAAAACAGTGGAGAAACTACAAGTCGCCTGTTATATTTCAAACTCCATTATGTCTGTTGGCAGAAAGGAAATCTACATCTCATCAGATTCATCTGTCAAGGCCAGAACTGCTTTGGTCTTCCTGTACACTTCAGAAGCCAACAAAAAACCACCCTGTGGATTTATCCAGGGTAAGGTCCGACTAACCCCAAAGCAAACAGTCAAGCTGCATGCAGTTGTGCCAGCAGTGAATTCTGTAAACCGTAAGGACTTTACATTAAACACTGTCAGTCTCTCTACTAATGAGACAACACTTCTACACAGTGGCAATACAGCAGAGCCTATTACAAAGTGCCATCCACTAAGCCAGTGGCATTTCACCTGTTTGGACTTCAAAACAGCTTGTGTTTGACAAACCATGGTCACCATCCTCACTATTCCAACTTGTTGATCCTTCCACAACTCCAGCTCATATCACCTACCAGCTGGTGGGTCTGACAACCAGTGAGGAAGCCTGTGCCATGGACATTCATGTACTGGCACCTCTTACCGGAGAAGAGGTCACATGAAGTAGTTTCCTGAAACAGCTCATGGCGAGGAGCATGCCATCCTGGATTACCAGCCGTGGCACACAAAGTACTTTCCTGCCTTTGGAACATTTCACTAGCTACTACCGCATCTGTGGGACATTTGATTACAAGTTTATTTCCTATTAGATTATTAGGTTTTTGAGGTGTTGGCCTACGGCAACCTCTTTAACCGTCCAGAAATGCCTGTCACAGCTAAAGCTATATCGGGGATGCCTTCCCTGGTGAGGGATGTGCCGTGAGATCACCAGGTGAGTGGGTGTACCAAACGATCGCCATGGATACACACAGCTGGGCATACCAAGTCGGGATGCCCAATAAAGAGGGACACCATCAGCCCTAGAGACTTATAGACTCTAGGGTGGTTGTTAAAACAACCTTTCAAAAAAAAAAAAAGTTTGCAACTTAAAGGCGTCATGGTGTTGTGAGATTATTGATTTTATTATTATTATTAATAATAATAATTAACATCATACATTAACACTATGTATTTTGTGGTTTTAAAGATGTATGTAACATAGCTAGAGCTGATTACTTCATGTGCTCTCCCTATATCATTCACTTTATGTTAACAAATCTAATTACAATTAGATAAAATAAGATTACATATATCAGGGTTTTTAAAGGATGGACACCTTTTATTGCATTTTTGAAAGTGTATGTTTTTATGTTCCAAAAGGATGTCCTCGAGGTGCAGAACTGATCTAGTATCTTTTTTTATTTCTTCTTATGTTAGCAGACGTGTGTTTTATGGGAGCACTTTTCACTACCTGTTCTGTTGCTTTTGAAATCTGTTGCTATTAGCAACTATAGCCCAGGATTAACTAATGGAGAGAAGTGAGCCCTGTACACATAGAACCCTGCTACTGGGAAAGTGGCATTTTTATGGTAGTTTTTAGTTGCTGGTTTACTTTTCCAATACACAGCTGTGGGCAATGTGAAAGGAGTCAGCCTGTGGGTAACAAATACAGTCTCTGCCAGTAAAATACCAGCCAGGTGGCAAACTTAAACCGGATCAACAGCCTGGCACAGTTGGAAAAGAAAGGTAGCGGCCATTTTGGAGCTTTCTCTCCCAGCATCACAGCCGTGCTGCTGCCTGGATTCAACTGACATAACTGACAATGCACAGTAACAGGAAGCCCAGCAGCACTTGCTGCTAGGCAGCCTGCAAATGCATAAGCCACCATTTAGTTTTTTTTAATTTTCCACAGCAGGAATTAAAAAAGGTAAATTAATTTTTATGTGCAGCCATCTAAATTACCCTGGGGAGGGGTGCATATGAGCACTGTTTGTGTTGGTCTGGTTTAAGTCATTTTTGACCGATTTAATTGGGATTCCCCTGATGTTTGAATCCCAAGGTTCGCTGGGTATATTCACCTGACCGATGATCCCATGGAATACTTGCAGGCCAGGGGCCCCCATTACTCTTGTGGCATACATGCAAGCCCGGGACGTAACTTGAGGGGGTATGACTGTACCAGGGCCCAGAAGGTCAGGGAGGCCCCATTGTGTTGCTCTTCCACTTTATTTATCATATTGGTGCTCAGTTGGCATTATTTAGAGAAAGGAAGCAGCATGCATCTCTGCAGTTTTAGTCTTTAGTTGTCACGCTGCATCCAATTTAGGTAAAAGACAGAAAAAGTTTACTGTATGAGTGGTGAAAGGGCCCCATTTAATGCTCGCACCAGGGCCCTGTCACAATTAGTTGTGTCACTGGTGCAGGATCTAGTATATTCAGTGTGGCATAGAACGCTGTTTACACTCAGAGCTGGCGTAGAGTGAGGTAAGCGGGCAAAGCGATGCAGACCCCTTGGCGCACCCTATGCTGGGCCTGTGTAAGGTCGAGTGAGCTCCCTTACCTCAGCAGTGGGCATAGCAGCAGCATTCTGTGTGTACAGGCAGGGCCGGCGCTAGCACCCGGCAAGGTCGGGCATCTGCCAAGGGCCCAAGGGAGGAGGGGGGCCTACTGGTGCTGGTGGTAGGTATGGCACAATGTCCCTGTGCGCAGGGGCGTAGCACCGACCTGGGCGCTGTGTTGTCCGGAGACACCAGTTAAATGGCAGGGCAGTAGGAAGGGAAAGCCAGGCTGTTTGTGTGGTCGCTGGGGCAGCACAGGAAGAGAGCAGCAGGCTCCGCCCCCCAGATGCATCATCATTCTGCTGCCTGTGTCTCCGGAGCTGTGAGGAGGAAGTGTGCAGTACTGCTAAGGTAGGGATGTCTGTGTGTGTGTGTGTGTGTGTGTGTGTGTGTGTGTGTGTGTGTGTGTGTGTGTGTCTATCTATGTGTATGTGTGTGTGTGTGTGTGTGTCTGTCTATGTGTGTGTGTGTGTGTGTGTGTGTGTGTGTGTGTGTGTGTGTGTGTCTGTGCCTGTGTGTGTGTCTATGTATCTGTGTGTCTCTGTGCCTGTCTGTGTGTCTATGTATCTGTGTGTATGCCTGTGTGTGTGTCTTTGTGTGTTTGTGTGTGTGTGTGTCTGTGTCTCTGTCTCTGTCTGTGTATCTCTCTCTGTGTCTGTTGGACTATATGTTTTTACCATTTACTAAAGCACTGAGTACTCTGGCTATGGTTTAGATGATGGAACCCTGAGTAAACTGGAACAAAACCCAGCAGGTGGCCGGTATGGAATCTAAAAGATTTCAAGGCCGGCCACTTGACTGGGCTAGCGTTCCATATGCCCTGCGTCATACCTCTCATCCACCAAAATAACAAGTCCAGACCACCATGTATATAAACAAAATTGTACAAGCAGAAAAAAGAGTCCCCCCTATTGTTCCGGGTCTGAGAAGCCTAGGATCCCAAGAATAAAAAACATCCCGACCCCCACCAAGCGGGAGCCAACATAAACTCGGCCGCAAAACCTCCTAGGCCAGGGAGCTTAATCGGGCTAACCACCAGTGACCAAAAACATTCCCTTCCCTACCAGAACCCCAACCATCCGAGATTCTTTAACCAACTAGTCCTGGCCGGTTTCCACGAAACAGCCGCATATCCTACCCATGGAAATGCTACCTCAGACCCGAAACCCGAGAGGAGACCCGCCAAAGCCAAGCCGCGCTGAAACCTTAGCGCTGCTTGGCCCGCCACAACTCCACCGCCATATCGATCCGCTCCTTCAATGACATGTTAAACAAATCGTTCCCCATGTCATTCAAGTGGACCCCATCGGATCGATAGAACCCCCTCATTCCCTCTACCTCGATGTCGCGCACGCTCAAACCCCCATTCAGCCTCACAAACCTCGCCTTGTTGACCTTAACTCGAACCTTCTCGATGGCCACCAAGTCTCTAGCGTGTCACCAGGCAAAACGGGGAACAATTTGCGACCACACCGACACCACCCCCAGAAATACTCCCAGAAAAAACAACAGTCCCGCGTTACGTACTTGATCAGGTGCCGCATCAGCACCTTCCCTAAGTCATTCCCCCCTGCATGAATGTCCAAAACCCCCGGTGTCCCCTTCCTTGCCGCCACACGCATTGTGTGCTCCCCTATGTCCTCCCAGCGCAGGCCTCTCACACCGGCCCGGCTCAACCGAGCACGATCCTCCGGAATGCCCAGCTGCATTCCATTCCTCCGAACCACCGCACACCGAGCCGACCAATAAACATATGAATGCCCGACAATCACGACCGAGCACACCGATTCTAAAACAAAAATAAGGAAAGGGAAGGGGAGGGAAGGAGGTAGGAAAATGTTAACGACCGATCCACCCAATCACCTGTACAACTGATCAATCCTGTCCGGCCAAATGTACCGCCGAAACCACGCTGATTCCCACCTCCCCAGCCTCTTTATGATAACATCCGGCAGCCCCAGCCTAACCGCCTCTGTTGCGGTCCCAATTCGAAACGAGTGGGTACCATACTCACTGCTTGCCAACCCCATCTCCCCAAGACATCTCCTAAAAACTGCCAAAAACTGGAACCGCGATAGGAAAGAACCATCCTCGTGTATGAGCAGCGGACCGTTCCCACTCGGCCTTACCCCCAGGAACTCCTCAACCGCGGCAACCGGGCATGAATCACATTGCCCCAACCTCCCCAAAAAGATACTGACCCCCCCGCCCCCTTTGATCTGTCTTAGACCGTCTTATGCGTAACACCACCCCTTCATCGGACGTCACTCTGTCATCAAAACCCAACCTCCCGGGGTACCCGCTTGCTAGGGCTCACCAGCTCCCCAACCCTCAGAGCTCCAAAATATGCCAGCGAGAATGCCGCCCTAAACAAACGCACCTCAAAACCTGACGCACAAACCCGGGGCAAAACACTGAAAATCCCTCCCAACAAACCCCATGAGACAGGCCGCCTGTTATTGGCTGTCCTGTGCTCTTTCCACCAACCCTTCAACGCCTGCCGCACCCAAAACGCTTTAGTCATATCCGCCCAACCCTCCAGTCGGCACAGGAACGCCAAAGCCGACTTCTTTTTGTCAACCGAAGCCGGGGTCGCGCCTCCCGCCAACAATTCACTCACATACCAGATCAACAACCCCTGCCTATCGTCATCCGTTGCAGGCACCCCGAACTCCCCCACCAAGGCCCACCACTGCTGCCACGTCTTTACATACGACCCCCAAGTAGATGGTATAACTGACTTTTGTATTAAGCCAAACAGGCGTCCTACAGGATCTCCAGCAGCCAACCACGGCATGACTCGCCGACTTCCCTCGCCTCGGGCGCCAATTTCCAGAAGCGATCCCACTGTGAATGAGAAAGAGCTTCAGCTATCCCGTCCTCCACCCCTGGCACATGCTCCGCCCTGCACCACACGTTGTACCGCAAACAACCCAAGACCAACTGCCTGAGTAGCACCACGACCGGTAACGAAGACCGCAACTACCGACATATTGTCTGACCGAAAACACACCGCCTTGTTCCGCAGCACCTCTCCCCATAGGTGCACCGCCACCACCAGTGGGAACAATTCTAAAAAAGCCAAGTTCCTCACCAGGGCCGAGTCCATCCACTGCACTGGCCAGGGGCCCGCACACCATCTCCCCCCCAAGTAGGCCCCAAAACCGACCGAGCCCGCCACATCTGTGAAGAGCTAAAGCTCATCATTCGCCCTCACCTGTTCCAGCCAGTACGCCAGCCTGTCAAAAGACTCCAGGAAAGTGATCCACAACCTGATGTCCTCCTTCATTGCCGCCGTCAACCGGATGAAGTGATGCGGTTCCCGAACCCCCGCCGTCGCTAGTGATAGCCACCTGGTAAACACCCGCCCCATAGGCAAAACCCAGCACGCGAAGTTCAACTTCCCGAGCACTGACTGAAGCTGCACTAACGCGACCTTCTTAACCCCCAGGGCCCCTTTCAACCCCCCAACCAAATCCTCAATTTTATCCCTCGGCAGCCTACATACCCTTTTCACCGTGTCGATCTCGATCCCCAGGAATGTTATCACAGTCGCTGGACCTTCGGTTTTATCGTGCGCCACCGGCACCCCAAAAGCCCCAAACACGTTTAGCATGGTTGCCAACAACAAATCGCATATTCTAGTGCCCACCAACCCTACGCACAAAAAATCGTCTAAATAGTGGGTGACTGACCCCATGCCCGCTCTCTCCTTTACCACCCACTCCAAGAACGAGCTAAAGGCTTCAAAGTAGGCACACGAAATTGAACACCCCATCGGGAGACACCGATCCACGTAATAGCCCCCCTCGAGAAAACACCCCAACAGATACAAGCTATCCGGATGCACTGGTAGCAGCCGAAACGCGGATTCGATATCGTTTTTTGCCATCAATGGCCCGGGGCCTGCCTCCCTTACCATATCCAGAGCAAAGTCAAAAAATGTATACGGCACCGATGACAGCTCTTTATCTATACCGTCATTCACCGACCCCCCCCCCCCCCCCCCTCGGGAAAGACAGGTGGTGCATGAGACGAAATTTGCCTCGCTCCTTCTTGGGCACAACCCCCAACGGGGACACCACCAGATCCTCCAGAGGGGGGTCGCTGAATGGCCCCGCCATCTGCCCCAAGGAAACTTTCTTCCCCAACCTTCCTTTAATCACCTCAGGCCGCTCCTGAGCCGATTTTAGATTCTTAAGCGAGCGCACCTAGGGAGGCGCTGCACATGGAATCCGAAAACCCAACTCGAAACCCTCACCCAGTAATCAAGCCACCCCTTGATCAGGGTACTTATTTAACCAGAGGAGCATCTCCGCCCTTCTCACCGGGGATACCCCTTTTTCCAGGACCCTCGGCCCCTCTGCGCCCCCCCCCCCCCGACCTTTCTTAAAACATCTCCCAGCTGAGTGGCTCCCGCCGCAGCCCGAAATTTGCCGAAATTTGCACGTAGGCCCCCATTTGCAGGAGTCATTGAAGGCCCAGCACAAACCACGTCTGGCCAAATCCGCTCCTCCCGACCCCATTGAAGTGGCGGCCCCCTGAAACGGGGGGGGAACCCCCGGTAGCTGGGTACACTCCCCCCTCGCATTCATCACCCTCAACCAACAGTCCGATGTCCCTATGATCCCACCCCAACCCCTCACTTACCGACATCCGTTGCCGGAACTGCTCGTCATACCGAAGCCACGCCGATCCCCCGTACACCCGATGAGCCTCCCAAATGGCGTCTAAATAACAGAACAATGCCGAGCAGTGTTCCGGGTTCTTTTCCCCAATCACGCTTGCGAGTATCGAAAACGCCTGCAGCCAATTCCCAAAAGTTCTCGGGATCAACCGAAAGTGCCTCCTATCCTCGTCCTCCTCCTTCCGGTACTCGTTCCCCTTCTCCCAGCCCTCAACCCCAAAACGTTCCAAGGGCAGTAACGTGAAAATGTCCACGAACTCCCTTCGCCATATTCTTTCCTTCACCTCCTGTTTTAAGTGCCCCCCTAGCGGACCCTCAAAACACACATATGTGTGCCCCTTGGCTGAATCCGAAATTGGTAGGGAACTATCGCCCACCCCCAACTCCCCCAACCCCCGGATCTTCCGAATTTTCACCCTCTCTACTAGCTGCCCGCATTGGCCCTTGCTGCAGCACCCCTTCCCCAGTACCACTCTACCCCACCGGCCCCCTTGGGTAGCTGCTGGAAGCTGACGATGGCCCACTGACCCCAGCTGCCACAAACCGACCGCCGGACCGGTCACCTTCCTCCTCGATAGTCCGTCCTGGAGCTTCGACCGCCACGCTGACCCGAGCACGTCCCTGATCGACCACCGCCTGCGGAGAAAAAAGGAGAGGCGAATAGCTGGTACTGGCCGTGAACCCGAGTCCCCGGCCGCCTGTGCGCGAGTCCGCGGTGCCTGGATCTAGTTGTGTGGGGGCAGGAGAGGACGCCACGCGCACCAGCTCACCAGGGTGTGGGGCCGCCAGTTCGAAGGGCCACGCGCTCAGGGACGCGGGGACGTGCCACGCCGGGGGAGCAGACGAGGGGAGGGGGGCATCCCGCGTTGCCAGGGGGAAGGGCAGCAACCCAGGGGTGAATGCCGTGGAAAAACAGCCGTGGGGGAGCGGGGATGAAGCTCCGCGGGGTGGCCCGTGCCGTAGGAGAAGGGGGGGTCAGCGCGGGAGTAATCCCCGGCATGCGCAGAGGGGGGGTTAATGTGGTGTGCTAATTGGGGGCCTGCACCGGCGTCGAGAGGGACGCCGGGGGCCCCACTGCTATACCTGGGGGGGTAGTCCCCCCCCCCGGGTCCGCACTCCGCTCTGTCAAGAGCGGAGCCTTGACACCCATGGAGGGAACCGGACTGAGTGGGAACTATGGGAGGGAGCCCCCCCGCCAGCTTGTACACGGGGAGGGGGCAGGGGGAACCTGAACAGGGCCAGCAGCTTGCCGTGAGCGCGCTGCGCCCGTGTGGTCCCCCCCACGGCAGCGGGGGGGGATCACACGAGCGCAGCGCGCTCGCGGCAAGCTGCTGGCCCTGTTCAAGTTCCCCCTGCCCCCTCCCCGCGTACAAGCCGGCGGGGGGGGGGCTCCCTCCCATAGGGAGATGACACCTCCTCACGCGGCCCGAGCTCCAACGCTCAGGCTGCGCCACACAGTGAAGAGGAGGCAGGGGCGGGGCCGGCAGCAACGATGCTGCAGCCCCGCCCTGCACTACGAGGCAGAGCCGGGGAGCTGGCCTCTTGCGGCCCGAGCTCCTACGCTCGGGCTGCGCCGTATGAAGAAGAGGCAGGGGCGGGCTGGCGGCACAGACGCCGCAGCCCCGCTCTGCCCAGCGAGGGGGAGCCGAGGCGACGCCGGCCTCATACGGCCCGAACGCGGACCCGACCGGGGAGATGAAGCAGACGGGGGAGGCAGCAGGCCAGTGGGAGCAGTGACAGTGGCCGTCCCCCGCCGATCTGAACGGCGTGGAGGAGAGGGGCTGAGCCGGGCTACAGTCCGGCGTGCCCGTCGGGGACGGGAGGGGGTAGGCGGCGAGGAGGACTGGGGAGGGATTAGGCTCCTAACCCAGTCCTCGCCTCGCCGCACTGCCTCCCTGCTCAAAACTGCTAAAAGGGCCTCCATTTGCACTTAGCTGAATTGGTTGGATGAGCGTCGGTCGGACTGCTCGTCCATCCACATCGGGGGTTAAAGAGGAAGGGGAGAGGGACAAACGTCCCTTTTATACTCCCCCTCCCCCCTGAGGTCACTTCCCCCAGTGACCACTTCCCCCATGGCTGGTCTGCCTCCGGACGGAACGCAGGCCAGTCATGTGGGCTGCCCTCCTTAAAGGGACGGCGATTTCTGGCTTTTCCCCGAATCGGGATACCCCACTGGGTGACACCCCTCCAGGCCCCCATAAAAACTCATCTCTCCCTGCTCCAATGGCGCATGCACGGGCTCTCGTCCAATGAGAGCCACCTGCCAAATGACATAGTAATGGCAGACAGCCCTTATTAGATGAAAGCCCATAGAGGTAAGTGAATAGTGTTGTTCTGGGGGTTTCACACAGTGAGGCATCCCAATGAGACTCCAGGGCTGGCTGATTCTCACTTTCTTGGGCATGCTAAACTGGGATGCTGCACTGTGTAAAAACAGAACAAAACCCATGTGGTCTGGCCATGGAATGGCTGCTGGCTTTTCCCCAGGGGCATCCCGAATCGTGTGACTATGTCATTCAGCAGGAGGCTCTCATTGTTGCTCACGGGAGTGCGGGGGATGCAGCAGTGCATTCTCCCCATTCTAGCCCATGAGAGCCATTTGATGAATGAAATAGTCATGAGTGCAGCCATCTTGGTTGTGATGCACAGAGCAGCTCCCCCTCCCACTCTGTGCACGCCCCCACCCACCTATACACTTGAATAGATGGGCTAGCACGCATACACAGCAGGACGCTCTGTGCACAGTGTGTGCGCAGTCACAGGAGAACTGTGGACAGTGCAGGGTATACCCTGTCCCAGGACTGGAAAAGGGGGCCCACTGAGACCCTGTCGCCCAAGGGCCCACAAAACCCTAGAGCCGGCCCTGTGTACAGGACTCACTTCTCTCTTGTAGATCTTGGTGTACAGACTTGGTGTACGTTGCCAATAGCAACAGATTGCAGGTAGTGAAAACTGCTTCCATAAAACACACCTTTGCTAACAAAAGAAAACATTTAAGTTATTGCTAGATAAACACGAAGCCTTGAGGGCATCCTTTTGGCAGCCAAAAAAATAAACTCATAAATGCAATAAAAAATAAACTTTAAAACCCACGTCCCATCGGCCCTGAAATCTATACGATTCCAGGGCAGGAATACTTACCCTAGCAGCCCCCCCGCCCCCCCCCGAGGCATGCAGATTTGGGATGCCCCGCTGTGTTAAACCGCCCCAAGTCACCTAAAAGCTCACCTTCTTTCCTGGTCCAATGGCGCATGCGTGAGCTGCGGCCACATCCCTACTATCCCTCTAGCAGGGTTCATGCCCGTGCCAGGCATTTGTGAATGGGCGACACAGGCACGCTCCCTGTTAAAGGTTAGCGGGGGATGCGACCACCAGTGTGCTGTGGGGTGACCTCGGGGGTTTCACTCAGCGGGGCACCCCTGATCAGGATGCCCAGGGGGGCAAAGTTCGAGGACTGTACTGTTTTGCCTAATAAGAGAAAGCTTATGCAGCAAGCTCAGTGATACTTTCCCTAATGTCCTAAAATAGTTATTGAATGTTCCTGTAATTCCAGTGATGACGCGATGATGGCACGCAACCAGCATAGGCAGAAAAGAGACGCAACAAGGGACGGCTGGGTTTGAAGCTTTCTGCACCGCAGGGTATTTGCTTTAAACCAGGCTCACTGTGTATTTAGTCTATTAATATTTACAAGGCACTTATTTGAGGCTAAATAAAAAGTGCTGTATTATATACAAGAATTGATATCTGATATTACACAATGGTTTATAAGTTGTGTATGTCACAACAAGCAGATTTAAGCCACACCCCCAGGGTAGATTCAACGCCCATCAAAAGTGCATTCTTCAGCTGAGGAAATAGCACTGAAGGGGAAGGGGGTGAAGGGCCACTGGTACTGAAGCCTTAGTAATGTAGGAGAAGATACTGTGGCAGGGGTGGACACGGCATGAAACAAAATATAAATGCACACCTGAAACTATAACGTATGATGCAAAGTAGTGGAAAATTTATTATGGCGAATTATATCAATCACAATCAATCAGTTGTTTAGGTGCACATGAGGGGGTGTATATACAGGGGGTCTAGGGGATTTTATAAGGGTTTGGGATTTTCAATAAATCATGGTGAAGGTCCGGTTTAAGGTTGTGAAGATGGTCACTTCAATGGCTGCTTGGCTTGCTTGGCACTTCACTTCAATGGCCAAGCAGCCATTGAAGTGTGCATCTTGACAACCTTAAAGCAGCACTCCGTGCCTATTATCATTTTTCCTGTGTGGACTTCTCTATGGACTTTGCCATCTACAGCTCCCAGTTAGAGCTAGCAAGTGCCTCCTGCACAATCTCTCAGATACCGCAACCATATTCAGAACTCTCTTGCTACATTTTTTGAGACTCCCTTGAAGACTCCCAACAAGTTGCACATTACAAACAGCACTCTAATCTCTCAATTACCAATTGTTGTATATATTGTATATAGTGTCTGTATATACACCCCCCCCTTGTGTACCTAAACTGATTGTGATTGATATAATTCGCGTGAATAGTGTTGTTCTGGGGGTTTCACACAGTGAGGCATCCCAATGAGACTCCAGGGCTGGCTGATTCTCACTTTCTTGGGCATGCTAAACTGGATGCTGCACTGTGTAAAAACAGAACAAAACCCATGTGGTCTGGCCATGGAATGGCTGCTGGCTTTTCCCCAGGGGCATCCCGAATCGTGTGACTATGTCATTCAGCAGGAGGCTCTCGTTATTGCTCACGGGAGTGCGGGGGATGCAGCAGTGCATTCTCCCCATTCTAGCCCATGAGAGCCATTTGATGAATGAAATAGTCATGAGTGCAGCCATCTTGGTTGTGATGCACAGAGCAGCTCCCCCGCACTCTGTGCACGCCCCCACCCACCTATACACTTGAATAGATGGGCTAGCACGCATACACAGCAGGACGCTCTGTGCACAGTGTGTGCGCAGTCACAGGAGAACTGTGGACAGTGCAGGGTATACCCTGTCCCAGGACTGGAAAAGGGGGCCCACTGAGACTCTGTCGCCCAAGGGCCCACAAAACCCGAGAGCCGGCCCTGTGTACAGGACTCACTTCTCTCTTGTAGATCTTGGTGTACAGACTTGGTGTACGTTGCCAATAGCAACAGATTGCAGGTAGTGAGAACTGCTTCCATAAAACACACCTTTGATAACAAAAGAAAAAATGATTTATTAGTATTATTTAATAGTTATTGCTAGATAAACACGAAGCCTTGAGGGCATCCTTTTGGCCCAAAAAATAAACTAAAAAATGCAATAAAAAATAAACTTTAAAACCCACGTCCCCATCGGCCCTGAAATCTATACGATTCCAGGGCAGGAATACTTACCCCCCCTGAGGCATGCAGATTTGGGATGCCCCGCTGTGTTAAACCGCCCCGAGTCACCTTCTTTCCTGGTCCAATGGCGCATGCGTGAGCTGCGGCCACATCCCTACTATCCCTCTAGCAGGGTTCATGCCCGCGCCAGGCCTTTGTGAATGGGCGACACAGGCACGCTCCCTGTTAAAGGTTAGCGGGGGATGCGACCACCAGTGTGCTCGGATCCGTTTGCCTTAGACGAGCTATTAGGGGCGCGCTGGTTGGAGGAGAGGTTGTGCATGCGCCGTAGGACCAGGGAAGGGTGACCTGGGGGGTTTCACTCAGCGGGGCACCCCTGATCAGGATGCCCAGGGGGGCAAAGTTCGAAGATTGTACTGTTTTGCCTAATAAGAGAAAGCTTATGCAGCAAGCTCAGTGATATTTTCCCTAATGTCCTAAAATAGTTATTGAATGTTCCTGTAATTCCAGTGATGACGCGATGATGGCACGCAACCAGCATAGGCAGAGAAGAGACGCAACAAGGGACGGCTGGGTTTGAAGCTTTCTGCACCGCAGGGTATTTGCTTTAAACCAGGCTCACTGTGTATTTAGTCTATTAATATTTACAAGGCACTTATTTGAGGCTAAATAAAAAGTGCTGTATTATATACAAGAATTGATATCTGATATTACACAATGGTTTATAAGTTGTGTATGTCACAACAAGCAGATTTAAGCCACACCCCCAGGGTAGATTCAAAGCCCATCAAAAGTGCATTCTTCAGCTGAGGAAATAGCACTGAAGGGGAAGGGGGTGAAGGGCCACTGGTACTGAAGCCTTAGTAGTGTAGGAGAAGATACTGTGGCAAGGGTGGACACGGCATGAAACAAAATATAAATGCACACCTGAAACTATAACGTATGATGCAAAGTAGTGGAAAATTTATTATGGCGAATTATATCAATCACAATCAATCAATCAGTTTAGGTACACATGAGGGGGTCTATATACAGGGGGTCTAGGGGATTTTATAAGGGTTTGGGATTTTCAATAAATTATGGTGAAGGTCCGGTTAACGGTTGTGAAGATGGTCACTTCAATGGCTGCTTGGCTTGCTTGGCACTTCACTTCAATGGCCAAGCAAGCCAAGCAGCCATTGAAGTGACCATCTTGACAAACTTAAAGCAGTACTCCGCGCCTATTATCATTTTTCCTGTGTGGAATTCTCTATGGACTTTGCCATCTACAGCTCCCAGTTAGAGCTAGCAAGTGCCTCCTGCACAATCTCTCAGATACCGCAACCATATTCAGAACTCTCTTGCTGCATTTTTTGAGACTCCCTTGAAGACTCCCAACAAGTTGCACATTACAAACAGCACTCTAATCTCTCAATTATCAATTGTTGTATATATTGTATATAGTGTCTGTGTATGTGTAATTAGTAAATTAGTATCCCCTAGACCCCCTGTATATACACCCCCCCCCCCCTCCTTGTGTACCTAAACTGATTGTGATTCATATAATTCGCCGTAATAAAATTTCCACTACTTTCCATTATACGTTATAGCTTCAGGTGTGCATTTATATTTTGTTTCATGGTATATTTAGGGGGTTCCCCCCTCGCTATTTAAATGCACCCTCTTTCTCATCTAGATTGTCATATTTAATCATTGCAAGTGTGCTTACCGATTCTCTATTTATTGCAGGGGTGGGTATGGCCCTCACAGTCGTGATACTGGAGCATTGCAGGGCTAAAACATGGACTGGGGTCAGACATATGGGAGACATGTGAGACTAGGAGATGAGGGGTAGGTAACGTAATCAAAATTACTTAAAGCGGAACAAAACACATGAATATTGCTTTCCTGGATTTTGTTCCATACCCCCGGGGCATCTTTATTCAGGATGCCCCGGGGGTATGGAACAAAATCCACGAAAGCCATATTCACAGGTTTTGTGAACCCCCCCGGTTAGCTTGTAAAAACCCACCCTCCCACGTTCCAATGGTTCTAGGTCATTCAGCAGACTGCTCTCATTGAAATGAATAGCTGGAATGAGGGTGCACATGATGCCGGTGATGCATGGGATGTGGTAGCACACACTCCCCATTCACAACAAGACCTGTCTGCCGAATGACTGAGTCACGGCGGGTGGCTCACGCTGGACAAGAGCCCGCGCATGTGCCATTGGAGCCCGGACAGGTAAGTGTTTACAAGCATTCTGGGGGGTTTCACACAACGAATCGGAATGCCCTGGAGCAGAGCCAGAATCTTTTAGATTCCAGGACAGTCGCTGCCAGATTTTGTTCCGCTTTAATTAGGTTGGAAGTCCAGTATACCAATCACCCCTGCTCTGCCTTCCTCCTGTGGTGCTGAGGCATGGCGGTGGGTTACAATGAAAAATACAGCTTACCTCGCCCAGGACCCTGTGCTTTCAGCGATTGGGGTCCTGGGCACAGCCATCTTGTACAGAGCACCATCCCCCACTACCGCAGGTAACGGCACAAGATCTAGGGGAGGTAAGCAGTTTTTTCTCTTGTAACTGTGATTGACAGACTGGACATACACTTAAACCGGAACTTCACCCTGAATAGGGCCACACCCTGTACATACAGATTGCTCACTTTAAAAAATCATCCTACCTTCACCCATTGCGTTTTCTGAGCCTTTTAACATCCAAGATGGTGGCCCATAGAGTCTCAGGCTGAATGTAAACAGGTGTCTTCAGACTGTGCCGCTCTGCATTCTGGGATTGCTGCCGTTTTCCTGACCCCAGCTCTGCTCTGTCTGCGCAAAATACAGCTATAACCTGCCCGCTCCACCCCTTTCCCCTTCTCCTGTCCTCAATATAAGATGCTTCTGAGGTAAGATGGCGGCGCCCATATCCTAGAGTCCTGAACAGAGATAAAGCCCAGCGGGGGGAAAGAATAATAAGTAAGCAACTGTTATATCTAAAGGTTGTGGGGCACCATGAACCAGTGAAGCTAATGCAATAGACAGGGGCTTCATGTATGTAAGTCTGCTTTAAGTGTTTAAATTGGAGCTTACGTCTGCCTTGGGTCCCTAAGACTCTAGGGCCAGTGGTATCCCTCTCAACAGGGCATCATGATTTGGGATGACCCCACTGTAGTAGAAATCCCCAATTTGCTGCTTACCCCCTGGTAATCCCACTGTGTCATACCATGCACCTCCCTTGCTGATATACACGTCTGAATGGCTACAGGGTTTTCACTGAGCAGCTGAAAGTGTTTGCTGCTCCTATTCTTCCTTTCATATGCACACCATGGAATACTGATTGGAAGAGAGCCTGCCCATGTAAATAGTGGAACATCTTTACAGTGGGCCACAGAAGCAGTAGTGAGCAATGGGCCACAGAATCAGTGTCCATGGAATAAAACCTGAGAAATCCTGGGTTTTGTTCCTCTTTAAATAAATGGCACCAAATAACAGGATCATAGATGCAATATCATCTGGCCGCAGTGTGGAATGCTCCAGACAGTGGGGGACTGGGGCCAAAAATCAACAGCATCCTCAATTTACCTCCCTGGCTTCCTGACTCATCAACAAGTGTGTTTTAAGGCCAAGGTTATAGCCTTGCAGGGGCAGAACATGCACAGGATGGAAGTATTGGGTCTAAAATTGATTGTACTGAAGCTAATATTGTAGGGTTTGGCATGGACCCTAATGATGCTAAGGCTCTAGCATGTGCAAGGACAGAACATTGGCAGGGTTTTCTTTTTGGCAGGTGCATACAGTGAGCTACAAGGGAGGCTAGGGATGTAGGCATTGGACATAAGTGTCAGAAGCACCAGCCTAGCCAGCCCAAAAGCAGAGTGGCTAACTGGGATTTCTCCCAATTTTCCATATTTTCAGTCTGCCCCTGGCTCCAGATGGCTTCCCAGGTAATGTGCTCACTAGGTATTGTAGTTCAGAATTACAGTCAGGGCTGGATTAAGTGTGGGGGGAGCTTTTTTTTTCTTGTTTCATATTGATATTTTCGGAAAAGGAAAATGTGTTTTTTATTCTGCTTTTTTATTCATTTTTTTTAGCTAAATCCTGTGCAATCAAAGAGTGATCACCAGAAAGATGTGCCCACTACTATAAGCTGGGTACGCCTATAAAACCCCGTGTACTTTCTGGGAATATGTGGTATGTGGGGGTATTTCAAAGGCAAAGGGTTGTTTTGGTTTAAAAAGCGCAAGGTGCGCACTGTGTCTGCAGAGCTGAAATTTTCAAGTAAAATTACCATTACGCACATGCTTTACTTTGGGGTGTTCGGCAGCTCTTCCCTTGACAGTACCTATGCATGTTAGGTATTGTTCTGTTTGGGGGACCTTGCTTTTTCAGATTTAACTTTTTTCTTCGTTTGCCTATCGTTTTTATTTTTTTATTTATTTTTTAAAGAACATGTGGCTTTGATTCTATTTTTGTATCCTTTTTTATTAGGAAAACCCTTTGCAAACAAAGAATTCATTGAGGAATTACTTCCAGAAAACTGTGTCCACATCAACATGCCTGGTACACCTAGAAAGCTTGGGTTCTGTACTTAATATATAGTTGTGTTGAGAATATATAGTTGGGGGATATTTCAAATGTAAAAGGTTGTTTTTAAAAAAAAGGGTGAGCATAGCAGTGGTATTTTATCTGAAAATCCTAAAGCACTGTTTCAGTTTGGGGAGTCTAGTGGGCTGGATACGTATACCAATACATATGTGGTACCGTTGGAACCACGAGAAATGTTTTTTTTTTACACGCAATTAAACTAGTGCAATAGTGAGTCTCTGTTGGGCTTTTTGGCAGGGGGTGTAGAGGTCACCCCAAACTAATACATTTGGTTTTTTGGGTATTAACCCACAGAGCAGTGCACCTATAGAAATATTCACTGGTGCTGCCCACATTTCTTATCCGTAGCCCAAACGGATGGTTATTACCAGTCTTGTTAATGGCGTGTGGGCAACACAGAGATGGGTGCTTGTGAAATTGTTCAATTTAAAACTATGCCACTCCCCTCTACTTTGTGCACTCTGCCTTCGGATCCTGTTCATGTCTTGCTTTAGAAAATAGATGGGCTTGCGGAGATTCTTGAGGCCACATCTGGCAAATCCAAATGTGTTGCTATAATATAAAAATGTAACGATAAATCAGCTGCAGTTCAATCTATTCTCACTGATCCTAACTTTCATGGAATGTTGGTGGCATCAGCTGATCATCTGCTTCTATTCACTTCTCCACTATTCATTCTCCAAGCTTAGCAGACTACCTCCTTCATGTCTTACTGATGCCGTGACTCACTCAGCCTATTATGAGTCTTGATGGCCCTCCAAACCCTGCATTGCCTCTGAACCTCACTACAGCAAAGAGCCTCCTCTCCTGCCATTACGATGTTCTTGTTCATTTCTCATCTGCTTGCTGCTTTTCTTTATGAATTTCTCTGATGCTGCTGTCATTGCAACTGTTGGACCTGCATTTGTTAATACAACTATCACAGGCTATCCATGTTAATCATGTGCCTACTATAGACAAGCAAATTAAAAACTTTAGGTGTTTGTTTTGGACAAATCTGTTACAAAAGTTTGTGCAAGAAATATAGCCTGAAAATTTCCTAATTAATTGTTTGCACCAAAAATCAGAAATACACGAAGTGTGCTCAATGCCTCAATTCTCGGTCTTTGCAACAGGTCCTTTTAAGCATTGCATGTAACCAAACTTATGTGCGCAATGTGCAGAAATAGTAGCAACATTGTGTGTTTCTGTATAATTGCAGCACGCCCAGTCCTATTGTGTACTTCTCTGTGCCATTACCGTGTGGTGCAATGGTGGCCCTATATACCAGAGCACTACAGGTGTTTTTATATACAAATTATCCTTGTTCTTGTCTTAGTTTTGTGTTTTAGACTGGTGGCATGTCACATGTAAGTTATGACTGATTTAGTCAGTTGCACATGAACCCATGTGCAGTGAAAGGTGTGCATACAGTGCACATAAGCGGATAATTTGATGGATTTCCAGCTAAAATATGACCCAGTACTTTTTCCATATTGACCTGGAAACACTTACCGTACATCTGTGTCCACCGTATGCAATAAGCTAAAGCCTTCCAAAAGACGATTCACAAAGGTTAAGGATGTACCTGGACGACAATTGTGTGAATGCCAGCTGATTACACCACCAGCCTCAAGTTTGACAATCCGCCATTATAATACGTGGAACAATCTGACGACAAGGAAAGAGCGTGGAGGGCATCCAGTTGCGACGAATGTGCCATTTAGCCTGAGGTGTGGGCGCAACTCCAGGAGCAGGAAAGACTTCTTGTTTGTCTTCACCTTTAAGCTGATCTCCGGTTAATACGCAGCTAATATTGTTATAGGCAAGCTATTGCTGCTATTTGTAATTACCTTTAACCATCTTTGTAAGTCAAATTCCCAGGGAATGGTTTTATGCTCTCCCACTGCAACTGCTCTTGCACAAAAGATACCCCCCACCCCACCCACACAGGGGCCTTCTTAGCCTTATTTACTGCCAACTCTCTGCCGTCTCTGCTTGTGTGTCTCACCTTCACTGTGTTACCCACTCACACGTCTGGATTGTTGGTAGTGTGAAGAGGATCAGATTCCTTTGGCAGTCTAAAGGCAGCGGTGGGGAACCTATGGCACCCATGGCAGAGGCAAAGGAAGAGCCCTCTCTATTGACATGTGCCATCGTTACAGCATGCTCCATTCACCTAAAAGTCAGATTTTTTTCTTTTAAACTTAATTATATATATGACACAGTAGAGTCCCATGTACTCCAGCAGGTTATTTGGGCTTTAACTTCTATAGGTCCTAGTAATGTCTGCCTGACCTAGTCCTGGCTCAGGGGTCATTTCTAGCTCAGGTCTTATCCATGGGCTCACTTCTGTTCCTCCCACCGGCAAAGGTCTTTCACAAGTTTCACTTCTAGAACAAATCACTGGTTGTAGTTGGTCTGGGACTGTATATAGACTCTGGTACCTCCCCACAGGGGCTTACATAGCCCTGCTGATGCCCCATAGAAGGGCCCCCATCACGCCCCCCCCATCATCAGCACCCCCCGGCAAATTCGCTATACACAGGCGCGCCGCAGGGGGGAGAGGCGTGTGCAAGATGCACATGCAGTGGTGGCAGAGACGCAGGCCGCATGCATCATCAGAGAAGCTGGCCACTCATGGCATTAAAGAAATGGGCCGTTAGTCAAATCATGAGGCCCCGAGTTCTGCAGTGCAGCAGGTGAGGAGGAGGCATCATGGAGGCGGCATGCCTAGCTAAGAATGTACAGGCACATACCACAGAGGTGGTGGAGGCAGCGTGCACTGTGCCCCCTTGTTCCACAACCCCTGGGGCACAAGCTTGCACTTCCCCTATGGTAGGTACGCCCCTGCTCCCTGCATCATGAACAAAGCAGAGCATGTGCACCCCCCTTGCTGATGTACACATCCATGCCAGGCCCATCTGAATGGCTAGAGGGTTTACAAAGAGTAGCCGAAAGGCATGTTTGCTGCTACTATTCTTTAGTTAATATGCACGGCATGGAACACTGATTGGAAGAGCTTTACAGTGGGTCACAGAAGAAGTATTGAGCAATGGGCCACAGAATCAGTGTCCATGGAATAAAACCTAAGAAACCCTGTGTTTTGTTCCTCTTTAACTAAATGGCACCAAACAACAGAATCAGAGATGCAATATTATCTGACCGCAATGCGGAATGCTCCATCTAGCTCCAGACAGTGGGGGCTGGAAAGAAAATCAGCAACATCCTCAATTTACCTCCCTGGCTTCGCGGATAGTAAACTAGTGTGCTTTAAGGCCAAAGCTATAGCCTGTGTCCACCCCCCAGAAGAATTACGGGGCCCATACCAATGGGCACCAGGCTCTTCTGCACCTCTGATGCCCCAAGAGGAGGTGCATGTGATCAGGTGGGGGTACCACCGCGTCACCCACCTGTGCCAGCAGCTCCCTTACCCTATGAACTGGACCGACAGCTCTGAGAAGGTGATAAAAGTGCACAAAAAAACTCTTTTGTACCAAAACACAACTTCCTGAGTTTAACTATTGGAAAGAAATTTCACGTGAGAAATTTGTGAGAGTTTTCAAATGAGAGGGAAAAAAAGAAAAAAATCCCTCCACAAGAAAAACTTGATAAAAGTTTAAAAGCATATTTATCCCATATACAAATACATATCGCACGGTGCTGAATCGACCATGAGAGAGGAAAACCTTCAAGTTGATGAATGATATCAAGCCATTATTTACACTGAGATAATCGCATCTATATAGCTATAGTGTTTATATTGTGTGTGGCATGAATGGCTGTTCAGTGCAGCCAGGCTGTGACCTCAAGATGACGTATTGTGTACTCCCAGATGGCATTGTGTCAGAATGCTTTATGTGCTGGCTCTATATTGCAAACACAGTGCTCACCAGGGTGTAATGAGCATCCATCTTCTGAGCATAAATATTGCCGCAAATGAGGCATTTCATTGTTTTATGGCTGGAATAAACCTGGACCACTTTGTTTGCCTGTAATTCTTTCCCATCTCCATGTCATATCAATATGACAGTTAGCACAGAGCAGGTCTGCCATGGATTACAGGAGAGCAGGGCCGGACTTGTCATACGGAGCACGGAGAGAATTGCCGATGAGCTGCACCACTTTAGGGCCATTTGGGCCGGATGAAGCCTTCAGCATGTAGCCCTCCTCACCCCAGAGACTATAAATTGCTTTCCTCCATCCTCCACTCCCTGCTTCCCAACCCCTCTCCTCATACTGGACCTAATACATGACATGCCTGTCTATGTTCTGCTCCTACAATGCTAAAGCCTCAGCAACATGATTGTGGGGGCCATACCTACCTGCCACAATATCTTCCTCTACAATACTAACACTTCAGTACCAACAGCAGTGGCGTTGCTAGGGCTGGTGTCACCCGGGGCGGTAGGAAATGGTGTCACCCCCCCCCCCAAAGAAAAAAAATTTTTGTATGTTGAAAGAACTCAATGGCAGAGAAAAGGAGCACACCGATTACAGACAGCTGGAGGAGAAAAGGGGCGGGCCAGACAGGCAGCAACCAATAGGAGTCGGGGCAGGGCCAGACATCGCACCTGAACAAAAGCGGGGCGCGCGCCTATTATAATCAATGTATGATAGCAGAGGCGCTTATGCGTTGTGCAGTACCTCGCTAGCACACATACATCGGCCTGCACGCTCCCTTTATGTCCATTAAAAACACCCATCTCCCGCCAGGTAACGCGCCCACCATGCAACACCACCACACACGCCACTGAGCAGTTACAGCTATAAATCCCCGAATAAACAGGAACAGCGTGCGCTCACCCCAGCAACACCACACACGCCCTCACCTGTTTCTGGCGACGAATACCGCGCGCGCTCTCAGCAACAGCGAACAAAAGCTCCCACCTCGTCCACGTGACCTGCTGTGCGCGCACACCATTGGTCCACAGATTCTGGACAGGCACCAGCAGCAGCTCCGCCTCCTGCCAAATGGCGCTCGAGCGCTGTGGGAGACATGCGTAGGTGTCGCCGTGAGGGCATAGCATCCCCACAACTGACTGCTCTGTGCCACAGGCTGGCAATAATTGAGGTGACATAATGCTATAGTGCGGTGTCACCCTCTAGGTCTGGTGTCACCCGGGGCGGTCCGCCCCCCCCGCCCCCGGGTCGCTACGCCACTGACCAACAGTTATTACATATCCACCATACCCATGATCTGTTCCTTCAATGCTTTCACACTCATTATTCAAAGAAGCTCCTTGGGGGCAGGGGTTAAGAAGCTCATGGGCAAGTGGTGGGCTGGTCAGACAGATTTTTGACCCCAGTCTGCCCCTGCAGTAAAGCATGTTGCAGTAGGGCTGAATGTCACAGAGAGCCCGGGGCCATCACTTCACTACCAATACAAAAAAATACCCCCCTTTCTTAATTTCCAGCTTCAGTTAATTGCTTGATATATAAAAGTAATTGTCCAGGCACATTCAAAAGTATTCCTATTGTCTATGGCAACATTTGGCACTGTGTTCATATCTTTTCCTTTTTAAAAATGAAGCTATATTGCGAGAGTAATTATAAAATAACGTCACACCTTGTGTTCTTCATGTCCTTTGTGATGGCAGAGTGTTGCAGCAAAGCTGTGCCAATTGCATTGGCATGAGCCGGGCTTGAGTGAAAGTGTGGAGGGCTTCATTCTAGCCTATCATTTACAAAGTGGGTATCAACCTGACATGAGCCCCCAGGCTTGGATTTGTGGTCAGGATGGGGGGGGGGGGGTGCTGGAGACAGAAGAAAATCCAGTGTTTTGTTCCTGCTCCCTAAGGGCATCCCACATTTGGTTGCCCTGATTTATGAAACTCCCCACTAGGCCCACTATGCTTACCCCACAGGTGACCCCACCATGGCACGTGTGCAGGCACTCCTACAATCAATTTTCTTTGTTAATAAACTGATTGAAGACTAGATGAGCGCCTCCCACTGGCTGCTCCCCTTTATACCTGCACTAGCTATTCAAAAAGGTCTGTCGCGGGTACGTGCAGCAGCCAGAGGGATGGTGCTGGAGGGCTGCACATATATTGTGGGATCATCGCTGAGGTAAGCCTAGTGGGCAAACTGGGAGATTATTCTCAGTGTTGCTGGGTTACCAGTGGGGTATCCTGATTTGGGATGGCCCACTGCGTGTTTTCTTACATCGATGGTGATCCCATGGTTCATGCATGGGCCACCAGCTGCACACCAAGGTTGCTTCCCGCTGGTGGTTGGCGCTAGTACTCACAGCTACTCATTCATAAGCACAGCTAGGAAACTTGATCAGAGGAGATCCACACATGCACAGTGGGATCACCGGTGATCCCCGTGAAGAAGATCTGGTGGTTTTCACATAACAGAGGCAACTCAAATTGGGATGCCACATGGACAAAAACCAAAACCCAGCATAGGAAAAACCCTGGGTTTTTGTCCCCTTTAATCCTAACATGGGTTAGTGGCTGCCATCACACCCCCAGCCTATCTGAGGGCAGAAGCGAGATCACAGCCCAAAGATGTCAGAGATGTGGCCAAGGGAGCTGGGAAGCAGGTTAGTTTTGCTGCAACCCGGGGGGGGGGTCATGCGGTAGCAGGGTATCCCGATTTGGAATCTTTGTATATTTTTGATCCCACTTTATTTTTAATGAGACTTTATGACAGTCTGGGGGGGGGGCATTTAGAACTCTTTCCGCACAAAACCCCCCGAACGCCCGTAATGCTTACCTTTCACTCTGCGCCCATGTGGGTTGCGGGTGACACCATTTTTCCTGTGGCCGTAACGTGCTGCCCACGTGAGCGCTGGCAGCTAATTGGATTCCTGGCAGGGGGCCACGAAAAGGCAAGAATTGCAGATGTGTGTGTGTGGGGGGGGGGGTTATGTGCAGTGTCATATAGCAGTGGAGACCAACAACGGTGCATTCTTTCGGCTTCATGGAGAGCAACTGTGTGGATGGCGGGGCCCCCCAGAAGGCTTTGCGTCTCTGCTCTGCCAGTCTATATCTAAAAACAGCAGCTTATAGGGTTTGCGAAAACAATAGGAAGATTATTATTATTATTTTTATTGTTTATTTATAAAGTGCCAGAGTAAGACAATTAACATACTTATAGTACAACAATGACGACAATGAGTATAAAACACACAATATTATGAATCAAATGTAACAGAAGAGTAAATAAACACATAGATCCAGGAATACATTAGGAGAGACAGCCCTGCCCTTGTGAGCTTACAATCTAACGGGAAAGGGGTTGAGAAAATAGGCCTGGTAACAAAGGATATGTACTAAGCAGGTAGCCAATGTTCTGAAGGATAAGACTGTAAGACGAGTGGGATAGGCTCTTTTGAAAAGGTAGGTTTTAAGGGAAGGATAATGAATTGTATGGGGAAGGGCATTCCAGAGAAGTGGAGTAGCAGGTGTGGGAAGTCCTGGGCTCGAGAGTGAGAGGAAGTCATCAAGGTAGAGGATGGGAGGAGGTCATGTGTCATAGTCCAAAAATACCAACCTAGACGCAGTC
The DNA here is from genome assembly GCA_027917425.1 of Gastrophryne carolinensis. Classification (NCBI taxonomy): domain Eukaryota; kingdom Metazoa; phylum Chordata; class Amphibia; order Anura; family Microhylidae; genus Gastrophryne; species Gastrophryne carolinensis. The sequence goes on along the minus strand of CM051234.1, from coordinate 615,203,178 downwards.
TAGGCGCATGGACTAGAAATTTACTAGTAGTATTAGGTGAGAGGCATAACCCGTGTCTAGGCGCATGGACTAGAAATTTACTAGTAGTATTAGGTGAGAGAAAGGGATGAATGAGGTTGATATTTTTAAGTTGGAGGTAACAGGAGGAGGCCAGTATTACACCGAGACAACATGCTTGAGGGGCTGCCATGATAGAAAGGTCACTGACAGAGCAGAATTGGAATGTGGGAAGATGACAATGCAAGGAACTTACCTGGGAGTTTGTCCCGCGGCGCCTCCACACGCTCACTGGCGGCGCGGCCCCTCCTGCAGCCGCGCCGGGCAGCCGCCCCTCCAGCGTCGGGCGCGCCAGCAGCCTCTACCTGCTCCTCAGGAGGCGCGCCCGACGGCCGTACACGTGCTCGCACGTTCCTTTTATGTCCCCCGGCGGCGCTGCTCCCAGGGCATTCGGCGGGGCAGATTTAAAGGGACCAATCCTGGCCCAGGGATCCTCTGCTCTGGGGAGGTCAGGGAATGGACAGCCTGACTGGCCAGGGCGGTCCAGTCCCTGGAGTTTCTCCTATCAGGGGTGAGATCGTGTGTTGCACCAATCAGCACATTCCCCTTCCCATTGGTCAGTCACCATTTAAATATTTTCCCGCCCGGACCACCAGTGCCCGTTATAGCCATTTACTAGCTTGGGTGTGCTTCTGAATCTCGTCTTAGTGTGTTTGATCCGGCTTCGTCCTTGACTACCCCTGCTCGCTGCCTGTCTGACTTCCTTTCTGCTTAACCCCTTGGATACCGCGCTTCTGTGATCACCCGGCCTTGACCCTTGCCAGTCCCGACTCCTTGGTTTTGACGTTTACAGATTTTGGTGCATGAACTCCTGATTTGGGATACCCTGCAGTTCATCCGTCTTTATCGTAAGCCAGCAATCTTTGTGCCAGTAAGTCCTGGGGGCAACCGAGTCTGGAGAGGCATAACCCGTGTCTCCAGCAAGCGGGGGCTTGTCTATAGGCACAAGAGGCGGTGGAGATTGGGGATTGTTGGCTCACGAGAGAAGGGTGTCCAGCGGTCCCTGACAGACAAGCTCTGTTTTGTCCATGTTCAGTTTAATTGAGCGAGAGGACATGAAGCCGTAGGTATAGATTGAAAAGAGTAGATGCCCAAGCAGGGCCAGTTTTAGACGAGAGAAGTGTGGCCCTAGGCAAAGTTAGGAGTGAGGGCCCCAAATGTGAACAAGATACATCAGCAACACATCTGAACATGGAGCAAAGGACAAATAACTCCTTTCTGTTAGCAGGTTAAACACACTTTGCATACAGCCACAAGGTCTGCCTAAGACTTCCTTGTTTATCTTTTAAACTTACTTTATCAATAGCATAACATGCAGACAGTCACATATACAGGATGTAGTTGCTGCATTAAGGCTATTCCAACACCCCCACTTATCAACTACTTATCCTGTTAGACTCATTGCTGTTGTGAACTCCTCAAACTTGGCTCTTAATAGTGGCTTTGTCATATCATCGGCTATCATCTTGTCAGACTCACAATAAACAAACACAAGTATCCAACGTGCCACTAAATCACATAGTTGGTGATGTTTCACATGAACTTAGTCCTTCCACTGCTGGCAAATACATCATTGATTGTCCTCATAGATAATGGTTGGCTGAGTTAGTGGTTTACTGAAATCTTCCATAAGTTGTTTCAACCAAATTACTTCTTGACTTATATGAGCAGCAGACATTTGTTCTGCTTCTGTTAAAGCCAACGCCAACGCTGTTTTCTGCTGGACCAAGAAACTGAAGTTTCTCCTAACTTGAACAAGTAATCACTTGTTGATTTCCGGTCACTTGAATCTCCAGCCCAATCTGCATCTACATAACCTCTGAGAGTCAGATCTCATGATGCAGATATATTTAGATTTAGCCTTTAAGATATTGTAACAATCTCCTTATTGCATTCCAGTCTCTTTGGTGTGGCTTGTTTACTCGTCTACAAAGAATTCCAACTGAGGCTGTGATATCAGGGTGAGTAGTAGTAGCAGTTGCTATATACAAAAGTGCCCCCACTACTTGTCATTAACTCTCATTGTTGGGTAGCAGATTTTCTAACTTTTTCTAACCCCCTGCCCCTTATTACCTGCCTCCCCAAAGCCCGGGGGGGGGGGGGGGGGGTAGAAAATCCTGGTGGCCATGAAGACTACGCGGGCTAGTAGCTTTCACGCCCAGGGCGCACCGCCGAAGCTCTCCATGGTGCTGCATCCTAATCTCTATCTATCGCAAAACCCATGCCCTGCGTTCTGTAAAAAAACTACAACTAATGTCCAACTTGGTCCAAACCTCCCACTCCAGACTTCTCCTACAACAGAATTCCACTAAAGCCAAACCACCAACATTAACTTGTCATAAACGAAAAGGAAACAAAGTAATAGAGCAATATATAATAATATAAAATGCTTTGCTTGTATTCCATTTTAGTAGGTAAATTGGGCATGTGCTTTTATCATGTACATTAATCATTTTAATTTATTCTGTTCTTATTGTCCTTTTATATATATATATATATATATATATATATATATATATATATATATATAGCACATGCTAGTGACTAACAGGTAACGATAATTGTTTTCTTTATTTAATATACAGTAATTTTTTAACTGCATTGTAGAGAGGAATGCTGACTTTTATATTTAGAATTGTTTAGGAACTGTGGAGTATGAGGCTATTATGTTATGTGTACTTTTTATCACCAATTTGGGTTTACACAGTTTATGTAGCTCATGTGTTATATGTATTTTAATGTCTTGTCATGTTTTTTTGTTATGCCTTAAAGTGGACCAAAAACCACCAATCTCTGGGTTTTGTTCTGCTTTAAACTGGACCAAAAGTCTAAGGCTACTCTGTGTTTCCACTGTATTGCAGTGAATATGCAGTACACTATGGTGTACTATATTGTACCTCCATTGTCAGACTCCAACCGGCCCACCAGGTTACCCAAAATTCCCCCAGTAGACCCATAAACTCCACGGCCGTATGGAGGCCCCCATCTCCCAAAGTGGGTCCTACACAAGCGATGCACTAATTATACTAATGCTGTCCATTTTTCTATGATAGCAATAGCAGATAACGCTGATTGTAGCTGTTTGATAACAGTAGCGCACAGGTCATCCACTCATGCACAATTTTTGGGGGTAATTTGCGATCTCTAATAACAAACAATTCAGCAGAATTGCATGGAAACAGGATGCAAAATGCAGTCTTAGGGGTTTATTCATCAAGGGATAGCGCCAGGTAATGCTTCGTATTTTGTGTTTTTTTCATTTTTATGCAGAATTGACCTTAATGCCAGGTCTGGCATTAAAGTATTAATGTCACAATGTTACAACAATGTCATCCCATGTGTTTTCACTTTGTTACTGGTGAATATGTGTTCAAAAACAGACTTTAATCACACAGCATCTGGCGATCTGTGCTATAGCGACCAGATTCAGAGAGCCGACGCTGTGTGTGTGTTTTTTGGTTGAATATGGTGGGAGTTGCTGAGAGTCGGTTGCAATGAGCTGGCGCTATCTTTCGCTCCCTGCAAAACTGTACTGGTGTTAGAGCGCCCAACATACATCACATTCATCAATGCCGGCCAGGCTACTGGAGCGACTGAGACGCTCTGTTACAGACCCCAATAGCCGATCACAGCTTCTGCTAGTATACAGACGTTCATCTGCTCATACCTGGCGCTAGTATTGAATCAGCCTGCCCGATGTGAAGGTGCCCATTGTTTTCAATGGTCAAAATTTTCTTCTAGCTTTTATTTCAATGAAGTTTCCCTACTCCATCACAACAATATGGAGCTTGAACTGTTACCGCTGTTGTAACAAAGATCTCCCATAATAAACGTATTCACAGGAGACATCAGACAGTATAAGAGAAAAATTGCCTCCATATGGTGGAGATAGAGATCTCCCGCTGGTCACTGAGTAAACAATGGATGCTATGGCTAACAGGGAAATGGTTTCCTAATGCTTGGCCACTGCCAAGTAAAAACAACTGTCATCTAAAGCAAACAAAATATAATATCCAAATAATAACCCTAAAACATTTCTGCCAAATATGACAAATCCCTTGTCCTTGCCCTAACTTGAAAATTGTCACATTTCATTTATGTAAAGATGGCGGCTCAACATTAATAAGAAACCTGCACACAAAAAATGCAGCCTTAATAAATGAAATAAATTTAAAAAATACAGCCAGTTTTAAAGGGAAAGTTTAGACAAATTGTTATACCTTCATACATTGGCTGCAGGAAGTGCATACATTCAGTGGTGGGTGCTTATATCTGGGTTGGGGACCAGACGGGAGTGTATGGGTAGCTACCGTGCAGAGGTGAGACATTGAGCCTACTGACTGGGAGGTAAGCTTTTTTTGTTATTTCACCTAAACCTTTTGGGCCATTTCTTTTCTAAATTCTTAAACACCAAGTTGTTTTACCAACTGATGATTTTAAGTCAGGTCTGGAGTTCTTCCACAGCTTGAGTTCCCCTGCTATATGCCGCTTCACCAGCAGATGGCTCTGTCCTGCAGAGGTGTTGTTAATCAGCCAGCATCTGTGGGACTTCCTGCTCTATATAAGCTGATCCACCCATTCAGCTAGTGGATCAGCATTAAATCTGTCTTCTGAACTGTCTACCCAGACTCTGTCTTCTGAATCTGAACCTGTATCTTGTATGTATGCACTCTGACTCCACATGTATATATATATATATATATATATATATATATATATATATATATATATATATGTACAGCAGCCTGTTTGATGTGTGTGTTGTTCACTGGTTGTCACAATTAAACACAGTTTGCTGCATGTTCATATTCTCTCTGTCTCGCTGTTCTTGAATTTCTGGTCACTCTTTAATAGAGGATATCTCCATTGGGAAATCCCTGACATTTATTATCTTAATGGCCACAAATATAAATGAGGCACATACATACTAACAGAGCTTTCACAGGGTAGCTCTGGGACTAGGGTTGATGAAACCTGTGGCGCGGAAGTTCAGGTTTGTCGGGTTCAGCTGAGCTTTAGTGAAAATTTTGTTCCGGGACCCGAACTTGATTCCGAACCCCATGGAAGTGAATTGGGGCCTGAATTTTGGTGGTGTAAAATGGTCATTGTAAAAGCTAGGAGGCTGCTAAATTTGTAAAAAAAATGCCTCAGCTGCATCACATACTGAGGGGAGGGGGGAAAAGTGCAGGGGGCGGGGTTATAGCTGTGCTTTGCACAGACAGAGCAGAGCTGGGGTCAGGAAAAGGACAGCAATCCCAGAATGCAGAGCAGCAAAGTCAGAAGACACTTCCTGTGTGCAGGCAGCCTGAGACTCCATGGACCGCCATATTGGATGTTTAAAGGCTCATAACATGCAGTAGATGCAGGTAGGATGATTTTTAATGTGAGCAATCTGTATGTACAGGGTGGGGGAAACATATAAGATAGGCTCTTATTCAGGGTGAAGGTCGGCTTTAATTTTATTCGCCTAGTGAATAGGCCATTTTTAGCATAGGAAATGTGGCAAACAGATGAAATCACAGTGAATGGCTAGCGAATGGTCGGCAAACACCCTTAGACTGAATGATCCCTCATCAAGGGATTTTGTTGGGGATAATAATTATCAGGCAATAACTAGAGTCAGGGCCGGCTCCAGGTAAATGCGGGACCTTGGGCGATAGAGTCTCAGTGGGCCCCTTGCTGGTGTAGTATGATCCTCCATATATGGCTATAAAAGTTGCATGTATGAATATAAAATATTATATGATATAATAATATATATATATATATATATTATAAAATATTAAAAATAAATGGAAATAAACAGAAAGAACCAAATAGAATGAATGACAGAAACACAGAAAGAATAAAAGGAATGACTGAAAAAAGCAGGAAATACAGAGGGAAGCAATAGGAGAAAAAACAGAAGATAGAGGAAAGAAAGAATAGACGAAGTGACAGAAAAAAAAATAGAAGAAAAGAAAGAGAAAAAAGTGAGAAACTGGGAAGAGCAGAACGGACAGATAAAGAAAGAAACAAAAAATAGATGGCAGAAAGAATTAATGAAAAAGAAAAGAAGGAATTAAACAAAGAATAGAAGGACTGACAGAAAGGAAGGCGCTCCCAATGGCCAATCTGCGCCTGTCCTTAGCCATGGTTGCTACACGGCCATGTGTCCTGCATAGGTGCTGCCCAGGGTATAGAGAATAAAGTGGGCCCTCGAAGTTTGGCCAAACTTGCCTGACCCAAACTTTGGGGGGTTCACTCATTCCTACTACTGAGAAACATGACAGCCATGATGTTTATAGGGTTTGGCTTTCTGCTGGATAATCACAAGAAACAATGAGGCCGATTCATTAATAGCGGCAGGTAGCGACAGTTGAGCGACTGTAGCGGCATTTCCAGAGCGCCCGCTAGTAGTCGCTGTGCTTGGCCGTTGTTCGGTAGTTGATAGCGACTCAGTCGGTTTGCCGTAATGTTGAATATTGGGTGAGCAGTCGCTATTTGACAGGTTCCGCGCTGTATGGGAGCGCATGATAGCGACTGGCCCTAGCGACCGGCTCCCACCATATTCATTAACAAATCACGCTCAAAAAATTATTGCGCTGTAAAATGCATGTTTAAACCCCAGAGCGCTGGCGGCGATGGGTTAAAGGTAGTTTTTTAACCCCCAAACCACCATATTTTTGGAAACCAAAAAAAAACAAGTTTTTAAAATAATTTTGTAATATGAATACATTAATATCAGACCTGTAATATCAATTCTGTACATTTTTATTTTTTTTACCTTAAGAAAATTATCTAAAATGGCAGAAGTGGTCACAGAATTTTTCATATTTAAAAAAAAATTAATAACAATTAATTATGAATATTTAAAGATTGTTCCATTGAAATGCATTGGAGAGCGCCAGGTAGCGAGAGGTCATACCTGTCGCTGTTCAAGGTCGGACGCTGGCGCTGTGGGCTGAGGCTGGAATAATGATGAATGAGTCGCTATATGGCGCTATCTCAGTCGCTAAGCAGGATCGGCATGATAAATGTGTGATTGTGGTGGGGAGCCGGCGTTCTTGTGGCGGGGCCCGTCATTACCAGCCGCTCACCAGTCGCTACCTGTCGCTATTCCTTCATAAATAAGGCCCAATGTTTGAAACATATGACTTTCTGCGTAGCAGTGATACCAATACCTTATGGATACCATTCATCTGAAAGATTTACTTTACTATTGTATATAGATAACAGATGCTGTGTGAGCTGAAATGAAACATTAAAGACAGATAACACGAGGACCCGTATTGGTAGACGGCAAGCCATGTAGCATCTGAAGTCGCTGCCAATTATTCCTGTAATTTGGGAGGTTCTGTAAAGCGCTGCAGAGAATGATGCAAAATAAATGGATGGCTGGTCAGTCCCTGGTGGGGAGGGGGTCATGCCGATCAGATCACTCCACAAGCTTTTGCCTAAGGCAAATCGCATAACACTATAGGCTAACTGCTTGAATATTATAGTATTGCTTGAATAAACACTATAGTGTTGCTTGAATATGTGCGTTAGTGATGGGCCCAGGTCACTGTTAAATTTGACCCTGATCTTGTCTATTCTGTCCAGTCCGGCAAAACCCAAAAAGTGGTAAGATCTGGGATTTTACATTTTTGGATTTTTTTTTTTTACCTAAAAATCAATGTGCCCCCCTTACTAGCAGGGTTACTAGCAGAGCACACCATGCATATGTGCTGGGATCCCAGGGGCAAGAGGCCAAGGAGGTCCCAGGGACCTCTTCCCGGGTCAGAAATAGTGAAAATATAAATAACACATCCCCCCCAACAGTGTTTGTGGTGTCCCCTAGTGGCGTCAGTGGAATCCCCTGGTGGTTTGCACAGTGATCTCCCCCTGGGTTTTAGTTTTTGAAGAGCCAAAGATTACTTCTCCTTCATCTCTGCCTCCCAACCAGCAGAATGACACACCCACCTAAAGCGGACCTTCACCCTGAATAAGAGCATATCTTATATGTTTCCCACACCCTGTACATGCAGATTTCTCACATTAATCCGGACCTTCACCCTGAATAAGAGTCTATCTTATATGTTTCCCACACCCTGTACATACAGATTGCTCACATTAATCCGGACCTTCACCCTGAATAAGAGTATATCTTATATGTTTCCCACACCCTGTACATACAGATTGCTCACATTAATCCAGACCTTCACCCTGAATAAGAGCCTATCTATATGTTTCCCACACCCTGTACATACAGATTGCTCACATTAAAAATCATCCTACCTGCATCTAATGCCTGTTATGAGCCTTTGAACATCCAAGTTGGAGACTCGTGGAGCATCAGGCAGCCTGTAAACAAGAAGTGTCTCCTGACTGTGTCGCTCTGCATTCTGGACTCTGCACTTTTTCTCACTCTTCTCAGTATGTGATGCTTCTGAGTCAAGATGGCAGCACCCGTATCCTAGAGTCCTAAACAGAGTTTGCTGCCCAGTGGGGGAAAGAATAATAAGTAAGTGATAAAAGACTTAAAATATATTAATTTAGATGCTGGGGAATAGTTTTTTAAAGTGGACCATCACCCTCCGGTGATCAGCCCGGGAATATATAAGATTCCCGGGCCGATCACCTCCCTCCCCGCGGGACATCCGAGATCGGGATGTCCCGCGGGGTGAAACCCCCCCAAACACCCCAAATCACCTTACCTTGTCTTCGGCAGCGGCCGGCCGCCGCCGCCTCCCTCGCGCCCCTCTAGACGGGCGCGCACGTCAAGAGTGACGCGTGGGAGGTGGCGGCGGAGGAGCCGCTTGTCCGCGCCTGTCAAACGGCTTGTCCGTCGGCGCTGGGAGCGGGGAGAGGTGAGTTTTTCGGGTGATCGGGGGGGTTTCACACAGTGGGGCACCCCGATCAGGGGTGCCCCACCGAAGTGGACCAAGACCCAGGATAGTCAAAATCCTGGGTGTTGGTCCACTTTAAGGGTTTGGGCTTTTCATTAAATCATGCTGAAGGTCCGGTTTAAAGTGGACCAACACCCAGGGGTGATCGGCCCGGGAATCTATAAGATTCCCGGGCCGATCACCTCACTCACTGCGGGACATCCGAGATCGGGATGTCCCACGGGGTGAAACCCCCCAGAAAACCCCCAAACTCCTTACCTGATCCGCCGCCGCTTCCGCCGCCGCCGCCTCCCGCGCGCCCCTCTAGACGTGCGCGCGCCCGCGCCGGCCGTCTGTGAATGGCCGGCGCGGGCACGCGCACGCCGAAAGTGACGTGCGGGAGGCGGCGGCGGACACGCTGTCACCCGCTTGGACGTCGGTGGGGATTGGCGGCGCGGTCACGTGGGAGCGGGGAGAGGTGAGTTTTTTTGGGCTTTCTGGGGGGTTTCAGAGAGCGGGACACCCCCAATCGGGGTGCCCAGCCGAAGTGGACCAAAACCCAGGATAGTCAAAATCCTGGGTGTTGGTCCACTAAGGGACTTTTATACCTCCGGGGTGTGAAATAAGTGATGACACAAGCCACACTAAGGGGTTTATTCATCAAGGGATGGCGGCAGGTAGTGCCTTGTAAGCGACAGGCAGCGCCTAGTGAACGCTGAGTGCTGTACGCAATAACACATTTATGAAGGCGATTCTGGTAAGCGACTCGTAGAGTCCAATTCATCATTACAGGCAGCTCTGCGTATAGCGTCGGCACTCTGTAGCTCTCCCATACATTTCAATGGACATTCCTTTTCTTCTGTTTAAACAGGGTTTTTGGTTTTTCATTTATTTATTTTTTTCTCTCAAATAATTGTGTCCCCTCTCCTGCTCTAGAAAAAGTCATTTTTGAAAACTTTTTAGATTTTTTATATTTTTATGCAGAATTGTCATTACAGGTCTGGCATTAAAGTATTAATGTCACAATGTTACAACAATGTCGTTCCATGTGTTTTCACTTTTTTGCTGGTGGATTTGTGTTCAGAAACAGACTATAATCACACAGCGTCTGGCGCTCTATGCTAGAGCGACCAGATCCAGAGCGCCGACGCTGTGTGTGTGTGTTTTTGAAAATCTCCATCGCCCTGCAAGACCACTGGTTGCTCCTCTTTAAAGCGGTCCAACTGCCATTTTCTGCAAAATAGGTGCTGGACCGCATAGGGAGAGGCTGGGGGTGGGGGGAATCCTCTGCACTGTGATTCCCCAGCGAAATGTGGGCTGTGATTGGCTACTGGCGGTTATGACCTGCTTTGACCAGAAAAGCGGAAGCGACCTCGGACCATGTGACTAATGGCGGCCAAGCGCAAGATCGAATTTAGGAGGTGTGTGAAACCAGAGGTTGCTGGGTTTCTGCAAGGGTGGGGGGTCTCCAGCAATTTAGATGCCCCCAAAAACTTTCCCAATGTGATCCAGCACCCATTTTGTATAAAATAGGTGTTGGACCACTTTAGGTGTTATTAACAATTTTTTTTATCACAGGGTTAACCTTATGGAACAGTACAGCTCCATCTTGGCCCTTCTGATGAGACATCCTTCTCAGACTGGCCTCTGTTGGGATGGAGGATATATAATGACCCCTTGAGCCTCTTCCATGACGTTCTTCTCTGGAAAGAACGAGTCAGGCAGGTTTTTTTTTCACCATTCTCATTAAACAGATCCCGTGTCTGATAACAAGGAACGTCTTAAAGTTGTAAAAAAGAATATCGTGTTCTGCGGTTTCACTTCAACACAACACAAAAGAGCAACATTTAGGGAAGCACCAGATCATTGTCTGCACTGCTCATTTCTCCTCTGTCATTTTAATTGGCTACTTAAAGGCCAAACTAAAAGCCAATGGGCTATTCATTTTCTTAGGCATTCAGGCGGTACGGTCATAAAGAAGCTGGGCACTATTAACTGTATAAAAAGAAAGGATGTATTGTACTTCTCTTTGTAAGGCATCCGGAAAAGAGCAGCATAAGGAAATACAGGTGAACCTCCCACTGGGAGTCTATAAAGTGGACAAAAACCTGGGATTTTCACTACCTCACCTCTCCTCGGTTCAAAGGCGCATGCACTGCATCTCATCCAATCAGCACATATGACTGTGCTGCTGGAGAAGCTAAATGGATTCCAAGCCCCACTCACCAGTGGCGATAAGCATCACAACCATTCAGTTATAGCAGGCGTGACTTTAATCCCACTTTAATCTGTTTTTAACCAAGTTTAGAGACAGATTGTAGGTTGGTCAGCAAACTAACAGGGTTGAGTGTTGTGGCTCCTTTAAGACTTTTGTATCCTAATTGCCCTGCTAATGTGCACCTCCCTGGTTAGTTATAAAATGGTCTGAGCGGCTGCCACCCCTCCTTTGTTTCTTTTGAATTTGTGCAAGCACATGGGGTGTGGGGTCTAGGCTGTATTGCGAGGTCTTTGACCCTTCCACCCCATGGCTTGCACTTGAGAGGTTTAGGGCAACCTCAGGTAAGCCTGCTCCCAATTTATCTATTGCACTGTATGTCCCAAATGGGCTCTCAGAGATTAGAGTTAGGACTGCACCCCACAGAGGCACTTTGGTGTAGTGGTGCAGCTTAAGCATACTTCTGCAGATGTGTGTGACCGAGCCCTCTGTTTTTAACCAAGTTTAGAGACAGATTATAGGCTGGCCTGCAAGCTAACAGGGTTGAGTGCTGTGGCTCCTTTAAGACTTTTTTAATCCCACAGCGTCTGGCGCTATGCTATAGAGACCAGCTTTAAAGCACCGACACTGTGTGTGTATCCTATTTTGATAAGTATGGTGTGGAGCGCCGAGAGTCGGTCGCGTGACCGTGCACAGCAGAAAAGGAATGTGAGTGATGCTGTGGGCTCACCAGAAAGGTAAGTGCTGCAGGCGAACTGGGGGTTTCTCCAAACTGGGAGGCCCCGGGTAGAGGGAATCAACTTTGGCGGTTATTTAAGGGGAAGGGATAGCGCCAGGTAGTGCCTTGTAGCGGCAGGCAGCGTCTGGTGAACGCCGGGCGCTGTACACAAAAGAAAGCGAATCTGGTGAGCGACTCTAACAGCGCCATGTAGCATCCGATGTATTATTACAGGAGGCTCAGCGTACAGCACTCTAGGTTCCAGAGCGCCATGTAGTACCTGTCGCTCACTGTGGCTCTCCCATACATTTCAATGGGCTTTCATTATTTGTGTATAAATAGCGTGTTGGGCAATTTAATTTTATTTTTTGCTCAAATCATTGTGTGACGTCTCCTGGCTGCAAACAAACACTTTTAGAAACTTTTTTGACTTTTAATATTTTTATGCAGAATTCTCATTACAGGTCTGGCATTAACCCTTTCGCTGCCAGCCTACCTGCAGCATTTGCCACTCCCTGTTGCCAGACGATGTTTCACTATTTTGCGCTACACATGTTCAACTGTCATTTTTGAAAGGATTTCCAGGGATTTCCCAGGAAAATTATATATTGTTTTTTTCAACAGAGTCTGGGCTTTAACATGAAATGTCTTGTTTGTATTTTTTAGGTGTATTCTCAATATTTTTGGGTGAAATGTGTGAAAAAAAATAAAAAAAAAAATATTTTTTTACAATTTGTAGAGTTTTTTTGTAATAAAAAATGTAAGTTTGTCAATAAAATCTTATTGCGTGAGAAACCCCAATTTCTCCCGGTTACAGCGATACCACATATGTATAGGTAGACACCCTTTCCTGCCCAGAAGCCTTTTATAGCTGCTGGATGACAAATGGTTAATTAAAAAAAAAAATGACATAGGGTCCCCCTTCCCGGGCCTACGAGCCCACATAGCCTATGTGGGCCCGGGCTCTTCTGCTCCCCCCCTGGCCTTTGGGGAGGCAGGTAATGGGGGTGCGGGGGTTAATGGCAAGCCACCCGCTAGGGCAGGTGACTTGCCACCCCCCCAGCCTTGTGAACTGGTATAAGGGGTCTCATGGACCCCTTACCAGCTCACAAAGGGTTAACTGTTAAAAAAAACCACCACACAATAATAAAAAGTATTTTATTAGAAAAAAAAAAATTTTTGTTTTACTGTACTTACCTTCGATTGCAAGCTCTTGTCCCTCGCCGCTCAGCTGACAGATGCCGGTGATCGGCATCCAGAGAAGGAGAAGGCAGGAGATCAGAGGATCTCCTGCCACCTCCTTCCCCAGCGCCGATCACCGGCATCTGAGAAGCTGAGAAAGCTGAAGCCCGTTCGGGGCCGGGATGACCCAAGGGGGCGGGGCTTAGAGGCAAGATGGCGGCCGCCATCGAGAAGAAGAGAGGAGAGAGCCTCCCAGGCTCTCTCCTGAAGATCGGTAAGTCCTGGGGGGGGATCGGAGGCCCCCCAGGTGAAGAGGAGGGACAGCGGGAGCCAGCGCACACACAGGTAAGTGAATGTCATTTTTATTTTTTTATTTTTTTTACAGTTAGCAGCTGCTGCTGCAGAAGCGGGGGGGGGGCGGCCTATTCCGGGGGCTCTCCTGGAGCCATCCGACCCCCCGCGGGGGATCGGATGGCACCAAATTAAAGAGGAGACCCGGCCGGATCCAACAAGGGGTCAGGTGAGTATTTTTTATTTTTATTTTTTAAACTAGAAGCGAGGAAAGTCAAGCACGTAACACCTACGGGCCCAGCCAAGCCAGCACGTAGGTGTTACGTGCTTGGCAACAAAAGGGTTAAAGTATTTATGTCACAATGTTACAACAATGTCATTCCATGTGTTTTCGCTTTGTTACTGGTGTATATGGGTTCAAAAATAGACTTTAATCACACAGCGACCAGCTTTAGAGCACCGACGCTGTGTGTGTCCTATTTTGATAAGTATGGTGTGGAGTGCTGAGAGTCGGACGCACTGCGCTCTCTGCAGCACTGTACTGGTGTTACAGCGCCCAACACACATCACATTCATCAATGTGGGCCAGGTTACTAGAGCGACTGAGACGCTCTGTCACAGCGCCTGATACTTGCTTACAGTGTCTACTAGCGGTCGTGCTAAGGGCCGCTATACAGACGCTATACAGACGCTCATCTGCCGTTAGCAGTGAATTAGCCTCCATGGCTCGCTTTAAGAGCTTATGGCAGTATAGTTAAGTGCTTTTGGCCCCTCCAATGTGTTACGGGAGTTGAGGCAGTTGATGATCTCCTGCTTATTGTGATCTCACATTTTGTCCCCAGAAGCAGCTTCCGGTTTGCTCCCATGTAAGCATTTCAGGCCCCATGGTAATCAGAATTTCTTGGAGGCATGACTAGCACTCACAGTTTACTTTGGCAAAACACCTGGCAATCTCATTTACCATAGCTTACCATGGCATTCGAGGGGGTGTGCACATTCACTGTGACTGATGTTAGGGGCAGTCAGAGCGTGCGTAGACACCAGGAGACTGCCCTTGTTACAATGTACTTGCAAACACACCTTGCGGTTACAATGTAACACTGCAAGGAGCAAGATGGCTTTTTACATTATAACATTATAGACTTGGCATGCACATTCAGATGGAGGGATGCCGCTAAAGCCCACACATGCTCCTTGGGATCACTGGCGAGGTAAGTAAATTCAGAGATCCTGGGGGATTCGCTCATTGGGGCATTCCAAAACCAGATTCCCTACAAAAAAGGAGACTCATTAAAGCTGACCAATACCCTTTCTCTGCAAAATAGGTGGTGGACTGGACAGTCTTTAGGGGGGCCCAATCCCCCCTCCCCCGGCACACATACATGGCCGCAACCCACGGTTTCACTCGCCTGCACTGGACCCCCCCAAAATAAATCTCCCTCTGGCAATTCTGACCTCACCAAGAGCAGAATAAATAATAAATATATTTAAGAAAGCAGAACAATTTTTGGGCTTTGGATCATTTTGGCTTGTCTATGTCTAAGAATGCTGGTTAACAAGACAGAGCCAAATTTTAGGCAGAAACCAGTGCTTGGTTTTTGATTTGCAGCCATTTACACTTTCACATCGTGGCACTTCCATAGGAGTTGAGGAAATATAGGATTTCTTCAGGGAGCCATTGAACAGGAAGGCTTCTGGAACTACAAAGGCGGCAGCACTGAATTTATAAAACTCACTGGGATTGTTAAACTGGTTCTGCTGTCTCTTGCTCTCACCTGCTGTGCAATGTTACAAGCAGGGAGGATTCATGGTCTTACATTATGAATTTCAGCCAGCTCCCTGCTGTGTATTACATTGTAACAGATCACAACTGATGTCTTCTCTCTATCGCAATGCTGAGATGCAGAGATTACACTGAAGAATTCTGCATTTGTATCATTCCTCCAAATCAACACATATTCCTGGCCTGCACATGTCTCTTACATCCACTTGCTATGACTCATTATTCCATCGTGCCTGTGCTTGCATCTTTGACTACTCTTGAGTTGACTTCTCACCACCACATCAACCTTGAACCTATTCTTTCTGCCCATGAACTCAGCCTGTAGTCGACCAACCTGATCACAGCAATACTTACCTTCCACCAGTAATCCAGTCCTGGTCTGTCCGCTGCCTCGTCAGGCCTGACAATACCCTGGTTGCACGATCTGGGACTTCCCTGCAGTCCAGCCTGTCCTTTCTTATTGGGGGAGAATACGCTTGTCCTTATATTCTGAGCTCCAGAATGAGTGGTGAGCTGGGTCTGCTAGTCTCTGCGAGTTCCTCTGCCAGTCATAACAAGCATTTCAAAGAGGACCCACAACCCGTGTGGTGCCAAGGAGAAGTCTTTACCTGCAGATCTGGGCCTGGATTTTTCAGGACTAGATCCAGTAGGTGATCCAGTTTCCTCCTACCCCTCATGCTATAGGGCACTAGCTTACTGTGGTCTGAATACGGCCAGTAACCTTCCGTTGTCAGGACCCCTCATAGAAGACGGACAGACTTGGCCAAAGCTTCAATGGTGATGCAGAATGACAAGTGGCGCAGTGACAGAGCCACACAGTATCCTCCTCATCATTATAAGTCCACCAGGCAGCAATAAGCAGAAAGGTTTGCATTCCCTCCAGGTGCATAGTACAGAGGCAGAACTAATTCAACGCTCTGCTTGTTGATGCTCAGCACAATAAAACGCATCGTGTCAGGTGGGGTGGGGGATATAAAAAAGGCAAAATTAGTCACGGGAGGGATATAAAAAAGGCAACAATGATTATGGGGGAGATATAAAAAAAAGGTCAGGGGGGTAGGAAAGACAAAAAATAAATTAAACTAACAATACACACCTTTTAGTATAATACTTACCTGCCCTCACTCTGTCTTGTACCTGCATATTCCAGGGTGCCAAAGCCAGTCATTGTGCCTCAATCAGCACCAGTAGCTCATGAACCCCAAGCCAACCATGCTAAGCTACATCAGCTACTGAAGCAGACCGCAGCAGAACAGCCTGGTCGTGGTACATGGTGCATATTAAGTATCAACCTAAAAGAAATTGGTACACTATTAATTTATTTAAAACAGACCAGGCATATTGGCCAGTCCTGGCACATTAAAGTATTCCAGAGCCATTCAATTCCCTGTCTGAATAGCTGACATGGGTGTGAACCGCTGGAGAGGTGTGTCAGGACCCTGGCACTCCATTCAGAATTAGAGCCAGTTTCACACCATTTCCCTCTGGCAGTGCATGCCCATGCCATCCATCCAGATAGATGGCTGGTGCAGGTACACAGCACAGCTTGAGGGTAGCACTACCCACATGTGCACTGTGGAACACTGTTGAGGTTAGATTACTAGTCAAAGTCTATTCAGAATGAGTGCCATGGTTGTGCCACTCCCCAACAAGCGGTGCATGTCCTCGTCGACTGGTTGGTGTTCAGCTCGGACCTTTACCTTAAGACAGACCCCGGTAAGTGGACCTTCACTGAAAGTAGTTGAGTACCCCTGCTATGAGGAATTTGGAATTGTGACTAAAAAAAGTTGGCTCATCACGGAATCTAGGTCTATTTCCCTACAGGTAAAGATTCTCTCACTGCTAAAAACAACTGGCAGTTAAGTAATGAAGATCACTTAGCCCTCAAGTCATACTGTAACTGGTTTGCTCACTATTATTTTGATGCTTTAGCTGGTTTCACGGGGTGTAGCTGGCTGTGATAGATACCTGCCATATAAAAAAGACTGATACTAACAAGCATTACACACTCTACATAAGCAGCATTCTTTTCAGACACAGTTGCTCAATAATGCCCGAATCATAAGCCCAGAATATAAAAATAGATAATATAGTGAATCTACTTATTATAGGATTTTATTATCACACTTAAGACAGGTGAAATGGGCTCACCCATAGTGTGGAATCTAGACCCTTTAAAGAGGAACAAAAGCCAATGAGGCCAGCTCTTAAATAATAAAAGATTCTAGGGCCGGTCACTGACCTTCCCCTGGGACATCCCAAATCGGGATGCCCTGCTTGCTGATGGCAACTCATTACACCAGTGTAACAATGTCCCATCATTCAATCACAGTATCAGCAAGTTGCTGTGGCTGCTGTGATTGGGTGACTCATCAAGCACAGTAGCCAGACAGAAGCCCCAGCAGCTCTGGATATGCATCCCTGAGTCTGCTGTAGACCATAGGTCCCAGGTGGACCAATGTTCCTTTTAGCTACAAACTTGAGACATGCCCAGTTACTGATCTGACAGCCACCATTTAATGTACCAACTTTTCAACATTACTTCACCAACTAGGTCTTACATTTACGTACCCTTGTAAACAATGGACCTTTATGGAAAATGTATATTGTTAAAATATTATGTAATGTTTTAATGTATTTGTCTCTCTCGCTATGTATAATAAGTTGCATATGACCAGTCATACATAAGTCAGGTCATTTAGGCAGGCTAATGTCCCTCACAAGCCCAGAGGCTTATTAAGTCCACATTCCTTTCCCCCACATTAATAAAAAAAACGGCCTCAGAATATTCTTGGAATTCTCAGTTTTAGGCAAGACAAGTTTCAGTGGCTGTGAAATTCCGATACTTCCCACCTAGAGTCCAGGAAAACAAGTTTTCACAAGTTTCAGGCTAGAGAAACTGGGAGGGCAAGTCTATACATCAAAGTAATATTGGGGTATAGCTGATGGAGGACACTGCAAGAGGGGGGAGCCTAAGGAAGAGGGCCTGAGAAGGACGAGAGGAGGCCAAGGCTGCCAGCTTGAAGGTCTGCTTGTGGGTTCCTCTGTTAGGAGGGTAAATATATATCGGTTGCTTTGAATGCATCTTGTGTTATTGTACCCTAATATAAGTCTTTATTTACCATTTTATCTCTGTGTTTTTTGGATTAGCAGATATATTTTGCAACAATCTTTTCCATGTATCCATTGTGTTACCATTGGTCAGTTATTAATAATATATATATATATATATATATATATATATATATAGCCGAGCCAGGCAGGATATATATATATATATATATATATATATATATATATATATATATTGATTGCTTACGAGTTAAAAGTTCAATTGTGTGCAAATCTGGCTTAGCCGGGCATGAGTTTTTATTGTATTAATTGATATTTCTAATGATATGTTTTTATAATAATAATTGTTTACAAATTTGGATGAGCCATCCAGGAGATATTGGTTATTTTTTAGGAGATTTAATTGGTTACACCCATGACTAACTAGGTTTACACTACATCCACAGGGTCCATCTTTCTACAAACTTATGCTGACCCTAATCAGGCTTGACTTGCTACAACTGAATAACTGTCCCACATTTACTAATACTGTTCTTTTATCGGGTACAGCTCCACATTCCTGTGCACATCCTAGATTGTGATCATTAGTAAACGATTACATAATCCTCACTGTTTTCATCTTGTGCCCAGATATTTCACTCTGTGACAACTTGCAAAACTGATAACTCCTGAAGAAGCTCGGATATGGCGAATCAAGTTGAGTAATTGTATACGATATATCCTCAGGAAGATCAGGAAGATGATAAAAATACATTAAAGCAGATGGTTTGGTTATTCTATAGATGAGTGTAACTGGTGTATCTTATATGAGGAATATGATGGAAAATATTACCAGATGTGATTACCCAGCTATCAAGAACAGGTCATACATTTCGCAGAAGGATCTTTCAGGTCCGTAAATGATAGCCCTTATTTAAAATGCATACCATGCCTGCCAGTGCCCCCAAACCAGGGAGCCTTGGTCTTAAAGGCCCACCCGCTGTCAAGAGTAACATCTAAACAGGCATGGGGACACAAGGTCTACAACACACCTCTTGCTGAGAAACTGCTTTGGCCACACCGCTTGAAAGCATAAATCCAGATACACCAGTGGCAGTACTTCATTAAGAATTAGGAAGTGAACGTTAACCTTTAACATAAGCTAAGAATGATCCAGAATCTGCAAATCATAACACCAGCATAGATTTCATGGCATTCCAAGAGGTCCAGGTTCTGGGATATTAAGAACACGGCTTAGGAGCCATATAGAGGAGCAGGGTTTGGTCTCAAAGGTGTGTAGCACCCAACTGAGCCTGTTGGCACCAGAACCAGCATCCTATGACTGACTGTTTTGCTAATGACCAAAACATAATCAAATACCAAATATTTTACTAATAAATGCAGGACTACTGTAAATGCAGGTCCTTTATATTGTTTTAAAGAGATCAAAGCATAACAATAAAAAATGTTCTTTATTATAAAAGATATTAATAAAACATCACCACACAGTAATAGATAGCCTAAAAAGTGGGATCCATATTATCTCACCACAGAAACAGCCAGAGATTCATCAGCCACAGGAGCAAGAGTTGGAGAAAGACAAGGCGTTAACAACTGGGATAACAACTGTCCCTGACACGGGTAGTGTAGACCTTTATTCACCCACTAGTATAGCATCACCACTCAGTTAACACTACCTTTCCTATGGGAACTGGAATGGGAATGGTATCGCCCTCTGGCACACACAAGGCAGGTCCTTGACACCCAAATGACAGCTTTCTTGTGGCACTCTCCTTGTGGCACCCAAATGGCACAATTGCTATATCAAATTTTCAACCCTCTGCTGCCAGACCATTTTTCACTATTTTGTGCTACATGTGTTCTTGTTTGTCATTTTTTAGTGCATTCGTAATGTTTTTGGGTCAAATATGTGCAAAAAAAAATTAAAAAATCAATTTTTTAACATTTGAAGTGTTTTTTTTTTGTAATAAAAAATCTCTCGGTTACAACCATACCACATATGTATTGGTACACACCCTTTCCTATATTAGGCAAATGGTTGTCGCACACAAATCAAGGTAAATCAAAAAGGTATTGATGCCCAAGGCAAAGAGAGTAAAAATAGTGGGGTTCTGAAATCCCAATGTGCATCCACTCTATGCACATAAGAGACGTAGCATATAAGAATAATGGGAAAATGAACACCCAACAACGTAGCTGCATTTAACAGAATGTAATTTAATGCTGGTGAAAGTACAGTACATCAAAATACATAGTGGATGTGTATATACAATAAGTACACATAGAAGGCAGACCACAATACATGGATCAATATAACCGCAGATTCATGTGAGTAAGCTAGGTACCCAGCTGCTGCAGGGGAGTAGTCCCAATATGCAGGTCCATGGGGTAAGGCTAAATAATATGCAAAGGTTTAACCAGTGGAATGGTACATAATAGAGAGTAATTGCCCCTGGACCGCATGCAAGATAACATACAGGTAAATGCAGTGCAGTGTTCGATTTTCCCATTATTCTTATATACACACCCTTTCCTGCCCAGGAGACTCCAGCAAACTGAAACAGCGCTTTAGAAGTTAAATCTGAAAAAGCAAGGTCCCCCAAAAACAATACCCAAAATACATACTTGAGATTTAGTCACCCTCTGTTGACAGGTCATTTTTTCATCACTTTGCGTTTATAGCAGTCCCTCACTCTGAATAAGAGTCTATCTTATATGTTTTCCACACCCTGTACATACAGATTGCTCACATTAAAAATCATCCCACCTGCATCTACTGCATGTTATGAGCCTTTAAACATCCAAGATGGCGGCTTATGGAACATCAGGCAGCCTGCAAACAGGAAGTGCCTTCTGTCTGTGCTGCTCTGCATTCTGGGATTGCTGACCTTTTCCTGGCCCCAGCTGTGCTCTGTCTGAGCAAAGCACAGCTATAACCCACCTACCTGTACTTTATCCCACTTCCCTCTCCTTAGTAAGTTTGATGCTTCTGAGTCAAGATGGCGGTGCCCGTATCCTGAACAGCGTTGCAGCCCAGTGGGGGAAAGAATAATAAGTAAGTGACTAAAAACTTAAATGAAATTAATTTTAGATGCTGGGGAATAGGTTTGGGCTTTTAAATAAATCATGTTGAAGGTCCGGTTTAACTGTGATTTTTGCAGGAATTTCCAGGAAAGTGATATCAGTGATCATCTGGCACTACTAAGCATGCATGAATGGTTATATCACACACAGGCAGGCTATATAATCCAGATAACGGACTGGAGGTGTATCAAACAGAGCTAGTGGCACTACTATTGGCTGGCAGAGCTCTGTTCATTGGTGATAGGAAAAGACCCCCCAGCCATTCAGAAGTCCTGAATTAAAGTAAACGTATGGCACAATCTCGGTGACAGTGACGTCATCGATGTCCACAAGGTATGAGTTTTGCCGCAACATACAAATACTGTCACTTTAAATAGATGAGTATAATTATATGTACTGCTGACCACATAAATGAAGCATTATTTGACGTAAGCACCGTCTAGCCCAGGCCCTACTTTTTAACCCAAACCGTGATTGATGTGTCAATTGGTGGAACTAAAAAGGCATATAGAAACCACCAAACAATAATTTGACAGGCTAAGATGGTATCTCTTTATCAATCTTTTTATTGTGTATATTCATATTCTGAGCATTATTCTATAAGCATAATATTGTTCATACACAGATTACAGACAACTTAAATCACAATCAGAAGCTTTTTCACTGCATACAAGAAAATCGATTCAAGAGTTACTAAAGAAGTTCAATTCAAATAAATAAGAGAAAAATAACAACCCCTATGAGGGGGGGGGGAGGTGAGGGGGGGAGTAAAGGAAAGGGTCGAGGAAGGATCAGATGCTCATTAGGTTTACATCAAAATCTGTAGGCAGAAAATTCTGAACCCAAGGATTCCACACCTCCCTGAACAGCTCCAAAGTCCCATTGTGAATGGCGGACATTTTTTTCCATTGCCATAATACAGTTAAAATTGTTTTTAAAGGTGTTGAAGCTCAAGGTGGGGGACCTCCAAGCCCCAGCTATCACCAGCTTTGCCCCTGATAGGATATAATACATAAACTGCTTTTTCAGTCTAGAACTGTGGGGGATTGACGCATTGAGGAGAGCTACCCAAGGGTCTCTGACAACAGATCTACCACATACCTTGCCGAGAACTCTAAAGCTAAGATGGTATCTAAATACTTACCTAGTGCCAAAACTTCATTATCAAGCAAAAAAGCAAAAGCATAGTTTCACGCTTTTTTTGCGTATTAAATTTAACAAGCCAATAAGTTGCAGGTTGCAGTTCACACCCGAAATCACACCCAAAATGAAAGCTGCTTCACCAAGCAATTAGCATGACACTCACTGGCAGTGTATGAGATCTATACAAGGAGATGTAGGAAAGATTTATTACCGTATGACTTACTGACCATTGACCTACAAAGTAAACAATACTGCAGGTGCTGGATATAATAAATCTGATGCCTTTATAACAAGAGTTGTTTGATACTAGAATCTCTGCAAACCTTGAGCAATGTGAATGCATCAGGGAGGGCTTGTTACATCGGGAAAGTGCTTCCTTTGTGCACAAAACATATTTAATATCAAAGGATGAAAACTGATATTTAGACAACTGAGAATAGTCACTTCCAAAAGAACAACACTGACTGAAGTCTTATTTTACTTTGTTTTTCATCTGATCATGTACATTGCACCTTAAGATGTGACAAATATACATAAACAGCCATTCTAATTATATTAGGATTATTTTGTGGCCGTTAAAATGATTACCCAGGCTCAAATTATATATATATATATATATATATTCAGATTTTATGGCACGCAAACATATACTCCTATATCGGCACATTCAAACCCAACTGATCACTCGATGCACAGACCAGTGCTGTCGGTCCTCAACCCGCCTCCATGTCAAACACCAAAACTCACATTATTAACTAGAATCTGTGAAATGACTAATCGCCTTCTATCATACATTGCCGCAGCAATGATCTCTTCATGGTTCCTCTCTAAGGGCTCATTCACACCTGTCCGGTACCACATGCGCCATCACGATTGTGCCTGATGCGCAGAGGGGTGGGGGTAACGGATCCGCAAAAAATCCAGCTTGTTGCATCCAGGATGCAACTGCATAATGAGTTCAGACGAAGCCCATAGAAGTCTATTGTCTGCAACACAAACGTATGTAAAAACACAGATATTACAGGACTTGGTATCTGCGTTGCAAATTTTTCAATATAGGGGTCCCCGCTACAAAAGAAGCATGACTGAGAGACTGAAAGGCCTAAAAGGGGTGTGCTGGCACGGGTTTTAGCTAAATTTATTTGAGAAGCTCAGTGGTTTTTGGTCCGCTTGGTGAGCAGTGATGGGGTGCAGAGAAAGGGGGTCAGAGATAGGGTTGAATAAAAAGGGGGGTAGAGATGGGGTGGTGAAAAAAGGGTGCAGAGTTGAGGGTGCAGCAAAGAGAGGGGCAGAGATGGAGATGCAGCAAAGAGTGGGGCAGAGATGGGGATTCAGCAAAGAGAGGGCAGAGATGGGGATGCTGCAAAGAGCAGGGCAGAAATGGGGTACAGCAAAGACCTGGGAAGAGATGGGGGCAGCAAAGAGAAGGCAGAGATGAGGGTGCAGCAAAGAGAGGGGTAGAGATGGAGCTGCAGCACCGTGTAGGGCAGAGATGGGGTGCAGCAAAGAGTGGGGCAGAGATGGAAGTGTAGCAAAAAGCAGGGCAGAGATGGGGGGGCAGCAAAGAGTGGGGGAGGGATGGGGTGCAGAAAAGAGCAGGGCAAAGACGGGAATACAGCAAAGAGTGGGGCAGAGATGGGGCTGCAGCAAAGATCAGGGCAGAGATGGGAATGGAGCAAAGATCAGGGCAGAGATGGGGGTGCAGCAAAGTGTGGGGCAGAGATGGGGATGCAGCAAAGATCAGGGCAGAGATTGGGGTGCAGTAAAAGTCAGGGCAGAGATGGGGGTGCAGCAAAGATCAGGGCAGAGATGGGGGTGCAGCAAAGATCAGGGCAGAGATGGGGGTGCAGCAAAGATCAGGGCAGAGAAACGGGTGCAGCAAAGATCAGGGCAGAGATGGGGGTGCAGCAAAGATCAGGGCAGAGATGGGGGTGCAGCAAAGATCAGGGCAGAGATGGGGGTGCAGTAAAAGTCAGGGCAGAGATGGGGGTGCAGCAAAGTGTGGGGCAGAGATGGGGATGCGGCAAAGATCAGGGCAGAGATGGGGGTGCAGCAAAGATCAGGGCAGAGATGGGGGTGCAGCAAAGATCAAGGCAGAGATGGGGGTGCAGCAAAGAGCAGGACATTGATGGGGATGCAGCAAAGAGAAGGCAGACATTGTGTGCAGCTAAAAGTGAGGTAGATATGGGAGTGCAGCAGAGGACAGGACAGAGATGAAGGTGTCATGGGAAGCAGGGCAGAGAAGATGGGGGTGCAGCAGGGACCAAGGCTGAGCAAGGAGAAGGGGGTAAAGAAAGGAGGGGGGGCAATAGGGAGACGAGCAGGGGTCAAAGAGGACGAAAACTTGAACTAGAGTCTAAAAGTAGTTGGCTGTAAGACCTCCCCTCCTCCAGTCTGTTGTACACTCACCTCGTCCTGGGATCCCAAACTAGCTTGCTGTGGGATAGAGCAGAGCAGTTTGCCATGCACCAGCATCCCCGCATCCTCTGTTCTGTGGACATGCCAAATCAGATCTACTTCATTCGATATACACATAGGGGTTTATTCATCAGGGGATAGCGCCAGGTAGTGCCTCGTAGTGGCAGGCAGAGCCTGGTGAACGCCGGACGCTGTACGGGAAATCACATTTCTGAAGGTGATTCTGGTGAGTGACTCTAACAGCGCCATGTAGCGTTCGATTCATCATTACATCACAATGTTACAACAATGTCATTCCATGTGTTTTCGCTTTGTTACAGGTGTTCAAAAACAGACTTTAATCACACAGCGTCTGGCGCTCTATGCTATAGCGACCAGATCCAGAGCGCCGACGCTCTGTGAGTCTGTTTTTTTTGTTGAATATGAGGGTTGATTCAGAGCCCCTTTCTCACCTTTTTTTTGTGTGAATATTTTTGTTCATGTTTTCCCCTCGTCTAATTCAGCAAAGCTTTTTTTCTGCGAGAACTTTAGTGTGAAATGGTTTTATTTTTGCATGATTTTTCATTTGGTAGCAAAACCTCCATAAACATGATGAGAAAGGGGCTCTGAATCAACCCTATGGTGCGAGTCGCTGAGAGACGGTCGCAATGAGCTGGCGCTACTTTTCGCTCCCTACAGAGCTGTACTGGTGTTAGGGCTCCCAACATACATCTCATTCATCAATGCCAGCCAGATTACTACAGCGACTGAGGTGCTCTGTTACAGCGCCCGATAGCCGGTCACAGCGTATACTAGCGGTCTCTCTTAGCGCCTCTGCCTATACGCTCATCTGCCGATACCTGGCGCTAGTAATGAATCAGCCTGCCAGTTTACTATTTGGTAAGGGGGAAGGGGCACCTTTCTAAAATTAATCTCTTTAGGCTTGACTAAATTGCTGAGTTTTAAGATGTTTTTGAGGGTTTTATTAGTTGGGCATGGGCACTCACACGTTTTTGCTGCCTATATATCTTTACACTTCTATATGTACATCAATTTTAATCTTTTTTGCAAAAAATATACAGCTCAACATTTCATTCACTAACAATATAACAATATTGTACCATATGAGTGAGATGAGCCATGTGAGAGGCTGGTCAGGGGAGCAATGCCTTCTGGGTAAACAATAAATGAATATGTGGTACGTGCAGGAACATTGCTCACTTCACATACAGTAAGTATGGTGCAGGGGAGGGTGAGACCAAATACCAGCAAGAAATAGTATTTTCCCTTCTGACAGTTAATGACTTCGAGATTAAGATAAGACAGCGCTGGTAGCATTTGATTTATATCCACCGCTAATTTTCGGTTGATGTCATGGAGCTTTACTGTCCCAAATATTTGTGTTTGTTGTCATACAAAAACAGGTTTTCTTGTAGATAGATTTAGCCTGCCTGTCTGATCACATTTGATCACACCTTAAAGCAGACCTGGGCATTGTACGGCTAAATGGCCCTTTGATTGGCTCTGATCGGCCCGCGACCAGCGTTCCCTGTAAGGTGCACAGCCCCCGCCGCTCAGTCCCGCCCACTGTCCGCGCAGTCTTGCCAGAAGAGTTAGTGCCGGGTTTGAACAGCACTTTTGCCCCTCTGTAGTGAGTGTAATGTAGCGGGGGGGCGTGTGTGGATTAGAGCCTGCTCTCCTATTGGACAGCTCCCTCCTGCAGGTTTGGCTGTGGGCGGAGTTTCTCTTCCCGCCCTTGGCCTGTACTGTGTGGCACGTGTCAGTCGCTGTGGAGCTGGCGCCAGAGATGGAGGTTCTCCAGCCACTTGTCTGTGCCTCACGTCGCAGGCTGCTGGCACTTGTAGTCCACACCAAATGTGTTACATGCCGTACGCAGCGCCTGATGGTGCACTGGCTCTCGTAGTCCATTTCTGGCCAGACCAATGCCTTTGGGAGGCCGGGGGGGACCATGCTGCAAGGTGGGAAGGGTTTCACACCAAGGCCGGCCACTGGTCTCCCTCCCCCCAAATCGGGATGCTCCATTTTTTGAAACCCTTTTTACTCAGTAGCAACATGAAAAAAGGCAGAACAAAACCCCCTGGGTATCCCAGATCAGGATGCCCCACTGTGTGAAACCCTTGTTACTTAGTAGCAACTTAAAGTGGAAATGAACCCAGAGCGGCCACTGGTCTTCCCCCTGGGCATCCCAGATCAGGACTATGTTCTGTTTAAGGGAGGGAGTCTGACATTTTTCATGTTGCTACTGAGTAAAAGGGTTTCACACAGTGGGACTGGATCTGGGATTTCCAGGGGGAAGACCAGTGGCCGCTCTGGGTTTTGTTCTGCTTTATGTGAGGGAATCTACAATTTTTCACATTGAGTAAAAAGTGTGAGCAGCGCTGTGTTACTTTAATAATAATGTAAAGGAGGGGGGTTATTCCATCCTAACCTGATTTTGTTATGATGTATTAAAGCAGACCAAAACCCATGTAACCCAGCCCTTTGGAGTGTGAAGGAATCCAGGGATGGGTTACAGGCATCATGCCTCTGGGGCATCCCAATGCTGTGTGAGGCCTCACTGGACACACAAAATGGGGTTTATTTCATAAATTACATTTTTTTGTAAGGCAATCTCACTTTTTCATTGTTTAACTATAACATATACTCTAAATAATGGCCGCACATATACATATATAACATACATATAACTATAACATATACTCTAAATAATGGGCGCACATATACATATATAACATACATATAACTATAACATATACTCTAAATAATGGTCACACATATACATATATAACATACATATAACTATAACATATACTCTAAATAATGGTCACACATATACATATATAACATACATATAACTATAACATATACTCTAAATAATGGCCGCACATATACATATATAACATACATATAACTATAACATATACTCTAAATAATGGCCACACATATACATATATAACATACATATAACTATAACATATACTCTAAATAATGGCCGCACATATACATATATAACATACATATAACTATAACATATACTCTAAATAATGGCCGCACATATACATATATAACATACATATAACTATAACATATACTCTAAATAATGGCCGCACTTATACATATATAACATACATATAACTATAACATATACTCTAAATAATGGCCGCACATATACATATATAACATACATATAACTATAACATATACTCTAAATAATGGCCGCACATATACATATATAACATACATATAACTATAACATATACTCTAAATAATGGCCGCACTTATACATATATAACATACATATAACACCTATACCAGCTTGTCACAACAATGCTATTTACGGCTTTTTATAAAGAAATACAATTAATATTATGCGGAATTGTGTTCAGCCTTTTGGCCCGGCCCTCCGCAATATTTTTAGTTTCTCAAGTGGCCCCATGGAAAAAATAATTGCCCACCCCTGCCTTAAAGGGCCAGTCCATCCAACTTCTGCTTTCTAACATGTACCCATTTCTAAGATCAAGGTGCCGGCACCTGATATGTATGGCAAACAGCAATGGCTACTGGGAGAGTTAAAGCTTTTTTTCTTGTTAACCCCTCCCCCTGCCTTAGTGCCAGGGGAGGGAGGCAGAGCAGGGGGGTTATCGGGCAGGTCTTCCACTTTAAAGAGGAGCAAACACCTTCATAGGGTCTCCCTCATTATCAGGCATCCTGGGGATTGCCCAGTACACTCAACCTGCCGCCGTTCCCATGCCGCATCCCTGCTATACGTTTATCCTAGGTGCGTATCTGCCCCAGCCGTTTCTGAATTGCTGGAGTGGGCACGTGGAGAAGCGTGGGGGGTGCCCAGTGGTGTGGGCTCCATTTAGCTTAGAGTAGAAATCAGAATGGAATGCTACTTGCAGGTTGGTTTAGTGAAATAAGGGTAAGTCTATGGGCAATCCCAGGGGGATGAACACAGCGGGCAGGTGGAGAAACAGTGAAAATCCCGGGCTTTGTTCCTCTTATATCCCAGGACCAAGGCCAGATTAAGTGTTGTGGAGGCCCCTGGGCACAAAATCTGGTGGGGTCCCCAGATACAGTATTTTTAGTTTAAAATAATAGTCCAACCAAGTAACTGGTGGCTGTCTGGCACACGCTCACTTACTGAAACGTCAGATTCACGAGTCCCTTGTGCCACCCTTGTGCGGGTGCGTGCTGCCCGGGAACTCCAGCTTTGCCATTCTGGGTGGGGGGGTAGTCTTGTCGCCCAGCTGATCCAGTGGAAAACAGTTCCCTGCATTGAGCTGCCAGTGGTTGTGCTTGGTGGCTTAGGTGCAGTGAGCGGCCGCCGATTGACAGCTCTGCACGCACCCATCACTGTAACTGACGATGGCTTTGCTGCTCTAGACTCTCTGTCCTGCCCCGTGGTGGCTTTGGCTGCAGGTTTGCAAAAACAAAAAAAGGTTTGCCAAGGCACCCACTGCCATCGATAGCTTCGTGGACCGTCAGGTCAAAGACTGAAAGGCCTCCTGGACCAGTCCATAATCAGACCATAACCCAAAGGTTGGTGGAGGCCTCCTTTGCAGGGCAAGTGGTGGAGGCCCGGGGGAGGTGCCTCTTGTGCCCTCCTCATAATCTGGCTCTGCCCAGGAGCGATGCTGACAATAGCCCTGGGTTTCATGTTCCTCCCCAGCCTCAGTTGTGTAGAAGACCTACACAAGCCATCTGGGCTAGAAGACATGCTGTAAACAGAACAGTGGGCCACAAGCCACATTTGGCTCTCAAGTTACAGCTTGGAGACCCCCAATCTAGGTGATGGTATATCAGTAGTCATTAGTCAATGCAGTGGCACTGAGCAATAATCTAACTCCCTAAAATGACCCCTCATAGACCTCCCCAAATCTGAACCAAACCTTTAACGTCCAGTCTAATGGAGCTTTACATTACATAAACTGACATCAATAAAAGCCAAAGCAAAATCTTTTGCTCGAATGCCAAAAGTCATGTTCTGAAATCCTGGTGCCAGCAATAACTGATTGGCACAGCTGGAAATGGGAAAGTGAGAAACAGACCCCTTTGTAGCTTCTGCCATTATGGAATTTTTAACGCTCCCAACACCTTGTTACATAACCAGAGATTTACTATGCATTTCTTTTTTCCTGGAACATCTACAGCAGTTTGTGCCCAAACATTGACAAATATAGAAGAGGTACCAAAAGCACAGCCCTACATGGGCAAGATGATTCTTCATATCCATTGCTCTGTTTTAGCTGTATTAGTAGTGATGTGCAGGAATGGCTCTGAAGTATCAGGCGTTTTATGCGCCCCATTGTGTTGCTCGTACAAGAATTCCAGAGATGAAGGATTGTTTTCTTCCAGATGTTTCTAATCTTGCGAAAGAAAAAGGAACAATTAAGTATACCTAAATGAACACATAATATACTGTATCAATGGTGCAGCAGACCAGTCAACTGCTATGGGGTCTCCTATAGAGAAGGCCAGAACTTATATTGATCACAAGGCCACTTTTGGCCGAGAATGGAGTTTTTTGCACACATTGGCCTTGATCCAGTAAGAGTCGAAAAAAATTCTCTTGGTATTAAAATAAAAGAATGAGAATTTCACTGTTGCTGAATTACCAGCTAGAATACATGAAACGCAATGGCACTTTGTACTACAGTGTAAAAAGGAGTAAAACATTCCCTACCTTTCTTAGTAGTAAATGTACCATTGACTTTCATTGTCTTCTTAGCTGGTGATTCAGTGACAGTGACAGTGACATTCTCAGGCTGTAGCTTTTTGCACACTTTGGCCTTGATCCAGTAAGAGTCGAAAAAATTCTCTTGGTAGTAAAAAATTCACTTTAGGTAAAAAAAAGAATGAGAATGTCACTGTTGCTGAATCACCAGCTAGAATACATAAACGTCAATGGCACTTTTTACTACAGTGTAAAAAGGAGTAAAACATTCCCTACTTTTCTTAAGAGTAAAAGGTGCATTGACTTCCATTGTCTTTCTAGCTGGTGATTCAGCTACAGTCTTTTTTTTTAAATTAAGTGAATTTACTACCAAGAGAATTTTTTTAAACTCTTACTGAATCAAGGCCTTTCTTTTAAACTCACAAAAGTAACACTAATTCTAAAAAAAAACTGGTGGAATGAGTCTGAGATGGGGCAACAGATTGGAATTATGGACTGGAGAAGTCATTGTTTTAGCCCACATGTAGGTTATCAATTGCTTGCAAGGCCCAGGAGAAAAATTCCAAGGTCCTGAATAGGTGGTACAGATGCCCTAAAGTCCTACATAATTTTCGGTGGATGTTAAATATGCAATGAAGTGACTGCTTAATGCAGCTGTAAAACTGAAGACAATAATAGGGCAGCAAGCAGCTCCCCTGATGCCTGACCCATGTGCCACTACTCCATTTCCTGCAGAGCAGGGTAGAGGCCATTACAGGGGTCCAAAATGTGCCCTCCTTTCAAACTAATTCGATCAGGACCACGCAAAAAAGTGGTCTAAAAGCCACTCTGCTCCTTGTTGTTTGTAGCATGGGTGACCACAGCTAGTCACAGTGGTCTCACAGATCTCTCTGACCACAGAACATCATGCTCAAGCGTTATAAAGCTGTGGCATGACATGCGCTTCCCAGCTAAGTCATGACTCCGAAATTGAGGCAGGAAAAATCTGGTTAGTTTAAAATAAATAAAGATTTTTCATATAATTAGAGATTTTGAGATGCTTTGAAATGGCTCAGTCTCCAATGGGGATAAGGTGGAAAGAAGTTAGTGTTTGCCTGGATAGGCAAACAAGAATACTGGCTGCCCAAGTATCTACTGTATACTTTGGAAACTGGGTGCTACCCCTCTTGATTAGGGCAATAATGTACAAAAGAAAACCCATAATGGTGGCGAGAGCTCAATCTTCTGCCAAGAGAAGTGAAGTGTAGCAGCAATTCAGGGTTCTCCAGGGTGCACTGAGCTCCAGTTAACCTTTCTAGTGCCAGCTACGTGAGTCTCATGTAGCTGCCTCTCCAACCGTTAAGTGCCAGCTATGTGAGACTCACGTAGCTGACTTTAGAGCCCCATAAAAAAAAAGTAACAAAGATACAGACTTACCTGACCCCTCGTTTGAAAGTGCCAGCGATTCTCTTCAAGTATCACTTGTTAGATTTCCACTCCCGCTTCCGCCGCGCCATCTGAAAGAAAAAAAAATAATTAAAAATGACACAAACTCACCTGACAGCCCGATCGCTCTCCCCGGGTCTTCTCTTCACCGGGGGGGCTCTGATCCCCCACCCGTGGACTTACCACGTTTCGGGTGAGGACCCAGCAACGGGCCCTCACCATCCTCTTCGGCCGGTGCTGGCCCCCTAGCCCTGCACACTTGTGGGAGGAGCGGGATGACGTCATCCCGCTCCTCGTATACCGGCACCGGGCTCCGATCTGTCACTTGTCGGTAGCGATCGGAGCAGGGAGGGTGGGAGGCAGGGAGGCTCTGATCCCCTGCCTCCCAACCGTCCTGCTCCGGTCACTACCGACAAGTGTCATCTGCAGCGGCGCGGGACACTGGATGGGAGGTAAGTATAAGTAAAAAAAAGAATAATAAAATGATTTTTGTGTCTGTGTCTTTTTTACTTTTAACTATTTGTGAACTGGTAAGGGGTCCATGAGACCCCTTATACCAGTTCACAAGGATCTGGGGCTGGCAATCACCTGCAGCTAGCGGGTGACTTGCCATAACCCCCAGCCCCCCCATTACCTGCCTCCCCAACGGCCAGGGGGGGCAGAAGGGCCCGGGCCACTTAGTGGCTATGTGGGCTAGTAGCCTGCAGGGCCAGGGGCCACCAACGCTGGCCCCTGCGCCCTGTTCTACAAGCCCCCATAGCTGGTCTGGGTCGGTAATGCAACAACTATGCAATCATAGGGCTTTCACATGCAATAAGATTTTATTAACAAGCTTACATTTTTTATTAAAAAAAAATACTACAAATTGTAAAAAATTGATTTTTTTAATGTTGAAGCCCAGACTCTGCTGAAAAAAACAATATATAATTTCCCTGGAAAATCCCTGGAAATCCCTTCATAAATCAAGGTTGAACATGTGTAGCGCAAAAAAGTGAAAAGTAGTCTGGCAACAGAGTGTGACAAAAAATCTAGGTGTCAGCAATCGGCACTTACCTGGGCCCCGGTCCAGCGTTGGCGGCCGGCCGGCCCCAGCAGCTCCGGCCCGGCGGCCGCGCCGTGCGACGTCTGCTCGGGCGGCGCCGAGCACGGCCTCTCTCCCCCCTCGCGCGCGCGTCATCTGTTCCCGGGCGCGCGCGCGTGCCCGAGGTCTGTTTTCCCTCCGGCGGCGCTGTGCTCAGCGCGCCCGCCGGAGGCTGTAGATTAGCCAGGGGGCACTGACACGCCCCCTGGTTCAGATTAAAGGGCCAATGAGCCCTAGGTTTCATGAGGCTTACGCCTCCCCCCTTGTCTGGGCCAATGAGCCCTATAAATGTTAATTGCACGCAGGCTCTCCCAATCAGACCTGTCATCATAGTGCACCAATCACCCTCATCTTCCTCTCTGTCTTTCCCTATATAAGCAATTCCCCCTCAGTTGGGAATTGCCTGTGATAGAGCCTTGTACCCAGTTTAGTTGCTTGTCTCTAAAGAATTCTTTGATCTCCCGTTGCCGACCTTCGCCTGTTTTGACCACCGCTGAATTGATCTCCTGTTGCCGACCTTCGCCTGTTTTGACCACCCCCCGATCTGATCTCCTGTTGCCGACCTCTGCTTGATCCTCGATCACGTCTTGTCCAATCCTTTGTACCGCTGCCATCTCGGAACTTCTGTTGCTGACTCCTAGCCTGTTGGACTTCCGTTACACGCTCAGCTATAGGGCTGCTCGGCGCCACTTCCAGCCGCGGGTTCTCCAGGCCTCTGAACAGTAAGACTCCAATCTTTGAGCCATTGAAGTCCTGGGGGCAACCGATCCCGGGCAGGCGTTCTCTGCGTCCCGGCAAGCGGGGGCTCCTAAAGGTGAAGCTGGCTGCGGAGATTGGGGGTTGAGGTCTTACTGGGAGGGCTGGAGTTATCCAAGTGGGTTGCTGTAGTACCCGGAGCGTGACATTATCACAGGCCCAAGATGGATGACCTGGTACAGCAGGTACAAGCTATGGCTACGGCGATAAACCAGCTCGCTCAAAGAGTGGCCACTCAAGAATCTCGACAGTTACCGGCATCCTCTGTACCACCTCATATCTCAGAACCAAAGATTCCATTGCCGGAAAAATTTTTTGGAGAACGAGCTAGATTCTCCAATTTTAAGAATGCCTGCGAACTGTATTTCAAGCTGAGACCCATCTCCTCAGGCACAGAGTCCCAACGAGTAGGCCTAGTCATTTCTTTGCTTCAAGGAGACCCGCAGTCCTGGGCGTTCAGTTTGCCATCTCATGATTCTGCCCTACAATCCGTTACAGCATTCTTTACTGCTATGGGCGTCTTATATGCTGACCCTGATCAACAATCTACGGCAGAAAATAGGCTTCGGGCCTTGAGACAAGGACGGAATTCGGCTGAAGATTATAGTGCTGAATTCCGCCGCTGGGCCGTCGAATCGAGGTGGAATGATCCCGCTTTGTGTAGTCAATTCAGGGTGGGGCTGTCGGAAAGCATCAAGGATGCTTTGGTAAATTTTCCTCCACCCGCAGACCTAGACCAATTAATGCAGGTCTCCATTAAAATAGACAGGCGTCTTAGGGAGAGGGCTAGGGAGAGAGCCAGGGCTCCCACGTCCTTCAGGTCTTCCCAGAGTCTTAGTTCCCCCGCTACCCGTGGGGAAAATACCTCATCTCCTTCCCAGGAAGAACCCATGCAATTAGGGAGAACCCGGTTATCCCAAGAGGAAAAGCAGCGTAGGCGGTCCAATGGGTTATGCCTATATTGTGGGAACTCGGGACATTTCGCAGGGTCCTGTCCCAACAAGGGGAAACCGGCGGAAAACTTCCGCACCCAGACCAGGTAGAGAGTACTGATCTGGGTGAGTCCCTTTGCAACTCTCGCCAAAATAAGATGTTAGTACCCATTGACTTATCTTGGGGTTCTTCCAAGCAAACAGTTTCTGCCTTTATCGACAGCGGTGCGGCGGGAAACTTTCTGGATAGGAGCATGATCTCCCTTTTAGGTATTCCGTTAGTCCCTCTTGAAAGATCCCTACAAGTATTGGCCATCAATGGGAAGGCCATCCAGGGGGGGCCTATAAACACCAAGACCCCACCTCTTCGGTTAATTGTTGGCTCTTCTCACTCTGAGTTTTTAGAATTTTTCATCTTCGACTGTCCAGAGACTCCGGTGGTTTTGGGATACCCCTGGTTACAACTCCACAACCCGGTGATAGATTGGCGGGTTGGAGAATTGATCAAGTGGAGTGACCATTGTAAAAGTCACTGCTTTTCTACAGGCCTTAGAAGTATGCAAGTTTTACCTCAGGGATTACCTCAACCATATGCTGACTGGGTTGATGTCTTTTCTGAACGTTCTGCGGATACCCTTCCTCCACATCGGTCTTATGACTGCCCTATTGACTTGCTGCCTGGCACGATTCCCCCGAGGGGAAAGATTTATAATCTTACCCTGCCTGAAGAGCAAGCAATGAGGGAGTACATCACCGAAAATTTAAAGAAGGGATTTATTCGCCCCTCTACCTCACCTGCCGGGGCTGGATTCTTTTTTGTAGAGAAAAAAGATGGCGGCTTGAGACCATGCATAGATTATCGAGCCTTGAATAAAATCACTGTAAAGAACCGATACCCCTTGCCCTTGATCGGGGATCTGTTCAATCAACTCACTGGGTCCCAAATTTTTTCCAAGTTGGATTTAAGAGGGGCTTACAATCTTATTCGCATCCGACAGGGGGACGAGTGGAAAACCGCATTTAATGTAAAAGACGGCCATTACGAGTACCTGGTCATGCCTTTTGGTCTTTGTAACGCGCCAGCCGTTTTTCAAGATTTTGTTAACGAAATTTTCAGAGAGTATCTCGGTAGATTTGTGGTCATATACTTAGACGATATTCTCATTTTTTCTAATTCCTTGTTGGAGCACAGACGCCATGTTAAGTTGGTACTACAAAAATTAAGAGAGAACAATTTATTTGCTAAACTATCTAAATGCGTTTTTGAAGTCACCACAGTTCCTTTCTTAGGGTACATTATTACCAACCAGGGTCTAGAGATGGATGCGGGGAAAGTTTCAGCGGTTCAGGATTGGGTCCAACCCAAGACCTTAAAAGAATTGCAGCGTTTTCTAGGTTTTGCCAATTTTTATCGGCGGTTCATCAAAGGCTTCTCTCATGTTGTTGCACCTCTTACCAATCTTACCCGCAAGGGGGCCTTTACTGCCAACTGGTCTCCCTCTGTCTGTGAGGCCTTCCTGACCTTGAAACGGGCCTTCACTTTGGCACCAGTGTTAATTTACCCAGATATTCGTAAGGCCTTCATTGTAGAAGTGGACGCTTCTGAGTTGGGAGTGGGAGCAGTTTTGTCGCAATATTCTGGTAACCCTGAGCGTCTTCATCCTTGCGCTTATTTTTCACGTAAATTCAGTACCGCGGAGCAAAATTATGATGTCGGTAATAGGGAACTATTAGCTATTAAACTGGCTTTTGATGAATGGCGACATTGGCTGGAGGGTTCATTACATCCTATAACTGTGTATACCGATCACAAAAATCTTGAATACATTGGGTCTGCCAAGAGATTGAACTCTCGTCAAGCACGTTGGGCATTATTCTTCTCGCGTTTTAATTTTATTATTACGTTCAAGCCGGGTGTAAAAAATACTAAAGCGGATGCTCTATCTCGCATGTTCGGTGAATGTAAGGATCGGGGTGATACTGGTGACCCGATTCTACCCATGGGTTGTGTGGTCGGGGCATTACTTCCTGATCTCTCTAACACCTTGGCGCCGTTTCAAGACCAGTCTCCTAGTGAGGTTCGCTTGGGATGCCAGTTTGTACCGCCACATTTGCGTTCAGATGTAATTCGCGAGTTTCACGACGCTAAAACTGCTGGTCATGTGGGTAACCGAAAAACCTTTATGCTTGCCCGTCGCCATGTATGGTGGCCAACCATGAGACGCGATATTACTGCCTTTATCGACGCTTGTGCTGTTTGCGCTCGAAGTAAAGGGGTTCATAAGGCTCCCAGTGGCGGTTTGGTTCCTCTTGAAATCCCTGCCGAACCTTGGACTCATATTTCTATGGATTTTATTGTAGATTTGCCTTTATCACACGGGAATACTGTTATTTGGGTGGTCGTAGATCGCTTCAGTAAAATGGCACACTTCATTCCTTTGGCTAAGCTTCCTTCTGCACCAGAGCTTTCTCAACTATTTACTTCACACATTTTTCGTATTCATGGTATTCCGTCCAATATAGTCTCCGATCGGGGCGTCCAATTTACTTCCCGTTTTTGGAAATGTTTCTGTTCGCGGCTGGGTATACAGATCTCTCTTTCGTCTGCCTACCATCCCCAGTCCAATGGGCAGACGGAAAGAACTAATCAAACTCTGGAACAGTACTTAAGGTGTTATGTCTCTGATGCCCAAGAACAATGGGCAGAATTTATTGATTTCGCCGAATTTGCTTACAATAATGCGCCTAGTGAGAGTACCAAGATATCGCCTTTTTATTGTAACCTAGGGAAAAATCCTAGAGCCTCTTCCCTTTCAGGGTCACCCTCCAACTTGCCGGCGTTGGAGGAGTGGCTTCAAGAACGGAAGAATATCTGGACACATGTTCAGGAAACTCTTAAAACCACTAGTTTAAGATATAAGAAATTTGCTGATCGCCGTAGATCACGGGAACCTACTCTTCAAGTAGGCGATCTAGTTTGGGTCTCCACTAAAAATATTGCGCTCCGTCAACCTTCTTGCAAGTTGGGTCCAAAATTCATTGGCCCCTTTCCTATAATTAAAAGGTTGAATAATGTGTCTTTTAAAGTTCAACTTCCGCCAACTATGAAAATACCCAACTCTTTTCACGTTTCACTGTTAAAACCGGCGAAGAATACGCCTCTTGCTGGTCCTGCACCTATTCTTGTGGATAATGAGCCCGAGTACGAAGTAAATAAGATCTTGGATTCTCGTAGGATGCGCAATTCTTTACAATATTTGGTGGATTGGGTTGGCTATGGTCCAGTAGAAAGATGTTGGGTGGCTGCGAGGGATGTTCACGCCAAAGCTCTTGTACGGAAATTCCACCGTGATAATCCGGGAAAACCGGGTGAGGGTCCGGAGGCCCCTCGTGAAGGGGGGGGTAGTGTCAGCAATCGGCACTTACCTGGGCCCCGGTCCAGCGTTGGCGGCCGGCCGGCCCCAGCAGCTCCGGCCCGGCGGCCGCGCCGTGCGACGTCTGCTCGGGCGGCGCCGAGCACGGCCTCTCTCCCCCCTCGCGCGCGCGTCATCTGTTCCCGGGCGCGCGCGCGTGCCCGAGGTCTGTTTTCCCTCCGGCGGCGCTGTGCTCAGCGCGCCCGCCGGAGGCTGTAGATTAGCCAGGGGGCACTGACACGCCCCCTGGTTCAGATTAAAGGGCCAATGAGCCCTAGGTTTCATGAGGCTTACGCCTCCCCCCTTGTCTGGGCCAATGAGCCCTATAAATGTTAATTGCACGCAGGCTCTCCCAATCAGACCTGTCATCATAGTGCACCAATCACCCTCATCTTCCTCTCTGTCTTTCCCTATATAAGCAATTCCCCCTCAGTTGGGAATTGCCTGTGATAGAGCCTTGTACCCAGTTTAGTTGCTTGTCTCTAAAGAATTCTTTGATCTCCCGTTGCCGACCTTCGCCTGTTTTGACCACCGCTGAATTGATCTCCTGTTGCCGACCTTCGCCTGTTTTGACCACCCCCCGATCTGATCTCCTGTTGCCGACCTCTGCTTGATCCTCGATCACGTCTTGTCCAATCCTTTGTACCGCTGCCATCTCGGAACTTCTGTTGCTGACTCCTAGCCTGTTGGACTTCCGTTACACGCTCAGCTATAGGGCTGCTCGGCGCCACTTCCAGCCGCGGGTTCTCCAGGCCTCTGAACAGTAAGACTCCAATCTTTGAGCCATTGAAGTCCTGGGGGCAACCGATCCCGGGCAGGCGTTCTCTGCGTCCCGGCAAGCGGGGGCTCCTAAAGGTGAAGCTGGCTGCGGAGATTGGGGGTTGAGGTCTTACTGGGAGGGCTGGAGTTATCCAAGTGGGTTGCTGTAGTACCCGGAGCGTGACACTAGGTAGGCAGTGCAGCAGCGGTGGTCCCACTGAGCAATAGTTAGGTGACTCAGAGGCAGTTAAGCTCTAAGTGATAGGCTATTTAGAGAGGCACCTTGGGAATGGGCTTAGAGATAAGCGTGTTTTAAAATGCCCAAACTGGACATATGGCGGGAGAGGTAAAATCCTCTTCTTAAAATACTACCACTTTAAAGAGGAACCCTCCTAAATTAGATAGGGAAGATTGCTGGATGCGCCACATCACATTTCACCTAGGGAAGTCATCATTTCTCACTTACTTTCTGGACCTCTTGATACATCACAGTCGCCGGCCACAGCCGTTGACATTCGCTAGCTGACCTCTATGCATCTGGGAAACACCATTAACTTAAAAAGCCAGAGGTCACCTGTAATGTTTAACCCTTTTAAAATAGCTGTATTCCGTACTTTTCGCTCCATAAGACGTATTTGGAGGAGAATAAGAAAAAAATATTCTAAACCAAAAGTTGTGCTAAAATACCCCATTAGGGGTATTAGTGTGGCATCCCACCCCACCCACCCCATTCTCCATAGGCAGTGTGGCATTCCCCCCTCCCATTCCCCATAGGCAGAATGACATTCCCCCCTCCAATTCCCCATAAACAGTGTGGCATTCTCCCTCCCATTTCCCATAGGTAGTGTGACATTCCCCCATGTCATAGGTAGTGTGGTATGCGCTGACACCCGAGAGGCAGTCATAGCATGGACAGTGGGCGCGAGTAAGTATACTTTTCATTTAGACTTTTTCATTTATTTTGTTTTTTTAATATTGTTTTTTTTTTTACATTTGCCCAATAAGACACACTGACATTTTCTCCTACTTTTGGGGAATAATAGTGCGTCTTATAGAGCAAAAATATGGTATAATGTTAGAGGTTTCTTTTATTTTTACATATAAGTTCCCAATAGAAATGAGTCAACTGATCTGGCAAAACCAGAATTCAATCCAAATTTCAGGGAAAATATATTTTGTCCAAAATTCAAATCAAGGTAAAAAATTTATTTTTACCTAAAACATCCCA
Source organism: Gastrophryne carolinensis (assembly GCA_027917425.1). NCBI lineage: Eukaryota > Metazoa > Chordata > Amphibia > Anura > Microhylidae > Gastrophryne > Gastrophryne carolinensis. The sequence goes on along the minus strand of CM051234.1, from coordinate 615,163,095 downwards.
AAAAAAAAAAAAAAAAACCCCTCACCCCTGCCCTTCTTCTAGCACAGAGCAATGTCCTTATCTGCGGCAGGCCTCCGGTGTCTTCAGCGGGACAAGATGGGTACCATCTTGCTCTCATCCACAGGGAGGAGCTAGTTAAAAGGTCAAGGAGGGAGCTGGCTCAGACAGCCCTTCACACCCCCCGTCACACACTGTGACATCAGAGCAAATTCTTACACCAAACTGGCCCAAAAGCAGTGTGGCCTACCAGGAATTTTCTGTGGACTCCCTATGGCTACTTCACACCTGGTCACAAGTATATTTGTTTTTCATTTGGGGTTCTGACCAGATCCCAAGAATGATTGCAAGCAGGGTCTTGGGTTAAACAATGGAAAAAAGCAAAACATTCCAAGGTGTATTTTACAAATCTCTTACAAATCCTTGTCTCTAGGTTGACTTTGGATCCTCTGTGTGTGTTTTAGCTTGGAGCGTTGCGTTGCTCTTGGCTTGAAGCTTGTGTTTATGTATAGGTGTATACCAAGTACACAGTGGCCCGGACATTGTGATGCTCTCCCGGGAATGGGAAGGTGTGGTCTGGCTCTAATTAAAATCAAACAGGAAACAAGCAACCTGAGCGCAAGTTCTCATACTGGCATGCAATAAATATTATGTTTTTATTTACCCAATTTATTTTTTATGGCATTATACACAGTAATAGTGATCAACAGTGAGGAGAAAATTATAAATGAGTGTTTGCATTGTTGGCTCATAATACAAAGCCAGGCAGTCTTATGTAGTGACTACAGCTAGTGATAAGCTGTGAAGCCCTCTGGGCTCTCTGCCAATTGGTCCCCAGTTCTTGGCATTTGTTACTAGTCTAGAGGAGGAGGAATAATTGGCTGAAGAATTTGGCTGATTATTTTTTCCTGGGGAAACCTAGAAACCTTTTAAAGGGTAAGGGTCAGCAAGCTACATACCTGTCATGGGGCAGGTGGCTTGTCAATACCCCTGCCTATATACCCACACCTCGCAATGCACACTGCAAGTCACATTGGCTTCACCAAATATTTCGCCTGACTCCTAATGGGCACTGCTAAAGAAATTTTTCTGCATTGCCCATAGGGTGCTGTTGTTTCTAAATGTTAAAAAAACGTAATTATCTCGAAAAGCCCACAGGACACCACACTGGCTTCACCAAATAATAAGCATGTGCTTATGTATAGGTGTATACCAAGTACAGAGTGGCCCAGACATTCTGATGCTCTCCCGGGCATTTAAGCCAGCAAGTGCCCCCCCTCCTCCATTTGTTGCTGCCTGAGGTGCCTAAGCTCTGTAACTGCTAAAAGTCCTTCTAGTACTGGGCAGCGCCATCAACCACTGACACTTCACTACACTGGGTGTATTTAGCAAAGCTCCATATTTAGTCGCCAGCAAAAACTTCTGCAAAATCACAGTTAAACACAGAACTGAATGTTGAAAAACGGAATGGCAATAGAGGGTGAAAAAATCTCAAGTAGACCTAAAAGGATTAAAAGTACCTATGCATGTTGGGTATTGTTCTTGTTTGCAAATTGATATTTCAGGAAAAAAGTTGTTTTATGGAAATGTTGTTTTAGGGAAACCCTGGGCAACCAGTGAATTCTTTGAGGGTTTGCATCCAGAAAACTACTCACAACAACAAGCCTAAAATAGCCAGAAATATCGAGAAAGCACTGAAAAATCACAAGCAAGACATTAAAGCCCAAACTCTGCTAAAAAAAACTAGAGATCATTTTCCCATAAATCGCTGGAAATGTTTGCAAAAATCACAGTTAAACATGGCGCAAAATGGTGAAAAATGGCCTTGTAACAGAGGGTGACAACATCTCTAGGTAGGGTGGCAGCGAATATGCCTACTGTGCAGGTGATTATTTTAGTTGAAATTGGAACAAATATATTTTATTGCACATTTTGTGTGTTAACATTGAAAAGCTCAACAAGATGCAGGTGGCAATTCACACCCAAATGTGCACCCAAAGTTGAACTTGCTGAACTCACTAAGGGGTTCATGCTAATTATTTGGTGAAGCCAGTGCGACTTGCAGTGCGACTTGCAGTGCACACTGCGGCGAGGATTGCAACCTGTGGTGAGCTCTTTATCATTTAGACACAAAAAGATGCACAAAAAATGTTTGTTCTACTCTTTTCCCCCAAAATTACCTATACCTTTGATGGGGCATTTTTACAGGTTAGGACAATCATTTTTCCAATAAGGTAAGGATATTTGTTTTTAAGTTTGGAAACAACAGAACCCTATGGGCTATGCAGAAAAATGGTAAAATCTTTAGCATGGCCCATAGGGTGCTGTTATTTCCACACTTAAAAAAATATATCCTTATATCACTAGAAAAATAATGTTCCCAAACTGTAAAAATGTGCCATCACATGTACAGTTGATTTTTTTTTTTTTGGGGGGGGGGGGGGGGGAAATGTGTGTTATTGCTTAAAAAATCACCAGCATGCAGGTTGCAATCCACACCACAATGCATACTGCAAGTCACACTGGCTTCACCAAATATTTAGCATGAGCCCCTATATCTTTAGCATGACCCCCACGGGCATGTTTGGTTCTGATCTGCCTACCTGTTCTGTGTCAGGAGCTTAGTAAGTATTGTAGTTGGAGCAGCAGTGTGACAACGCTGCAAATAGCAGCTGGTGAATCTTTTCTTGATAGAACTCCAATAGATATTCTGTGATTTTTAAAGGTTGTTGCATCTGTCATCCAGCTTATACTTACGCTTACGACCTTAGTCTTTGAAATTATTTTTGAGGACCTTCCACTTCCTACTTCTTCCTATGTCATTGGTGCCAATATGCATCATGACCACTGGGTTCTCACCAGCCCCTTCCAATAATCTGTCACCCCAATTGGCCTAGGAAGGCAACACACTGTTCAGTGAGCCCGATCTTTGTGATAGATTGCCCTGTCTGTTCCCCTAATAATTGTGTCACTGCATACCAGCACCTGCCTTGCCTGCCCCATTTCCCCTCTGCTCCTTTCTGGAGCAGACAGCAGTGTTGCCTTGCTGTAGCTATGCTACCCCTGAGCTAACATCCTCCTCATTTGCCAACTGGGCAAACTTGATGAGGGTGTCAGCTCAGAGCAAGTCTCCCTGCAACTTTTACCCATACACCTGCTGACACCTGCCTTCCCGATGTGCAATGCGCACATATTCCGCACAGCAGTATGCACCCTTGAACGGCTGTTTAAGCAGTGCCTACATAGCATAGTATGTACAATGGACAGCACTGCTAAGCATGGAGCACATTTTTTCTAGTTTGGGGAACACAGACACCAGGATCAGCAAATGGTCAGCAGGCAACCAACAGATGGAATATAAAAGCTCCTAATTAGGTGGCTACAGCCCCAACCAATTAGCTGTGCAGCACAATGCAATACAATACAAACCTGTTACCAAAACCAAATGTCTTTGAAATGCACTGCTACCCTATCAAGGTTTTTGTTTTGTGCCCCGGGGGAACCCGAATTGGGATGACCTCTGTGTAAGACCACCCAGTACAATTCACCTCTTCCCGAGGATGCAGAGCATGTGGCTGCTCTCCCCATTGTAAACAATCAGAGCTGTTTACCAAATTACATAAGCACAGCAAATGGCTCTGACTGGATGAGAGCCTGGGCATGCGCAGTTGGACCAGGGAGAAGTGAGTTAATATCGGTAACCCGGGAGGGGGTGTTTCACACAGTGAGGCATCCCAATTTGGGATGTCTTGGGGGAAGACAGTGACCGAACCTCAATTTTAGTCTAAACACTTAGGACACAAACTCACTTGGGATTACAACCACTACCAAATGCTCCCAAACTCGCTTTAAACAATCTTATTTATAGGAATGCTTTCCTATTATCAGTATCAGCAGTCTCTTCACCAAAAATGACACTACACAGCAGTTGCTAGACTCTGGACAATACACAATGATTACTAGCTTTGCACAGGCTTTTAGACTGTACATAGTGATTTCTAGGTCCTAGACAGTATAGATTTATTGCTAGATAGCTATAAAGTACACAGGTTTTGCTAGTTCATTGACATTGCACAGTGCTTGTCTATGGACAATGCACAAGGATTAATGGTTAATGGTTCTGGACAGTACAGAGGTATTGATAGTGTCCAGGGATAAGCAAGGAATGGTGGGACAGGCTCCTTCTCTTCAGGAGAGATGAGTTTAGAGTGGACAGTGGGGAAAAAGTGGAGAAAAACCTGCATTCGCCAACACTGGAGTCTACAAAAATCCAGGGCCAGTCGATTCCCTACCCTTGGGTCATCCCGATTTGGGATGCCCCATCTAGGGTCGCTAAAATACATACAGCGCCAGGGATCCTGTGACATATGCATGGCCCGCTGCCACATCTCCAGCATCTCACAGCTGAGATGCACTCTGGCACACAGGCATTTAGATAGCCTGGCATGGCTGATGTCCATCAGCTACAGGGAGACTGGGAATGTGCGTATTCTGTGCGTTAATATACAGCACATAAAGAACTAATTGGATAAAAGGCCCATGCTTGCACCGTGGAAGTTTACTTAGTGGGGCATCCCAAATCACCAGGATGCCCCAGGGAAATTAATCAGTTCTGTGTTTTAGGTTCACTTTAATCCGCTGGCATACATTATATTTGGGTTACATTCACATCTGTTCAGATCTGTTTGCATTCATGCTATAGTGGCGGAACACACCGATCCACAAATTCACCTCTACCCCCGATTATGCATTTATACAGATGAGATACATGATTTTTCCAATGAGGTATGAGGTATTTTTTTAGGAATTTAGAAACAACCTATGGGGTATGCAGCAAATATTTCTGCAAAGTCCATAGGATGCTCTGCAACATAGCCTAATAATGCATAGGGTCTGCTCTGCAGCATAGCCTAATAATGCATAGGGTCTGCTCTGCAACATATCCTAATAATGCATAGGGTATGCTCTGCAACTTAGCCTAAAAATTCATAGGGTCTGCTCTGCAACTTAGCCTAAAAATGCATAGGGTCCGCTCTGTAACTTAGCCTAATAATGCATAGGGTCTGCACTGCAACTTAGCCTAATAATGCATAGGGTCTGCTCGGCAACTTAGTCTAATAATGCATAGGGTCTGCTCTGCAACTTAGTCTAATAATGCATAGGGTCCGCTCTGTAACTTAGCTTAATAATGCATAGGGTCTGCACTGCAACTTAGCCTAATAATGCATAGGGTCTGCTCTGCAACTTAGTCTAATAATGCATAGGGTCTGCTCTGCAACTTAGTCTAATAATGCATAGGGTCCGCTCTGTAACTTAGCTTAATAATGCATAGGGTCTGCACTGCAACTTAGCCTAATAATGCATAGGGCCTGCTCTGCAACTTAGCCTAATAAAACATAGGGTCTGCTCTGCAACATAGCCTAATAATGCATAGGGCGTCGTAGCCATGAAAGCCTCTGATCTTGTTTTGCTCAAAAAAAGTCTTTTTTTGGCTAAAATGTAACAATTGTAACTGACTGCTGGTAAATAAACCATGACTAAGGTGCTTGTTACAATTTTGCCACAGGTTCTGCACTGCTTAAAGTGGACCAACACCCAGGATTTTGACTATCCTGGGTTTTGGTCCACTTCGATGGGGCACCCCGATCGGAGGTGCCCGCTGTGTGAAACCCCCCAGAACGCCCGTAAACACTCACCTCACCACGCTCCTACGCTCGTCCAATCAGAGCGCTCAGAGCCGCTGTGGTATGCATGTACAAGCGGCGTCCAACCACAGCGGCTCTGAGCGCTGGAGGGCGCGTCTCGCGCTTCCCTCTAACAGGAAGCGCGCCCGCGCCGGCCATTCACGAGCGGCCGACGCGGGTGCGCGCCCTGTTAGAGGGAAGCGCGAGACGCGGCCGCGGCCCACGCATGCGCCGTTGGAACGGGGTTAAGGTAAGGTTTCTGGGAGTCCTGGGGGGTTTCACCCCGCGGGACATCCCGATTTCGGATGCCCGGGGGAGGGATCTGATCGGCCTGGGAATCTTATAGATTCCCGGGCCGATCCCCCCTGGGTGTTGGTCCACTTTAAATCTATATTTTTATGTTTGCTTGGTGTTCTGTCTTGAGTAAACATTCTTTAGTGCAGTAATGATGTCTGACACTGAAATAAGAATGTATGCTGGGAACTTTTCTATTGTGTGTTATGTAACTTCTTCTAATGAATAAGTTACACAAGGAAGGATCACTCCTCCTCACACAGCCAGATATTTGTTGGTGCGGTTACAACAGATTATGGGCCGCCTGGTCACGCAGTTCTTTAGTCCCTTTATTTATGCACATGGGCAGAGTGCGCCTTTGTTGAAGGAAACCAAACTGGAGCATAATACGGTGAGAATAAAGAAAACGCTGAGGTGTAAACCTCACCCCTCGTGTTCTTATGTCTTAAATCTCTGAGGAGTGGAGGCTGAACCTCTATCATGTAGATTACTCCCTGGACTTTATCATCTATGCACGTTGCTTTCTTAGCTCTGTCTGTGTCAAGATGCAGAAACATGCCTAAAAAAATTATTCACACCTTGGACATTCATTAAAAAGCATGCTTTATTCATCAAAGGTCATCAAAAGAGCGCAACTGCAGCAGGGTAGCAATTTGTGATAGATAGATAGATAGATAGATAGATAGATAGATAGATAGATAAAATAACTAGACAGAGATAAATAAATAGACAGTTGAATAGATAGACAGATACATACTGTAGAGAAAGAGACATATGAAAGAGTGATAGATATATGAGAGATACATACATAGCTATAAAAATACATAAAGCATAAACAGAGAGATATATGACAGACAGACAGATAGATAGATAGATGATAGATAGATAGATAGATAGATAGATAGATAGATAGAAGATAGATAGATAGATAGATAGATAGATAGATAGATAGAAGATAGATAGATAGATAGATAGATAGATAGATAGATAGATAGATATGAGATAGATAGATAGATAGATAGATAGATAGATAGATAGGAGATAGATAGATAGATAGATAGATAGATAACACGAAAGATGAAATAGAGAGAATATAAATAGAAAATAAATAGAAAAAATTTAAAAAAGATAGATACAAGGAATATATAGAAACATAAAAGGAACGAATACATAAAAAGAAACAATAAAAAGAAAGAATGAATTAACAGAAATAATAAAAAGAGACAAGGAGATTTAGCAGAGGGTTGGAGAGCATGGCTAGGCTACAGAAAGACAATGCAAAGATCCAACACAGAATAATTACCCTGTGTGGGTAAACAAGGCAGCTTTAGGACCCAGGGGACCCAGGACTCTTTGGCCCAAATGCTCCTGTTAAGTTATACAGTTGAATACTTTTTTCCATTCCATTTGAATAATGTCTTTTTCTAGGTAAGATCTCCAGAACTGTATTTCAGCTGTGGCCTATATACAGGAGGGTAATTATGCTGTGTTGGATCTTTGCATTGTCTTCCTGTAGCCTAGCCATGCTCTCCAACCCTCTGCTAAATCTCCTTGTCCTTGTGGGAACCAAAGGCCTTCCAGTATCTTGTAATTGGCCCCAGGGCCTTCTTAAACCTTGAATTTGGGCTCACATCACTCTACAACCCTTCATTGTGTTATTGTCTGTGCTGGGCCCACAGTTCTTCTATCGTCTGTGCTGTTTGTGTTGGGCTTACGGTTCTTCCAGTGTCTGGGCTATTGTCTGTACTGGGTCCATGGGCCTTCATTGTCTGTGCTATTGTTCGTCTTGGGCCCACGGTCCCTCACTATCCGTGCCATTGTCTGTAGTGTGCCAAAAGCCATCCATCACCTACACTGTGGTCCAGGTCCAATATAGCCCACACTGGGGCCCTAGTTCCTCTTGTCTGCACTAGGTCCAAATTCTTCTATTGTCTGCACTGGGGCCCAGTTCTACTGTTGTCTGCACTGGGGCCCAGTTCTGCCCTTGTCTACACTGGGGCCCAGTTTCTCCACTGCTGGCTTTAGGGTCCAACCCTCCATTGTCCACAGACTATCCATTCTTGTCTTGTGTATGCATGCCCCGTGTTTTCCCTCCCCAAGTCTGCGACCACCAAAGGACTACCCGGGCCTGTGTACTCTCCACCTTAAGGAAAGCAGCTGAAGAACCCATAAATTGGAACACCCTATTTTTTCTCTTTTATTATACATATATTTCGTTTTCTAGTGTTAATCTCTAATCCAGGTTCTACTTATAAAACGGGTAGTGTAGATTTTGTAACAATCCATAATCAAATTCTGCTCTACAAGTTCAAAGCCAGGATGCCAAGTCTTAAAACAGCTGTAGATTCTTTATCACTTCTCTGAAGTTAAATACAGCTGAATGTAGTAACACAAACAGCTTCTCAACCCAGTACAACCGCATCCGCATAGATGGAGATGATCATAGCTGGATTCCTATATGCCGGTTCCTATGTGCTTTTGCAACCTAAGGCCCACTAGGCCCCACTGGTCTTCCAGTCATGTTGCTAGCTCTTCTTTCTGCTGGAATGGTCTTGCTACCCAGGCTGACTTCTCTTTCTGACTTCTCAGTTACAAGACCCTGGCTGATTATAGAGTTCTACCTTAAAACCCCCCTGGTCCAACACAGCTACAACCTAAAGCTACTTACCTCTTGCTCGCATGTCCATTAACATGCATGTCAGTGTCACCTGTCGTAGTTTGCTTGGACCAGTTCTATCCAGTTCTAGATTGTCTAGTCCCACTATTTCCTGATGACTCCTCTCCTGACCTATGCAAGCTATAGCTCTACTCTCACTACTGCCATCTTGTGTCCCTTTAACCAACTGCATTTATTAACTAAACTCAATTTAATCCTAACACATATAGCAGTACTGACTGACTTTACCAAGAAAAGAAGTTTGTGTCACCACCTTCTTTCCCCAGTCCAGTGCCCCTGTGTTACATTTACTGAAGCCTTTGCTAAATATTCAAAAAAACACAAACTGAATGCTGTCTGCTGTTCGAATGATTATTGCTCCCTGGTTCAAGCATTGATAATGTACATTCAGTTAAACACAGCTCAGCATTAGGGGTCAGTTTTATCAGTTAGAATAACTGCAATAAATCTGAAAGCACTACAAGCTCAACTGCCATTATGTAGCAGTTTACCGTGGAATTAATGTATCAGAATATGGCTGCCATTCAACATCATACTGCTTCCTTTTAGTGTTTTTATGAATATTGGGCAAAGGCTTTATTAAAAAAGAAACACAGGTTGTTTTTGTGCAATGGGCTGGGGATAGAAGGTGACAACATATACTTTCTATCTGGGCAGAAAGTACTAGCCATAGGGAGACCTGGGCTGCAGTGCTTTGGGGCCAGTTGGGCTGCTGTTTTTAACACCCACATTCAATCCTTGGCCCCTTAGTCTCCCTCTCAGGCCCATGTGCCTAGTATCACTGTACACACAGGCCAAGGAACCCCAGACCCCTATGCTATAGCCATCATGGGGGGGCCTCAGCAGGAACGTCTCGGGCTGGCCATGAGCTGGTAATATCTTGGGCTGATCTCTGGCCCCAGTCCTCCACTGTATCTGGGTATAGGTACACTTTAAAGGAAGTTAAAGTGGACCAACACCCAGGATTTTGACTATCCTGGGTCTTGGTCCACTTCGGTGGGGCACCCCCGATCGGGGTGCCCCGCTGTGTGAAACCCCCCCGAACCCCCCGAACAACTCACCTCTCCCCGCTCCCAGCGCCGACGGACAAGCCGCGGACAAGCGGCTCCTCCGCCGCCGCCTCCCGCGCGTCCCTCTTGACGCGCGTGTGCCCGCGCCGGCCATTCACAGACGGCCGGCACGGGCGCGCGCACGTCTAGAGGGGCGCGAGGGAGGCGGCGGCGGCCGGCCGCCGCCGAAGATAAGGTAAGGAATTTGGGGTGTTTGGGGGGGTTTCACCCCGCGGGACATCCCGATCTCGGATGTCCCGCGGGGAGGGAGGTGATCGGCCCGGGAATCTTATAGATTCCCGGGCCGATCACCCGTGGGTGTTGGTCCACTTTAACTAACTGTCACAAGCATCACACTGAGCTGACAGTAAAATATTTATCTGTTTAAAGCAGTTACTGTCACAAGCATCACACTGAGTTGACAGTAAAATATTTATCTGTTTTCTTTATTCTCCTGCCCTTGGGGGAGCAGGTTCCCCGAGGAAGCATCCACACGTTTATCATTGTCAGCCTGTAGAAGTCCCACCAAGACAGTTGATAACAGACATAGAAGATCGTGTTGAATCATCTGACCTGGAAGCAAAGTGAGTACTGAAGGTTAATTATCTTATCCTACAGAAAGGCTATCTGGAGAATTTAATTCAGCAATCAAAAGTCACTAATCTACCCTTATGTAGTTCAACTATCTCAAGCATCTTTGTAATTAGGTTCTGTTGACAGCAGTGCCTCCAGCCATAGATCGCCTTCCTTTCTGCTGACCCAGTTTCCCAGTGACTAATGAACCAGCAGTATAAGTCCCTAAAATATTGACAGTCATGGAAGCATCAGCATGGCTCTCAATAATGCAGGGAAAGTAGATGGTATCTGGAGGAGGCAGGTGAGCTAATTGAAGATGGTGTATCTCTGGAACTCGTCAGATAAATAAAATTACCCTCAGCACCACCGGTGACTGATTTTGCTGAAGAACGCTCATAAATAAGTGAACGCCGAGTCCCGGCACTAAGCGTCTGAGCAAATCTCACGTTCACATTTGGACAAACGTCTGACACTAATGATGGCTTCTATAGATATGTCTGTTATGGAGTCCAGTTTTTTCTGAAAGAACCTTCCCTGTATAACAAATGGTGCCAAAAGATGGACACCGCGTGGGAAACCTCCACAATCGAGACGAAGATAGAAAACTCAAATGTAGCAATCTACAATCTACTATAAATTATAAATGATATGGGCAGACCAAGATCACAAGGTTCTGGTGATTTTTCTTCATTTGCTGCCAGGCCAGGTTACATAGTAATGTTGCCAGACACCCATCTCAGCTCCTGGCCAAGACCATTCTGCACATTTATTGGATCATTTGGATTATGCACTTACACTTTGCATGCAGTAACCAGGAATGAGCATCAGCAAGGCGCAGACTGGCCTTCGGGACATCATTTCTTTCTTTCGTGCGCTTTCTTTCCTTCGGTCATTCCTTTTTTCTTCCCTTTTCTTAATTTTTTCTTTGTCATTCCTTGCTTTCTTTCTGTGTCAGTCCTTTCTTTCTCTATGTCGTTCCTTCTTTTCTTTCTTTTTCCATTTCTTTCTTTCTTTCCTTCTTTCTGTGTAATTCCTTCTTTTCTTTCTGTCTTTCTTTTTCTTTCTTTCTTTCTTTCATTCATTCATTCATTCATTCTTTTCATTCTGTCATTCCTTCGTCTCTTTCTTTCTTGCTTTGTTATTCTTCTATTCTTCCTTTCTTTTGTTATTTCCAATATTTCTTATTTTCTCTTTCTTACTCTTTCAATTCTTCTTTCTGACTTTCTTTCTGTTACTCTTTTTCTTTGTTTCTTTTCATATACTACTTTCATTCCTTCTTTTTTTCATTCTTTCTTTCCTTTCAGAAAGGGCAGCTTTGCCAAGATGGGGGGACTGAAACCTCAAGCTTCTTAGGAGAAGCCATAAAAAGACCTCAGAGCATATAGAGGCACCTGGGTGGCAGGTAAGCGGGTTGCCTCAGTGCTGTTGGCACCATCTGCTCTGAAGTCTTTTTAAAAAGTGTAGTTTCCCTTTAAGGAGGGACTACAACAAGGTGTAATATCTAGCATACCTGCAGCTTTTCTGCCATCTATGTCATGAAACAATGCAAAGGGGCCCTGCTCTGTCGCCAAAGGGCCCACATAAACCTGGAGCCCGGCCCTGATTGAAGGATCTGGTCTAGATCCACTTATATTCTCTTTGATAACAATGTGGTCCTTGATTAAAGGAACTAAGTTGGCTCTTCCTGCATTCTGGATACTTCCTGACGAAGTGGGTTGTATCCACTTCCTAATTATTATGGGCTCTTGGGGCTTTGCTTTATAATTCCGGAGGAACATATTCACACTCTGATTCTTCATGGTAGAAACTGGATTGGACTGGTTTGCATTCTGTTTATTATTATAATAGTGGGGTCTGCTCATGCTATGCCTGTTCATTATAACATCTCAGTTGGATACCCTTGCATATCCCTAATAATTGTGGAGGGAGTCCCTTGAACTCTGATTAATAGTTCTGTTGTCTGGAGCGATAGGCTCCCACAAGTAATAATTCATAATTGTGGGGTGTGTGGGGTAACCCCTCACAGGTCTGGGGGATCTGTCCATGCTCTGCCTATTCATTTGATTCACCTCATTACTGTGGGTCTGGGGGGCACTTGGATTATGTTTTATAACTGTGGGGCCTAGGAAGATCTGATCATGATCTGCCTATTCATTAAAGGATCTGGGTTGGGCATGTTGTGAAAACACATTACAGCCAGTGAGCAGAATCCCTCCATTACAGCCAGTGAGGGGCATCCCTCCATTACAGCCAGTGAGGGCATCCCTCCATTACAGCCAGTGAGGGGCATCCCTCCATTACAGCCAGTGAGAGGCATCCCTAATTACAGCCCATGAGAGGCATCCCTCATTACAGCCCTTGAGAGGCATCCCTCATTAAAACCCATGAGAGGCATCCCTCATTACAGCCAGTGAGAGGCATCCCTCATTACAGCCAGTGAGGGGCATCCCTCATTACAGTCAGTGAGAGCCATCCCTCAATACAGCCAGTAAGGGGACTCCCTCCATTTCAGCCAGTGACTGGCACCCCTCACTATAGTCAGTGAGGGGCATCCCTCATTACAGCCAGTGAGGGCATCCCTCCATTCCAGCCAGTGAGTGGCATCCCTCATTACAGTCAGTGAGGGGCATCCCTCATTACAGTCAGTGAGGGGCATCCCTCCATTACAACCAGTGAGGGTCATCCCTCCATTACAACCAGTGAGGGGCATCCCTCCATTACAGCCAGTGAGGGACATCCCTCATTACAGCCAGTGAGGGCGCGAGCAGGCTCCTTCTTTCTGGAGTCCCGTCCATTCACTGAACCACCAATTACATAAAGGTAAAAAAAGGCAGTAGCCAGTGCTGTCCCAGGGAAGACGTGCTACACACACTCGGGGCCGATGGTAGCAGCAGAGCGGGGGACCTCGGGATACATGGAGGCGGTGTGGGACAACGCGACGCTGGCGCAATCCCGTGATGGCCCACGCAAATCAGGACAGTCTGCCTAATTAGTGTGCAGTCTGAGGAGTAGGCTCACATTCTGCCTATTTATCATAGGATCTGGTTTGGATCTACATGCATTATGCCGAATAATTGTGATGTCTGCGGAAACTGTTTACACTTTTCATCAGTGAAGGATCTGGGATAGAACAGCTTGCATTCTGTTTAATAATTGTGGGGATCTTTTTGCACTTGACAATTGTGGTGTGTGGAGGGATATATTCTTTACTTACTTTTCAAGGAATAAAAAAGCTTGTTCTCCTTTTAAAGACAATCAGCAATTGCAGCTCTTATATTTCATTTGTGCCAGGTTCCTTTTATTCCTCCCTGGTGGTTGGGAAACAGTTGGGAAATAATGCCCTCTAAGGAGAGAGCACTTGCTGTTTTATTCATGTGCTATTACAATTGATATGCTTCAGGTATTATAACATTATTAACATGCATTGGCATGCACAGAGATTGCACGCACACCTCCCTCCATGCTTAATGAGATGACCTACATTACAAAATCACTCCAATTTAGCTCCGATTATTAGGGCTATCAAGTTACATTAAGTGGAATACCAGTGATCCTTAAAGTGTAACTATACCTAAAATGGATGCCCCCCCCCCCCCCCCTTCTGGGGGAGTTTTTAGTTTGAGAAGTTTCTCACCTTCATACCCAATTGTGGATGCTCCTCTCTTGAGCAGCTGGTAGAAATTCTTCACACTCCCCCATCATTTGTAAAACTTTTTGGGTCATCAAACACCCCTTTTTCATGGAACAAACATGTTCATTGATGAATTGACACTTGGTAATCGCTAAACAGTGCCACTGGACATGTTATATTTGCTGTTTCTAGGGGAGGGCAAGCTGGGTGATTGTCCTGAGCATAAAGGCCATTGGGGGTGCCTCTTTCCCAGCCATCCGATTTACTGCAGATTAGCCAGGTCCATTATTAGTGGTGCAGGCCATAAGACAGACCCCTCATCCCTACATATTGGGCTCATAGGGAGTTGGCACTGCCTGGAGAGGCACACCATCGCACATACCTGTATGAGACGGCAGCAGCACATTAGGGTAAGGAGGGGGCAGAATATTTGCCTAGAAACTGCCCTGGCTGTGATTCAGATAAGAAAGACAAGCTCTCTCAGTACATGGAGGATTTCCCCACATTTAGGTGACACTCTAAGTAGGAACATTCCCTTTCTGTTAGACTGCTTCCAATTTATCATTTGCTTCATGTAGTCCAAAGCTGGTGCCATTATAAAGGAAGGGACCACAATCACAGTGGCACATACAGTATATGTTTCTTGACACAGAGGTCCTTATGGACCAGAAGATTACCACTGGAGATTTCTATATTTGCCCTGATCTAAATGAGATGGACAAGTTCTCCAACTGTGAATTGAGAAGTTTTCCACACTTTTTTGACCTACTAAGGGAAAACACTTCTTTAGTGTGTTGCCATTGACAGGATTTCTAACATTCAGAGTAATGTTATGGGCTTTTGGGTTAAGTCTCTAGGTTCCCTGCTCTGCTTCAATGCATTAAATGCTACAGATGTTCCAATGCTGGTGCTGTCATTGAGAAAGGGACCACAATCTCAGTTGCACATATATGTTTATTGACAAAAAGGTCCTTATGGACTCCAAATAATGGACTCCAATACATTTTTTAAGGGACAGGAGAGTGGCAGTGTAGTTTTCTATATTTGCTATAATCTAAGTGAGATGGACAAGATATCCAACTGTGAACTGAGAAGTTCTCCACTGTTTATTGACCACCTAAAGGAGAACACTTCTGTAGCGTGTTGCCTGCTAAATATTGTGCAGATTTCTAACATTCACATACTCTACATGATTTGGGCTTTTGGGTTAAGCCTCCGGGTTTTACAGGTGTTCCAAACTGGTCCTGTCAAAAAGCTGGTAACCACAAACAAAGAAAAAGAAAATTAAGAGCTGCTCACCACTTGGGAAAGGAGCAGCTAAGGGTGGACGGTTGCCAATCATCCAAGCAAAGCCAATAGTGAAAACAAAAGAAAAAAAGCTGGTGCTGAGGAAGGAAGCACAACCACAGAGGCACCTAAGGCACATTTATGTTCTATGACAAAGATTTCAATATATATATATTCATAAATGACAGAAGAGAGCCAATGGCGTTTTCTATATTTACTGTGAACTAAGTGAGAGGGCACACTTTCCAACTGTGATCCACTTTATTGACCTCCTAAGGGTGTCGCCAGTGTTGCAGGCTAAATACCATTGTTGTCCAGATTTCAAACATTCAGTTAAATGTTTTGGCTTTGGGTAAGCCTCCAGGTTCTTTGCTCCAAATATATTAATTTCTACAAATGTTCCAAAGCTAGTGCTGTCAAAGAGGAAGAGAAGTCTTAAAGGAGCCACAGCACTCAACCCTGTTAGCTTGCAGGCCAGCCTATATTCTGTCTCTAAACTTGGTTAAAAACAGAGGACTCGGTCACACACATCTGCAGAAGGAGAGAACACAACAACAGAGGCACCTAAACCACATCTATGTAACTTGACAAAGACTTGAATATATATTCATAAAATACAGAAGAGTGCCAGTGGGCGCTTTGATCCAGATAGGATGACCAAGCTCTTCAAATGAGTGGAGACTTTTACATTTATTGATAAATTGCAGTGTGTGCAGTACATTCCCTTAGAGTTACCAGGTTTTTAGGTCTTATGGGTTAAATGTTCAGGTTCTCCTCTCCCAGTTTGTTAATTGCTACATGTGTTCCAAAGCTGGTTCTGTCATAGAGGAAGGGACCGCAATCACAGAGGCGCCTTAAAACTACCAGGTGGTTCCCACATGCATTGGAAAAATGTGTGTCGCTGAGGATGCAGCTGTTTTTAATGAAATGTGTGGAAAAGGTTTAGAGGGTCCTCTTTGGTGTCTGATAACACAGGGACGCCACAGAGGATTAAACACACTTGGCTGTTCATTTAAAAAGAATCAGAAAAGGTACTTGCGCCTAGGAGACAGGAAAGGAGAATATCAAAGATGGAAAGCCAAAAAGCTCAAAGAATTTTCTGGTTTTCCTTAGGACATTACAACCTCCTAATGGCATTTAGAGTTATCCCGGAATCAACAATTTCCTGTTTATGGATTATAGCTGCAAGTAGTTATGTATGTCACAATCTATAAAGGGATCAATAATTAGTCCAACAATAACAGCTGGGGTCGGCTTAGGGGACAAACAGTTAGAGCCCCCCTATGTCAGGCATTGAGCCTCATCTCATGTTTGCTGTGACAGAGGCAAAATGAGGCTGTATATCTCTAATGAGTTCATACAACAAAAAGTTATCATTACACTGCATCTATCCCCTGTGAGCGATTAGGGCGAACGTCAGTGACACGGACAACAGTTCTTCAAAATTAAAGACCAGTTTTATTGAAACCAAAAATGTTCAGCAGAAAATAAATGTCTCTCACTTCAGAGGTTGCAGCATGCAATGCAATAAATCAAGTGGTTACTTCACCAACTTAGTGAAAGTCTTGGGTTTGATACTCCAGCAAGCTGCAAGTCCGGGGTATCGGGTTCCGCTTTACAGGGCATACATCCCCACGCTGCTCATCCACACAAGTCCAAGTTTTGGGGTTGCAGAAGCCAAGTCCTTCGGCTTACATCCAGTCTCTCTTTCACCACTGAGCAGTACAGCCTGGGCTCCTTCCTCCAGGCTGGTCAACTGCCAACTGACAGGCTCAGCGGCCCCTTTATTTCGGTTTCCCCTGCAATCAGCCTCATCACCTGTGCTAGGCCTGGAATCAGGGAACAAACCTGTAGAGGACTGGGGAATGTGAACTGGTTCCTGAAAACCCGGCATGGATCGTGCCTGATACAGCATAGCAGGGGGAAAATACACACCATTTATCACTTTTCCATACACATTACCACACCCCTTTGTAAAAGTAAAAAAATGTGTGGGATATTGCCTTTAAGCAAAAAGAAGATGTAGTTTGTATGAAAAATATAAAGCAAAATAGAAATCTGCAACTAAATCTAATTACGAAGTCATTTTAGTTGTCAACCCTGTCCAGCCCTTAAAAATAATCCTGTATAAGCAACAAAAGCAATACATCCTGTCCAGTAAAAAGAGAATTTTGCTAAACTCACTGCAAAGTCCATTACTCTTTTTCAGTTAGAGACACACTTATGGAAGAAGAGAAAAAAAGGTCGTACAAAGACTGTATGCAATTTTAGCAACAATAGAGAGCCATATTGATTCAGCACCATTTTTAGCTGTGCGAATTTGTACTACGAAAAAAAAATCATTATAAAATTTTTTTTCTCAATACAATAAATATAACAATCTCACAATACACACAATTCACAGAATTGAAATCAAGAATTTCCTTGTGATTCGTGCTGACTAAATTTTTCCATGAAATCATTGCTACACGTGTAGCAAATAACAAAAGTAAAAACTCACCTGCTCCCTCATTGCACATTTGTCTGTTCCACACTGTCCCGCGCCTCCCTCCGCAAAAATCCAGCCGCACTGGGCTTCGGGTACATCGCTCCCCACCACAGGAAGGGGCTGACTCCAGCTCCCTCGCTGGTATAAATAGCACCAGATGCCAGTAGTGGGGTGGAAGATCTGCGACATCTGCCCCCTCTGAAAACAACGGGGAATGGCGGGGGAAGTGGTGGACATTGTGGGACAGGTAGACAAGGGGGTAAGTATTGCTCCAAAAATAAAATGAATAAATGACTTTTTCTATGTGTGATGTGTTTTTTTTCAGTGTATTTGTTCTGTGTGTTTGTGTTTTCAGTGCATTGGGATGGAGGGGCTGGCAAGTCACTCGCCAGCAAGTGGGTGACTTGCCATAACACCCCTGCCCAATTACTTGCATCCCGAAAGCCCAGGGCGATGCAGAAGAGCCCGTGGCCCATATGGGCTGGCAGTTCAGCCTCCGCACCCTGGTCAACCAGCCAACATAGCTGGTGCCTGGGCTAGTTTTACTGAAGAATGGGACCCCACCCTGTTTTTAAAAAAAAAAGTTTAAAAAGGGTTTAATTTTTTTTTTACATTTGAAGAAAAAAAGGCGTGGGTTCCCTCCTCTTGGCTAGGGGGACTACATGTCATTAAAAAATAATGAATAAATGGGAGGGGGGCACATCTTTTACACCCTTAAAAACATTTTTTTTAATTAGCATGGGGTGCCCTCCAGCAAAAATCTCCAGTTAATACACAGAGCAGATGTAGCTCTAAAGGCTGAGAAGAGCTCACAGAGCTTGAGCTCTTTCTCGGCCATTTCCCTTTGCCCTTTCCTTGGTTCATACCTAGGCAGCTATGTAAGAACACACAGTCCATATTACTGTAAGTTCAGCCAGCAAAATTGTCTTACTATTAAGTAAAGATATTGCAAATACAGCCTGTCAATGCTGCTTCCATATAGTTCTTCAGGAAGATAATCAGTTGGTGTTCAGCATGACAAGACCACTGCCAAAAGTAGCTGGAGTTAGATTTCTTCAGAAGTACAGTCAAGATAACAGCTCCCTCTTTAACTCAGAGGGGGGGGGGGGTTAAGAACAAAACTTTATCTGGTCGCCTCAAGCAATTCTGTGTGAGACCAATGGCCTGATTACTTGAATATCGGCTGAGAGTGGTCACAAAGGGGAGGATACAACTCTGTGCAGCCTCACTTTGGCCACCGCTGGAAGTGCCAAGGGAGGAAGTGAGCGGTTGTATAGACTGGACTTCCACTTTAAGGTTTCAGCTGTTCCTGGCAATGAAACAGCATCAAATGTATCCAACTGCTATTAAATGATGTTTATATTTTATGGTCTACTAGGTTGTCCAGCCAGTGGAACAAAGCGCTCCATCCTCTAGTCAAGGTAGATAGGAAGTTTTGTTCACAGCTCTGGGATATAAACAGCTTGAAATTTTCTTGGGTATACTAATTCTATAGGTTAAGCTGAAGAGACTCCAATCTGGTCCTACAACCATCTAGTCAAAGGAGCCAAGATATTTAAGTGTCCTGGTATTTCGGACCATTGAGAAACACAGTATTAACCAGCTCACCCACAGTCACTTGATGTATGGAGCAGGAGACCCCCTGGTGATTCCTCCTTAAGTGCAGGAAAACAGTGGATTCTTCAGCTTCTTCTGGTGTTAAAATGTAACCTTTATTCTTCTTACTTAAAATCAGACCATCCAAACAATAGAAATATATTCCCAAGTGTATGGTATTAAGCAGAATCCATATTCATGTATGTCCCACTGACGGGACCATGTGACGCGTTTCGGGTTTAAACTCCCCTAATCAAACATTCTCCCTTTATATAGGAATGCTTATATATAATAATAAAATAATTGTTTTTTCGGGACCTGGACGCCTTAAATCTCAACAACGATTGCTGGATGCCCTACCCTACACACCAATTGGGAAGGCCGGTTCCCTGCTGCCATTATTTATCTTCCAGGCTGCATTAAAGTTCCACGTGACCACCGAACCTCCACTGGATGTGGCTGGCAGAAGAGATCGTGGAAGAGGAAGAAGTATTGGGGATGTCAGTTTCCAGGCATATGCAGTCCAGGCCATCAATTGCCCAATTGCCCTCTCTCCAGCAAAAATTGCCCGGGCACCAGCAATGGGAGCTTGTAGACCAGGGCTGGGAGCTGAGCTCCTAGCCCACAGGGAGCTCTTAATTCTACCAGCCTGCATAACCTACACAGGCTACATGCTCTTCTGTACCCCCTCTGGGCTTTAGGGGTTTAGGTAATGGGGCAGGGGGGTTCGGCAAGTCACCCACTTGCCAGGAGGTAACTTGCTGGCCCCTCCTGCCTCTTGAACTTGTATGGGGAACTTCACTTTTCTAATATTCTAATTGGCGAACACGGTACAACACAATACTGCTGATAATTTTGGAAAGTCTCAATTTGTCTAACAGCAAAAACAGAAGCTCCAGACTGCTCAGCTGGAGTCCTGATCTGTCCACAGGACATTTGGAATTCGCAGCTGACTTTGACAAAGGACCCTCTGCATGGTTTCCAATCCATGTACAGGAGATGGGGTCTCTGCTTCCGCTCAGTATTAGCAATATCACACATCTGACACACAGCTGCTTGCTGCAATCCACAATGCCCCTTTCGGAGTACTAGTCAGCAACAGCCCCACGTGTACAACAGCCCCATGGGAGAATCATTGCGTCACAACAATGTTCTATCTAGACTATTACCACCACAATGGATTCAGCAGACACCCTGCACCGCCACAGCATAACACACAATTAATAATTGCAAAATCCCATTAGTCTTTATTGCTACGCAGCAGCATCATTAGTTGAGTTCTGCCTGTAGAAACCATATATGAGTGGAGAATAATAAAGCAATGCAAGCATATATCAATAATCAAGCCCAAAACAAAATTAAAACAAGGTATAGGGACAGAAGTGGATGCCTTTATTAGAAAGCCTCTTGACTAGGCAGTAAATAATGCAGATGCTGTAACGCCGTAAAGTATGTCTATGTCCATTTGCCATGATTAAAATCAAGTCAGATATTTCTTAACACATATAACATTCATCTATTGTTTTTTTTTACTTCAAATGAGTGTAGGAAATATATTAAAGAAGCATTTCACTGGTGGTAGCTGCAGACAAATTGGCCATAAGTGGTCAAGTGGAATGCGAGAGTTCCTTCCCTTTTAAACAGCCTTGTAAAAGATAGTGTGTAGCAGACCCGATGGCCAAGGAGTTTAGAATGGAGTTCTCTGCTCCAGTGCAACTGATATATATATATATATACACACACACACACACACACACACACACACACACACACACACACACACACACTATGTTATAATCTCCAGGTAATATCACTACACAGAGCATGGCTGAGAATAGCTCTCAGAGTTTGAGCTCTTTCTCGGCCATTTCCCTTTGCCCTTTCCTTGGATGAACTTCGTACCTAGGTAGCTATGTAAGAACACACAGTCCACATTACTGTAAGTTCAGCCAGCAAAATCGTTTTACTTTGAGTAAAGATATTACAAATCCAGCCTGTCAACGCTGCTTCCATATGGTTCTTCAGATAATCAGTTGGTGTTCAGCATGACAAGGCCATTGCCAAAAGTAGCTGGAGTTAGATTTCTTCAGTTTAGACTCTTTAAAGCAGAAGTACGGTTTTATATAACAGCTCCCTTTTTCATTTAGAGGCAGGGAGAGGGTTAAAAAAAAGGAATAGCGGCTGTGAGTGGGCACAAAGCGGAGGATACAACTCTGTGCAGCCTCAGTGTGGCTGCCACTGTAAGTGCCAAGGGAGGGAGCTGATATATAAACAGGACTTTCGCTTTAAGGTTTCAGCTGTTCCTGGCAGTAAAACAGCATCAAATATATTCAACTACTATTAGATGATGTTTAGATTTTATGGCCTACTAGGTGTTCCAGCCAGTGGAACAGAGATCTCCATCCTCTAGTCAAGGTAGATAGGATTTTTTGTTCACAACTTTGGGATATGAGCAGCATGAATTTTGCTTGGGCATACTAATTCTGTAGGTTATGCTGAAGAGACCCCAATCTGGTCCTACAACCATCCAGGCAAAGGAGCCAAGATATCCAGGTGTCCTGGCATTTCGGGACCTGGACGCCTTAAATCTCAACAACAATGATTGCTGGATGCCCTACTCTACATACCAGCTGGGCAGGCCGGTTCCCCGGTGCCATTATTTATCTTACAGGATCCCACGCTGCATTTAAGCCCCATGTGACCACTGGCCACCAGTGAGGTTTGCTCGGTGGTCACTGGATGTGGCTGGCAGAAGAGAACGTGGATGAGGTAAGTATTGGGGATGTCAGTTTCCAGGCATATGTAGTCCAAGCCATCAATTAATCGGATGTTCTCCTATTCCAAATAAAATGGGGTGAAGCTCATTTTTGAGTGTTGTTCAGGTTTTAAATATGTCAGGAGGGAACCGCAATAAATTGGCCACAATTTTCCTTCTTTGCATTGCTTTTTAAGAATAAAAAAGGGCCCTTTCCCTGGGGATGCAACAGGCATCGAGGCAAAGTCAAACCAAATGGCCAATGTCAGGGTTAAATTTAACATCCAAAGCTCATTATTACTTAAAAAGGCACTATATCAAGTCATCCAACTTCCTCGTTCATTGTGCGGCTGTCAGTCGGTAACCAATTGGGTGTGCCGAGTGGGCTTGCACATCAAACCTGAATGGCTGCTAGTGATCACATGATTGGCTGCCATTTGATGCCAAACGTAGTAATGACTTGACTATAGTGTCTCTTTAAGGAAAACTGGGTCCTATGTCCATGAAGTTACCTTTCAGCTTATCCTTGTTTTTTCTAAATGAAAGGCTCGCTGTGTGATCTTAGTTACATAGTTAATACTGTTGAAAAAATACATATGTCCATCAAGTTCAACCAAGGGTGTTGGGGTAGGGGAAGTTGAAGTCGAAGGCAGTGCCCCCTTGTCTTTAGAGAGGACTTTACCTGAAATAGTGTTTCCCCATATTTTTTATATTGCCCATTTATATATTTATACAACTTAATCATGGCCCCCCTCAGTTGTCTCCTCTCAAGACTAAACAGATTTTATCTCGTAATCTTTCCTCATAATTAATATCCTTCATTCCGCTAATTAGTTTGGTGGCTCTCCACTGCACCCTTTCCATAGTCAGAGTGTCCTTTCTATGAACGGGTTCCCAGTACCGGACGGCATATTCCAGGTGAGGGCGCACCAGTGCCTTGTAAAGAGGCAAAATTACATCCCTATCCCGTCATTCCAGGCCTCTATTAATCTATAAGATTCCCGGGCCGATCAGATCCCTCCCCGCGGGGCATCCAAAATTGGGATGCCCCGCTGTGTGAAACCCCGCAGAACGCCCAGAAACCTTACCTTATCCCCGTTCCAATGGCGCGTGCGCGAGCCGCATCTTGCGCTTCTCTCTAGCAGGGCGCGCGCCTGCGCCGGCCATGCACAAACGGCCGGCGCGGGCGCGCTCCCTGTTAGAGGGAAGCGCGAGATGCGGCCTCCAGTGTGCTCAGAGCCGCTGTGGTTGTCCGTCGCTTGCACGTATATACCACAGCGGCTCTGAGCGCTCTGATTGGATGAGCGCTCGCGTAGGAGCGGGGTGAGGTGAGTTTTTTAGGGTGATCTGGGGGGTTTCACGCAGCGGGGCACGGAAGTGGACCAAAACCCAGGATAGTGAAAATCCTGGGTGTTGGTCCACTTTAATAGCCCCTCAAGCAATTTTACCACAATGAATGTTAAACTTACAGGTGTAATTGCCTAGAGAAGACCTAGAGCCCTTTTTAAATATGGGCACTACATTCGCCTTGAGCCAATCTCTTGGCACTATACCAGTTCCTAGTGAGTCTATAAAGATCAAGAACAGTGGTGATGAGATAACTGAGCTAAGTTCTTTCATTCATCCACTTAATTTTTTTATTGCTGGTTTGCAACACATGAATCTCATTATCCATTATAGCAGTCCATCCCACTTCTAATTCTCCACCCGCCATCATATGCCCAAATACCCCTGCATCCCCTCTAGTATCCTCTTGTCCAGCACAGCAGCACCCCTTCCATTCAGGTGCATATGATCTGTAGAATACAATTTGTACCCTAATGAAAAGTTAGCCCAGTGCTCTAGGAACCTAAATCATTTGCCCTGCACCAGGACCTGAGCCATGCATTTAACTCTCCAAGCTCCGGCTGCTGTTCATGTGTAGCGAATGGCACAGGCAGTATTCCAGAGAATACAACCTTGGATGTCCTCTTCAACTTGGTGTCTAATTCCTTAAACATATTCTTACGAATCTACCTACCATTGATTCTGTTATTGGTTCCCATGTAGACCACGACAACACAGTGGTATTTGCCCTGGAACTGCTGCTCCTGAAGTGTATACATATGACAATTTGGACACTGAAGTAGACCTCCAATGTTGCTAGCCATTATCCCAGTTACAAAAACAGCAGTAAAATCACAATTTCAGTGCTCACAATTGCAGCTCTTGGCTTTAAACTTCCTATTGTAGCTCTGTAAGAATTAGGCAATAAACACTTAAAGTGGACCAAAACCCAGGATTTTGACTATTGTGGGTTTTGGTCCTTTCCTGGCCTAGCGGTCACATCCCCCGCTTCCCTCTAACAGGGAGCGTGCCTGCACCGGCCATTCACAAATGCCTGGCTCGCTCATGTGCTGTTGGACAGGAAAGCAAGGTAAGTGACTGAGGCGACCTGGGGGGGTTAACACAGCCGGGCATCACAATTTTGGATGCCCCGGGCCGATCACGCTGGGTTTTGGTCCAATTTAAAGTACCCCAATATAAAGTCCTTTTATTAAAAGGCCCCT
Source organism: Gastrophryne carolinensis (assembly GCA_027917425.1). Lineage (NCBI taxonomy): Eukaryota > Metazoa > Chordata > Amphibia > Anura > Microhylidae > Gastrophryne > Gastrophryne carolinensis. Next base: position 615,138,512 of record CM051234.1, on the reverse strand, counting down.
CACTTACAATACAACCTCAATTGGAAATACACCCAGAACTCCCAAAAGCCCCTAAACCCCATTTTAAATAATCTTATTTATAGCAAAGCAATACTTACCTTTAGGGATGAGCGAATCGATCCGGACGAACCCGAATTTGTTCCGAATTTCAGGAAAAATTCGATCCTGAACGAATCCGAATGTTCCCGCGATTCGATCGATCGAAGTTTTCCTTTAAACTCCATATATTTCAATTACAGCCATTGTAAAATGGTGGATGGACATGCCCGGACATATCCCCTGGGGCAAGTTATCATGGGAAGGTCAAATGCAGCCTATCAGCAGCCAGGAAGCCCGGTGACGTCACAGTGCTATATAAACGGCGGCCATCTTGCTTGTGAGCATTTCAGCGTTGTATTGCAGCCAGAACGGAGCTTGCTACAGACAGGGAGAGCCTGACAGAGAGGCAGGGAGAGGCAGGGAGACCCACAGAGACCCACAGAGTGCCAGGGAGAGCCAGGGAAAGATAGGGAAAAATCAGGAAGGATCCAGGCAGGGACAGCAGAGAAAGTGACAGGGAAACTCATTTCATTTCATTTCACTTCATTTGCCAGATCAGTTTTAAATTGCTTTTGTTTGTGCTGTAAAAATTCCTGGCCACTGTGCATCCCATCTTGGCAGTGGCATATTTAACCCTATCTGTTACACACAAGCATTTCTTATAACTCGATTAGTTTTAATTTTTTTTGTGTCTGCTGTAAAAACCCCAGCCCGCATGGGCATCCCATTTCAGCACATTTGACCCTATCTGTTACACTAAAGCAGCTTTTAAAGGCTATTTCTCATAAATATATTGCAGTTGGAATTGTTTTTGTGTGTGCTGTAAAAGCCCCAGCCCACATGGGCATCCCAAACCAGCACATTTGACCCTATCTGTTACACTAAAGCAGCTAAAAAGGCTATTTCTCATAAATATATTGCAGTTGGAATTGTTTTTGTGTGTGCTGTAAAAACACCAGCCCACATGGGCATCCCAAACCAGCACAATTGACCCTATCTGTTACACTAAAGCAGCTTTTAAAGGCGGTTTCTCATAAATATATTGCAGTTTGAATTGTTTTTGTGTGTGCTGTAAAAAAACAGGCCTCAGGGTATCCCAAACCAGCACATTTAGCCCTATATGTTACACTAAAGCAGCTTTTAAAGGCTATTTCTCATAAATATATCGCAGTTTGAATTGTTTTTGTGTGTGCTGTAAAAACACCAGGCCACAGGGTATCCCAGACCTGCACATTTGACCCTATCTGTTACACTAAAGCAGCTTTTAAAGGCTATTTCTCATAAATATATCGCAGTTTGAATTGTTTTTGTGTGTGCTGTAAAAACACCAGGCCGCAAGGTATCCCAAACCTGCACATTTGACCCTATCTGTTACACTAAAGCAGCTTTTAAAGGCTATTTCTCATAAATATATTGCAGTTTGAATTGTTTTTGTGTGTGCTGTAAAAACACCAGGCCGCATGGTATCCCAAACCTGCACATTTGATCCTATCTGTTACACAAAAGCAGCTTTTAAAAGCTATTTCTCATAAATATATTGCAGTTTGAATTGTTTTTGTGTGTGCTGTAAAAACACCAGGCCACACGGTATCCCAAACCTGCACATTTGACCCTATCTGTTACACTAAAGCAGCTTTTAAAGGCAATTTCTCATAAATATATTGCAGTTTGAATTGTTTCTGTGTCTGCTGTAAAAACCCCAGCCCACATGGGCATTCCAAACACTAGCATGAGTATCGCAAGACTACCTGTCTAATAACTGCTTGCATTTTATAATTAACGTCACTTTTCCACAATCAAGGGAGGCCTCCTCTGTATGTGAGGAGGGAGCATCCCAAACACTAGCAGTAATATTTCAAGAGTACCTGTCTATTAACTGGTTGCATTTTGTAAAGAAAGTCACTTTGTCAAATTGCCAGCAGCCATTGCCTTTAACCGGGGGGCATCCCAAATATGCTAGCATGCGTCTTTCAAGAGTGCTCACATTGGAGTTGGCAGCAGCAGCATTAGGAGCCCATATATTGCCTGAAAGACACACATATGAGCTGGCAGCAGCAGCATAGGGAGCCCATATATTGCCTGAAAGACACACCCAGGAGTTGGCAGCAGCATAGGGAGCCCATATATTGCCTGAAAGACACACCCTGGAGTTGGCAGCAGCATAAGGAGCTACCATGTATCAGCTACTACCATGGATCAGCCATTGTTGGCTGGAAATCCTGGTTGAACCATGCCTGATTCATCTTCACAAAGGTGAGTCTCTCCACATTATTCGTGGACAGACAAGTTCTCCTTGGCATGACTATGGCCCCGCCGCACTAAACACCCGCTCAGATGGCACACTACTGGCCGGGCAGGACAGCTTTTCCAGGGCAAATTCTGCTAGTTGCGGCCACAAGTCAAGTTTGGCTGCCAGAAGTCCAGCGGATCCTCAAAGTGTGTTGGCATGGTCATGTCAAAGTATGACACGACCTGTTGGTTCAGGTCCTGCTCCAGGTCTTCATGCTGCTCATGAGTAGACTCGAGTAGATGCGGGTGTAGAAAGCTACTCATTAGCAACTGAAGACTGAGGCTGCTGCTGATGGAGCTGCTGCTGCTTCTCCTTCCACCCCCTCAGCAGTCATGGCAGTGGAAGGTGATCGCAGAGGTCCCCCCGAGTCAGACCTGCGAGAGTATGGACCATGGCGCAGATAGGCATTGGCCAACTGACTACGTAGAATGTCTTTGTAGTAGGTCAGTTTGTCCTCCCTCTCGGCGGGTTTAAAAAATGCCCCCATTTTGTGCCGGTTCAGTTCCGACACGGCTTGATCAACCATTCCTGTCTGCTGCCTGTACTGACCTCTGCTTTGTCTGACCACGAAGCTGCCTGACCCTCTGGATACCCCGCGATCTCTGACCTCCTGGCTTGACCCTTTGGCTACGCACCTGTCTCATCCCTGTACTCTGATGCACCCTCCGGATTGACTACCTGTGAACGACCTCGGCCTCGGGATACCCTCGTGGTTCATCGGCCTTCACCGTAAGCAGCCATCCTTTGCGCCTATTAAGACCTGGGGCAACCATGTCCGGTGAGGCGTACCTAGCGTCCCGGCAAAGGGGGGCTTGACTATAGGCAGAAGCGGCGGTGGAGATTGGGGGTTGCCTGCTTACAGAAGGCTGGTGTCCCGCTGGGCATCACAGTATGGACCATGACGCAGATAGGCATCGCCCAACTGACGTAGGATGTCTCTGTAGTAGGTCAGTTTGTCCTTCCTCTCAGTGGGTGTAAAAAATGCCCCCATTTTGTGCCGGTAGCGAGGGTCCAATAAGGTGGACAGCCAGAAGTCATCCCGCTGACAAATGAGACTTTACCTGCAAAAATACATTATTCAAATAGAACGTGTCCAAAGGCGGGCAACGAAAATGGTGGAAGGACTTAAACTTAAAACTTATCAGGAGAGACTTAAAGAACTTCATTTGTACAGTCTGGAGGAAAGAAGGGAGAGGGGGGACATGATTGAGACCTTTAAATATGTGAAAGGATTGAATAAGGTTCAGGAGGGAAGTGTTTTTAAGAAGAAACTTAATGATAGAACAAGGGGGCCCAACCTGAAGCTAGTCGGGGGGAAGATCAGGAGCAATGTTAGAAATTATTATTTTACAGAAAGAGTAGTAGATGCTTGGAACAAACTTCCAGCAGAGGTAGTTGAAAAATCAACAGTCACTGAATTTAAACATGCCTGGGATAAGCACACATCTATCCTAAGATAAAGAGTACATACAGTATACACATAAGGGCAGACTAGATGGACCGTATGGTCCCCTTCTGCCGTCAACCTTCTATGTTTCTATGTTTCTATTAATATGTAATTGACAATTAACCACTTTTTTCTGTGACACCATTGCTAAGTGCAAGTGCACTGTCACAGGCACAAAGGCCTAGGAGCGTGGAGGCCACAGCGGAGGGACCTGTCCAAGTTGCTGTTGTGGTTGTGCAGGAACCACAATCACCCAGTGGGCCTTAAAGGATATGTATTGTCCCTGACCGTAGTTACAGCTCCAGACGTAGGCACTGCTGTGCACTTTGGTACACACTGACAGGCTAAAGGACTGGCCCACCTTCTGTTCAACAAAATTGTACAGGGCTGGTACTGCCTTCTTCGCAAAGAAATGACAGCATGGGACTCTCCACCTCGGCTCGGCACAACATCAATTCTCTGAAAGGTCCACCAACTCAAAAGGGAGGGACTGCAGCACCAGCAACTTATACAGGAGCACATTTAGCTTCTGCTGAGTGGGCACATACTGTTGTCTCTTGGACATGGCTTGGCCAATGGATTGCTGGCGGAATGACTGACTCGGATTAAGAGGAGGCGGAGCATCTGGAGCGACAGAGGATGGGCATGACACACAGGAGGTCGTGGAGCCTTGGCTGGCTGGAACAGAGAGCGGCGTGCCACTGGGTAATGCAGCAGGCTGGACCACCACTTTGGAGCAAACTCTCCCAGGCCGCTTGATGGTGACCCGGCAAATGTTGACACAGGGCTGTGGGTCCAACATTGGGACCCTGGCCACAGTTCACCTTCTGCCTACACATCTTTCATATAGCCATGTTAACCTCCTGCGGATGTTTGATGAAAAACTGCCACATGGCCTTGTAGCTGATTTTTCCTACCAACAGTCCGCACTAATTCACTGCTGCTGCCGCTGCCGCCGCTCCCACCACCAACTCCAGGGACCCTCTTCCACTACCTCCTGGGAAGATATCCTGCCGCGCAAGTGGTCTACCCCGAGCACATTTGCCTCCATACTTTCCCCTTCTGCCACCATGCTGGCCGCTAAATCTGTCACTCTCCATCACTCCAAGCCTTTAAAAGTGCCCTCAAAACTCACTGATGTCCTCCGCAGGTTCCTCAACAGTGTCTGCTTAAGAACCCAAAACGCTTGCAACACCACCTCAATGTGATGAAACTCTTAGATGTGCGTAAGTGATGCTCTGATGAGAGCAATTCAATGTGCTCCAGTAGGCTTCAAAAATGTTTTTTTTTTCAGAGACTGGCCTGCGTGGAAATGAATCGGGCATGGATCAGCCAAGATTTCCACCCACCAATGCCTGATGCATTAGAGTAGATTGATCATGGGGCCAGACCAACACTAAAGAAATATGGATCGTGCAAAACAGATTTAAGGCACTGCTCTCCAGTTACAGACATTCCTCCGCATCAGACCACAAGTAATTATTGAGAAAATGCTTTACGTTACTCTTACTTTTTATTAATATTCTTCGGATAAGATATAAGCAATGTTTGGGCTCCTGCTGCTCCTGCTGCTTGCAACTCCAGTGTGTCTTTCAAGCAATGTTTGGGCTCCTGCTGCTCCTGCTGCCAACTTCAGTGTATCTTTCAAGCAATGTTTGGGCTCCTGCTGCTCCTGCTGCCAACTCCAGTGTCTCTTTCAAGCAATGTTTGGGCTCCTGCTGCTGCCAACTCCAGTGTCTCTTTCAAGCAATGTTTGGGCTCCTGCTGCTGCTTGCAACTCCAGGGTGTCATTCAGCCAATTTTTGGCCTCCTGCTGCTGCTGCTGCCAATTCCAGTGTCTCTTTGAGCCAATGTTTGGGATCCTGCTGCAGCTGCTGCCAACTCCAGTGTGTCTTTCAAGCAATGTTTGGCCTCCTGCTGCTCCTGCTGCCAACTCCAGTCTTTCAAGCAATGTTTGGGCTCCTGCTGCCAACTCCAGCGTGTCTTTCAAGCAATGTTTGGGCTCCTGCTGCTCCTGCTTCCAACTCCAGTGTGTCTTTCAAGCAATGTTTGGGCTCCTGCTGCTCCTGCTGCCAACTCCAGTGTCTCTTTCAAGCAACGTTTGGGCTCCTGCTGCTCCTGCTGCCAACTCCAGTATCTCTTTCAAGCAATGTTTGGGCTCCTGCTGCCACCTCCATTGTGTCTTTCATGCAATGTTTGGGCTCCTGCTGCTCCTGATGCTTGCAACTCCAGTGTGTCTTTCAAGCAATGTTTTGGCTCTTGCTGCTCCTGCTGCCAACTCCAGTGTGTCTTTCAAGCAATGTTGGCTCCTGCTGCTCCTGCTGCCAACTCCAGTGTCTCTTTCAAGCAATATTTGGGCTCCTGCTGCTGCTGCTGCCAACTCCAGTGTGTCTTTCAAGCAATTTTGGCCTAATGCTGCTCCTGCTGCCAACTCCAGTGTCTCTTTCAAGCAATGTTTGGGCTCCTGCTGCTTGTAACTCCAGGGTGTCACTCAGCCAATTTTTGGCCTCCTGCTGCTGCTGCTGCCAACTCCAGTGTCTCTTTGAGCCAATGTTTGGGCTCCTGCTGCTGCCAACTCCAGTGTGTCTTTCAAGCAATGTTTGGCCTCCTGCTGCTCCTGCTGCCAACTCCAGTGTGTCTTTCAAGCAATGTTTGGGCTCCTGCTGCTCCTGCTGCCAACTCCAGTGTGTCTTTCAAGCAATATTTGGGCTCCTGCTGCTCCTGCTGCCAACTCCAGTGTGTCTTTCAAGCAATGTTTGGGCTTCTGCTGCTCCTGCTTCCAACTCCAGTGTGTCTTTCAAGCAATGTTTGGGCTCCTGCTGCTCCTGCTGCCAACTCCAGTGTGTCTTTCAAGCAATGTTTGGGCTCCTGCTGCTCCTGCTGAAAACTCCAGTATCTCTTTCAAGCAATGTATGGAGTACTGCAGCTGCTGCTGCTGCTTGCAACTCCAGGGTGTGTCACGCAGTCATTTTTTGGGCTCCTGCTGCTGCTGCTGCCAACTCCAGTGTCTCTTTCAGCCAATGTTTGGGCTCCTGCTGCTGCCAACTCCAGTGTGTCTTTAGGCCAATTTTTGGGCTCCTGCTGCCAACTCCAGTGTCTCTTTCAGCCAATGTTTGGGCTCCTGCTGCTGCTGGCAACTCCAGTGTCTTTTTCGGCCAATGTTTGGGCTCCTGCTGCCAACTCCAGGATGTCTTTCAGCCAATATTTGGGCTCCTGATGCGGCTAGCTCCAGGGTGTGTTTTTCAGGCAATATAGGGGCCCCTCATAGTGATGTCACCTCAACTCTCTGCAATTGTGCCGATTCTAATAGCGATGCCTCTGATCTGCATGTCATAATTATTTACAGTATTATTCACTAACCCAGCACGCATCCTATGCATGTTACAGCAAGGCAGAATGGTTTACAACCCTATTGAGGCTCTAGGAAGCCCAGAAAAATTTTTGTCGCAAAATTCTGCGAATCAGCCGAATCGAATTTTTCAAAAGTTCGCTCATCTTTACTTACCTTCACCAGTGTCAGTCTATGGCCAGTCTGGCAACAGTCAGAAGTCTGGCCTCAGGTGAAATAAATAGGCTTCTAATTAGGCAGCAACAACCTCACCCAATAACTCTGCTCTCTTTCAAATGCAAAACAACCAATGTATTTTAATGTAGGGCTAAACCCTGCAATACAAGAGAGAAATAAATCACAGTAAACACAGTGCTTTATTCCCTTAATGAAAAGTCTCTTCACTTATAGACAACCTCACCTAAAAATACAACAGGACTCGCAAAAGCTCCTAAACTCGCTTTCTTATTTATATTCTTATTTATAGCAAAGCAATACTTCCCTTTAACAGTGTCAGTCTCTGGCTAGTCTGGAAAACAGTCAGACTAGCCAGATCTCATTTCATAAAGTTGTTTATCTTTTGGCTTTATTTCAACTTGAAAACTTCAAATAGCATTTGCAAGGAGAACATGTTGTTTTATTCGGTTCAGATGTCACCAGAAAATTACCTTACCCACAACACATGATCTGTCTTGTGCACAGTGTTGCACGGCTAAAAAGATAAGGGAATTTTTATCCTGCAACCACCAGTCAGATATCATGTTATAAGATAAGGTCATGCATCCAAACGAGTCCCAAACAAATTGGGTGGGCTTTTGAGAAAAAAAATTATGCATATGAAGATGGCCTTGGATAATTTTCCATGGACACCACACTAAACTTGACATTTTGGTTAAGGTGACAAATGGTTATGCAGCATATTTCTAAAATGTCAGCCTCCACTTGCTGGATGAGGTGTTCATCAATAGCAGAGTGGGGTCATTGGAGCTTTTTCCCCAGCATATTTAATTTGACAATGCCAATTTCTTGGCTACATCATATGATGAAGGAACCTGATGGCTGCTCTGTATTCCAATAGGTCTATTATCATAACTCACACCACTGCAGCACCAGTAAACGAAAGACCATTATCAGTTTATTATATGATCATTATGAGTGGCAAATTAGCAAGTAGCCTGTAGACTTATATGATTACACGTGTTCAGTTTCAGGGTCTTGTGATAAACAGAAGTGGGTCAGGGGAAATCTTTAATGAACACCCCCTCTAAGTCTGGCTCTGTTAGGAATAAAAAAAGGTATACTTCCTCACTAGAAACAACATGGCAATGGCTTGGACCTCTCTCCCATAAACTAATTGGATGGAGTCAAAATAATCCAAATCAAAATATCTCCAGGGAGCAGATTTGTAGTCACTTACTCATCTCTACTTTCCAGGAATGTACAGCCCTGCCTCCTGGGGGTTATGGCATTCTAGACATGGCAAGAGTTTTCAAAATAAAAACTCAATGTAATTATCTGGTCTCATGATTCAGATTTTTGTGACAGTTATAATTGGTTTATAAATTAGTAACTTAAACTGCACTTCAATTCTTCTAACATGCTTTTATGTAGTTCACTATAGCCAAATAATAGAGTGCTATAGCCGAGTTCCAGTATTTACTGTATGATGCACTTATCTATGGCAAGCCTAAACAGATCTAATCACACCAGGGCATGGTACATCAGAAAAAGAAGCTGACCTGCAACTCTAATCAAAATAATGAACCCACTTGAAACAATATCCTAATTGCTAAAAGGAAAAGCACAAAACTATTCTGCTAAAATACAAACCATCACAACTAGAGATGAGCGAACTTCTTGAAAGTTCGATTCGGGCGATTCGCCGAATTTCCCCAAGAAATTCGGGTTCACCCGAATCGAACTTTCACGAATCGCTCATCTGAAAAAAAAAATGCCGGCATGGTGGGAGCGGGCAGGCCGGCTACGCCTGTCAGCGGGCCGCCGCCGGCCCGCTGACAGCGTAGCCGGCCTGCCCACTCCCACCATGCCGGCATTTTTTTTTCAGCAAACACTTACCTGCATGGTCGGAGCGTGGAGGCCGGCGCCGCTCACAGCTGTCATCAGAGGACGCGTCATCAGAGGGCGCGTCATCAGAGGGCGCCTGAGAGCGGCGCCGGCCTCCACGCTCCGACCATGCAGGTAAGTGTTTGCTTTTTAAAAAAATGCCGGCATGGTGGGAGCGGGCAGGCCAGCTGCGCTGTCAGCGGGCCCCCGCTGACAGCGCAGCCGGCCTGCCCGCTCCCACCATGCCGGCATTTTTTGTTTTTTTATTTCAGGGAAAATTCGATCGGCACGAACCAAAAAAAATTCGGGTTCGTGCCGAATCAAATTTTCCGTGAAATTCGGAGCGAATTCCGGTTCGTCCGAACCGGTTCGCTCACCCCTAATCACAACGTATACTAAAAAGGTCATTGGAATACAAAATCCCCAAATTACAACATTTAAAACCAATCCACCCCAATGCAGAATATATATATATATATATATATATATATATATATATATATACCTGTTGTGATGTACTATAACGCAAAATGAAACCCAAGACAAAACACCCAGTGATGTTGCCTAAAAGGCAGGAATTGATATATACCAAAGTTGGAAAGGTTGTGTGCAACAGATGACCAGCTAAAAGTAGATCTTATTAAATGAAAAAATATAGGCCTTGATTCAGTAATGTTTGTTAAAGCATTTGACTTGCTTTCGTTCATGCAGTTAAGCAAGGGCTACTAAAAAAAATGTTGTGAATGTGAATAGGTTGTATAACATGAGAACAGCTTAAAATTTCAAATCAATGCCACAGTATTTTTAAATAATATGGTCAGACTAGACAATTGGGTTGATTCAAAGAAACATGTAACAGCTTGGATTTTGCTCACGATCATCCTATTTTTCACGTCCGCTCGTGCGTTCGTATGAACTTGCGAGTGATTCAATAAGCAAATACGTTTCTATCCTAAAAGATACGTCCGTTCGTATGATATCTCCCGAACTTGCCTCAGTCAGTTGCCAATCGTAAAAATCACGTTCATGTGCTCACCTGTTGCGGCGGCAGCCTGTTTTTTCGGCTGCTTCCATCGTCAAGCTCTTCCAATTACTTGCGTTTGCCTCTTGTTTTCATTGGTTTTTGGCCTCTTAGATTCGTGCGTTCGTATGTTTATAAGATCTTGCGCATGCGCACCCTCAACCAGAAACTTACCTAAACCCCTTAGCGCTTGCATCCCACTTCATTTCTCGGTCCCTCAAACTTACCTAAACCCCTTAGCGGCTGCATCCCACTTCATTTCTCGGTCCCTCAAACTTAGCTAAACCCCTTAGCGCTTGCATCCCACTTCATTTCTCGGTCCCTCAAACTTACCTAAACCCCTTAGCGGCTGCATCCCACTTCATTTCTCGGTCCCTCAAACTTACCTAAACCCCTTAGCGCTTGCATCCCACTTCATTTCTCGGTCCCTCAAACTTACCTAAACCCCTTAGCGCTTGCATCCCACTTCATTTCTCGGTCCCTCAAACTTACCTAAACCCCTTAGCGCTTGCATCCCACTTCATTTCTCGGTCCCTCAAACTTACCTAAACCCCTTAGCGCTTGCATCCAACTTCATTTCTTGGTCCCTCAAACTTACCTAAACCCCTTAGCGCTTGCATCCAACTTCATTTCTCGGTCCCTCAAACTTACCTAAACCCCTTAGCGGCTGCATCCAACTTCATTTCTCGGTCCCTCAAACTTACCTAAACCCCTTAGCGCTTGCATCCCACTTCATTTCTCGGTCCCTCAAACTTACCTAAACCCCTTAGCGGCTGCATCCAACTTCATTTCTCGGTCCCTCAAACTTACCTAAACCCCTTAGCGCTTGCATCCTTCTTCATGTTGACGACCCTAAAACTTACCCAAACCACATAATGTACATATGTCTATATGTTTATAAGCGTGTTTTTTCTGTTTTGTGTAATTGTTTTTGGGTGCGCATATTATAAAAGACACATTTATGAATGCTTCAAATATAATTTGGCCTGCCATGTATATCTTTGTGCCTATACATGAAGAGTGACATACCAGAGCCTTCCCCATGCGTGGCCAGGTATGACTCCACGCCCACGCGCCTTGGCCCCTCCTCTGTGGTAAGGTCCAGGGGCTGGTCTGAGGAGGCCACAGAGGAGGGGTAGGTCCGTCGCCCGGGAGATCCACCACCTTCACTCACAGATGCAGAGTCATGCAGCACTGGTCGGCCTGTACGTCTCCGGGTGCGGCGAATTCTGAAATCCATTTCCAACACTACCAAAGAAAAGTCATTATAAATAAAGGCATAACTTAGACATTTGGAACATATACCATGCAATTGCTTTGTACTTACTTGGGAAATGGATCCCAAAATACCTCCGCACCCGGGGCATGTGCAGACGTTTCAGGTCCGACCAATGCTGCATTATCTGGGTGTGAGTGAAGGTGGTGCTGGTCACACGGTGGATCTCCGCGATGATCTCCCGGGCGATGTCCCTTTTCTCGCACACATTGGGCGCGAAGTCATACCGGCGCTGAAGCATGATCTGAAAAACATAATGGACACAGAGCTTTTACTTTTACACACAGACCCATATGTGTTGCATCACAAGTTGAGAATTTAATGTCATTAACACACACATTTCGAGTGGCCGCCATTTTTGGGGAGTGCCTTAAAGAGGACGTTGACTGTGATTGACAGTCTGGTCTTATGTTATATGTATCACACACCATGTACATACAGATAATAGCCAACATCAAGAATCAGGCCACCTGCATCTATGGCATGTTAGGATGGTTTAAACATCCAAGATGTAGCCTAATGCTTAGGCTTTTGGACCACGTGTGTGGCTTCCCGTTGTGTTTTTATGGCTTAGGAAAACAGTGTTCCTCAAACATCCGCATCAAGGTCCGAGACAGGCCAGGTTTGCCAGCTCGCCCCGCTACTCCACAGGTTAATTAACTGTTGCTAAGCCGGAGCAATTGGCCGAATTAGGACATCAGCATAGACAGTTGAAAACGTGGCCAGGCTCGGCCCTTGAGGATGAAGTGTGAGGAGCCAGTGATTAAACATTAAGATACCCCAAACTAGTTCCAAACGCATCATTTACATTTAGGCCATCATTGACTATTCGATTAAAATGCACAGGCAGCCACTTACCAGCATGAGGATCTCTTCCTGTTGACGGGTGAAGATAGTGGGCGCCATCTTTATGCTTCTTCCAGGCAGCAGATAAGTGAAACCCCAGCGGTTTCCTGGTTCCGCTCGAACGTACGTTCGTACGAGCGCGTAGTCGTGCGCATAGGCGTCACACGCTGGGCTCATTATTTAAAGGTCCCTGCACCCAAAGCTCATTCTCTTTGAGCATTTGTGTACGATGGCACCAAAAAAGGCGATGAGCAAGCGACCCCAGGCAAGCAAGTCCGCGGAGGGCCCCACAACAAGGTCCCAGCAAGCTGGCCGAAAACTGAGAGCCAAGACTCCCACCTCGGCCCCACCAAGGGACCCTGGACCCTCAGGTACCAAAAAAAGGGGCCCCAAGCCCCGTGCCCCTCCTGCAGCCAAAAAGCTGGCAACTGCAGCACCCACCACCTCTGCCCCCAGAACAGGCAGCACCAGTGAGCCCACACCGGCCATGCCTTCAAGTCGGGCAGTTCGGAAACCCATGCCCCGCAGCAGGGCCCGAACCCCATCCAGGCCCCGAAGCACAGCCAGAGGCCGAAGAACCCAATCCAGGGCACGAAGCCCAGCCAGGGCCCGAACCCCATCCAGGGCCCGAACCCCATCCAGGCCCCGAAGCCCATCCAGAGGCCGCAGATCCCAAACCAGGGCCAGAAGCCCCTACAGGGCCCGCCGAACACAATCCAGGGCCAGAAGCCCATCCAGAGGCCGCAGATCCCAAACCAGGGCCAGAAGCCCCTACAGGGCCCGCCGAACCCAATCCAGGGCCAGAAGCCCCTACAGGGCCAGAAGAACAACATCCAGGGCCAGAAGCCCCTACAGGGCCCGCCGAACCCAATCCAGGGCCAGAAGCCCCGACAGGGCCCGCCGAACCCAATCCAGGGCCAGAAGCCCCTACAGGGCCAGAAGAACAACATCCAGGGCCAGAAGCCCCTACAGGGCCCGCCGAACCCAATCCAGGGCCAGAAGCCCCGACAGGGCCCGCCGAACCCAATCCAGGGCCAGAAGCCCCTACAGGGCCAGAAGAACAACATCCAGGGCCAGAAGCCCCTACAGGGCCCGCCGAACCCAATCCAGGGCCAGAAGCCCCGACAGGGCCCGCCGAACCCAATCCAGGGCCAGAAGCCCCTACAGGGCCAGAAGAACAACATCCAGGGCCAGAAGCCCCTACAGGGCCCGCCGAACCCAATCCAGGGCCAGAAGCCCCCGACCTGGCACCAGCCGGGAACAGAGCCCCCGACCTGGCACCAGCCGGGAACCTAGCCCCCCAATAGGGCCCCGAATTGCCCCCATGACCACATCTACACCTGGAAGTTCGGTGGCCAGCCACGCAAGAACACCCAGTCCCTTGGCCAGTCCAGTCCAGTCATTGGGAAGCCACCAATCCGGCCATTCCCCTACCCAGCCCCAGGCCATAATGTCACCACATGTGTCTGCACACATGGAGGAGCAGCCAAGCCAACCATCTGGCCGCACATTGCGCCGCGGCCAGTTGAGTGGGAGATTCTCCCATGACCAAAATATGGCATTGGCTAGTGGCCTTACATTATACTATGACGAGCTATATGGGAAACACACCACCAAGCAGCGCAAGATGGAATTGTTTGAAACCATCCTCCGACAAGTAAATGCAGCGGGGGAAGAGAGGAAAGATGTGTCCCAAATTCAGAAGAAAATCTCTGATCTGAAGTATGCTGTACGGCAAAAAGAAATTAAAAGGCATAATTACAGGTAACTAAATGTTTACGCTAAATCTAATGTTTTGGATGTACTGTATGCACCTTTTCAGAGTACCAAACGATTTTCTCTTTTCAGCATGAAAACTGGCGGTGGCTTTCCATCTAAATTGGAGTTTACCCCTGCTGAGGAGATTGTGCTTGGACTTCTCCATCCGGTCGCGGTCGGTGGACATGCTGGTCTAAGGGACACAGACTCACCGACCCGTACCCACGGTGAGTACTCTTAAATCTGCATGTTTGGCTGTTTGCTAAATAATCTACAGTTCACTAGTAACAAGCTAACGGGATGCCCCTATGGTTTGCCTTGCTTGGCCTCGCACTACTGTGGCTGTTTGTGTCCTCTTTTGGTCCCTGGGAATCACACATTTAGGCCCACAGCCATTATGGCAAAGTTCAAATGTCCAATTGGATTGTTAAAGTCATGAAGTTTCGCAAGATAAGTGAGATATTTGGAATCAATCACAAAACACACATCATTATGTATGGGTTGCCTTTTGGTTGTGTGAGTTGTGTTTGAGTTAACAATTTAATTAGCCACCCACAAACATATCTGACCTAGAGCAGCGAGACTCAACTGGCGGCCCGGGGTCCCAATGCGGACCTTGGCACCACATTCAAGGACCCCTGCCCAGACAGCCCTGCACTCAGTTACTTCTGTGTTGACATGCTCAGAGCTGCCCCCTTGATCGGCCATGTAGTGGTTGGTCTCCTGCCCAATGTCATGGCTCCCTGAAACATAGCATTGCAATATGAAGTACTGCACAGGAAGTGGCATTGCAAGGTACACAGTAACTTTTTAAAAATTTCTCTGGCCACAATCGTGTCCCGCTGCCCCTGCTCTGGCCCATCTGCCACAGTCCCCCCATGCCCCCCCCCACATAAGCCCCATACATTTGTAACAGATTGGCTCCATCCATCCCATCACCATCAATACGTTAACTCCCCCCTTTAGCCATCCAATCCCTGTCCCCTCAGCTCTGGCCCATCCAGCCCAGCAAGGGCAAGCAGCCTTTATTAGTTGGCACTTTGAAATCTCCAGCCCCTCCACCAGTGTATTTATTTTTAACTAGACACCCCCTGCGTCAGCACCATGGCCAGACATTCACCTCTCACCACATACCTTGAAATGGGCGTTTCCAACAATTGTTTGAGTACCCCGGACCTAGCGAATGGTAGGCTAAATCCAAAAATGTGCCTTGAAAGTTGTATGCTGACTGGGTACACTTCATGACTTAGAACTGAGGTCACTTAGCAGTTTTTCAGAGCCATTGCACCTATGTAAACTTGCGTGTGTTTGAACAAAGGTCACCATTGCTCTAGAGTTGACTAATATTACAAATAGAGCTATATTTGATTACCTATCCTAAAAAAGGTTATGTGTGTGTGTTTACGTGGTTTGTTTTTCTCTTCTTCAGCCCAGCATGATCCCTCAGCAAGGGTAAACTCACCCCCCAGTTTGGTTATGCCTACCAGGTCCGTACAGCATAGGAGCCCAGATCAGAGATTTTCGGTAAGTTAATTTAGTAGCATAAATACTACCAAGTGCTTAAGAATGTGTTAAACTGTTGAAATCCAAAATTTGGACGCCAACTTAGCCTTTTTTTTTTGATATGTCCCTACAGACCCGCACACTCATGGAAGAGATCCAGGACATGGAGGAAGATGATGATGTCTCCGTACAGGGCACGTCGGATGAACTCCCCCTGGGTCCCAATTTGGAACTGCTCCATAATGTTTCTCTGGCCAATCCTCAGCAGCAGAGTGAATCTCCATCCATTGTGCTTGCACATGGGGAGACTGACACTACAGTCCCCAGTGTTCACTCTGCTGCTGAGGATTTGCAAAGCAGGCCGGTTGCTGTTGAGGGTATGACACCACGCGGCAGGGCACGCCCAAGAGCCAGGGTAATTGTGCGGCGGACGCCATTACGCCGCCCCACAATTTCCCAGGGGAGGCAGAGTGCCCTGCTTCAATTATGGACCCAACAAAGGGACTCTTATGACGCCCAGCTCGTTACAGAGCGTGAGCAAAGGCATGCCGACATGGTCAACATCCATACCAGTCTACAGGGCATCCTCGCGGAGTTGCGTACCCTCAACAGCAACGTGGCCAATGCTAGTAATGGCATCCAGTCAGCCATGGCTGAGATGACCAATATGCAGAGAAACATTGTGGAGCAGTTTCAAATTCACAATGCTGCCATGGCCCAGGCTAGGTCCCATTCCCATGGACCTCCACCTGGACCTCCACCTGGGTATTATGGGCAGCCACCCTATTAAGCCATGGGTGTGTGGGACATCTTTTCTCTTAACCCCCACTGTATTTACTTGTCCTTTGAGGTTTCAAACAATCCATTTTGTGTTGCTCTGGCAGGTTGTGTTTTGTATTTGCTCCCATATAGCTCCTTAGAGTAATGCTTAAGGCCACTAGCCAATGCCATAGGTCTATGTGGAGTTTATCTGGCCACTTATGGCTTGACCTATGTATTTGGTTGGTGCTCCTCCTGTTTGCAGACATGTTTGTGTGACATTATGGCCATGCCCAAATATCCCTGGGCACAGGCAATATTAATGACTGGACTAGGCTGGCCTTTGGACTGGGTGTCCTTGTTTGGTTGTGCCACTCACTTCCAGGTGTAGATGTGCTCGATGTTTTTTTTTAATGTTATCCATTTGTTACCACAGATGTATGTGGACTGATTTCTGTTAACCACTATAATTTTTCATTTTCAAAGTAAAACAAAAAATTCACTTACAATACTTGTGGCGTTTTTAGTGGGAAGACATTTTTAACAGCTTGGGCTAAACCAGATAATTTTGGTTTGAAGAGGTGTAACAATGCAAAGCTAAAGCTAAGGAAACTACATGAAATACATTAGGCAACAATTAAGGTCTAAATGTTTTACTTAGAGGTAATGCCACATTACGGCAAAACAACATATGTAACAAAAAGGATAACACAGACATACAGAATGGTGAGACAGGGAAAAAAGTTAAGTAAAATGCTGGCTGATCAGGTTGGCTCGAACAGATTGGCCAGACTCACTGGGGGGCCCCTCAAAATTCTCGACTTCATCCTCGACGGCTGAAGAGGGCAGGCTGTCCACATAACGTGGGACACGTTCCATGATGGCAAAATTGTGCAAAACAGCACATGCCATTATAATGTCGATCACTTTCTTGGGATCATATTGCAGGGCCCCCCCAGTATGGTCAAGGCAATGAAAACGTGTCTTCAGCAGACCAAAGGCCCTCTCCACAACAGCCCGGGTCTTGCGATGCGCACGGTTATACGCTTCCTGAGAGGCATCCTGGGGCCGCAGCACAGGCGTCATGAGCCAGGGTAGAAGTGGGTACCCGGAATCACCTTAAACAGAGAATTAAATGTAATCAAAATTAAAAAGGCAACACAACCAACACCAAAAATTTCACAGATATCATAATGATGTAAGGTAAAGTGTTCCCCCAAAAAAACAGGGCACATTAGGGCCCCCAAAAATTGCACTAAGGTATAACCTAAATAAAAATGGCACTTCTATATACCAATTAATTAACAAACATCTGCACGGCCAAGGGTATTTGTATTTTACATATATTTGTAGTTTTCAGACATGTTACAATTAGGATGCTGCTGAGGGCCTATCCACATTTCTCTGGAAACTACAATGTATGCAGTTTAAGTCCACTTTGACATTTAACGACCAATAGTACAAAAGGAGCCAAATGTCAAAGATCCCTATCCACATTTCACTAGAAACTACAATGTATGCAGTTTAAGTCCACTTTGACATTTAACGACCAATAGTACAAAAGGAGCCAAATGTCAAAGATCCCTATCCACATTTCACTGGAAACTACAATGTATGCAGTTTAAGTCCACTTTGACATTTAACGACCAATAGTACAAAAGGAGCCAAAGGTCAAAGATCCCTATCCACATTTCACTGGAAACTACAATGTATGCAGTTTAAGTCCACTTTGACATTTAACGACCAATAGTACAAAAGGAGCCAAATGTCAAAGATCCCTATCCACATTTCACTGGAAAATACAATGTATGCAGTTTAAGTCCACTTTGACATTTAAAGACCAATAGTACAAAAGGAGCCAAAGGTCAAAGATCCTTGGGTATAAACTCCAAACCAATATATTTAGGCACAAGGAACTTACAGACATCCTAACTAAAGGGAAAACATTCTGAAGGCCAAAGCGAGACAAGGATTTTTTGGGTAAGTTCCTAATATATGAGCCAAGAAAAAGGCAGTTGTACGCTTCTGTAAAGTTTTCAAAAACAAACATATCAACAAATACAAGATTAATGCCACATTTAATAACACACAAATAGGACACACTTACCAAGCAGCCATGCCCCCGAAAATTCACCTGCCTCAAATCTCCGAAACAACCCAGATCGCCGGAGGATATAGGAGTCGTGGGACGATCCGGGGTAGCCGGCAAGGACACTCATAAACCGCATATCCGGACCAACCACGGCCTGGACATTAAGTGAGTGTCCCATTTTACGATTCCTTAAGGCAAAAACATACAAAAAGGGTAATTGATATTTGACCCAAACTAATAAATTAACCACAAAACATGTCTGCACTCTATTGGGAAAGACTAATGAAAAGCCGAGATAAATCAGCTACACAAATGAGGGATAAACAAATATGCTGCCGCAAAGGAAAACAGGTTACATGACACGTTGGGCAACATAATAACCAATCTCAATACCTATATATATACTCGTCGGCTGCCCTAGGTACAAGTGCCACATGTGTGCAGTCAATTGCACCAATAACGTTGGGCATGTCGGCCACATTATAAAACCCAAGCTTAATGGCGTTTCTGGCTGCCATATCATCTGGAAAATAAATATATTTTTGAGTTATGGCAGCCATGCCTTCCAAAAATTTAGACAGTGCGCGGCTCAGCGTAGGCTGTGACATCCCCACAGAGAGGGCACCCAGCCTCTGGAACGAGCCGTTCGTCAAAAATTGCAGGCAGCCAAGCATCTTGGTCATACCTGAAATTGCATGCCCCTTCCTTGTGGTGCGGGCTAACCATGGCCGCAGCTCACTATATAATTTATGGAGGGAAGCGCGATTAAGCCTGGTCAGCTCGAACAGCTCAACATCATTCATGCTATCGATGTTCATGCGACGACGCAGGGGCAATCTGCTCTCAGACATCTCGATCAACTCAATGCCAAAAAGCATAAGCCCTTGATGTGCCACAAACTCGCTCCGCTCCATCCTACTCCCGAGGCCAAATAGCTGCCGGCAAACATTTCGTAAAGCAGCTCTTTAATGGGCTTCAAAACAATTAGCAATCACCTCTCTGAATTGGGCGCAAGCCCATGTGAAGGACGTAAAAAATAGGATCGGACGCAAATAATACAATTTGGACGGGAAAAACACACGAACTAACGCAAATTATACGATTCTCGTACGAAATGCGTATGTTCATATACGTCTATGCGCGAACGATCGTGCGAATACGAAATGGCCAAAAAAACAAGAAAAAATGACAAACACCCACCCAAACTTACGATTCTCGATACGAAATCAATTAACTTTTGCTCTTTGAATCGAGGGGAATAACCTGGTGCACAGAACCCGTGTACAAAAGACGACCTCTCACCCATTCAGCTACAAAAAAGCATCAGAAACAGGAACAAGTAAGCTTTATACAAATACAGCTGTAAGTCCTAGGAGATTGCTGTGTAACAGAGGTGCAGAAAAAAAAGGACCCAAGTGCCCAATACCCTGAAGAAGAAACTAAAACTGGACCTTCACCATGATTTATTGAAAAGCCCAAACCCTTTAAAAATGATTCCCCAGCACCTAGGTGTTAAGTTTTTAGTCACTTATTATTCTTTCCCCCACTGGGCTGCAACTCTGTTCAGGACTTTAGGATACGGGCGCCGCCATCTTGACTCAGAAGCATCACACTTACTGAAGAGAGGGATGGGATAAAGTACAGGAGGTGGGGTTATAGCTGTGCTTTGCTCAGACAGAGCAGAGCTGGGGTCAGGAAAAGGTCATCAATCCCAGAATGCAGAGCAGCACAGTCAAAAGGCACTTCCTGTTTGCAGGCTGTCTGATGTTCCATGAGCCGCCATCTTGGATGTTTAAAGGCTCATAACATGCAGTAGATGCAGGTAGGATGATTTTTAATGTGAGCAATCTGTATGTACAGGGGGCGGGAAACATATAAGATAGACTCTTATTCAGAGTGAAGGACCACGTTAAGTATTTGGAATGCATGGTTGGCCTCACTGGCAGAGGGTAAGCTGGAACACATTGATATTTTATTTACTGATTGTTTGGCATTTTGTTTGTTTGATTTAGTGGGTATTGGAACCTGGTTAGTGGATATTTATTCATTTTATTGTGACCTCCTTGTTTTTTAGAGATTTTTTTACCTGATTCCTTTCAAAAGACCTCTTTTTGTGGCCTCCTTAATGGCCTATCACATGTTGGGGTAGAAATACTCCAACGAGTGGAAAAACACAGTGTGAAAGTTGCATTAGAATTTTCCAAGGTTGGGATAAATAGGGCTCCCTGAAGGAAGTATGGTTACTGTAGCTGCCACCACTGCTTCCAATCAGTAGATAGCCACACATGGGCACCTGACATTTTCTTGCACTTGATGTGTAAGAACGCAGATGAGCTTTCCAAACTTTACTGAATACCTCTAACTCAGACTGACGTCTCTCCATATAAGGCAGAATGTTTTCAAAAATTTTGTGAATAACAGACATCCAAATATCAGGGGGACAAAAGTACCTGAACTATTACAATGTCTGATGGTAAGCTTCCTTGCTATAATATACACTGGTGACAAGTACACATGCTTACTTTTACAGCACTTATACACACATTTTAGCATTATATAATGATACAAATCAAATTCGATAAACATTTGGATAAAAAAAAACTGAAACCTTAGAGATTAGTCTTGGACGACTATGATTCTTTTTTTATTTAAACTAAGGGGTTTATTCATCAAGGGTGTAGCAGCAGGTAGTGCCTTGTAAGTGGCAGGCAGCGTCCGGTGAGCGCTGTACGAAATTCCACATTTATGAAAGCGATTTAGGTGACCGCCTCTTACAGCGTCACGTAGCGACCGATTCATCATCACAGACGGTTCAGTGGATCCCGGCGGCGCTGTGGCTTCCAGAGTGCCTGGTATTACCTGTCGCTATCTGTTGCTCTCCCATACTTTTCAATGGACGTTCCTTTCCTTCTCTTTAAACTGGGTTTTTTTAATGTTTTTTTGTTTGTTTTCAAATAATTGTGTCACCTCTCCTGGCCTTGTTTTTTGTATTTTTGTTAACATTTTTGTTATTTTATATTTTTATGTAGAATTGTCATTACTGGTCCATGTAAAGTATTAATGTCACAATGTAATAACAATGTCATTCCATATGTTTTTGCTTGGTTACTAGTGGATAAACGTTAGAAAACAGACTTTAATCACACAGCGTCTGGCGCTATGGGCTACAGCGACCCAATTTTGAGCTCCAGCGTTCTGTGAGTGTGTATTTTTGATGAATATGGTGTGAGTTGCTGAGAGTTGTTCACACTGAGCAGTCGCTGCCGTTCACACCCTGCAATGCTCTACTGTTGTTAAAGTGGACCAACACCCTGAGGTGATCGGCCCGGGAATCTATAAGATTCCCGGGCCGATCACCTCACACACCGCGGGACATCCGAGATCGGGATGTCCCGCGGGGTGTAAACCCCCCAAAACCCCCGAAAAACCTTACCTCTCCAGCCGCTGCTTCCGCCGCCTCACTCGCGCTCCTCTAGACGTGCGCGCGCCCGCGGCGGCCGTCTCTGAATGGCCGGCGCGGGCGCGCACACGTCAAGAGTGACGCGCGGGAGGCGCCGACGGGCAAGCTGCTTGTACGTCGCTGTCAATCTGTCAATCGGGGGCTTTCTGGGGGGTTTCACACAGCGGGGCACCCCCGATCGGGGTGCCCCGGGGAAGTGGACCAATACCCAGGATAGTCAAAATCCTGGGTGTTGGTCCACTTTAAATGTGGTATAGGCGTGTGTCGCTATTGCGCAGAACACTGCCTTGCGTATGCTGTGGCAAATAGGAAAACAGTATTAATGCTTTCAATATTTGGTTATTATTTAGCCTATTCTTACAGTAACTGAAATACATTATGTGAATTTTAAATAGAAACTGCATTCCAAAAGTTTTTTTTTTTTTTGGAACATATAACCACTTTTTAAAATTTCTATATTGTGAAATCCACAAGCCCTTTATGGCAGGTCAAAGGAGTCCAAAACATTTTTTAAATTGTCCACTAATTTTTACATTTTATTATTGAATATATTAATGTAATGTAAAATATTATTGTTGAAAATATTGTTTAATATTTTTTTTTCTCTACATCTAGGATTTCTACGTAAAGGAATACGATTATGCCCTGAGTGCTAAGAGCAGCATAGTGGAGGAGGTGAGGGCCACCGTGTCCCGGCGCTTCAATACCAAATTAACACCAAGAGCTATCATACAGAAGTGGTCCGACTTCAAGCTCCAGAACAATGAGGGCGTGTACCGGCTCTATGATGCCTACGCTTCTAGTAAATTCCACACACATACACAGACACTATTTTTACATATGTCCCCATTAATCTGCTGATGTCTTACCATTTCTCCTTTGTTTTTTTTTCCCTCTCTACAGATAAGTGTGCTCCCCTGGGTAAGCACGGGAAGGAAATCTTCCCCCTCAGACGTGTGGTTGGGTCGGATGAGTCTGAGGGGGAGGGTCCCTCTCGCCGATCCCACATTGAGGACCCAGGGGAGCAAGGGGATGATGCCCCAGCGGAGTCTGCTGCTGGGGTGAGGGCAGTGTGGGGCCTCAGCTTCTCTCAATCGGAGTCAGCGGAGTCCCAAACCCCCTGTGGCCACTCTCAAGTGGGGAGTCCCAGTGGGGAAGAGGCAAGGCACTCCACCACACTCCCTCAAGGATCAGGGAGTGAGAGGGAGGAGGGTCGCCCCTCGGGTTAAGGCTCTGCTGGGCCCATTGTGAGAAGTGGAGGCTCCCTGCCTTCACCTCATAGTCCTCCCTGAGATACAAGCAGCAGCTCATCCCCTGGTGAGTGGGCTTCTTAGTTTGGCTTGGTAGTTCCATTGTTACATTGTTGTTATTACAATTTTCTTTCCATTTTTAAATGTTTTTAGGTCATCATAGAGCCGGCACCTCCTCCACCTATGCTGCAGATGAGACACTCGGGCATAGTCGAGGTAAGAATTGCTTTAGTTTGAATCATAAGTATATGCATATAGTGTTTAATGCCTATATCATTTTAGGATTATATGAAATCTGATATTGTTGTGAAGTGGTCATGTGGCCGCTATCATAGTAGCCTCTCCTCTGGTGTACCCCTATTTCAAAAGATTATGTGGCTTGATCATGTGTTAGCCAAAGAAGTAGTAGTATTGTTTTAGCACATGGCATGGTTTACAACACATGGCCAAGTGTGTAACCAAAATTACTCAGATTGAACTATTCATTCAAATACATTGTGAGGCCGATTTTCTATATCAAATACAATGTTCTTATGATTGCTTCTGTTGTGTTTTTTCTCAATACAGATGTTTCCATGCAGATGGACCCCGTCGTAATTCTCCCCATCCCATCTCCAGGACCCTCCAGCAGCATGGGCCCAAGCCACAGCTGTGATGGTGAGTAATGTGATTTGTTACAATAAACATGCATATGTATGTGTCCAGGACCATGTACACATGTTAGGGATAGTCTACAGTTTACTATCATACATGGATACCCTCTTTTTGCAACAATCATTCACAATTGAATCTAAGCATGCTAGTTTGCTCCCCCTGCTAATGTTACTTGACCCTACATGATAAAGGCAGCAGTTGCTTATGTGTTGGGTTTCAATTCCTGCTACTATTGTAACTCCCCATTCACTAATTATTAATTATTCACTAATTATTAATTATTTACATTTAAAAGATGAATGTATTTAGATCATATTGGCTCAGGAGAAATTGACCACTACAATAAGTGCATTCTTCTGGTGGTCAAGTGGGCCTAATTTGGTTAGGTTATGTAGTTTTTAATGTTAAACTAGGGTGGTTATGTAGAATGGATACACAGGTTTGTTTATTTTGCCATCTATTATTAATAAAGATTTCCCTGTTGTGTATGTTTTATAAGATTTTGAATGATTAATGGTTAAACTAACATTTTTTCCTAAGTTCATAGGTATATACTGTATATTTTGAGCTGTGGTAATTAATTGTGTCTTTTCTTTCCAACAGCTTTCACACAGGAGCATCACAGGCTGTGGCAGTACTTGCAGAAATCCCGTAAAATGCTGCTGGAGATGAAGAATGAGCATCAGGGTGGGGGGAATTAGGGTTGCTGCTGTGCGGCTGTTTGGTTTTTAGGCCATGTTGGCCTTATTTTTCTAAAATAAATAAATATTTATAGTTTTTTACTTACATTTGTGTTTTGTTTTTCTTTAGATTAGTATTGTCTGACTCTACACAAACACAAAAAACACATTTTTAAATATTACCCCAAAAAAAACAAAAAACAATGCATTAAGAAAAAAAATACAGTACATTAAAAAAAATACAATGCATTAAGAAAAAAAAAATACAATGTCAGCATCGACATTTGAAATCGACTCCAGCTGGGGCCACAGAAAGATTGCTGCTGGCTCCCATGAGTGAGGACACTCTTAGTGCCAGCATGGCTGCTGCTGCATCACCGGTGGCATGCATGTATTCCCCATTGAAAACAATGGCCTTTCAGCAAACAGCTCTAATTGGACGAGAACTTGCGCATTCGCTATTGGACTGGAGAAAGGTGAGTTGTTACCGACACCTTGGGAGAGTTTCTTTTAGATCTTTTAGATTCCAGGGTGGCCGCAGTTGGGGTTTGTTCGCCTTAACAGTGAATCTCGAAGGACCAGCTCACCTCTATCCAGAACATGCAGTTTCCATGCAGTATTTTTACATTGCATAATAGTTTATTTTACAATGCATCACTGTTTTTCTTTTCTTTAGCAGGCGACAGAGATCGACAGCCTGATTGTGGCCGCACTTTGTTGTCAAAACACTTTTCACCGATTGCCATAACTGATTGTCATGTGGGTCATGTGACTTTGATAGAAGAGAACCTCTAATGCAGCTATCAATCCAGCTTCCTGCAGCCATGTCTCTGATGCTCGCAGATGTGTGTCAGTGTGAAGGCTGCATCTCTGCTACATATGATTGTTTGTTTCTTCATGTACAGTACTTTTCATAGAAACACTTTTCTCAGAAGTGACCGGCTTACTCTCATGTGGACTCACTTGGACGCTGACACTGACTTGCTCAGTAAGTCGTATGTTTTATATAAATCAAGTACACTAGAGTATTTAAAGCAGTATTTAAAAAGTGGACCAAAACCCACCCTGGAGTCTATGAGACTCCAAGGCAGGCATACTCGCTCCCCCCCGAGGCATCCAGATTCGGGATGCCCTGCTGTGTCAAACCCCACGTGGTCGGCCGAAAACTCACCTTCGTTCCCGGTCCAACGGTGCAAGCGCAAACGCAAGCAGCGTCTGCACCCACTATATCCCTTTAGCAGGCATTTGTACCACGTGCCCTGTTAAAGGTAGCAGGGGATTCGCCTGCATTAGACGAGCTCCTGTACGAAGGGGCTGGAGTGGATCCAAGCGTGCTGATTGGACGAGTGGGCTGTGCATGCGTCATATGATTGGGGGAAGGGTAAGCGGGATTGGGCGACCTGGGCGGGGGTTTCATACAATGGGGCACCCACCTATCGGAGTGCCCGGGGAGCAAAGACCATAACCCAGAATAGTCAAAATCCTGGGTTTTGGTCCACTTTAAAGCTTTTCCATTGATTAGATCCATAGAAGGAAACAATGGAAAGCCGATCATTCAATATGGCATTGCATATCCAATTCCCTTCTGCGTTGCCATGATGCAGTAACAGTTCAGAATACTGAAGTGCGCCCTGCTGGCTGGTGCCCGGGGATCCTTTGCCTAAAGTGTCCCTTTAATATTTAATATTTAAGATATTGGGGCTTAGATATTGGGGCTAGAGTTATGTGACAAAATATTTCAGTTGCTTTTTAAAGTAAACTACTTAGGTAAATTTTAATGTATACCTGTAATTGTTATACTTACCTGGTTTTAGGTGTTTATAACTGTTGATGAGGTGGGGGGTTGGGCAATCCGTATTGAAAGGCCTTATGCTGAATAGTACGCAGTATACAGCATTTTGCACCCCTGATTGATGGATACAATAGCTTAAGCCACCATGTGTGAACTCGTATAGGGGGCCTTGGACCTCTTACCAATTCACGCATAGTTAAAAAAGAAAAAATAGAGTATTAAAACAAACCAATAGAACTCACCATCACCAAATCTTTCTTCAACTGTCATCTGCTGTCCTTCCAGGAGCTCCTTCCTGGGGAATCTCCCTCCATGTTCCTTCCTTTCAGTTATGTAGTCACATGGGCACCTCCTCTGTTGATAAATCCTACTGACTACGCCAAAAGTGTTAACACTTGATGTCCCGATATGCTCAGTGCTGCTGGGGATCAATCACCAGTCAGAATGGATCAATTGCAGCATGACTTACTATAAGTACAAAAATCCTACCTAGAAGACTCTGAGGTTGGTGGTGATATCCTGACGTGGAGGCTGACACACTACTAACACCAGGTATTGCCAGATGAGCGTCTGTATAGTGGCACTTCGAGCGACCACTAGTAGGCGCTGTAAGCTGTAACAGATTGCCTCAGTCGCTGTAGTAATCTGTCCCTCACTGATGAATGTGATGTATGGTGCTCTAACTCCAGTACAGCGCTGCAGGGAGCGAAAGGTATCGCCAGCTCATTGCGACCGACTCTCAGCGCTCCACAACATACCAGCGCTCCAGGACACACACAGTGTCGGCACTCTAAATCTGGTTGATATAGCATAGAGCGCCAGGCGCTGTGTGATTAAAGTTTGTTTTCCAACACATATCCACCAGTGACAAAGCGAAAACACATGGAATGACATTTTTTAACACTGTGACATTAACACTTTAGTGCCAGACCTGTAATGACAATTCTGCATAAAAATATAGAAAGTCAAAAAAGTTTCTAAAAATATTTGTTTGCAGCCAGGAGAGGTCACACAATGATTGGAGCAAGAACAAAAAAACAAAAAAAAATCGTCAAACACGCTATTTAAACACAAGCAAATGAACGGCCATTAAAATGTATGGGAGAGCGACATTGAGTGAAAGGTAATACCTGGTGCTCTGGCGCTATACGCTGAGCCGCCTGTAATAATACATCAGACGCTACATGGCGCTGTTAGAGCCACTCACCAGATTCGGTTTCATAAATTTGGTTTTATGTACAGGGCCCAGGGTTCACCAGACGCTGCCTGCGGCTACGAGGCGCTACCTGGCGCTATCTGTTTTTAAATAACCCCCTAAATCTTTTAAATGGAGAGTACAGTTAAATCTGCTTTCTTTCTGCTCGCCCATTACCGATTGTCATGGGCTGTGTTTTTCAGTCAGGGGTGTTTTTGATTGCCTTATAAGCTTTGGTGAACTTGCGCCCCCCCGCTAACCTCCTCACCCACCCTTAGTGTAGTAAGGTCTGGGGCTCACTAGGGGTTTCTGACAAATCACAGACTAGCTGCTATATCCTGCTAACAATGCCAAAATGAAAACACTTGGGGGTTTATTCATCAAGGGATAGCGTCAGATAGCACCTCATAGCGGCAGGCAGCACCTGGTGAACGCCGGGCGCTGTACGCAATACCACATTTATGAAGGCGATTCTGGTGAGCGACTCTAACAGCGCCATGTAGCGTATAATTCATCATTACAGGCAGCTCAGCATATTGTGCCAGCGCTCTAGCTTCAGGTATTACCCGTCGCTACCTGTCGCTCTCCTTTTCTTCTGTTTAAACAGGGTTTTTTGTGTTTAATTGTTTTTTTTTCCCTCAAACAATTGAAAACTTTTTAGATTTTTTATATTTATATGCAGAATTGTCATTACAGGCCTGGCACTAAAGTGTTAATGTCACAGTGTTATAACAATGACATTCCATGTGTTTTCGCTTTGTTACTGGTGGATATGTGTTCAAAAACAGACTTTAATCACACAGCGTCTGACGCTCTATGCTATAGCGACCAGATGCAGAGCGCCGATGCTGTGTGTGTGTGTTTTTATTGAATATGGTGTCGGTCACACTGAGCTGGCGCTCCCTTTCGCTCCCTGCAACGCTGTACTGGTGTTAAACAGACTTTAATCACACAGCGTCTGACGCTCTATGCTATAGCGACCAGATGCAGAGCGCCGATGCTGTGTGTGTGTGTTTTTATTGAATATGGTGTCGGTCACACTGAGCTGGCGCTACCTTTCGCTCCCTGCAACGCTGTACTGGTGTTAAACAGACTTTAATCACACAGCGTCTGACGCTCTATGCTATAGCGACCAGATGCAGAGCGCCAATGCTGTGTGTGTGTGTTTTTATTGAATATGGTGTCGGTCACACTGAGCTGGCGCTACCTTTCGCTCCCTGCAACGCTGTACTGGTGTTAAGGAACGGCATTGCCTTGTAGAGGAGGAGGCCATTCATCTGATCATTTACTCTGGGTAGGGGAGCAGTGTTGGGGAAAGTTGGTTAAGTGCCTGTCCTAGGGAGGGGGTGTATAAAGTGGCCCAAAACTGCATATATGGGGGAGTTGTGTTAAAATAGACTGTAACCTACATATGGTGGGAGGGGGGTGAGATGTATTAAAATGGACCAAAATGTGATTGTCAACCTTTGGGGCCTCCCAATTACAACACAAATAAGCACACTATTCCAAATGTTCTCCGGTTTATGTATTTAGTTGTTGTTTTGTTAACCAAACAACTGTGTTTTGCACTTTATTTGATATGCTGGTATTTTACTATTGGTAAGATGCGGGGGGGGGGGGGAATTCCATAGTTTGCCTCAGGCGACAGGAAGGTGAGGTTCACCCCTGGTTATATAATTTATTACTTTGTATGTACATGAATCCTCAAATTGTAAAGTGCTGCTGAATATGTTGGGGCTATATAAATGAGATTATTAATATTATTATTATTATTATTATTAGGAAATCTAAACAACCTCGGAATAAAAGACACAGCCCCTGACAATCTTAAAGCAGGGTACTTTAAAGTGGACCAACACCCAGGATTTTGACTATCCTGGGTTTTGGTCTACTTCCGGGGGTGCCCCGCTGTGTGAAACCCCCCAGAAAGCCCAAAAACTCACATCTCCCCGCTCCCACGTGACCCCTGCAGCCAATCCCCGCCGGCGGAAAAGCAGGAGGCAGCGACGGACAAGAGAGCGCGCCCGCCGCCTCCTCCCGCGCGTCACTCTTACAGGGCGCGCGCCCGCACCGGTCATTCACAAACTGCCGGCGCGGGTGCGCGTCCTGCTAGAGGGACGCGCGGGAGGCGGCAGTGGGCGCCACTGGACCGAGGAGTAGGTAGGGATTTAGGGGTTTCTGGAGGGTTTCACACAGCGGGATCGGGGTGCCCCCGCAGTCAGGGAGCTGATCGGTCCGGGAATCTTATAGATTCCCGGCCCGATCATGGGAGGGTGTTGGTCCACTTTAACCCTTTGCCTGGACAGACCCTTTAAGGTGCAGGGCATGGATCTTCCTAACAAGTAACCCGAGCAGCATTGTTGTTAGATGAGCTGCCAGGTTCATCCAGAACGAACTGTTAAAAATGTGAGAGATGCGTCGCAACAACTCTCAGAAGCACAGCGTGTGCTTAGATCATATCACAGCTATTATCTCGCCTGAACTAACAGCCCTTATTAGAAGAGGTCTCATTTCACAATATAGCGAGTCAAAAGGGGAAGGAAGTATTGAAACGTATTTTCTTTAGACAATATAAAGTACACCTTGGACTTTTTACAAAGGGGACAAAAGAGTAACATACTGTAAATGGGGGCAAATTTAAGCTTCGGAGACAAACAAGGCAATTGGCTCTAAGTGATGTGGCTTGAATAGTGCAATGCTCTGGTGAGATATAACAAAGAAAATAAATCGCTGACTTTTTTGGGGAAATGATAATTGTGTCTGTACCAGACAGCTATGCAATTATAACTAAAGGAGAATATCAGGAGGGGAGGAAAAGATACCCCCACCCCCCACAGTATGCAGTCATACAACTGCACTGCAGAATAAATGGTAAGATTTATTGTACACTAAAAAAAACCTATACATAATAGACACCTAAACCGGACCGTTAGCATCCTGTAATGAAAAGCCGAAATCTTTAGAAAACTATTCCCTGGCAACTAAAATGAATATACTTTATTTTAAGTCACTTACTGTTCTCTCCCCCGCTGGGCCGCAACTCTGTTCAGGATTCCAGGATATGGCCACCACCATCTTGCATATGTCCCAATCGTCCTGATTCCACAGTGGCCAACACGGGTTGCGGGACAGTAGGCTGGAACCTGGGATGACCATGGAGAAACGGGAGGACTGAGAACTATTCCCCAGCATCTAAAATTAATATGTTTTAAGTTTTTGGTCACTTATTATACTTTACCCCGCTGGGCTGCAACTCTGTTCAGCACTCCAGGATATGGCCACCCCCATCTTTCATATGTCTCAACTGTCCTGATTCCTCCGTGGCCACGGAGGAAGTGGGAGGGTGGGTGGAAGCGCAAGTGGGAGGGCAAATGGTGGCTGATGAGCAGACGGGCAAGGTAACCTATTTATGCCTGCCCACCGCCGCAGCTGCTGGTCCTGCTGCAATGGGTGTGTCCATTGTTTTCATTGGGCGCTGGCTATATGGGCCACACCCCCGGCCACTGGGAATTGGCTCAGCAACCAGGGAGCGAGGAAATGTGTGTGTGTGAATTTGTGTGTGTGTGTGTGTGTGTGTGTGTGTGTGTGTGTGTGTGTGTGTGTGTGTGTGAATGTGTGCGAATGTAGCAGCAGCAGCATGCAGACATGGAGGGGGGGAAGATGCCGCACACTGCCTGTAATGAGGGATGCCCCTCACTGTCTGTAATGAGGGATGCCGGTTACTGGCTGTATGAGGGATGCCGCCTCACTGTCTGTAATGAGGGACGCCCCTCACTGGCTGTAATGGGAGATGCCGCTCACTGGCTGTAATGGGAGATGCCGCTCACTGGCTGTAATGGGGGATGCCGCTCACTGGCTGTAATGGGGGATGCCGCTCACTGGCTGTAATGGGAGATGCCGCACATTGCCTGTAATGAGGGATGCACCTCACTGTCTATAATGGGAGATGCCGCACCTTGCTGGTAATGAGGGATGCCAGTTACTGGCTGTAATGAGGGATGCCCCTCACTGGCTGTAATGGGGAATGCTGCTCACTGGCTGTAATGAGGGATTCCGCTCACTGGCTGTAATGAGGGATGTTGCACGCTGCCTGTTATGGGGTGATTAGGAGGGGGGATTTTAGCACACCATTTGGTTCAGAATATTTTTTTCTTATTTTTCTCTTCTAAACCCTGGGTGTGTCTTATGTTCAGGTGCATCTTATGGAGTGTAAAATACTGTATATGTACTAAATATGTGCCCCAAAAAGGCCTGGGTCGTTTTTAAAAGACTGTATGAACCTTGAAAGGGACCCATTTAATTTTGGCACTAGGGACCCATCACATCTAGTTACAACACTGAATATTATCCAGCACATTAAGAAATTAATTTACACAGATGTCAAATTATAGGGGGTCTGTGGGTGTTAGCATGCGGTTCGATTCAAATAAATCAAAGGCCTCCTATAGGGGCAAACCAGAGCTGGGGGAACTCTCATTGCGCCATACGTCCTGCGGCTGCCACGACAATTTAAAGTTCAGGCATTTTGTAACACCCCGTCTACCCATCCCTCCAACAACCAAGCTGAGACCTTGAGTGGCAGGTCAGTTACCCAATCGTGTGCAGCAGTGTGACTGTACTGGCCTGTACTCAAACCTATACCTACCAACTTTTAAGAGTGGGAAAGAGGCACATTTGTCAAATTAGGCCACGCCCCCTCATTGAGGGATGGATAGGTGATAACAGTAAAAACAATATAAACACTTTTAATAGGCAAATACATTATTTATTGATGAAGATCTGCATGTTACACCTCAAAGTGGGGCAAATGAGAAAGGGGACACAAACTCAAAAGAGGGACAGTCCCTCCAAATCAGGGACATTTGGGAGGTATGCAAATCCAACTTTCACCCAGGTCCACATAAGAGCAATGCCCCCTCCACCCCATGCACTGCATTAGATTTGATGCCCCACATTCTAGAATTTCCTCTAAATAACACAGGAAAGTTGAGAATATTTGAGCCGACCCTTCTCGGGATGACGAGTTGTACTTACAGCAACCCTTAATTAGATCCAGTCACATCTTCCAGGCAATTAGGAATCCGCAGAACTTGTTTATTCAGTTTATATCTCTAATTAAAAGGATGAGTTGGCAGCCTGATGCACTAATAGTCATTCAATTATATTTCCAAGTTCTAAAAGTTCTAAGCGAATTATTTATACAGGTCATTTGCATAACAGTGCTTTACTTTGGACAATACTGTATAATTACCAGACTGATTATTCATATTATTATAATTATTTATTTATAAAGTACCATCATGATGGCAGCACTAACACAATGCAGACATTTCAGCAGCTCACAGCTCAGCTTGGAAATACTTTGTGCGTCCTCTTCAGTGCCACAGGGTGTATAGACATGTGATTTGTTTAGAAGTTAAAGTATAATTCTAAAAGTAGTAGGATTAGGGTTGGGGAAACCTGAATCGCAATGTTAGGGGTTGTACCGAACTCTACATGTTTGGGTCCCCAAACACGAACATGAAAGCCCGGCAGCCAATCAGACTTGTTCTTTCCCCTCCCAGCATTGGTCCAGCAGGACACGTGGCCCCAAGGCATAAGGTTAGATCCACGTCATGCAGCACAAGACAGCACCACTCTACAAGTTAAATAGGGGATAGGTGCTGCTGCTGAGGGACAGACAGGGACCTTCCTGGGGTTGGTCAGGTACTACCGCAGATTTGTACCCCGGAACGCCCTTGTTGCCTCTTTTGAAATTTCTCCAGGGGCAGTTGCGAAGGAAGGGGAAAGTACCAGTCAAATGGACCGAGGCCCAACAGGTGGCTTTTGAGAAATTAAAATCCCAGGTGGCTTCTGCTCCCATCCTGGCTCTGGCATCCTGCTAATTTACTGTATATCAATAGTAGAAGGCACCTGTTTGTTCGTGCTAATCATACCAATTGTTAGTGGAGTACCCAATGGTTCAGGGCACTTAACCCCCTTGGCGGCGATCCCGAGCGTGACTCGGGGTTAATTTGCGCTGTAAGTGGCGGTAACCCCGAGTCACGCTCGGGATCGATTTGGGAGCAAGAGCGGGCGGCGCAGCCTCCTTACCTTCTCCCTGCGATCCAGCGATGTCTCCGCCGCGATCGCAGGTGAGAGCCGCGGCTGCGGCGTCCGTCTCCGCTTCCGGGTTCCGTCTCTGTGAGCCGCAGAGGCTCATGGGGGCGGAGCCGTGTGTCAGAGACAAATGCAATGGTAACGCTTTCGTTATCATTGCATTTGTCTTTTTCACAACGCCAGGGAGGTTAAAGGGTATTTTCCCACATTTTTTTTTTTATTTGTCCATTTCGAGCAGCTGTAACTGCAGTTGTCTAACAATGCAGAAAGCAGAAAATAAGGGACGGAGACATGGCCATGTCGCTGCTGCAGCTGGTTCTGCAGGGAGAGGACATGTTTCATCCTTGCCTATGGGAATGGGAGGGGGGAATGCCACACTACCAATGGAAATGGGTGGGGGGAATGCTGGACTGCCTATGGGAATGGGAGGGGGCTCTGCCACACTGCCTATATGAGAGGGGGGAATGCCACACTGCCTATGGGAATGGGATGGGGGGAATGTCACACTGCCTCTAGAAATGGGATGGAGGGAATGCCACACTGCCTATGAGAATGGGGTGAGGGGGGAATGTCACACTGTCTATGGGGAATCGGATGGGGGGAATATCACACTGCCTATAGGAATGGGCTGGGGGGAATGTCCCACTGCCTACAGAAATGAGATGGGGGAATGCCACACTGCCTATGGGAATGGGGTGAGGGGGGAATGTCACACTGTCTATGGGGAATGGGATGTGGGGAATGTCACACTGCCTATGGGGAATGGGATGTGGGGAATGCCACATTGCCTATGGGACTGGGAGGGGGGATGCCACATTGCCTATATGGGGAATGTGATGGGAGAGAATGCCACACTGCCTGTAAATGGGGGATTCTGCACCTTGGCTATTATTTAGTTCTTGGGGGACGTTGTTTTTTCTCCAAATCTGAGGTGCAGCTTATAGGGTGCAAAAATACGGTAAACACAATTGAATAAGCAAATTAATTATATATTGATGCTGATCTGCATGTTACATCTCAAAACAGGGAAAAATTAGAACAATAAGGCACATGAGAACAAGGACAGTCCCTCTAAATCAGACAGTTGGGAGGTATGCCCAATACTGCTGGCAGAGTGGTGAGGCCATAACAAGTTGAGGCAGTCGTAGATTATATGGCACACAGTGCTACCAGTTCCATGGGATTGTCTTCCCCCATTCCACTTCTTCTGGGAGTGCTGGGCCCTCCACCTCACCCCCTTTAAAATCCTTAAAATCAGCAAGGATGTCCCAGCCACAAGTTACGAAGTCAATAATACTCGACAGAGTAATACCATGACACTCCTAGCTGGCCATCCACCTGCCCCTGCCCCAGTTAATGGAGGATGAGGGTGTGGCCAGCAGACCATCACAGGACACCCTCAAAGATGATGAAATCCTAGTGCCAACTGCTGCAGCTTTCTGTGTTGAGGCTGAGAGGGAGGTTAGCAGGGAGGAGTGGGTGGAAGAACATGCCAAGGAGGATTGCAAGGTCCTAGACCTAGATGGACAAGACAGGTCACTTGCAAGCTGTGCCAACAGTTCCTGAAATGAGGTAAAATTATTAATAATCTCAGCACTACATCCATGATCAGGAACCTGCAAGCCAAACATGAGCTGCAGTGGCAGAAAAACCTAAAAAGAAAAGAGAAACACCGGAGGCTCCCTCTGCTGCTTCTTTGACTCAGCAACTACCACCACCTCCCCAAATACAAGGCCACCTGTTTCTAGACAAGGAGGCCAAAGCTGCCAGCTTGGAGGCCCGCTTATAGGTTCCCCTGTCAGGAGGGTAAATATATTGTTTGCTTGTCAGGTCTTCTTTGACTGCACTGAAGTCTGCCTTAACCAGTGTACATACATATGCCTGACATATAACTCTCAATCCTAGTGTGTTGTACTTTCTTGTTTTTGTAAGAATTGATTACATTTTGTATTATTGTACCCCAATATAATTCTTTATTTACCACTGGTAAATACTGGTTATCTAAAGCACTACAATCTTTTGCGTTTATCCATTGTATTACCTTTGGCCAGTTATTAATAATATGTATATTTGTTAGCATATTTTAGCCAAGCCAGGAAGGATATATATATATATATATATATATATATATATATATATTGATTATTAGTTTAGATATTAAAGTGTTTACAAATCTGGCTTAGCCAGGCATGAGTTATTATTGTATTAATCATTGAT
This sequence comes from Gastrophryne carolinensis, assembly GCA_027917425.1. Taxonomy (NCBI): domain Eukaryota; kingdom Metazoa; phylum Chordata; class Amphibia; order Anura; family Microhylidae; genus Gastrophryne; species Gastrophryne carolinensis. Next base: position 615,102,742 of record CM051234.1, on the reverse strand, counting down.
ATTTTTATTGATGTTTTTTATAATAATAATTGTTTACAATGTTGCCCATATTGGTTCCAGGAGATATAACTGTTTACAATACACTCGACCACAGTGGCCACCTTGGACCAGAGATGAACACAGGAAGTTCTTTGCCAGTGGGGAAAAGCTGGGCATAATGTAATATATGGACAGGCGCTATGTGCAGCACCAAATATGCAACAACATGGTAGATAGATTTTCAGTTCTGCCCCTGTAATACATTGCACCTCGCTTTCCCCCGCTGACACAAGGAGACAGATACCCGCTGGATGCCAGGCCCCCCACGCATCTAAGGCCCTTATTTAAGAAGGGATAGCGTCAGGTAGTGGCTGGTTAATGAGAGGTAGCAACAGGTAGTGACTGGTGAACGCCAGACACGGCACGCAATTGCACATTTATCAAGCAGAATCTGTTTAGCGACTGGGATAGCGCCATGTAGCGTCTGATTCATCATTTTCACAGCCTCAGCGAACAGCGCCGGCGTTCAGCCTTGCACAGCGCCAGGTATGGCCTCTTGCTACCTGTCGCTCTCCCAAACATTTCAATGGACAGTATTTTTTATTTTTTTTTTCAAAAAATTACAATCAAAATTCTGTGACCTCTTCTGGCATTGAAAAAGCTGTTTTTTCACAATTTTTTCATTTTTTAAATATTTCTTCATAAATGACATTACAGGTCTGCCATTAAAGTGTTCATGTTACAATGTTGCTACAATGTAATTCCATATGTTTTCGCTTTGTTACTAGTTGATAGATGCTGAAAAACAGACTTTAAACACACAGCCTCTGGCGCTCTGGGCTTCAGAGAAGCATTTTTCTGCGCCAGAGTTGTGTGAGGCTTTTTGTTTCTTGAATATGTTATGAATATGTTATGATATGTATATGTATATGAGTCGCTCGCTATGAGCAGTCGCTACCATGCGCTCCCATACAGCGATGTACTGGTCAAATAGCGACTCGTCACAATGTATTAAACATTACTGCACTGCGACTGAGTCGCTATAAACTAGCGACTCACGGCCGAGCACTACGACTCCTAGCAGGCGCTCTGAAAATGCCTGCTACAGGCGCTCTTCTGTTGCTACCTGGCGTTAGCGATGAATCAGCCTGCCCGTCTTGTCACCATGGCTGTCCTGTGTGGTGTGCAAGGTATACAGTCGCATAGAGCGCCATCCCCCTTTCAGTGTAAGGGAGCACCAGGAGCTCTCTACTGGGCCAGCAGGCCTCAATTTTCCAAAACTCCCTCATCTGTCTCTCCTTTCTTTTTTGCACATCTTTAATTATCTTTTACCCTTTTCTTCTTGAATTTTGCTTTCTCCTTTTGCATTTATTACAAATGTAATTTCATCCTCTTTTTACATAGTTACGGGGAGGCCGATTCAGTAATAGCGCCAGGTAGCGACAGATGAGCGCCAGTAGCGTGATTTTCACAGCGCCCGCTAGTATTCGCTGTGCTTGGCCGTTGTTCGCTTGTTGACAGCGACTCAGCCGGTGTGCGGTAATGTTGAATACGGGGTTAGGAGTCGCTGTTTGACAGGTTCCGCGCTGTATGGGAGCACCTGATAGCGAATGGCCAGAGCGAACGGCTCCCAGCATATTCATTAACAAATCACGCTCAAAAAATTCTCGCGCTGTGAAATGCTTGTTTAAACCCCAGAGCGCTGGCGGCGATGGCTTAAAAGTAGTTTTTAACCGCCAAACATCCATATTTTTTGATTTAAAAATTAAACAAGTTTTTCTAAACATTTTGTAATATGAATACATTAATATCAGACCTGTAATATCAATTCTGCACAAATGTTTTTTTTTTTTTTTGTTACCTTAAAAAAAATATATAACATTGCCGTAGTGGTCACAGAATTTTTGACAGTTAAAAAAAAAAAAAAACAATCATATCAATTAATTATGAATATTTAAAGATTGCTCCATTGAAATGCATTGGAGAGCACCAGGTAGCGAGAGGTCATACCTGGCGCTGTGATGGGATTAGCAGCGGCGCTGTTCGTTGCAGTCCGCTACATGATGAATCCCGCGCTAGGTGACGCTCTCGCCGGCGCTAGCCTCATTTAGTGTGATAAATGCGTGATTGTGTCCGCCGCCTGCCGTTCTGGAGTCGGTAGCCGCCGATAGCTGGCGCTACCTGGCGCTAGTGAGACACTACCTGGCGCTATCCCTTGATAAATAAGGCCGATAGTTAATAAGGTGGAAAAAAGACATATATCCATCGAGTTCAACCAAAGGTGTTGGGGTAGGGGGAATTGTTTTTTATTTTATTTTTTGTTTTTGTTTTTTTTTGTTTTACCTTCTCTTCGTATTAAATTGCTTTTTATCTCTCTCAATCTCTTTTGCACATTTCCTCTTATTTCTCTCTTCTCTATATTTAGTCCCTCTTTATCAGCATTTTTTTTCGCCCCATCTTCCTCTTTTCCATGTTTTCTCTGTTGAACATTTTCAATTTGTTGTGTGTGTGTGTGTTTGGGGTCGGAGGACCATCCTAAATCTTGCACAAGATGACACTTACCCTAAGGGCGGCGCTGCTGGTTACAGCAGCATCTTCATGAGACTGTGATCGCTATGCCCCTAATTACATAATTGTTGTTATCTAGAGGAGGGTTAGGGAGGTTTACTCAAAGCAGATGAAATGACTATACATCTCTGCTGTGTAAATCAGAGGAAGAAATGTAAAAAAAATGGTTCATCAGAGCCAGGGAATGCAAGCTAGGGAAGGGATTACAAAGGATAGTGAGGTATAGATATCAAGCATGTCATCTGTCATGTAGAGACTTGTAGTTTCTGTTGGAGATAAAATACTTTGCAACAGGTTCTGCTTGTCTCTGAATGTGAATTTGGGACTTGCCAGATTGACTGCAGTTTACAGTTATGACAAGGTATAAGAGTAGATGGTGCTGTTACCAATGCTTATCTGTAGTCTCCAGCACTCACACTCTGCAAATGTTTATAGGCCCAGTGACCGAATTAAGCCACAGCCACGGAAAAAAGTCCAGTGACCAAATGAGGCCAGGCAGAGGAAAGCCCAGAACAGGAGACAGGGTGGTCGGTGCGGAGATCGATATAAAGAATCTTCAAAAGAGACTTCTCCTGTGTACAAGTAAGACATATATAAAGGATGGAGAATGACCAGCAACTCAGAGCTTAAACTCTCAGTGGCCAAGCTGAACAGTGACAATTATCAGCTATGGAAATATTAAGTGGAAATGCTATTATCCAGTGATGACTTGTGGGAGGTTATCACAGAGGCCACAGGATAATTATCAGGACTGGGACAAGAAGACAGGCATGGGCCACCATAAGCTTACTAGTGAAAATGACCAGCTTATTCACACAAGCCGTAAAAATACAGCAAAAGGCATGTGGGGTATACTGAAAAGACTGCATGAGAGATCCAGTTTGAACAGTTGTTTCTGCAGAGGAAACTTTACAAAATGAGGCTTATCAGAGAGCAGGACATGCAGGAGCAAGTAAATGCCATGATGGAAGCGATTGCACAACTCAGATCAGTTGGTGAGAATATAATCATGCCACTGCCATGTTGTTGTGCAGCTTACCTGACACATATTCTGCACTTATTAATGCGCTGGAGACAATGCCTGAGACAGATCTGACACTAGCACTTGAAAAGACCAGGCTCATAGATGAGTATCGGCGAAGAAATGAGCTTGCCCATGACCCCACAGAAACCAACACCAGAACTGCACTTAAAGCTGCAGACACAAAGATTCACAGGAAGAAAACCAGATTGTGCTTTAGGTGCAACAAACAGGGACACATAAAGAGAGACTGCACTATATGGAAAGCAGAGCAAATGAGACAGTGTCCCACTTATACTAAACAGAAGGTCAGAGCCACAATCACTGATCCATGTGAAGGAAACTGGAATGACACATTTAAAGTGATAGGCAACCATACATTTCAAGGCTGGTGCATTGACTCGAGAGGCAACCAGTCACATGACAAGAGATAGTACTTGATTTAAATAACAAAGAGACTACCTTGCCTATGGAAGTAAAATACATGCAGAGGGATATGGGCATGGAACCCTTGTATGCCCCAATAATGCAGGACACAATTTAGCCATACCAGTGAAGGATGTGCTGTATAGGGTTGATTCAGAGAGACATTAAAAGACTTTCGTTTTTGTGTCGATCTGTTTTCTTTTTTACATTTTGCCGCTTGAGTATGAGTGTACGCGCGATTCTAAGCATGCATTGCAAGCCTTCAGTAAAATCTTCGTCCATTCGTATGGCAACGAGAATTTTTTTCCAGCTTTCGATTTCCGTTTATGTTACTCATGAAACAACGTAGGCTTTCATTTTTTGCCTTTTTCCATCGTCGCCTCGAACAAATCATTTACGTTTCCTGTTCTGAATTCCGTTTTCTATAAATAATCGTCCAGACGAAAATCGTTACGACCTTACGCCTGCGCACTACAAAATTTACTCATTAATGTGCTTGTCTACATATTTTGTTCACTCACTTCTGCTACAATGCTTAGCTAAATTACTTCGCGGTCTGTATATTCCTCCATTTCTCACACCTAAAACTTACCTAAATCACTTCGCGGTCAGTATATTCTTCCATTTCCCGCACCTAAAACGTACCTAAATCTCTTTGCGGTCAGTATATTCTTCCATTTCTCACACCTAAAACTTACCTAAATCTCTTAGCGGTCTCATTCTTCTTCCATTGGCGCACCTAATGCTTACCTTAATCACATCGCGGTCTAGAGATTCTTCATATCTAAATTTTTTCCGTCGTTTTGTTTTTACCAACCCTTAATGAATGTATGTAGAAATGAAAATGACACAAGTTTTTTTTTGTTTACTAATAAATGGCATTTTAGTGCCTTTTTTTAAAAAAAATATTTTTAAAATTTTTGCATCTACAAACTGTTTTTGTTTTTTTGTATAAAAATGTAACATTTTTAAAATTTAAATACAAAAATAAAATATGTAAAACTACATACAAAGCAATGGCAGGTCCCAGATAATTAATCTTCATCTGTGGTCCCCAACGAATCGCGAAGCACCTGCATCTCGCCCACCAACTGAAGCACTGTGGACCTGAGTTGTGCCAATCTGGCACGTGTGGTGTCTGTTAAAAAAATAAAAAGAAATTATTTTTCGGCAAATACATGTTTAATAGCTGTGGATGGAATGTTTATTAGGTTGGAAGCTAACTCATGAGGCCATATGTCATTATGCTAAGGAATTACAAAAAGGAAGAGGCCATGTGTCATTATGCTAAGGAATTAATAAAAGGAAGAGGCCATTTGTCATTATGCTAAGGAATTAATAAAAGGAAGAGGTCATATGTCATTATGCTAAGGAATTAATTAAAAAAGGAAGATGCCATATGTCATTATGCTAAGGAATTAATAAAAGGAAGAGGCCATATGTCATTATGCTAAGGAATTAATAAAAGGAAGAGGCCATATGCCATTATGCTAATGGCATTGACTCTGGATTTAGGTAGATTGGTGATGATGCAATTTCCCACATACACCAAATATTTACATTGCAACTTACTTTGTTGGTGGGCGACCTCTGCTTCGGGGGCCACCCTCCGCTCTATGACCTGCTACTGCTGGGAAGTTGAGGCTGTAGAGACATGTAAAATAGGGTCACTTCTAATGTCTGAGTCAACAGTAAGCAAATGTCACTTATGTGTGTGTGACATCACCCACCTTCTCCATGTGCCTCCTGGGCATGATCTGCTGCAGTCTCTTTCATAGATCCTTCACCCGCTACATATTCATCTAGAAAAAGAGATTAAGGGACTTAGCTTTGCTTTTAATAGCATGTATGTGTGTGGGGTTACATTAAGAGTCACATACCAGAGGCTAATGGCTCCGTCGCTTGGGCAGACTCCCTGCCCAAGCCGTGACGCCCCTCCTCTGTAGAAAAGTCCAGGGGCTGGTCTGATGCCGCTACAGAGGAGGAGTAGGAACGTGGCCCTAGAGATCCACCACCTTCACTTGCTGCTGCAGATTCATGCAGCACTGGCTGGCCTGTGCGCCTCCGGGTGCGTCTGATTTGGTGGGTGAAAGTGGTGTCCGTCTCCTGTTGGATCCGGGAAACTATCTGCAGGGTGACGTTCCTTTTCTCAAACGCGTTGGGCAGGTTTAGACCTGCGCTTAAGCATGGTCTAAAAAAAAAAAAAATAGCTGTTAGATCCAACTGCATACAAATATCTTTCACAATTAGATCAGTTGATTAAATGACATTGCCAGACACATTTCTAGCCTCAAACTATCCTTCTAGATGCAAGTAACTTGGTTTGCACATGTGCGAACTTCTGTTTGGCAAGGAGTTTAACTAAGTTTAGAAAACAACTGTTTAACCCTGCGTTTCCTTGAGGCCTAGGCCTGCATTTAGATGGCAAATCAACGTCCTTACAATACACTTATGAGCATAATCAGCTCTTGTTGGCGGGTGAAGATCGTGGGTGCCATCTTGTTTCTTGTCTGCAGCAGACAAGTAATGCCCCAGCGGTTTTCCGGGTTCCGCACGGCCCGACGAACGGCCGTACGCACGCGTCATACCCAGTCATTAGGATTTAAAGGGTCATGGACACAGAGCTCATTCTCTTTGAGATTGTCAGCATGGCACCCAAAAAACAGAGCACAAAGCAAACACCAGCAAAGGAGGCCAAGACCAAATGGCCACAGCGGCATGAGGACACTTCATCCTCCAGACCGAGCACTTGGTCGCACCAGGCAACTAGCAAGGTGCGTGAAACGCTGAGCCAAAGTTGCCACCACAAGGCAACATTGGCCACAAATCCCTGAACATCCAAAACAGCAACCAAAAGCAAGGAAGGGACCTCAAAGAGGAAGGCACCCACATCCAAACAGCAAGGTACGACAACGTCCAAGGGCACCAAGAAGCAGAGGGCCCGAAGCCCCAGCCCACCAAGAACACCCTCTCCTCCTCCCCGCCCTACCACATCCCATGATAAACGGAGCACCAGTTCCAAGGGCACCAAGAAGCAGAGGGCCCGAAGCCCCAGCCCACCAAGAACATCCTCTCCTCCTCCCCGCGCAAGCACATCCCATGATAAACGGAGCACCAGTTCCAAGGGCACCAAGAAGCAGAGGGCCCGAAGCCCGAGTCCACCAGGAAAACCCTCTCCTCCTCCCCGCACAAGCACATCCCATGATAAACGGAGCACCAGTTCCAAGGCCACAAAGTAGCAGAGGGCCCAAAGCCCCAGCCCCCCAAGAACACCCTCTCCTCCTCCCCGCCCTACCACATCCCATGATAAAGGGAGCACCAGTTCCAAGGGCACCAAGAAGCAGAGGGCCTGAAGCCCCAGCCCCCCAAGCACACCCTCTCCACATTTGTCACCGGCACAGGTGGAATCCAGCGAGACCTATGCAACATCCACACCTGGAAGTTCAGTGGCCACCCAGGCAAGGACCCCCAGTCCTAATGCAAGTCCAGTCCAGTTTTTTCCAGCCACGTGACACCAGATTCATCACCACAGAGCCAGCCCAGAATGTCCCCCGAATTGCCACAAAACACAGATGAGCCAGAAGACCAACCATTGGGCAGAAAATTGCGGCAAGGCCAGATGAGTGGGCTTTTTGAGGAGGCACAAACCCTAGCATTGGCAACTGGCCTCACACTTCATTATTATGAGCTATTTGGGCAGCATTCAAAATCAACCAGCAAAGTGAGAAAGACCCAAATGGACAAGCTCACCAGACAGGTGAATGCAGCGGGGGACAAGAGGAAAGATGTGGAGCAGATACAGAGAAAAATATCAGACCTGAAGTATGCAGCACGGAAGAAACAGAATAAACGGCGCAATCACAGGTACATATTGGAGTTGTGCATTTTGCTGCTTGTTGTAGTGACCACAATGGCCCAAATTTTTTACCTCTATTTTTCAGCTTACAAACTGGCGGAGGCTTCCCCACCAAGTTACAAAATACCAGAGCTGAAGAAATGGTCCTGGCATTAATACACCCCGTCGCATTAGAGGGCCTCTCTGGCAGACAGGACACGGACATCCATACCATTTCTGAATGTTAGTAATGTTTGTTGGATTGTGAACTATTGTAAACATGTGAAATGAGGCTCACAGGCAGATATGAACACATGCCCCTAGGGAGTGGCTTTGAGGGGAGGTAACTGCTTTTGTGTCTGAGGAATGTCCTTCATTATGGCCACTCTCCCAGGGTGCAGTAGTTAATGGTCCTTAAAAAGGTTTGCAGGCCATACACAACCTTTGACAGTATTTATGATCCCTATTAAACTATTTATCTTACCAAAGCACTGCATGTGATGTGAATATAGTAAATAATAGACAACACTTACTTCTTTGTCTTTCTACCAATGGGGTTGTCGCTGTGCTTTGTTCCGACAATCTTGAGCTGGGGTCAAGGAAAGGTCCACCTAGGGAGAATGCACAGCAGCATACTCTGAAGCCAAATGCTATTTGCAAGCTGACTGGCCCCCTAATGCGGCATTTTGTATCTGTAAAGCCTCCTAACATGCAGCACATGTATTATTTAAGGTGACCAATCTGTATGTACAGGGTGAGGCATACATATAAGAGATACTGACATTCATTGTAAAGGTCAACTTGCACCGTTGGGGGAGTTGTCATTCCTGCTTGGCCACGTGTTTTAGAACGCGTATGTACTAATTCATATTGTACTAATGGATGTTTGTGTGTTTACGTGCCTTTTACTTTTAAACCCAGCCCAGCATCCAGCCTCTGGAAGTGTCGAAGACTCCTCCAGGTTGAGCACGCCGTCTACTTCCCTGCTGCCTAGGACCCAGGAACAGATATATAGGGTACGTGGACTTTGATGAAACTGCTGATACATGTGAATGCACATAAGTAATTTGGATCCTAAAGATATTTAGGGCCAAATCTGAAACACTTTTTCACATGTCCCAACAGACTCCCACACGGATGGATGTAATCCAGGAGATAGAGGAGGAGGAGGATGCCAGCCTGATTGGACCTTCTGAAATTACCCCCCTGGAACCTAATCTTCCACTGCCCCAGCATCCTACTGCATCAAATCCTCTGCAGCAGAGTGAAGCTGGACGCATGCTGCCAGCCCATCGTGGCCAGCAGCCTGAGACTGAGCCTACAGTCCCCAGTGGTAGCTCTGCTGCAAAGGTTTTGCCAAGCACATCTGAGATTGTTGCTCGCCCTAGAGGTCCAGCATCTGCAGGCGCTCCAAAAAAAAAATTAGCAATCCAAGGTAAACTACTTAAACACTAACTCCTAACACCCTCCAAAAACATGTTGGACAATCCAAATAACACTAACTAAGTACATAAGTAGTTTTAAAACCAAAAATTATATGTATGTGGGAGAAAATAAAGAATAACATTCTAATCACTAATTAAGGTCCGCATTAAAATGTGTTGCTAAGGCCTACATTAAATTTATGAAGGTATACACTGTAAAATGGGTCACAGGGACACTTTAGAAGGAGGGATTAAGCTATACACCGTAAAATGGGTCACAGGGACACTTTACAAGGAGGGATTTAGGTATACACTGTAAAATGGGTCACAGGGACACTTTACAAGGAGGGATTAAGGTATACACTGTAAAATGGGTCACAGGGACACTTTACAAGGAGGAATTAAGGTATACACTGTAAAATGGGTCACAGGGACACTTCACAAGGAGGGATTAAGGTATACACTGTAAAATGGGTCACAGGGACACTTTACAAGGAGCGATTGAGGTATACACTGTAAAATGGGTCACAGGGACACTTTACAAGGAGGGATTAATAGATATTTACAATACAGTTTGCCTAAACTACATAACAAAGTGACCTAATTTACTAACCTATAGATGTACTCATCAGCTGCGGGAGGGACCAATGCAACGTGGGTGCAATCGATCGCACCCATGACGTCGACGATATTAAAAAACCCAACTTAAGCGCATTCCAGGCTACCATGTCGTCCAGGAATGAAATATATTTGGGACTAATGGTAGCCATGCCATCCAAAAACTTGGATAGCGCGCGGCTCAGCGTAGGCTGGGACATCCCCACGGAGAGGGCACCCAGCCTCTAGAATGAGCCATTCGCAAAAAATTGCAGGCAGCCAAGCATCTTGATTATAACTGAAATTGCTTGCCCCTTCCTTGTGGTGCGGGCTAACCATGGCCGCAGCTCACTATACAACTTATGGAGGGAAGCGCAGTTAAGTCGGGTCAGCTCGAACAACTCAACATCATGCATGCGATCGATATGCAAGCGTCGCCGGTGCAATCTGGCCTCGGCCCTGCTGACACATGTAATGCCTTGGAGCTGAAGGCGCTCATATTCCTCCACAAAGCCGCAAAACATGGTCAAGCAAGCAAGCCGAGTGCAAAATGAAACCGTTTTATAGGGCGGTGGTCCCTCGGCAATCAGCTCTCTGAATAAGATGCAAGCCCATCCTAATAACGTAAGTTATCTGAACAAACGCAAAATATCAGATTTTGATGCGAAAATGATCAAAACTAACGCAAATGATCAGATTTTGATCCGTCCATCGAAAGCGCATATACGCATTAGCGGGAAAGAACATACGCATGGAAAAAGGAACGTAAAAAACAAAGTCCAAACAGACACAAAAACATACACATGCGAAAGTCAAGACGAATCTGTCGATGAATCAAGGCTAATGTTCCTGATCTTGGGGGAGGATTCCTAAGTGTGAATATTGCACCAAATCAATAGAGCAACACTTACTAAAGTCAGTCAGAATAAAGCTTCAAGACCACTTGTCCTAGTTCACAGTGATGTATGTGGTTCCCTATACCCACCTACACTTGGAGGCAAAAGGCACATAGTGACTTTCATAGTCACACAGTCTCTTACCTAATGCAACACAAGAGTGTTCTTGACAAATTACAGGACCATGTAGTAAAGACAAATACCAAATTTCAGAGGAAACCTCTCATACTTTGAAGTGACAATGGAGGTGAATTCACAGGACACAAAGTACAAGAGGACTTAAAGCTGAACGGAATAGAGCATCAAAAGAAAGTGCCATACACACCAAAGCAAAATGGGGTAGCTGAAGAAAGAACAGAACTCTGACTGAAGTGATCAGATGTATGCTGACAGACTCTGGACTACCACAAAAATGCTGGGGCATGGCAGCAATGACAGCCATTTATTTGCAGAACTCTTTCTAGAACAGTGGAGAAAACTCTAATTGCAAAACACCTAAGAGTTTTTGGATGCAACTCATTAATCTACATTCCAGAGGAGAAACGCACCAAACTCCAAAACTGAGCATTTGAGGGAATATTTGTTGGATACAGTGACAATGTTAATGGCTACAGAATCCTAAATCCCAAAACAGCCATGGTTACCATTAGCAACAGCATAACTTTTGTTAAAGATTTGAGAGACGATGTGATGGCAACAGAGGAAGTAAGAACAGAAGAGAAAACTGACACTGATCAGCCATCATCTGTAACTTCTGAACAGTTGAAAGGAGCTCAGAACCTACCAGTACTGAAGAACAGACACAATCAAGCTCAAACACAGAACCAAGATGCTCAACAGGAGAAAACAAGGGTAAATCATCTGTACGTCTATCATACAAGGCAAGCACACTTACAGAACTACGACCTGTAAGGAAGGCCATAGGTTGCAAATGGACTTTTAAGGTGAATTACAATGCAGATGGCACAGTGAAGCAATACAAAGCAAGACTCATAGCCAAAGGATATTCTCAAAAATATGGCGAGGACTATAGGGTTGATTCAGAGAGACATAAAAAAACTTTCGTTTTTGTGTCGATCTGTTTTTTTTTTGGAAATTTTCCCCCTCACGTATGAGTGTATGTGTGATTCTGTCATGCTCAGGTAACTCCAATGTCACGCTCAGGTAACTCCAGCCCTCCAGGTAAGCCCTCAACCCCCAATCCCCACAGCCAGCTTCACCTGTAGGAGCCCCCGCTTGCCGGGACGCAGTATATGCTTGCCCGGGATCGGTTGCCCCCAGGACTTCAATGGCTCAAAGGATGGGAGCTTACTGGTTGGAGGTCTGGAGAACTCATAACGAAGAGCGGAACCAGAGTGAGTCCCAGAGATGAAGCAGAGTAACTAGGAAGTCCAAGACAGGCCAGAGGTCAACACCGGGTAAGCTGAGATTGCGACAATACAGTAGGGTAAGGCAGCGGTCAGGATGGTCGTGGATGGCAAGGGTGGGCAACAGAGATCAATCAGAGAATAGTCGGTTCAGGCAGGGGTCGGCAACGGAGATCAATAGGAGAGTAGTCGGTTCAGGCAGGGGTCGGCAACGAAGATCAATCAGAGAGTAGTCGGTTCAGGCAAGGGTCGGCAACAGGAATCAATCAGAATAGTTCAACAGATAAGCTAGGTCCAACAAGGCTCTATCACAGGCACTGAGCAACTGACAAGGTGAAGCCTTTATAGGATTGCAGACCTAATTGGAGATGGGAAGGTGAGTGTGTGATTGGTGCCTACTAGAACTCTAACTGTTATTGGCTCCACAACAGAAAAGGGCGTATAGCCCAAAAAAGGCTCCTTTGGGCTAATTGGCCCTAACAAAACGAGGGGCGTTTTCCCCCCACATCACCTGGGCTCATTGGCCCTTTAATTCTTTCCTCCGGCGGGTGCGCTGAGAGCAGCGCCGCCGGAGGGCATAAACAGAACGTGCTCACGTACGCCGGCAGAGGAGGGGGCGGACACAGGCGCGCTCGCAGAGACATAGCTGGAATGTGGCGCAGGTAAGATAGTCATGACAGATTCTAAGTATGCATCGCAAGCCTTCAGTAACGTCTTCGTCTGTTCGTACGCCAACGAGAATGGCATTTTTCAGCTTTCGTTTTCCGTTTATGTTACTCATGTTACAACATAGGCTTTAGTTTTTGCCCTTTTTCCATTGTCTCCTTGAACAAATCATTTACGTTTCCCGTTAGATTCTGATTTCCTTTATCAAGAAATAATCATCCAGACGAAAATCATTACGACCTGCGCACTACAAAATTAACTCATTTATGTGCTCGTCTACATATTTGGTTCACTCACTTCTGCTACAATGCTTAGCTAAACCACTTCGCGGTCAGTATATTCTTCCTTTTCCTGCGCCTAAAACTTACCTAAATCACTTTGCGGTCTCATTCTTCTTCCATTTCCTGCACCTAAAGCTTACCTTAATCACTTAGAGGTCAGTATATTCTTCCATTTCCTGCACCTAAAACTTACCTAAATCACTTCGCGGTCTCATTCTACTTCCATTTCCTGCACCTAAAACTTACCTTAATCACTTAACGGTCAGTATATTCTTCCATTTGCCGCACCTAAAACTTACCTTAATCACTTCGCGGTCTGGCGAATCTTTATATCTAAATTTTGTGTTTGGCATTCGTTTTGTGGTAACCAATCCTTAATGAATGTATTTTGAAAAGGAAATGACACAGAAACAAGTTTTTTTTTTGCTTTTTTTTAATCAGAACAGGCATTTTTTCTCGTGCCTTTTTTTTTGAGAATTAAATTATTTTTGTTTTGTTTTTTAAAAAATTCAACTTTAAAAACTATTTACTAACTTTTAAAAACACTGTAACAAAAAATAAAATATATACACAGCAATGGCAGGCCCCAGAACATTATTCTTCATCTGTGGTCCCCAACGAGTCGTGCAGCATTTCGCCCACCAACTGAAGGACCCTGGCACTGAGTTGTGCCACTCTGGCACGTGTGGTCCCTGTAAAAAAAATAAAAAACAAATATTTGTTGGCAAATACATGTTTAACAGCTGTGGATGGAATGTTTATTAGTAGCATGTGTGTGGGGTTACATTACCAGAGGCTAATGGCTCCGTTGCTTGGGCCGACTCCCTGCCCACGCCGTGACGCCCCTCCTCTGTAGAAAGGTCCAGGAGCTGGTCTGAAACCGCTACAGAGGAGGGGTAGGAACGTGGCCCTGGAGATCCAACACCTTCACTTCCTGCTGCAGATTCATGCAGCACTGGCCGGCCTGTGCGCCTCCGGGTGCGTCTGATTCTGTACTCCATTTCCAACGCTAGAAAAGAAAAGCATTTATAAACAAAGACCTACCTTCTGTATAAGTTACATCTAGCATGCAATCGCTATGTACTTACTTGGGAAATGGAGACCAAAAAATCGCCACACCCAGGGCATGTGCAGTCGTTTCAGGTCCGACCAGTGCTACATGATCTGTGTATGGGTGAAGGTGGTGTCAGTCTCCTGTTGGATCCGGGAAATGATCAGGCATTTTTCTCGTACCTTTTTTTTGAGAGTTTTTTTTTATAATTTAACAACTTTAATTTTTTTTTTTTTTTTTAAATTCAACTTTAAAAACTATTTATAAATTTTTAAAAACATTGTAACAAATAATAAAATATATACACAGCAATGGCAGGCCCCAGAACATTATTCTTCATCTGTGGTCCCCAACGAGTCGCGCAGCATTTCGCCCACCAACTGAAGGACCCTGGCACTGAGTTGTGCCACTCTGGCATGTGTGGTCACTGTAAAAAAAATAAAAAACAAATATTTGTCAGCAAATACATGTTTAATAGCTGTGGATGGAATGTTTATTAGTTTGCAAGATAACTCATGAGGCCATATGTCATTATGCTAAGGAATTAATAAAAGGAAGAGGCCATATGTCATTATGCTAAGGAATTAATAAAAGGAAGAGGCCATATGTCATTATGCTAAGGAATTAATAAAAGGAAGAGGCCATATGACATTATGCTAATGGAATTGACTCTGGATTTAGGTAGATTGGTGATCATGTAATTTCCAACATACTCCAAATATTTACATTACAACTTACTTCGTTGGTGGGCGACCTCTGCTTCGGGGACCACCCTCCGCTCTGGCACCTGCCACTGCTGGGAAGTTGAGGCTGTAGAGACATGTAAAATAGGGTCACTTCTAATGTCTGAGTCAACAGTAACCAAATGACACTTAGAATGTGTGTGTGACATCACCCACCTTCGCCATGTGCCTCCTGGGCCTGATCTGCTGCATTCTCTTCCACAGATCCTTCACCCGCTACATATTCATCTAGAAAAAGAGATTAAGGGAATCAGCTTTGCTTTAAATAGCATGTATGTGTGTGGGATTACATTAAGAGTCACATACCAGAGGCTAATGGCTCTGTCGCTTGGGCCGACTCCCTGCCCATGCCGTGACGCCCATCCACTGTAGAAAGGTCCAGGAGCTGGTCTGATGCCGCTACAGAGGAGGAGTAGGAACGTGGCCCTAGAAATCCACCACCTTCATTTGCTGCTGCAGATTCATGCAGCACTGGCCGGCCTGTGCGCCTCCGGGTGCGTCTGATTCTGTACTCCATTTCCAACACTAGAAAAGAAAAGCATTTATAAACAAAGACCTACCTTCTGTATTAGTTACATCTAGCATGCAATCGCTATGTACTTACTTGGGAAATGGAGACCAAAAAATTGCCGCACCCGGGGCATGTGCAGTTGTTTCAGGTCCGACCAGTGCTACATGATGTCCGTCTCCTGTTGGATCCGGGAAATGATCTCCAGGGCGACGTTCCTCTTCTTGAATACGTTGGGCAGGTAGTCATACCTGCGCTGAAGCATCGTCTAAAAAACACAAAATAAATATAGTTGTTAGATCAAACTGCATACAAATATATGTTACAATTAGATCAGTTGACTAAATGACATTCCCAGACACATTTCTAGCCTCAAACTATCCTTATATATTGCAATTATAGATGCCAACTTCTGTTTGGCACTGAGTTTAACTAAGTTTAGAAAACAACTGTTTCTCCCTGCGCTTCCTTAAGGCCTAGGCCTGCATTTAGATGGCAAATCAACGTCCTTACAATACACTTACGAGCATAATCAGCTCTTGTTGTTGGCGGGTGAAGATCGTGGGCGCCATCTTATTTCTTGTCCGCAGCAGATAAGTAATGTCCCAGCGTTTTCCGGGTTCCGCACGGCCGGACGAAGCCCCAGCCCCACAAGCACACCCTCTCCTCCTCCCCGCGCAAGCATATCCCATGATAAAGGGAGCACCAGTTCCAAGGCCACAAAGAAGCAGAGGGCCCGAAACCCCAGCCCCCCAAGCACACCCTCTCCTCCTCAGACACATTTGCCACCGGCACAGGTGGAATCCAGCGAGACCTATGCAACATCCACGCCTGGAAGTTCGGTGGCCACCCTGCCACGGACCCCCAGTCCTAATGCTAGTCCAGTCCAGTCTTTTTCAAACCACTTGCCAGATTCATCATCACAGAGCCAGCCCAGAATGTCCCCCGAATTACCAACAAACACAGATGAGCATTGCAGCGAGGCCAGTTGAGTGGGCGTTTTGGGGAGGCACAAACCCTGGCATTGGCAACTGGCCTCACACTTCATTATGATGAGCGACATTCAAAAACAACCAGCAAAATCAGAAAGACCCAAATCTTGGGCAAGCTCACCAGACAGGTGAATGCAGTGGGGGACGAGAGGAAAGATGTGGAGCAGATCCAGAGAAAAATATCAGACCTGAAGTATGCAGCACAGAAGAAACAGAATAAATGGCGCAATCACAAGTACATATTTGAGTTGTGCATTTTGCTGCTTGTTGTAGTGACCACATTGGCCCAAATTTGTTAACCTCTATTTTTCAGCTTACAAACTGGCGGAGGCTTCCCCACCAAATTACAATATACCAGAGCTGAAGAAATGGTCCTGGCATTAATACACCCTGTCGCATTAGAGGGCCTCTCTGGCAGATGGGACACGGACATCCATACTATTCCAGCAGCATTCATCTTTGTTTGAATGTGAACTATTGGAAACATGTGAAATGAGGCTCACAGGCCCATATGAACACATGCCACTAGGGAGTGGCTTTGAGGGGAGGTTACTGTTTTAGCCGGGTGTTTTATGTCTGAGGAATGGCATTCCTGATGGCCACTCTCCCAGGGTGCAGTAGTTAATGGTCATTTAAAAGGTTTGCAGGCAATACACGACCTTGGACAGTATTTATGCTCACTATTAAACTCTTTATCTTACCAAAGAACTGCCTGTAATGTGAAGATAGAATAATAGACAACACTTACTTCTTTGTCTTTATACCACTTGGGTTGTAGCTGTGCTTTGGTCAGACAAACGTGAGCTGGGGTCAGGGAAAGGTCTACATAGGAAGAATGCACAGCAGCATACTCTGAAGCCAAATGCTATTTGCAAGCTGACTGTGGGCCCCTAATGCACCATTTTGGATGTGTAAAGCCTCATAGCATGCAGTACATGCATGTTTGTAGTATTTAAGGTGACCAATCTGTATGTACAGGGTGAGGCATACATATAAGATATACTGACATTCATAGTGAAGGTCAACTTGGACCGTTGGGGGAGTTGGCATTCCTGCTTGACCACGTTTTTTTAAAGCATATGTAGTAATCCAGCTCATCAATGTATGTTTGTGTGTTTACGTGCCTTTTACTTTTAAACCCAGCCCAGCATCCAGCCTCTGCAAGTGTGGAAGCCTCCTCAATTATGAGCACGCCATCTACTTCCCTGCTGCCTAGGACCCAGGAACAGATATATAGGGTATGTGGACTTTGTTGAAACTGCTGATACATGTGAATGCACATGACTATTTTGCCTAACAAATATATTTAGGGCCCAAACTGAAACAGTTTTTTCACATGTCCCAACAGACCCACACACTGATGGATGAAATCCAGGAGATGGAGGAGGAGGAGGATGCCAGCTTGATGGGACCTTCTGAAATGACCCCCCTGGAACCTAATCTGCCACTGTCCCAGCATCCTACTGCACCAAATCCTCTGCAGCAGAGTGAAGCTGGACGCATGCTGCCAGCCCATCATCGGCAGCAGGCTGAGACTGAGCCTACAGTCCCCAGTGGTAGCTCTGCTGCAGAGGTTTTGCCGAGCACATCTGGGACTGTTGCTCGCCCTAGAGGTCCAGCACCTGCAGGTGCTAAAACCCAGGGAAGTGGAAGATGCAGTCAACAACGTCGACCAGTTTCCCAGGGGAGGCGGATGCCGATCCTGGAGTCAGCATGGCGCCATGACAGCCGTTACTTTCGGCAGGTGACTCAACGAACAACAGCAGATTACTGCAAAATTCGAGAATTTCAATAATACATTCACCAACATGCTGACTGAATTTAGGACGAGCAACAGCCAGATGGCTGAACAAATGGCCACCTTAACCACACAGATGGCAGCACAAACGGCCACCTTAAATGCAAACTTCACTACCATGCTAGATGCATTTCGAACTAGCAACAGACAGATGCTTGAGCAGTGGCAGATTCTGAATGACACACATGCCCAGCTCTTGGCCCACCTCCAAGGGCCACCACAAGGTTTTTATGATACAAAAAACTATGTAAATACATAGAACAGACTCCGCGGGAAATCAAGGGTTAAACAGTCTCTTAGGAACTTCACCAGCAGTGCTCGTCTCAAATCACAGTGTAGCCCGACCACCAGAATCACATTGCACGTACCAGATATCTCTTTACAATGCGTTTTGTCTATTCTGAGTTTCTCATTTGACTTTCTAATGAGAAAGTCAGAATAGACGAAACGCGTTGGGCGGGACCCTCCACGACGTCACTACGTTCTGTCTAGCAGCTACAACTGCTGTATTTTCAACTCTATTGCCCACGGCCGGGGCGATAAGGTTTTGCTTTAAATGACCCATATAGGAATAGAGGAAGATCAAGGCAATAATTATATCTGGAGTGACTTTTGAGATGCAAGTTTGAATTGTTATGGGGTAAGCGCAATAAAGTTTTATATACACCTATTTGAAAATGGTATTATGCTATGTCCGTTTTTTAATTTTTCCCCGCAACTTTGAAATCACTGAGGCGTGTTATATGAAATAATAGAGGACAACAATTGTGGATCATTGTTCCTACTGGGAGCTGAGTTATTGCTGACGGGCTTATTGTAAAGAGATATCTGGTACGTGCAATGTGATTCTGGTGGTCGGGCTACACTGTGATTTGAGACGAGCACTGCTGGTGAAGTTCCTAAGAGACTGTTTAACCCTTGATTTCCCGCGGAGTCTGTTCTATGTATTTACATCGTTTTTTGTATTGTTACATGTGGCTGTACTGACACAGCCTTTTAGGCTCCCTGCGCTGGAATAGAAACCTATCCAATTGATAATTGAAATATTTTATGGTGGTTGTGTTATATAAAAAACATTGTTATAATTCATTAGAATTTTTTAGCGCGGCTTTAGAGGAAATAGATTGTATCAACTTATATTCTCACAAGTAGGAACAAGGTTTTTATGGGCAACATCCTTATTAAGACCAATTTGACCTGTCTCTGCTCCACAGCTTTCCTCTACATCCCCACTCTATTTACCTGTCTGGTGAGCACTACCAAGATTGCCTATTTTATGCCTTTGCTGGTTTGATTTTGAATTCGCCCATATAGCTTATTAGAGTGCTGACATACCCCATTAGCCAATGCCTGAGCTAAAGCCTCACTGAAGCGGCCCTAAAGCTGCCACGCTGCAGGCTTGGGCCTAATCAAATGGTGGCTGGCTCATCCTGTTTGTTGCCAATATTGGGGGACATTATTTGGTGTGCAACAACTACATTTGCCCATGGCAAAGATTGGACTGGACTGGCATTAGGACTAGGGGTTATTGTCTGGGTGGCCCACAAACTTCCAGGCGTGGATGTGGCATAGGTCTGCCTGGATTCCACCTGTGCCGGTGGCAAATGTGTCCGAGGAGAAGAGGGTGTGTATGTGGCCTTATGTATTTCTGCGCAACTATTCCTCTGGAAATGGTTGCTCCCTATGTATCTTTAGGTTGTTGGGCGGTGATACTTCGCCATGGAGTTAGTTACTTTACAACTCCTGGATGTAGCCAATTGCTAGGGGCCATGAGTCTGCCCCAATGTATATTTATGTTTTACTATGTATGTACATTTTGAGTCTGCGAGTGCCCTTCAACTAAAAATTTACATAATTCAATAAAATATATTGAATGTGACTTTATCTGTTCTTGACTAAGTTGATGCATTAAAGTTTTGGTTATTTGGAGACTAATGAAGGTTTTTAAGAACAAACATGTGAAAATAAACTGCATGAGGCTCAAATCAGGTGTCAATTTTTTATTAATTAAGTCATTACTTTAAAAAAAAATAAAGACAAAGGCCTTCACAAAGGCAAATCATATTTAAATTAACAAAATAACATAAACAAACAAATAAACCACATTTTAGGCAAAATAGGTGGCAATTACATTGGCCCGCACTGCTTGCCCAGAGGCACTAGTTGTGCCAGTGTACTGGTCATCTGCCTCCTGGCTGGGTGTAGAGGGGGGCAGATCCACATACCGGGGGACACGCTGCATGATCACAAAGTTATGCAGAACACAACAGGCCAGAATTATGCCTATGACCTTGTTGGGGTCATATTGGAGTGCACCCCCCGGTATGGTCCAAACACCGGAAGCAGGTTTTGAGCAGGCCAAATGCCCTCTCAACTACGGCCCGGGTCTTTCTGTGTGACCGATTGTAGGCCTCCTGTGCCTCATTCTGTGGCCGAAGGACGGGCATCAGGAGCCAGGGTAGAAGTGGATATCCGGAATCCCCTGAAAGAATAAGAAAATACTTACATAAATTACACATTCGAAACAACATTATTGTTTAAAGTGGTCGTCCAGTCTGTTACCCACACCCTGTACATACAGATTGCTCACATAAAAAATAATCCTACCAGCATCTACTGCATGTTATGAGCCTTTAAACATCCAAGATGGCGGCTCAGGGATATCAGGCAGCCTGCAAACAGGAAGTGCTTTCTGACTGTGCTGCTCTGCATTCTGGGATTTCTGACCTTTCCCGGACCCCAGCTCTGCTCTGTCTCAACAAAGCACAGCTATAACCCGCCACCTGCACTTTATCCCGCTCTCCTCTCTGCAGTAAGTGTGATGCATCTGAGCAAAGATGGCGGCGCCCCTATCCTAAAGTCATGAACAGAGTTGCAGCCCAGTGGGGGAAAGAATAAGTAAGTTACTAAAAACTATATTAGGTGGAAATGCTGGGGAATCAGTTTTTAAGGGTTTGGGCTTTTCTAAAAATCATGGTAAAGGTCCGGTTTAACATGTCATCCAGGGGTAAAAACAGCCATAGGTTAAGACATGGCTCATCAACTATATTCATTGGCATACAGTTAAAAGGGAATAACGTAATTTGAGGAAACTTACCAAGGAGCCATCCACCTGATAATTCTCCAGACTCAAACCGACGGAATAATCCTGAGCTCCGCAAGATGTACGCGTCATGGGATGAGCCTGGATACCCGGCGAGGACACTAAGGAACCGCATGTCCGGGGCCACCACTGCTTGGCCGTTCAGTGAGTGGCCCATTTTTCGGTTCCTGGAAGAATAAATAAATTAAAAAAAATTAGCAATCCAAGGTTAACTACTCAAACACTAACTCCTAACACCCTCCAAAAACATGTTGGACAATCCAAATAACACTAAGTACATAAGTAGTTTTCAAACCAAAAGATTATCATTGTAATCACTACTTAAGGTCCGCATTAAAATGTTTTGCTAAGGCAAAACATTTATGAAGGTATACACTGTAAAATGGGTCACAGGGACACTTGAGAAGGAGGGATTAAGGTATACACTGTAAAATGGGTCACAGGGACACTTTACAAGTAGGGATTAAGGTATACACTGTAAAATGGGTCACAGGGACACTTTACAAGGAGGGATTAAGGTATACACTGTAAAATGGGTCACAGGGACATTCTTCAAGGAGGGATTAATAGATATTTACAATACAGTTGGCCTAAACTATATAACAAAATGACCTAATTAACTTACCTATAGATGTGCTCGTTGGCTGCTGGAGGGACCAATGCAACGTAGGTGTAATCGATTGAACCCTTGACATTGGGAATGTCGGCGATATTAAAAAAAAGCCAACTTAGGCGCATTCCAGGCTACCATGTCGTCCGGGAATGAAATATATTTGGGACTAATGGTAGCCATGCCATCCAAAAACTTGGATTGCGCGTGGCTCAGCGTAGGCTGGAACATCCCCACGGAGAGGGCACCCAGCCTCTGGAATGAGCCGTTCGCCAAAAATTGCAGGCAGCCAAGCATCTTGGTCATAACTAAAATTGCTTGCCCCTTCCTTGTGGTGCGGGCTAACCATGGCCGCAGCTCACTATACAACTAATGGAGGGAAGCGCAGTTAAGTCGGGTCAGCTCGAACAACTCAACGTCATGCATGCGATCGATATGCATGCGTCGCCGGTGCAATCTGGCCTCGGCCCTGCTGACACATGCAATGCCCTGGAGCTGAAGGCGCTCATATTCCTCCACAAAGCCGCAATACATGGTCAAGCAAGCAAGCCGAGTGCAAAATGGTCCCATAAGTGGATCGCAAATGAAACCGTTTTATAGGGCGGTGGTCCCTCAGCAATCAGCCCTCTGAATAAGATGCAAGCCCATCCCAATAACGTAAGTTATCTGAACGAACGCAAAATATCAGATTTTGGAAAAAGGAACGTAAAAACCAAAAAAAAGGCCAAACAGACACAAAAACATACACAGACACATGCGAAAGTCCAGACGTATCTGTCTCTGAACCATCCTTATGATTGAGACTTTTGCTTCAGTAGTCAGACATGCTACAATAAGGACTTTGCTGACAGTAGCAGCCACAAAGAAAATGCAAGTGAAACGCTTTGATGTGAAAACATGGTGGCTAACACAAGCAGGTAAAAAGTCAGAGCAGAGCTGAATATACAGGAAATACAACACAGCAGAAAAATGCATAGAGAACAAGTTGTATGCAAGCAGACTCTCAAGAGCAGAGGAGTGGCGCCCTGAAGTCCTGAAGATGTGAGATGGAAGAGGTGATCAGGGCTGAGATATTCTCTCAGCTCTTTTGTTAAATATCAATAAAAATGAAACACAGCTCTTAGCTGTAGTTTTTATAGCATTGTATAATTCGATGGTGTGTCCATTACTTTTATTTTAGTGCTGATGCATTATTTTATGATGTTTAAACTCATAAAAGAGAAACATTTGTTGTCGGCATGGATAAAGAGAATCAGATTCCCATCCTCCCAAAAGCAGCTTCAGTGAATAGCGTGCACTGGTCCTTGTAATGGTGCCTCCCCGTTACATGCGGAGGACGGATGGACGCTGATTTTCTGACTGGTTCTAGGTGGAGTCGTCCACCATTTGTCATCACCAAACTCCAGGAGGCAGAAGGTGCAGATGGACAAAGCAAATGCTTAAGTCAAACAACAACATTAAAATCAGATGCACTTAAAGTTAGTGCAAAAGCCACAAATGCAGTCAGGATAGGAATCAATTCACAGGAAAAATTTTAAATCCGGCCTTTGAAAAAGCCACCTCACAAATCTCCCCTATAGCTCAATAATAAAAGTTTTTTTTCACTTTTTTAGATTTTAGTTGTTTTTGCCAAATCTCCCGTTAGTGGCTTAAAAGTAAAGCTTGTATTAAAACGGACCCAAATCCTCTAACCCCTCCCCCCTTGCCTCCTCCTGAGTGCCTCAGAGCGTTTTTCAGAATAAGTGCTTGACCGCACTGGAAAAGGTTTTGGTGGGAAGGGTTGTCTTCAGAGAGAAAAAAAGTTCACTTTAAAGTCAGCATGTGCCTGCTCACAAAGCTATCAGGAACAGTATTGTGTTTATTTTTCAATAGCCTATCATATAATAGCAGTTATTTTTCTGGGGGTTTTAATTATAGTTGTACTTTAATATGTGTGAACAGCATTGAAACACTAATAACTCCTGTTTTGCCGTAACCCCATTGATTTAGCATCACTGGAGTGTCTAACCTGAATGTTCACAGGATACAAGTGTGTCACCAGGCTCGCCATTGATACAAGTGTCCCATTATATTGTGCTGCTACCAACTTTTTGGTTCTGATACCGTTTGATTACTGTTAAATATACATCAGTTAAAGGCCAGTTGTAAGCTACTAAAACACGTACTTGCCTTAAATGTTTTCTCTTGACTAATGGTAAAATCAAAACAGTCTACCTCCCAGGTAGCTCCTATATCCTGCTGTACTGTTGAATTAAAGAGGAACAACACCAGGGATTTTCATTTTCCTACCGGTTGCTCCTCTCTGGCGGGGTATTCTGATTTGGGATGCCCTGCTGTGTCTATCCCCATGGATCACAGAGAAAGCTTGACTTTCTGGCAATAACGCAGTGCAGGTGTGGGCAGGCAGCCAATCAGGGAGCTCAGCTTCATTCAGTACTGCTAGCCGCTCTGATGTCAGAGCAGCGAGCAAGTGAATGGAGCTGAGCACGCCACCAGGGGCATCCCTGCTTTCCTCCAGCAGGAAGCTATTCACAAATGCCTAATGCAGCCAGCTAAAGGTATAGCAAGGATGCAACTATAGCCCGTGTATGAGATTGCTGATTAGTTAGGTTTGTTTGGCAATCACATAGTGGACCAACACCCAGGATTTTGACTATCCTGGGTTTTGGTCCACTTCTCCAGGGCACCCCAATCGGGGGTGCCCCGCTATGTGAAACCCCCCAGAACGCTCAGATCAACTCACCTCACCCCGCTCCTACGGCGCATGCGTGGCCGCTCGTCCAATCAGCGCGCTCGGAGCCGCTGTGGTATGCGCGTCAAATCGGCATCAAACCAGAGTGGCTCTGAGCATGCTGGAGGACACATCTCGCGCTTCCCTCTAACAGGGAGTGCGCCCACGCCAGCCATTCACAAATGGCCGGCACGGGCACGTGCCCTATTAGAGAGAAGCGCGACATGCGGCCGTGGTCTGCGCATGCGCCGTTGGACCGGGAGTAAGGTAAGGTTAGCGAGCGTCCGCTAACCGGGCAGATCGAGCAGGGTGTTGGTACACTTTAACACAGTGGGGCATCTCAAATCAAGACTCCCCAGGGAGAGGAAATCAGCCAGCCCTGGAGTCTTTTACAGCCCCTCTGTACCTACAAGCCAAGGAACCCCAGCCCCCTATGCTATAGTCTCAGCAACATGGGGGGTCATCAGCAGGGATGTCTTTGACCGGCCATGAGCTGGTAAAATCCTGGGCTCAATTGGCTGCTGGCTGTCACCTGGGGAGGCAGGACAGCAGTTGGCTGCAAGGGAACATGTAAGTGGGTCAGTAGGTGTGCCCAAAGCACACATCTCCTGACCCCCCATCTCTCTCCTGCTAGAGGACTTGTTGGTACTATTATACAGTTTATTGAAATACAAAGACAGGCAGGGACAGCACCCCTCCCTTTACAGACTGAATGTAACAATCCCAGACTATGATTCACAGAGAAAAGAAAGGACATTTTAGGGCATTGCTTAGAACAAAATATAAAACAATCACCCTTCTGAGAGATTATACTGGCAGGAATTATATGTCTAGCATGTAAGGCAACAGTGCTTTGCTTTTAAACTCTTCTTGACTCCATAAAAGACAAGCTCGGCACCTTGAGGGCAACATTTTGGCATAAAAAATATAGTGTACACTTTCGAAAATGCTGTCAAAAGAGCCCTTTCCCTTTAAGTCTTTATAAATGTATGTTTGTAACAGATTAATTTGCCCCGAGACATGCAGAACATTAAGTCATGATTCACTAGCATTTGCTGGCATTATAATTAGTATACACAATCCATTCTCTGTGACTGTGAATCAATGACAGACACTGTAAGAAATCTTAAAGAAAATGTTTCCGTTAAGGAAATAACAAACTTGACCTTCTTCATTTTCGGTAGCAATTATTTCCAATATGAATCATCATTAATCTGGACCTAGAGCCTGATAGGAGCCACGGGAAAGCTTGCCCTTGCATCTAAGCGTATACTTACCTTGTCCCGGCTGGTACTCGGTGATGTGCAGGCAGGGCCGGCTCCAGATTTATGTGGGCCCTTGGGCTATAGCCTCTCAGTGGGCCCTTTGCGCCCTGTGCTATGACACTCCTTACATTGTAGTAAAGTCGCATGTACAGGGAATATTGTAATAAAAGGAATGACAGAAAGTATAGAAGAAATAGAGGGAATGAAAGAAGGAAAGAAAAAAAGAAAGAAGTAATAGAAAGAATGAAAGAAAGAATAGAAGAAATGACAGACAAAAAAAAGAGAGAAAAGGAATCGCCCAAAAAGAGAGAGAATATAAGTAAAGAAAGCAGAAACAGATGGAAATAAATATAAAAAAATAAAATGAAAGAAAGAAAGACAAAGGGGTGGTGTCGCATCTAAAAGCTTGGCTATTGGCCCACCAATTTGTCTCCATGATTTGGCACGTGGTGTACTGGGTACTGGATGGGGCTGGCTTCATCCCATGCCTTCGGTGGAGGTGGTGTGCCTGCTGCTGCCTGACTGCTGTTGTTGGTCAAGGTTGGAGGAGGTGGTGTTTGCCACAGTGGCAGGTGTTGCAGCAGCTGGAGGAGGCGTCAGCAGGATATTCGGGGTGTGGTCCACAGTTTCCTGGTTGTCTTCCTCAAGCTCCTGTTCTGCATCCATTAGAGGTGCAGTATGTGTTTGAGAAAGAGAATCATTAATTATTGAGTCCCAAAAGCTTAAAGTAATGTGGACTCAGTCGGCTTCTCCACCCTCTCCCTTGCCCTTGATTCATTACAGACATACACTTACCTCATCGGTGTCTGTGCTCCCCTCACTGAGTGGGTGCCTTCTGTGTGGCCATGGCCGTGGAGCAGGGGTTGCCTCTTGAACAGTGGTAGCTGCTGGCTGGTTGTTTGCTGCAAAGCCAAGAGAAAAGTAATGGCAAGGTCAAGCATAACTTGCATAGACTGCTTCCAATACCCCACCAGGGTTACACCCTGGCACCACATCTATGTGGCGCCAGCAACCTAAGCTACATGGGCATATGGCCACAAGCAAACTTGTTCCGCCAGGACGCGTCAGCGACATCCTAATCTCCAACATGGCACCCATCGTGTTCACCTGTGAGCAGCAGGAGGACATTATGATGGTAAGTCACACTTTCATGCCAACTGCCTGCGCATGTGAGCCACATTACACTCCTGCCAAAGTGTCAACAGTCACCTGTGGCCACGAAATACGAACAAAGGCACATGGCGCCACAATTATGGTGGATGACTGGCCTTCCAACGTTACAGGCCCACAGTGCTATGCTGCCCTGCGATGCAAGGGTGCCTAAGTGAGTTATGTGTGACATTTCTATACAATCCCCTTCTACTGTGGGATGGGAGAGCTGGCTTCGCCTTGTGGCTGGCCGCGGTCAGCGAGCCCTATCCGACAGTAGGAGTGTAGTGGAGAGTTAGGTGTGCCTTTTGGCCTAAGTGCGTCTGCCCTTGTAATCCACTACTACTGTGGGATGGAAGAAATGGCTTCGCCTTGTTGCTGGCCGTAGGAGTGGAGAGTTAGGCGCGCTTTTTGGCCTACGTGCGCCTGCACTTGCAAGCATCTTAAATTAGCTGGTAAAAACAAAAAAAGGCCACCGAAGAATAAGAGAACAATGGGATCCTTAGCAAGTTACATCTGCAAACAGGTAAAAACTCAGCTTCCGAGACTACTCCTGCTGCAAACATCGTAAATGCATGGCTAAACTGTATGCGTATGCGAAGCAAATACGCCCGCTTACGTGTGAACGTGAACTTCTCTCAGAATGCGACTGTGAGCCATACAAGCGTTTGCAATTTCCCGGTTTCCAAGATCAGTTACCGAAGAAAATGAGCATTCACGGGCAGGCTCTGAATTATCCCGATGGTTTGGAGTACCTGGCTTACGGTGAAGTAAGTTGTATGCCCGCACTATGAAGGATTAATCATGTTTGTTTCGAAAGCAAACAAGCTGAAGTGGCTTGGGGTGCGTGGTTTATGGTAAAGTAAGCAGCCTGTCTGCATTATGATGGAGTTGGGGGATTTGGTCCTAATACGGGTAAAGCTTCAACATATTTGAATACATGGACTATGGCAGAGTAAGCGACATGCGCACGCTGGATCACTTTGGTGAAGTAGCAGCCTACCCACCATATGATAGATTCAGCAGGGGCAAAACTGAAATGGGTTGGTGTACATGGCCTACGGGTATGGGAGCTGCAGGCCACATGGTATAGATACAGCATGGTTGGTTGTGATTCGTGCAGAGCTGAAATGGAGGGGAGTATGACAGTGGTGTAGTGAGCTGTGCACCGTACAGGAACAGAATCGAGGTGTTGGTTCTGAGATGGGTGAGGTCAAAATGTGGTTGAAATACATGACTGGCAGTGAAGGGGTCGGGTGCCCTCTTCAGGCTAGAAGTGGCGTGTTGATTCTGATCACAACCAACCATGCTGCATTTATTCTGTGTGGCCTGCAGCTCCCATACCCGTAGGCCATGTACTTCAACGCATTTCAGTTTTGCCCGTGTTGTAATTTGTCATCGGTGCAGCGGAATGGCATGGGTCTGAGGTTATGTTTAGGACAGGCAAGGTTAAAATGGGTCTGAATACATGGACTACAGAGAAGAGGGCTGCTTGGCCACAATTTAATAGATTTGGCACATGTGGGTCAGATCATTGGATACTCACAGTCTTTGGAGCAGCCAAAGAGTAGGAGAGGAGTGGCACAAGTCTGGGGTTACACGAAGGCTGGGCAAGGTTGCAATAGGTTAGAGTACATGGTCTATGGCGAAGCAAGTGATGTGGCCACGATATGGAGGCAGCAGGGGAGTTTGTCCACTGGGGTGGGGGTTGGTATTGTTCGTGAGTGGTGAAGAGTAGGTTAGGTACTCATGAAGTAATGATAGCTAATTAAGCAGGATTTACTGTTCCTTTAGGATGAGGTCCTGGGTTGTGGTGTTAGGAGGGCCTGAGCTGATCCTTCATTTTGAGGAGGGGCATTCCAGAGATCTGGCAGTCATAGACTAGTTATGTATCAGAAATTATAGGACCATTTTGCAGTGCTTCAGTGAATGGGGGGTTGCTGGGGCTCACTAAGTGAGGTGGGTACAAACTTGTGCAATGTCCCTTTGGCAGGAGAGGATTTGGTGGCAGGTGGTGTGTTGGCAGGCTGGCAAGCATTAAGGTGTCAACACTGTTCAGTTATGTTCAGTCTCCCATCCTATTTCGGGTCTGAGGTGGCAGGTTAATGAAAATCCAAAGTGGAATAGATGGCTGTTTCAGCTGAAACAAGCCAGGATTGCCAGTGTGGTTGCAAAGTACTGGAGGTTGGCTACAATTTTGGTGGTAGCCATGGCTGCTCTAATTTTGCACCCTGGCAATTAGTCCCATGGAGCGCTGAGCCTAAGGAGAGGTGTCAGAGCCTAATCGGCTTCCACCTATGTTGGTGCAATAAGGATTATTCCTCCACCTCATTAATTTTGGTTAGAATGATTAGCCATCCAGACTTGAAATAGGGGTGGGGGGATTTTGTTGTGTGATTGTATTTATTTGTTAGGCTGTGGCCGACTAAATTTGTATCATTCCAAAGATAAGATGGTGTATAGTGTTTTTGTTTGAGGGAAGTGATAGGTAATTGCTTTAGTAGTGGGAGGTAACATGGAGCACTAATCCAGTCAGGATATGCTGTTTATAGACAAGGGAAGTAGCTACATAAAAATATGCTGTCTAAGGGAGGCTCCAACCAGGCGAGAAAAACCCTGGCTCCACGCGAGAGGCAACTTGCAAGTGGGATTTCTCCCTTTTTCGGCTGATTCAGGGACACATGCTAGACCATATGCAAGAAGCATATGAGAAATCTGGGAGAGAATTCTCACTTCCTTTCGAGATTTTACAACTTACATGACAGTTTGCTTAATTACTGCCAGCGAGTTGTTAAAGATTTAATTGATAAAAACCATACCGCTGTAGCCAGCAATATATATATATAATATATATATATATATATATATATTTATTTATATATAACAAAAATATTTTTTGCGTGTTAACGCGAAAAAGCTCACCGGCACACTTTAAGTCACACTGTCATCCATATTATTAGCATGACCCTCCATGTCAGAAAGTGACTGTGCTTCACAGATGTGCTATTTTTTTGATAGAGAATCCCTAGCACATGGCAGTCAGGTGGGAGCTGAGGGGCCGCTGTCACATTGTAACAGCAGGAGGTGAGGCCGCTGTTACAATGTAAAACTCTGAAGAATGCAGCCTCTGTATAACAGGGTACTTGTATTTTTTCATAAGTCTCTTCTCTATATCCTCCCAGATGCAGTTTTTCTTTTCTTTGATCTTTAACCTTCTTTTTTTTTTAAACAAGAAGCCTGTGGCCTCACCAGTGTCTTCGTGTATGATAAACAGATGGAGGTAAGAGGATTTGGATCGGGGGGGGGGGGGGGGGTTAGAGAAGTTTCAACACAAAAAGAAAAGGAAATGACAAGACATATTTATGTTACCAATTATCAGTGCATGAATACTTAATAGTATCCACCTAAAGTTTAAGGCTTGCCTGTTCACATTGAAATTTGCTGTATGGCAAATACTTACCATGTTCTTTACATGCAAAGAAAAGATTTGGATCAAAAAGCTTGCTGGGATCTTATTCTAGACCAGGGGTTCCAAACAAGTACTACAAGTACCAGGGCCACCACTAGGAATATTGGGGCCCATAGAGCCACATTGTCTGCCCCAACACCCCATATCAAGATTTATGCCTACACAAATTTGGAAACACAATCAATTATTTGTCAAAAAAGTCCAGTCTCTGGGTAACCTTGTCCCTGGGAATCCCAATTTGGATGCCCCACCGAGTGAACCCCTCCAGATCATCCACTCACCTTTCCGCCTTTTCCAAGACGCACTTCCAATCAGCGCTTTATGACTTGCATATTACTGAACGGCATAAATTATTGTATGGAACTGAGCACCAGCATAGGAAGTGAGAGCATCCCTGGTTTCTCTACGGAGTGCACACCATCCCACACCTGCCTATCTGAATGTCTGGGAGCAGGAGGGTGACACAGCTGCAGGGATGCCGAGCATACCTCTGCGGCCTGTGATCCTGGTGTGAGACCTCTGGTAGATGATTGTATGCCTCTGAGGGGGGCTCGCGCCGAGATAGGGGCCCAAGGGGCCTTTATGTGATGGCTGGGCCCAGGGTTTGTGGAATGCTGCTGCCGTGGGGCCCAAAACCTGGGTCCAGCCATCACATACAGTTGAAGGGTGCCCAAACCATACAGTCTATAGGACCCCAATAACCTATGTTATGGATGGGCCCCATTGCAGCTCAACCATTACACATAGGTTATGGAGGGGCCCAGCTGGGAGCTATAGACTGACTGTATGGTTTGCAGCCCCCTCATAACAGTGCTTGTGGCAGGTTTAGGCACGTGGGACATGGGGCTCAAAAACTGGGACCAGCCATCACAAAAAGGTAATTGAGGGTTCCCAAACCAATGTTAGAAAATATTATTTTACAGAAAGAGTAGTAGATGCTTGGAACAAACTTCCAGCAGAGGTAGTTGAAAAATCAACAGTCACTGAATTTAAACATGCCTGGGATAAGCACACATCTATCCTAAGATAAAGAGTACATACAGTATACACATAAGGGCAGACTAGATGGACCGTATGGTCTCCTTCTGCCGTCAACCTTCTATGTTTCTATGTTTCTATGTTTCTATATAGGCTACAGTGGGCCCCCCATAATCTGCTAGAATCTGGTAGAGACCAAGGGAAATGTTCAGACGGTCCTTGCAGTCCACTGACAATGGGCTGGGGGAACCCCCCGCACACTCGGCCCGGTACACTAGTCCCACCTTTGATGTCGGCCACTGAAAGTACTCTGGATCCTATCAGGTGGAACCAGATGAGGCAGCAGACTGACCTATAACCCAACCTGATCTGCTACCATCTAAACCTGAGAAAAAATCAGTCAGTATAATAAAAGTTAAAACTTAGATTTTAATAGTCATCCTTTTAAAATCCAGTAATGCAGCTCAGATGACCAGAGGAGGAGGGGAAGTTGGCAGTGGGTGACGTGTTTCGGGAATAGCGGTCCCTTTCTCAAGCCGAACATACATCTAAACTTAACCCAATCCTAATTTGCTCAATACGGCTGACATGAGGCCCAAAAACTGGTACCAGCCCTCACAAAAATACCATTTTGTGAATACTCACCTTGTAAAATGGGTATTATAAGTATGTCACACACCCCGCTTCAAGAATCCATAACATGTGGGTAATATCGTCCTGAAGAGGCATTCCTGCAGAGATGATAGCAAAAGAAAGCCCCTCCCCGATCCATAAATACCTGGGACCTCCCACTCACTACCCAGTATACAGAAGCAGTAAGGTAAGGGACCAGGAAGAGGCAAATATAAACACAACCACGCAAAGCCCGAACATCAACCTTGTAAAACTTGGAAAAGGTGTGAACAGAAGACCAGGTAGCGGCCTTACAAACTTGCTCAACAGAAGCCTGGTGCTGAAAAGCCCAGGACGCACCAACTGCACGAGTAGAATGAGCAGTAACACGAAAAGGGGGACTCCTCCCCTTGGCAGAATAGGCCCCAATGATGGCCTGACGAATCCATTTACTAATGGAAGATTTGGCAGGAGCCAAACCTTTCCTAGGCCCGCAGGGCACCACAAAGAAAGCATCAGTCTTACGAAAGGAAGACGTAACCTCCATATAATATTCCACAACACGAACTACATCCAAGGAATGCAAAGCCCTTTCCCTATCGTCACTGGGATTTGGGCATAGAGAAGGCAAAACAATGTCCTGATTCAAATGAAACTCCGAGACCACTTTAGGAAGAAAATCCTGCTTGAAACGAAAGACAACCTTGTCCTGATGTTTCTCGAAGTACGGAGCTTTAATGGATTAACCGAAGTGATCGCCACCAAAAAGGCCACCTTTTGCGTAAGAGAAGACAAATCTACCTCATTCAAGGGCTCAAACGGAGGGCCCTGGAGAGCAGAAAGAACCAGGTTCAAATCCCAAACTGGAACAAAAGGCTTCCTAGGAGGCCGAACATGCGTAACACCCTGGAAAAAGGTCTTGACTAAGGGATGAAGTGCAAAGGACCTCTGGAAGAACACCGCCAGGGCAGAAACCTGCCCTTTCAATGTACTAAGCTGGAGCCCCAGATCTAGACCATATTGAAGAAACTCCAAAATTCTAGGTATGGAGAACTCTCGACAAGAGAAAGACCTACTTTCACACCAATCAATATAAGCCCTCCAAGTCCTGTAGTAAATAGAAGAGGAAGAGCGCTTTCTGGCACATATAAGAGTCTGAATCACCGCGTCAGAAAGACCTTCTTCCTTCAAGATGGCGGTTTCAGCAGCCATGCCGTCAAAGCCAGCGATGGTAAATTGGGATAGCGTAGCTGACCCTGGGTGAGCAGGTCCGGCAGCAGAGGCAGGGCAAACTGATCCTCTGCCAGTCTTACAAGGTCTGCGAACCAAACTCGCCTTGGCCACCTTGGGGCCACCAGAATTGCCGACGCGCCGTCCAAGGCCAGTTTGCGCACCACTCTGGCTAGCATTGGGAACGGAGGAAACAGGTAAAGGAACCCCAGATCCCTCCAGTTCAGAGACATGGCATCCACTGCCAGAGCCAGAGGATCCTGCGAGAGAGACACAAAGACTGGGAGCTTGTGATTGTGACGAGAAGCAAAGAGGTCCACCGCTGGGACCCCCCACCTGAGACATATTGAACGAAACACCTTGGGACTGAGAGACCACTCCCCCTGACGAGAGGAGGCCCTGCTCAGCAAGTCCGCTTCCGTGTTCTCCACCCCCGGAATGTAGACTGCTGAGATACACGGGACGTGGGTCTCTGCCCAGTCCAGAATCAAAGACACTTCCCTGAGGGCACTCCTGCTGCGAGTCCCTCCTTGGTGATTGATGTAAGCCACCGCCGTCCTGTTGTCCGACCGGACCTGCACTGGCAGGCCTCTCAACTGATGAGTCAAGTGAAACAGAACCAGCCTGATGGCCCTCAACTCCAGAACATTGATGGGTTCGTGAGCCTCCTGCGGGCCCCACAGACCCTGAAACTGGAGGTCCTTCCAAACACCCCCCCAACCTGACAGACTGGCATCCGTGGTGACTGTTTCCCAACACGGAGCCAGAAAAGATCTGCCCTTCAACAGATTGACCTACCCCAGCCACCACTGCAGGGATCGACGAACTCGGGGAGTCATCAGGAAAGACTGATCCAACGAAAGAGGAGACTTGTCCCAGGCCTTCAACAGAAGAAGCTGAAGCGTCCTTGTGTGAAACTGTGCAAAGGGGACTGCCTCGAATGAGGCCACCATTAACCCCACCAGCCTCATCCCTAGCCGGATGGTGGGATGAAGTGTTGACAAGAGAAGCCGAACTAACTCCTGAATCAAAAGAATCTTGGCCTGGGGCAGAAACACCCTGGCCTGTGAAGTGTCCAGAGACATTCCCAGAAATGTCAGAATTCTGGACGGAGATAGAGAAGACTTGGGGTGATTGATCACCCAACCGAACCTCTCCAGAGTAGACACCACCGCTCTGGTGTCCAACTCCGCTTGGTTGAAGGAAGAGGCCATGATCAGTAGATCGTCCAAATAGGGCACGATGCGGATACCTTGAACCCTTAGCAGAGCCATCACTCCCGCTAGCACCTTGGTGAACACCCGAGGAGCTGAGGTGAGACCGAAAGGAAGTGCCACAAACTGAAAGTGCCGATCCTCCACCACGAACCTGAGAAACCTCTGGTGAGCTGGAAAAACCGGAACGTGTAGATAAGCATCCTTGATGTCTATGGACGTCAGAAAATCTCCCTGACGAAGAGAATGAATGGCCGAACGCAGCGTTTCCATGCGGAATTTCCTCGGCCGGATGAACCTGTTGAGGAACTTCAGATCCAAGATGGGTCGGACCAGCCCGTCCTTCTTGGGTACCGTGAACAGATTGGAATAAAAGCCCCTGCCCCGATCTGAAGGGGGCACTGGGCAAATGACAGCCATGTCCAGAAGATTCTCCACTGCCAACAGGAGCCCCTGCGCTGCCAGAGGCTCCGGCGGCATCCGAGACCTGACAAACCTGGAAGGGGGGCGGAGCTCGAACTCCAGCTTGTAACCGGAAGACACCACTTCCCGGATCCATCTGTCCGAGACCTCTTGATCCCAGATCTGAGAGAAGTGCTGCAGCCGTCCCCCCACCCGCATGGGTGAGGGCGCCCCCTCATTGCTGAGCCGGCTTAGCCGCCGGTTTGGGCTTAGAGCCCCAACTGTATCCAGCACGGGCACGTCCTCTACCCCTGCCTCCAGAATCTCCTCTGGAAGAGGGAAATGCAGAACCCCTGCCAGATCTGGAGGGGTTAAAGGCAGGCGCCCCCCGAAAGGAGCGGCGTTGTTTCTTACGTTGAAATAACCTACCACCCTTGGTGACAGAGTCCAATGTCTCTCCAAAGAGCCGTAGACCCACAAAGGGTAAAGCCGTCAGTGACTTTTTGGACATGAAATCGGCCGCCCACTGGCGCAGCCACACCGACCGCCGGATAGCCACAAGCAGAGCCGACGTCCTACCACACATCATCAAGGTGTCATCTAAGGCAGTCAACACAAAGGATAAAAACAACTCACATTGTTTAAGGCTAAGGAACTCGTTACTACCAGGACGAAGCCCAGAAGAAGACAACAGGTCCCTGACCACAGACCTGGCAGCCAAAACCATTAGTTCCGAAGCACACACAGGCCGGATGGCCGACCCAATACTGGTAAAGCCATGACAAGCCATCTGATCAATACGTTTATCCTCTCCATCTTTGAGAATGGAGCAATCAGGTCTGTTTAAAACCGAGGAGTTGGATAACCCCAAAACCGGAGCATCTACCTCGGGGGGAGACGCCCAGCGCTTGACCGCCTCAGGAGGAAAGGGATATTTCCTATCCCACCCCTGAGGGATGCCAGGGAGCCGAGCTGGCCTATCCCATTCCTTGTCAATGATTCTATCAAAATGCCGCTGCGTAGGAAACTCCAGGCGCGGCCTGGATTCCTCAAACAATTCACCCTTCTGGTGTGACACCTCCTCTGGAGGGGAAATGTTCAGAACTTCCAGCATCAGAGACAGAGCGTGAGGAGAGTCCAAGGATCTCCCTAAGCCAGAAAGCTCGGCATCAGCGCCAGCAGACTGCTCATCGTCCGAAAATTCTGAACCCTCATCAACCTCCCCGTCCTCTAGCTGGGGATAATCGGACCAATCCAGATTATCTCTGTCATCAAGATCATCCACCGGCGGAGCCGGCGACTGTCAGCACCCACTTACCTGCGCCCCGTTCCTGCCGCGCTCCCCGTACCGCCGCGCGGCTTCCTGGTCGGCGGCCGCGGCAGGCGGCGGCTCTCCTTCCTTCTGGCGCGCGCGCGCCTGGTTCCTCTCTGGCCGGCGTCCCCGGCTCCGGCGCTCGTGCTCGCGCACACGCGCGAGCACGTTGTGTTTATGCCCTCCGGCGCCGCTGTTCTCAGCGCGGCCGCCGGAGGAGAATTAATTAAAGAGACAGGTGTGGGTGGGGGGAATGTTTCCCTTGTCACTGGCCAATCCCATCTGCACGTCACTCCCTCACTACTTCCCTCCAATCAGCTCTCTCTGAATTCTGGGCAGCTAGCCCCATGTGTCCAATCTGTTTAAAGTTCCTGGTTGCACCAATCACTACACTGACTCTCCTTGGCCAATTATGTCTGTTCCCTATTTAACCTCAACCCAGTCAGTCTGTCATTGCCTGTTATAGCGCCTAGACCCTTGTAGCTGTTTATCCTCGTTTTTGATCCTGATTCCTGTTGCCGACCCTCGCTTGTTTGACCATCCTCGATCTCCACTCCTGTTGCCGACCCTTGCCAGTTTGACCATCCTCGATCTCCACTCCTGTTGCCGACCCTTGCCAGTTTGACCATCCTTGATCTCCACTCCTGTTGCCGACCCTTGCCAGTTTGACCATCCTCGATCTCCACTCCAGTTGCCGACCCTTGCCTGTCTATTGGACTGCCATCCTTACGCTCACATACCGGCTGCCCGATTCCACTTCCAGCCGCGGGCTCTCCAGCACTCTGTACCGTAAGACCCCATCCTTTGAGCCATAAAGTCCTGGGGGCAACCGATCCCGAGCAGGCGTGTTCTGCGTCTCGGCAAGCGGGGGCTCCTATAGGTGAAGCTGGCTGCGGAGATTGGGGGTTGGGGCCCTTACCAAGAGAGCTGGAGTTGTCCAAGTGGTAATTGAGGTTCCGGGAGCGTGACAGTATAACAGGCCCAAAAAATATCATTATGGAAGACCTGGTACAGCAAGTGCAGGCGATGGCCACCGCTATCAATCAACTTGCCCAGAGGGTGGCCAACCAAGAAACCCGCCAGACTTCAGCACCCGCTGTATCACCTCATATTCCTGAGCCTAAGGTTCCTTTGCCCGAAAAATTCTTTGGAGACCGGGCCGGCTTCTCAAATTTCAAGAATTCGTGTGAACTCTACTTTAGGCTGCGGCCTTTATCTTCTGGCACAGAAACCCAACGGGTGGGTTTAATTATTTCTTTGTTACAAGGAGATCCCCAGTCATGGGCTTTCAGCTTGCTCCCTGAAGATCCTGCCTTACACTCCGTGACATCTTTTTTTTCTGCTATGGGAGTGTTGTATGCGGATCCAGATCGTCAGTCCACGGCGGAAAACAGGCTTCGGGCCTTGAAGCAGGGTCGGAATTCCGCCGAGGACTACAGCGCTGAGTTCCGGCGCTGGGCAGTAGAATCTACCTGGAATAATCCAGCCCTGTGTAGCCAATACCGTTTGGGGCTGTCCGAAAATATTAAAGATGCCCTGGTCAACTTTCCTACTCCAAAAGATTTGGACCAGCTTATGCAGGTCTCCATCAGGATCGATAGGCGTCTTAGGGAGAGAGCCAGGGAAAGGGTTAGAGCTACTACGCCCTTTAAACCTTCACAAACTCCCAGCCCTTCAACTTCTGGTGGGGTAAACTCCTCCTCTCCCTCTCAAGAGGAGCCAATGCAGGTTGGCAGAGCCCGTCTTTCTCAGGACGAGAAACAACGAAGACGGTCTTTGGGTCTTTGTCTCTACTGTGGGTCCCCGGGGCATTTTGCCAGGTCTTGCCCAAATAAGGGATATCCGGCGGGAAACTTTCTTGCCTAGGTCAGGAAGAGGGTGCTGACCTAGGTGAATTGAAGCATTACCCTCACCATGATAAGATGTTAATCCCTACAGAGCTTTTCTGGGGTCCTTCCAAACAGGCAGTATCTGCGTTTGTAGATAGTGGAGCTGCAGGTAACTTCCTGGATCGGAACATAGTCTCCATCCTGGGAGTTCCACTGGTACCTCTAGAAAAGTCTCTTCAGGTTTTGGCCATCAACGGGAAGGCCATCCTGGGAGGGCCGGTCAGTCACAAGACCCCCCCTCTCAGATTGGTGGCCGGCTCATCTCATACTGAACTTATAGAATTTCTGGTGTTTGATTGTCCGGAAACACCAGTAGTTTTGGGATACCCATGGCTAAAGCTCCATAACCCCGTATTCAATTGGCAATCCGGTGATCTGATTAAGTGGAGTAATTTCTGCAGATCACATTGCTTCTCCACCATCCTTAAGAGTGTGCAGATTTCGCCCCATGAACTGCCTCTGCCTTATATAGATTGGGCAGATGTCTTTTCTGAGCGGTCCGCTGACAATCTTCCCCCACACAGACCCTATGACTGTCCCATCGACCTACTTCCTGGAACCATTCCTCCCAGGGGCAAAATCTATAATCTGAATCGAGCTGAAGAGCAGGCCATGAAAGAATATATTTCTGAAAATCTGAGTAAAGGCTTTATCCGCCCATCTACTTCACCGGCGGGTGCCGGCTTCTTTTTTGTGGAGAAGAAGGATGGGGGTTTAAGGCCTTGCATAGATTATAGAGCCTTGAATAAGATCACTATTAAAAATCGTTATCCTCTTCCCTTAATAGGTGATTTATTTAATCAGGTAGTGGGGGCTCGAATTTTTTCTAAACTAGATCTAAAGGGGGCCTACAACCTGATCCGTATTCGGCAAGGGGATGAATGGAAAACGGCGTTCAATGTTAAGGATGGCCATTACGAATATTTAGTGATGCCTTTTGGCCTTTGTAATGCTCCTGCAGTCTTTCAAGACTTCGTTAATGACGTGTTTCGTGACTTTTTGGGTAACTTCGTTGTGGTTTACTTGGATGACATCCTCATTTACTCTAAGAACCTCTCCGAACACAGGCAACATGTAAAACTGGTCCTCCAGAAGTTGAGAGAGAATAACTTATACGCTAAAATTTCTAAGTGTATGTTTGAGGTCGCCTCCGTTCCCTTCTTGGGATATATTATTTCTAGTCAGGGGTTGAAGATGGATGGGGGAAAAGTTTCGGCAGTACGGGATTGGGTGCAACCCAAATCCTTAAAAGAATTACAACGCTTTTTAGGGTTTGCCAATTTCTATCGACGCTTTATCAAGGGTTTTTCTAGTATCGTTGCACCTCTCACCAATCTCACCCGCAAAGCCGCGTTCACTGTTAACTGGTCACCATCAGCTATTGAAGCCTTCCGTGTCCTAAAACAGGCTTTTACTTCGGCGCCAGTTTTAGTGCACCCTGACGTCAACAAACCTTTCATTGTTGAGGTTGATGCGTCTGAATTGGGTGTGGGGGCTGTTTTATCGCAATTCTCTGGATCTCCTGAACGTATGCATCCATGTGCCTATTTCTCTCGGAAATTTAATACCGCGGAACAAAATTATGACATTGGCAATAGGGAACTATTAGCTATTAAACTGGCATTTGATGAATGGCGTCACTGGTTAGAGGGCTCTCTGCATCCTATCACTGTATATACCGATCATAAAAATCTTGAGTATATAGGCTCCGCCAAGAGGTTGAATTCTCGACAGGCCCGTTGGGCATTATTTTTTTCACGTTTCAATTTTATTATTACTTTTAAACCGGGTGTAAGAAATACTAAAGCCGATGCTCTATCGCGTATGTTCGGTGAGTGTAAAGATCGAGGAGATTTTGGGGAACCTATTTTACCTGCAGGTTGTGTGGTCGGGGCCCTACTCACCGATCTTTCTAATGTTCTTGCGCCGTTCCAAGATGATTCCCCTGTAAATGTACCAGCAGGACGTCAATTTGTGCCACCGCATTTGCGTTCCGACGTAATCCGCGAATTCCACGACGCCAAAACTGCCGGGCATCTGGGAATTCGTAAAACTTTTATTTTAGCTCGACGTCATGTATGGTGGCCTTCTATGAGACGTGATATCACTACCCTTATCGACGCATGTCCTGTTTGTGCACGAAGTAAAGGGGTACACAAGGCCCCTAGTGGGTATCTGATTCCGCTTGAGATCCCTAAAGAACCGTGGTCTCACATCTCGATGGATTTTATTGTTGATCTACCCCTCTCGCATGGGAACACTGTGATTTGGGTAGTCGTTGATAGATTTAGTAAGATGGCTCATTTTATTGCTTTACCCAAGCTACCCTCGGCTCCGGAACTTTCGCGCTTGTTCGTCTCGCATATTTTTCGTCTTCATGGTATTCCAGTAAATATTGTTTCCGATCGGGGTGTGCAATTTATATCACAATTTTGGAAAAATTTTTGTTCACGTTTGGGGATTCAGGTTTCTTTGTCCTCCGCGTATCATCCCCAGTCTAATGGGCAGACCGAAAGAACGAATCAGAGCCTAGAACAATATTTAAGATGTTACATCTCTGACACTCAGGAGCAGTGGTCGGAATTTATTGACTTTGCGGAGTTCGCGTATAATAATGCGCCGAGTGATAGTACCAAAATATCCCCGTTCTTCTGTAATTATGGAAAGCATCCTAAGGCTTCTTCTTTTTCTGCAGCACCTTCTGATTTTCCGGTCTTAGAAGAGTGGCTTCAGAAACGGAAAGAGGTTTGGGCATGTGTCAAGAAAAACTTAGAAACTATGCGCGTTAAATATAAAAAGTTTGCTGATCGTCACAGGTCTCAGGAACCTATCCTTCAGTGTGGAGACCTCGTTTGGGTTTCCACTAGGAATATCGCTCTCCGTCAGCCTTCTTATAAATTGGGTCCTAAATTTATTGGTCCTTATCCTATTATCAGAAAACTTAATAATGTTACCTATAAAGTACAGCTTCCTTCTACTATGAAGATCTCCGACTCATTTCATGTTTCTCTGTTGAAGCCTGCTAAAGACTCTTCTCCTGTTGGTCCTCCTCCGGTTTTAGTAGACAATGCACAAGAATATGAAGTAAACAAGATTTTGGATTCTCGTAGAGTGCGTAATACTATACAGTATTTAATTGACTGGGTTGGTTATGGTCCTGAGGAGAGATGCTGGGTTTCTTCTAGGGATGTTCACGCCAGGGCTCTGGTAAAGAAATTTCACCGTGACAATCCGGAAAAACCTGGTGAGGGTCCGGAGGCCCCTCGTGAGGGGGGGGGTAATGTCAGCACCCACTTACCTGCGCCCCGTTCCTGCCGCGCTCCCCGTACCGCCGCGCGGCTTCCTGGTCGGCGGCCGCGGCAGGCGGCGGCTCTCCTTCCTTCTGGCGCGCGCGCGCCTGGTTCCTCTCTGGCCGGCGTCCCCGGCTCCGGCGCTCGTGCTCGCGCACACGCGCGAGCACGTTGTGTTTATGCCCTCCGGCGCCGCTGTTCTCAGCGCGGCCGCCGGAGGAGAATTAATTAAAGAGACAGGTGTGGGTGGGGGGAATGTTTCCCTTGTCACTGGCCAATCCCATCTGCACGTCACTCCCTCACTACTTCCCTCCAATCAGCTCTCTCTGAATTCTGGGCAGCTAGCCCCATGTGTCCAATCTGTTTAAAGTTCCTGGTTGCACCAATCACTACACTGACTCTCCTTGGCCAATTATGTCTGTTCCCTATTTAACCTCAACCCAGTCAGTCTGTCATTGCCTGTTATAGCGCCTAGACCCTTGTAGCTGTTTATCCTCGTTTTTGATCCTGATTCCTGTTGCCGACCCTCGCTTGTTTGACCATCCTCGATCTCCACTCCTGTTGCCGACCCTTGCCAGTTTGACCATCCTCGATCTCCACTCCTGTTGCCGACCCTTGCCAGTTTGACCATCCTTGATCTCCACTCCTGTTGCCGACCCTTGCCAGTTTGACCATCCTCGATCTCCACTCCAGTTGCCGACCCTTGCCTGTCTATTGGACTGCCATCCTTACGCTCACATACCGGCTGCCCGATTCCACTTCCAGCCGCGGGCTCTCCAGCACTCTGTACCGTAAGACCCCATCCTTTGAGCCATAAAGTCCTGGGGGCAACCGATCCCGAGCAGGCGTGTTCTGCGTCTCGGCAAGCGGGGGCTCCTATAGGTGAAGCTGGCTGCGGAGATTGGGGGTTGGGGCCCTTACCAAGAGAGCTGGAGTTGTCCAAGTGGTAATTGAGGTTCCGGGAGCGTGACAGCGACAAATGCTTTCTCTTGGACGGAGCCTTACGGGCGACCGAGCTAGAGAGCATTTTTTCAAGGCTAGCCAATCTGGCGCACATTTCAGATTGCAGGTCCCTGCCCATGACAACGTCACACGGGGCACGAGTCAAGGCGGGAGGGGGAGTTGAGGCGACCGGCTGTGCTGACCCCGATGCTTGGGGTTCGGACTGCCGCGTAATAGTTTGCTGTGCACATGGTATTCAGAGTAACACATCATCCCCAGCGATGGAAACCCCACACAACATACACTTTTTGGGATGCCCCGAAGGGGTCCCAGTCCCAGTATCAGGGGATGCCTCCATAAGGTGAACTTTGAATAGTCGCTAAGACCCAGGGAATTACGCCAATTAGACAACCCGGGATGCCCCTTTAATGTCCCGAGTGGGAGGATTTGTGAACAAATAAAATGAACCCAGGGATGAGGACCAGGAAAGAACCTCTAATACTATAGAAGATCAGAATTACAAGCCTCCGTTCTGAAAGAAGAAGAAAGAAAGAACCATGAGAAAAAGTAGCAACAAGAAGCAAAGTAAAAAAGAGAAAGGCCACAGGCCACTCACAGCACCGCCGGGACGTCACACTGCCACCCGATCGTGAGGAGAAATCATTTCTGACAGAAAGAAGATGAGGAGGGGGCGTGGCCAGCGCGGGACGCGCGCGTTGTTAAGGTCACGCCCCCCCCCTCCTATGCCTAGCAACAGTCAACCGCAACTCAGCGGCGCTGGGAAGGTAGTGGGCGGGCCGCGATTGCGCGCCGCAAGTCCGGCCCCGCCCCCATAAGAATCGTGAGGGGAAAAAATCCCCTCATGAAAAGAGCGCCAAACCGGCCGGCGCCGCAGCTAATGTACTGCTGCGGTGCTTGGCCAGTGTTAACTTAAGCAATAAAAGAAGGCCGGGAGGAACGGACCTCGGCCCCGCGCCGAAGGGCCAGCCCCGCCCCCTCCTATACCTCACAAGAGAGATTCTGAG
This sequence comes from Gastrophryne carolinensis, assembly GCA_027917425.1. Lineage (NCBI taxonomy): Eukaryota > Metazoa > Chordata > Amphibia > Anura > Microhylidae > Gastrophryne > Gastrophryne carolinensis. The sequence continues at coordinate 615,059,369 of CM051234.1, read as the reverse complement.
GTAAAATACCTCCAGTTTGAGCAGGGGACCGCAGCCCAGCACGGAGGCCCATAATATAGACGGCCGCGGTGCAGATAAAATTAAAGAAACACACACATAACAAAAAGTTAAAAGACAGTGCAGGAGTAAAGTGAAATAAAAAGGAGAACCCACTCCCCCCATCTCCATAGTGGAACAAAGGGGATCCTGGGAGGGCCATTCCCATATTAAGGCTAAGGGACAGGGCATCCCAAACCGGGGTCACCAACCCGGTAAAGCCGCCTACCCTCTCTTATAGGGTCTCACGGCGGAGCGTTGCTCCTAAGCACCAGAGGTGCCAATATACCCTCGCCTGGACCTGCAGCCACGGCTGGGAGGCATATATATTAAGGGGAAAAAGAGGTCCAAACGGAAAAAATACATAACGGGCCGGGAAACATCCCGGCTACCTTAAATCCCCCTGTGCAAGGAGGAGCCATCATCTTCTGACTTGCTCGCCGTCTGCAGAGATGGAAAACTGGGTAGTGAGTGGGAGGTCCCAGGTATTTATGGATCGGGGAGGGGCTTTCTTTTGCTATCATCTCTGCAGGAACGCCTCTTCAGGACGATATTACCCACATGTTATGGATTCTTGAAGCGGGGTGTGTGACATACTAAGAATAATGTGATGGGGGCCCCCAACCATACAGGCTACAATGGGGCCCCCATAATCTGCAAGAATCTGGTGGGGCCCAAGGAAAATGGCGGGGCTCGGGAACATAACATGGGCCCCTGAAATACATACATCTAAACGTAACCTAATCCTAATTTGCTCGATAAATACAAAACTGCTTCAAAAAAGTGATGAAAACTAATTATTTGCCTTTATTTTCATTTTGTGCCCTTGTTTTTGTGCCTATTTAATACAGCTTTAGGCGACTGGCAACTCATACAGACCTCAGAGGTGGTACTTGAGATAATTAGAAAAAGGCCAGAAGCCCTGCTCTAGACACTAATTATTAGGACTGATTATGTTTTCACCTTCGGTAACACTGAGCTGCATTGGAGAAAGGACACTCCAGGCCTAACCTTTCTACTGCAGGCAGAATAGGGGAAACATGTTGGTTTCTCAACAGGCTGGCTCTTTTTTTGGCAGCTCGCTGCCGATCCCCCACCCTTTCCCGCCGTGTGATAGAAGCACTTCAGAAATGTCATCTCGCAGCCTCTCACTAATCACAGGGTTTGGCCAGGATGCTCCTGAGGTTTTTTGAAAATGATCAAAGAGAAATCACACTGCTAGGCTGACTTTTATCCAGCTACTGTGTGAGAACAGCAATTTCTCTATAGTGGCTGAATTCATTTAACTATTAAAAACTTTTTGATTTAGTCACTTGTGAGTAGGGATGGGCAAACCCCCCAAAGTTTAGGTTCGGCAAGTTCTACCGAACTTTGAATTAATGTTCGAGGATGGTGGGGGGTGCAGAGTGTGCAGCAGAAGCGCACTGCTTTAAAGTGGACCAAAACCCTGCTGGACTGGCCAGATCCATTCCCTCCCTGTGGGGCATCCAAAATTGGGATACTGCGCTGTGTGAAACCCCCCAGGACGCCCGCTACACTTACCTGAATCCTGATCCAACGGCGCATGCGCAGGCCGCGGCTACATCTTGCGCTTCTCTCTAGCAGGGCGCGTGCCCGACTGGCCATTTGTGAATGGTCGGCGCAGGCGTGCTCCTTGTTAGAGGGAAACGCAAGATGTGGCCGCCAGCGCATGCTGAGCTAAGACGTTGCTAAGACGTGTATAGCTCAGCGGCTCCGAGCGCGCTAATTGGACGAGCGTCCCCGCGCATGCGCCGTAGGACCACGGTGAGGTGAGTTGAACTGGGCGATCTGGGGGTTTCACATAGCGGGGCACCTGGGGCATAGGAAGTGAACCAAAACCCAGGATATTCAAAATCCAGGGTTTTGGTCCACTTTAAAGAGGAACATTGGACAGTCTGGAGAGTTCTCAAAAGCTCCCCAAACTTCACCCTCTTTTCCCTTTAAACTCCCGATTCTGCATTTGGCAGGTTTAACTTACCTGCCTTCTGCTCTTCCTCCTGCGCTTAACCATTCTTCTCAGGTGCTTTCCGTAGGGCAACGTGTTATGACTGTGCCCAAAAGATCACAAAGCTTTAAAGTGGACCAAAACCCCACCTTGAAGTCTAGGAGACTCCAGGGCAGGCATACTCGTTCCCCCTGGGGCATCCTGAACTGGGATGCCCCGCTGTGTGAAATCCACCAGGGAGCCTGAAATTCTTACCTTTCCCCTGAGCCCACGGTGCATGTGTGGCCATGCATCCTCTCTCGCTGTGCATGGCCACGCCGACCACAACTGAATGGCTGTGCGTGAAAAACTCAGTGCGCCGTTGGTATTTTGTGACTTTAAAGTGGCAAGCTGTACAACAGGTGAGTACCACAAAGTTCAGGTTCGTACCTGGACACAGACTTCAGCCAGAAGTTGGTGTTCGGCATTTGAGCCACAACACTAAAGCTGGTTGATGGGCTGCTGATCCCTCTCCTTTTATCCCTCCCCTCAGCCAATCAGGTCAGCCAGCAAGACAGCTGCCCCCACGTGTGCCCTGCCCAGACCCACCCCAACCAATCAGGAAGGGGAGCAGGGAATTCAGCCAGGGAGCACGGCACACATGTCACACAGCCTGCTATGAGGTGATGGGGGGCTGTGTTACACAGTGTTGCTATAGGGTGTTATACAGTCTGCTGCGGGGTAATGGGGTCATTCTGCTACGGGTGATGGGAGGGCTCTGCTATGGGGGTGATGGGCCGTTGGAGCGGGGAAAGGTGACCATTTACGGATGCCCCTGGGGGGGGGGTTCATACTGCTGCTGGGCATCCCAACTCTGTATGCCCCCAGGGGAAGGCCAGCGGCTGGTCCTGTAACCTTTTAGATTCCAGGGCCAGCCCAGGAGGATTTTGTTCCACTTTAAATGCTTTATGAACAGTTGAGGATAAGCGATTTTTAAGTTAAAAAGCAAAATGTATAGGGGGTCTGCTATGGGGGTGATGGGGGGGGGCTCTTTCACACAGTCAGACAACCAGGTGAGCGGTGTGCTGGGCAGCACATGCGCAGTTCAGCACATGTGGTCTTGCTTGGTGTTGGACGATTTTATGCAACAGCACAAAGAAAGGATGTGCTCATACAGTCAATATATAGCAGTCAAGAGGTGCTAGAGGGGTGTGACCACACACTAAGAAAAAAAGAAAGTTAACCCTCTGCACACTCATACTATTGAAAAACTTAGCTAACATTTGTTAAGAACATGGACTGTTAGTTAACATAGATTGCAATGAATGTAAAAGCGAGGTAGCCGCGTCAAGGCCGTCCAATTTGTACCCCGTCCCTAACATTACTAAGTTTAAAAGTTTGTGCAGACATTGCAACTTCTTTACTTGTGTGTGCACAAGCAATGCAATACATGAATCAGCCTGTCTAAAGACATTGCAATAACTTAACTTGCTTGCACACACACAATTAAAAATGCTTTACTTGCCTGCACCATTGCTGTTGCATTTGCAGGTCAGGCATGTACAAATTGGACGGCCTTGACGCGGCTACCTCGCTTTTACATTCATTGCAGCTGTTAACTAACAGTGCATGTTCTTAACAAGTGTTAGCTAGGTTTTTCAATAGTATGAGTGTGCAGAGGGTTAACTTTCTTTTTTGGACGATTGTATGCAGGCATGTACTGCGTGGTGTAAGCAAGCTTATGCTGATTAATACCTTAAGTGCACTTCCTAGGGCCAAAAGGCCTTTAAACGTAGGCCAATGGCACAAGGAGGATGTCTGTAGACCTTCTTTGAAGTGACACCTGCCATCCTGCTCCGGTGCATCTGTACTAACTACCCGCTCTAGCACTCTAACCCCTGGCTTTGGATTACAGTCTACTCTGGCGCTGGGCTCTCTGACCCGTAAACGGTCCCATTATCTGAACTGAACTTAATGCATACTAGACATTGGGCTCAGTGGCCATTGCCAACAGTTGCAGGACCCTGGTCTGTTTGCACCTCGATTCTATCCTCCCTTGCATGGGGCTGCATTGAAAACCAGACTTGCCAGGAGATTCCTCACTCCAGGACTAGTGCATAGTGTAGCACTCCCCGGGCCGCTCATTCCCGGGCTCTCTCCAGGTAAAGCTTAAATTAACCTCTTCATATCTTCCAAGTTCTGAATCTCCAAAATTTTTGCTCTGCTCACCAGATCTTCCAACGCATCTACTGTATATCTGACACTCCGGCTTTCCTTCTGCTGTGTTTCCCTAGTATTCACTATCTGGGAAAGACACAGGTGGCACTGCTAGTAGTGGGGGCCTGGGTCTACATTGGCCTGATCTCCAACAAGGTACGTGATATTAGGTTTGGGGTGGAGCAGTAGAGAGGAGATGGTCTCAAGGAGGTAAAGATGTTATCTGTAAACATTATGCCCACAGCCAACTTATTTATTGGTAGCACTGCATATGTCAGGTTATTTTGGTGTCATGGCTTCAAGCACATCTTGAGAAATTTAGAAAATGCCAAAATTGTCCAGAGAGACCCATTCCAATATAGAACCTGCTGTTCTGGTTGTGAGGTATGTGCTGCCAGCAACCTCTAGGCTACTTGGTATCAAGATTTAATTGTCAAATGCTTTAAAAACAGTTGAGGGGTAGAAAAGAACTAAAGTTAAAAAATGCACTGGTAAGCCATTTGAAGTCAAAGGTCTGCATAGTGAAAATTAGTGGAACCACACCCGACTTTTAGGACTCTCAGGGCTGCTGTATCTCCCATTTTTTGTGCATTTTGAACATGGTTTTTCGAGGGCAAGGTGAGCAAGGCAATGGGCCATTAGGGTGCCTTTTTTTCTGGCCATCTTGTTTTCTGCAGATGAGTCAGGGCCACTGTGATTGGTGCTAGCCATAATGCCAGTTTCCCCATGTTGGCCTCAGTCAAGAGAAAAGGGAACTGCCTTCTGATAAGGAAGAGACACGGCATGGTACATATCTGTATGAGCCGGTAACAGTAGGTTAGGAGGGGCAGAATATTTTCCTTCCAGCACAATTTAGCTTATAAACTGTGCTGATCCTGAATAGGGATACCTTTCCACTAACAACCCTCTCAGAAGAGCCCAGAACACATACACACTGAATCAACGGGTGCTGGAGGGGATGAATGTAACTATGTATCAATAAAAGCTAATGGTGTCAGCTGCCAATGTTGATACAATGTTCTAAGAGCTTTCTGAGCAGTGACCAGTTATCACAGTTGGTGACTTTCTTCTTCTGGCTAGAGATAAAGCAGGGAGTGCAGCGACCCGGGGGGGGAGTCAAGCGACAGGCCCTGGAATCTTAGTGTTGCAAGTGTTTTGTTCTAATATAGAACTAAGTCTTGTCTAGAGTTCCATTAAATTGGTCATTAAATTGCACAACACATTAGCCTCTTTTACATTTAAAAACTGAAATTATTTTCCTCTCATAGATTAGCTCGGATTGACAATAAATTGAAAAGTAAAAACAAACAGGGATACTCACCCTTTGTCCCCCACAGTAGATGCATCCTAGTCCAGTTAATTAAAACTTAATAGATTTTAGGATTGAGTCCCCCGGTAAGTATTCTGATGACCAGTGACCAAGGTGTCGAATATCCTCCCACTGCTTTTGAAACATTCACTACAATAGCGAGGGTTTGCCAGGTGTCTGACGGAGCGGAGGTGGGCGAACCACAGGGAAGGGCAAAATGGCTTTTTTATCATTGATTTAAAAGCAACATTTATTGGTTTTTCGCCAAACAGTTCTTTGGCCATTCAGGTTTATTAATATTCACTTCACTATGCTGCTATAAACTTGTGCTCACTGCTCATCGCCCGCTGCATTCAATTACCACCCACACATCCCCTTTAAACTACCTACCTATAATGTTTGTTATTTTCATAATCTTCTATGGTCATCCAACAATCTGACGATCTAAAGCAATTTAACAAAAGCAAACTCTTCTATGCTGTGGAGTGGGAGGAAGGGTCAGGACTTCATTGTTACTGATTCAAGTGACACGGGTGGTTTGGCTGATATCCTATGTTCCTATTCTGAAACATCAGTGCAACAGCAACAACACGGGGAGGCCGATTCATTAATAGTGCCAGGTAGCGACGGTAGCGTTATTTTCACAGCGCCCGCTAGTATTCGCTGTGCTTGGCCGTTGTTCAGCTGTTGACAGCGACTCAGTCGGTGTGCGGTAATGTTGAATATTGGGTGAGGAGTCGCTGTTTGACAGGTTCCGCGCTGTATGGGAGCGCATGACAGCGAACGGCCATAGCGAACGGCTCCCAGCATATTCATTAACAAATCACGCTCCAAAAATTCTCGCGCTGTGAAATGCTTGTTTAAACCCCAGAGCGCTGGCGGCGATGGGTTAAAAGTAGTTTTTTAACCCCCAAACAACCATATTTTTAGAAAAAAAAAACATGTTTTTCAAAACATTTTGTAATATGAATACATTAATATCAGACCTGTAATATCAATTCTGCACAAATTTATTATTTTTTTTTTTTACCATAAAAAAAATATCTAACATTGCAGAAGTGGTCACAGAATTTTTGACATTTAAAAAAAAAATAAATAAAACATTAATAGCAATTAATTATGAATATTTAAAGATTGCTCCATTGAAATGCATTGGAGAGCGCCAGGTAGCGAGAGGTCATACCTGTCGCTGTTCAAGGTCGCTCGCTGGCGCTGTGGGGTGAGGCTGGAATAATGATGAATGATTCGCTATCTGGCGCTCTGTCAGTCGCTAAGCAGGATCGGCTTGATAAATGTGTGATTGCGGAGGGGAGCCGGCGTTCTCGTGGCGGTGAGCGTCATTACCGTTCGCTCACCATTCGCTACCTGGCGCTATCCCTTGTTAAATAAGGGCCAAAGTGAGGGGGGGTAAAAATTTGCAGGAACAAAGACAACAATAAAACAAAAGGAAGGATCTAACCATTTCTGGCACCGTCTGTAAAATGATGCATGTTATGAATATACTAGTCACGAATATATTCTCTATATTAAGGGTCCCCAACAGCTTCTCAGTGGGTGGGTAGGAAGGCAGTGTCCAGCCAGATCTCAGCGGCAGCCCGTCTGTCTTCTCAACTGGTTGCTGGCTTCTTGGCAGGCAGGTGGGTGGAGGGGTTCTCGGCAGCTGTATGCGATGTGGGCGCTCCCTCACAGGTTCCAGCGGAAGTGAGGACTCTGGTGATCAGGCTGCAGATTTGGGAGTGGCATGGATTGCAAGGCTGCAGGTAAGTTTTTTATTTTTCTTTTCTTACCTGTTTCAGGGGAAAATGTGATTGACACGAATCCCAAAAAATCTCCGAAAGATTTTTCCCTGTAAGTTAGAACGAACTCCAGGTCGAATAGTGCAGTTCGCTCATCCCTAATCCTTGGGCTTTTCTCAGGGCATGCTCTGTTTTAAGCTTAACCAGCAATATGAGCAATGTTCCTCGCACTATAAGTACCAAGCTTGGATAATCTTCAAGATGCTAACTAGTGAGCTGAATAAAGTCAAGAGCACAGCCGCCCACATCCCCGCTCACCTCTAGCTGTGGGCACACCCAAGGCGGCCATTCAGAAAGACCTTGGTAAGCGCTGCAGGCAGAGGCATGCTGCAAATATGCATACAGATCCATTTTATGGTGATCAAGACTAAGGATATATTTTAACAAAACGCATTCATTATAGTGGATGAGTTTTCTGCAATCATGAAATGAAAAACAAAAACATTTGATCATGACATTTTTAATGGATAATTAAATAAATCTAAATATATATATATATATATAAATTTATATTATAGTTGTATGTGGGTGTATAGAGCATTTTTTTCATTAATATATAGTGCAATTTTTGTATGGGGTATAGATGGACATTTCTATTGTTGGTCAATGGATTATTTGAATGATGTAAATTGCACCTCCGGGAGAGTTAGGGAAATCGGGTGACCTGAGGGTTTTACACAGTGGAGCACCCTAATTTGGTATGCTCTAAGGAGTAGACTAGGACAGTAAGAGCCTCTGATGTTCCTTTTTAAATACTTACCCCCCCCCCCCAGGAGTGGATCCCCAGAGGTTAAATAAGACTTAAAGTCTGATTTGGGGTATCCTGCAACTTAAAAAAAACCTTAAAATGGCGTGTCCCTCACGCTGGTTTTACTGAGGAAAAGGTGTGACCATGCGACCACATTTGCAGGTGGTCATGGAGGAATGGAAAGGAAGGCAGGGGCAAACTTTGGAGACCTGCTACAGCATCTACAATGTGCGGCAGGAAATGGAGAAGAGGCACATGGAACAGGCTTCGGGTCAGGTCTTTGTTTTCTTATTATTGCCAATGCCTGGCCTGTCCCTTTAAATGCTTGCCTTAAAAAGACACAGCCAAGTTTTTACCTGCCTGTAATAAAGCAGTGCAACTTTTTATACTTGCCTGTAAAAAGGACAGCGCTACAATTACACTAGGCCAGGGGATGCACAGCTTGCGTCCCGCACTGCCATCAGCTGGGGTCTCCAGCACTCCTACGGAGTTAATATATTTATTAAGGTGGGTGATGTGCTACTGGTGTGTTGTTTGTGTTGGGTGTCTATGTAGACTCTTTCCAGCTCACTTCTGCCCACCACACCTCTTTATACCTCTTTCTACCCTACCTATGCTCACCTCACCTATGTTTAGCTGTACTCACTTCTCTCCCCACCTCAGCTCGCCCTCCTCTCCTCTGTTTATCACTTTCACCTATGTTTACTTCTCACCATTGCATGACATTGCAGTGAATGGAGTGGGCAGTGACAAGGTGTATGCGGCTCCAGGGACATGAGTGGACAGCTGGGGACTCGATCTCAGCTTGAGGTAAGCGGCTGCGGGGGAGAAAAGCTAAGTAACTTTATTGTTTTCTCTCTTGTTTTTAGCCCAGCTTGGAAAGGAAACTCATGAGACTTCATTACAGCCGTTGAGAGGCATCACTCCATTCCAGCCATCAAGGTGCATCACTCCATTCCAGCCATTGAGGGGCATCACTCTATTCCAGCCATTGAGGGCCACCCCTCTATTACAGCCAGTGAGGGGTATCCCTACATTACGGCCAGTGAGGGACATATCTCCATTCCAGTCAGTGAGGGGTATCCTTCCATTTCAGCCAGTGAGGGGCATCCCTCCATTACAACCAGTGAGGGGCATCCCTCCATTATCCATCTCTCCATCCCCATCCCCCTCCCTCCCTCAGATAGCTGGGCAGGTCACACACGGACGCACACACACACACACACAAGGATGCACACCCCTCGCCGCATTCTTCTTTTCTGCGCCCAAACAGGACCCAAGTGGCGTGAGCAGGCTACTTCCTTCAGTAAACTCTACATGAGACTTCATTACAGCCGTCAAGGGGCATCACTCCATTCCAGTCATCGAGGGGCATCACTTCATTCCAGCCATTGAGGGACACCCCTCCATTACAGCCAGTGAGGGGCATCCCTCCATTACAGCCAGTGAGGGTCATATCTCCATTCCAGTCAGTGAGGGGCATCCCTCCATTACAACCAGTGAGAGGCATCCCTCCATTATCCATCTCTCCATCCCTCTGCCCCTCCCTCCCCCAGAAAGCTGGACAGGGCACACACGGATGCACACACTCACAGATACACACATGAACACCCTACTCCTCGCCGCATTATTCTTTTCTGCACCCAAACAGGACCACAGCGGCGTGAGCAGGCTCCTTTTCTTCCGGAATCCATTCCACCGACTGAACCCCCCAATGAAAAAAATGGCAGCAGCGCCCCAGGGAAGACGTGTGCTTGGTTGCACACTCGGGCTGCTGGTGGCGGGACACATGGAAGCGGCGTGGGACAACGGGGTAAGCAGCTACAGGGGAGAAAAGCTAAGTATCTTTATCGTTTTCTTTCTTGTTTTTTTGCCCAGCTTGGAAAGGAAACTCTACATGAGACTTTATAAAAATAAAATATATAAGATAGGTGAGTGCTACTTCTGAATGAGCCAATACATAAAAGTGATCTAGCTATAACTGTATATAACTGTAACTGTAACTATAACTTTTTCCATATTCACTTTTCTCTGGCTCAAGGAGCCATTGTCTAGACAGGTATAAATAATTAAAGGCTCATAAACTAGAATTGATATTTCCACCTGTACACAGCCTGCAGGATGACAGTGAGGCTGGATCCTGTTATGCTCTATGGGAAAGCCAGAACAAAACCCCTCAGCCCATGCTTAGGGACATATTTGATGTTCATGCTGCCTTAGGTACTTTTATTGCTCCCCCATTTTGTTGAATTTTGTTGAATACCTCCCAGCTTTTGAAAACTGGAAAGAGGGACATGTGGGACAGCACGAGCAGTGCATCGCAGACATTTTTTTGCATTAAAACCATGCCCTCAGCCATGCTCTTAAAGTGAAACACCACCTAAGAATTTATTATTATTATTATACAGGAAAGCCCCCCACACACATACATGCAGGCAAGCCCCCCACACACACATTACAGCCAGTGAGGGGCATCCCTCCATCACAGCCAGTGAGGAGCATCCCTCTGTTACAGTTAGTGAAGGGCATCCTTCCATTACACACAGCGGGGGGCATCCCTCTATTACACCCAGTGAGGGGCATCCCTTCATTCCAGCCTGTGAGGGGCATCCCTTATTATAGCCAGTGAGCGGCATCCCTCCGTTACAGCCAGTGAGTCATCCCTCATTGAAGCCAGTGATGGGCATTCCTCCATTACAGCCAGTGAGGAGCATCCCTCTGTTACAGCCAGTGAGGGGCATCCCCATTACAGCCAGTGAGGGTCATCCCCCATTACAGCCAGTGAGGGTCATCCCCCATTACAGCCAGTGAGTGACATCACTTATTACAGCCAGCGAGTGGTATCTCTCATTACAGCCATTGATGGGCATCCCTCATTCCAGCCAGTGAGGGGCAGCCCTCATTCCAACCAGTGAGGGGCATCCCTCATTACAGCCAGTGTTAGGCATCCTTCCATTACAGTCAGTGAGGGGCCAGAAAGCTTGGCAGGATACACACACATGGACACTCACACATGGACACTCACACACGGACACCTTACCAGGCTCCCTCCTTCTGGAGTCCAGTCCACCGACTGAACCACCAATTAAATATCAAGTGGACCAATTCAAGTGGCGCAGGACAATGGGACGTTGACGCGAGCCCAGGGCAGTCCCACCCAAATCAAGGTGGTTGGAAGGTATGGTCGTGGCCTACAAGTTTGAAAAAAGATCCCACACCCCTGGCTGGCCCTTCAGCATGCTCAAGGACTACCACAACCCTAACATAACATATGCAGCGTACATGTACCCAGCACAAAAAAATAAACTGCCACCTCAATCTGCACAGATCACTGCAGTTAAAAGCATTCCGATATACATTCTTTTGTAAAGTGGGTTTGACCACAATTTTCATTGGTTAGTTGTAAATAATCACTACAGTATAAACAGGCAACATTCCACTTGCATCCATGAAGATAAACCACTAATTATGTTCCCAACTAATTTCACCACAGCAGACATTAGGGTTTTCTAATATTTCTTTACTCAGGAAAATTAATTCTATACTTCATATTTTGTTTGGTATCCAGTGACAGCAGAGCATCAATTTTCTCCTGGGCTTCCAACCCGTTATCTTCTATTGTCTTCCCCAGCTTTTCCCAGCTGCTGGTGAGCCTTCCTGGACCTTGGTCAGTCAGCCTTCATCCTGCACTCAGACCGGCTACATGCCAGTGGCCAGTAAATTAAAAAAAAAAAAAATACAGACCAGGTGGCAAACCTAACCTAGGTTGGTGTGGTGTGTGGGGTGAGGTGCACTTACTCTACGCTTTTAGTCGTCACTTCTTGTAATCAAAGAACAGCCTCTTTATTAAGGCCTTCAATTCAGCATAGCAGCACACCATTACAGAGGGTACACTTCAGCAGGTATATTTCACAGCTTCCCTCACACTCGAGTTCCACTTTAGACGTTGGTCAGGCTGGTCTTAATCCCATAAATAAGGTGCACAAGTCTTGTTAGCTTGTTGGGCCTTAGAGCTGCCACTGACTTCTAGTCCTTTCATTGTGGCCGGCCTAAGCTGGACTCTCCCTTTACTGCTGCTGCTGCTCTTTCTCCTCAGCTACATTCATAGATCTTCCCCTCTTGAGATTACACGTCTTGGGTCCTCCCTTATATAATCTCCTATATGTTGCTCCTACAAACTTTGTATCTAACTCCAACCATACCTCCCAAGTGTCCCTGATTTGGAGGGACTGTCTCTCTTTTGAGTCTATGTCCCCTTGCCCCTCGCTGTTCTCATTTGTCCCTCTTTGAGGTTTAACCTTCAGATCTGCATCAATAAATTATTTATTTGCCTATTTAAAGTGTTTCTATTGTTTTAACTGTTACACTCTATCTCCTGTCCATCAATAAATCAGGGGGTGTGGCTTAATTAAACAAATGTCCCTGTTTCCCACCCTGAAAAGTTTGGAGGTATGCTCCAACCAATGGCAGAACAGGTGATGTTGCTAATGCCATCTGGCTTAGTCTCTATTTAACTAACTAAAGGGGCACACTAGACTATTTAATATTAAATTGTCTCATTCCTTTGACAACATTGCCATCATGTGGATTTATGAAGCAATGACAACCCAGTACTGCTATTAATCTTTTACCACAGGAAACTATTGTCTAAACCAGGGGTTCCCAATAGGTGGTACTAGTACCACTGGTGGTAATTGAGATCCTCTCAGGTGGTACTTGACAAACTAATTATATATCTCTCATGGCTGCTCCTGTTGAGAGGATTTTAATCCTTTTTAACTGTTCTGTTTAAACTGTACCTGCCTGTCACAAATAGCTTACATAAGTAAAGCCACTGACTTTGCTCCTATTTTTGGGTGTGGGGCATATCATGGCACAGCTTTTTGAGTCATGTGCTCACTTGTGCTGAGAGCTCCAAGGGTCAGAGTGACTGTTAGACCATATTTGGTGTGGAAAAACAGGGCAAACTTTGAAGCCCTGCTGCAAAACGTAATGAAGGAGAGGGACATGGAACAGGCTTCAGGTGAATTTCTTGCTGCTTTATTATAACTGTTGCCTGGACACTGCCTTTAAAGCAGACCAACAGCCTGGCACAGCTGAAAAAAACTCACTTGCCCCATCTGCATGCATGATACTGAATCACTGTCAGCACTTACATTTGTTCCTAAAGCCACTCAAGGCTGAAACGCCACCTTACCAATTTTTTCCTGGTAGCAGCCATTTTGAAGCATCCCTGAAGCTTCCCTTCCCAGCTTCCCAGCTGTGCTACTGGCTGGATTTAACCAATATAACCCACAATGCATAGCAGCAGGAAACCCATCAGCACTTCCTCTTTGCAGGCAGCCTGCAGTTCCATAGAATGCCATTTTGGAGTAAAACCGCTCACAGTAGGAGTTACAAAAAGCGAAATGGAATTTTATGTGCAGCAATGTGAACTGCCCTGGGGAGGGGAGAATGTGAGCACTGTTTCTTGGGGTGGGAGGGTGGAATGCCATCAGAGTGCAGGGTCTTCCTGATATTTAGGCCCAGGAGAAGGCGATATAGCTTTTGTTGTACCCCTAACCACATTTTTGGCCCAAGTATAGGCCACCATACTCAAAAAGTGCAGGATAAGAGCAAGAATTAGTTCTGTCTTCTTCATAGGAAATTATGTGAAGTCAAGAACTAGCCTTATTTAATCTCAGCGTATAGTTGGGGGGAATTTGCAAGGCCTCAAAGTTCTTGAAGAAGGCTATGGGCTAGTCATAGAAACATAAAAGGGTCACGGCAGAAGGAGACCATGTGGTCCATCTAGTCTGCCCTTATGTATATACTGTATGTTCTCTTTATCTTAGGATAGATGTGTGCTTATCCCAGGCATTTTTAAATTCACTGACTGTCGATTTTTCAGCTACCTCTGCTGGAAGTTTGTTCCAAGCCTCTACTACTCTTTCTGTAAAATAACATTGCTCCTGATCTTCACTCCAACTAGCTTCAGGTTGGGCCCCTTGTTCTATCATTAAGTTTCTTCTTAAAAACACTTCCCACCTAAACCTTATTCAATCCTTTCACATATAAAAAGGTCTTCATCATGTCCCCTATCTTTCTTCTTTCCTCCAGACTGTACAGATTAAGTTCTTTAAGTCTTTCCTGATAAGTTTTAAGTTTAAGCCCTTCCACCATTTTTGTTGCCGGTCTTTGGACCCATTCTATTTGAATAATGTCTTTTTGCAGGTAAGGTCTCCAGAACTGCACACAGTATTCTAGCTGTGGCCTCACCAGGGCTCTATACAGCGGCATCACAACCTTTCTCTTCCTACTGGTGGTGCCTTGAGCTATGCAGCCGAGCTTCCTGCTTGCTTTTACTACAGCCTGGCTACACTGTTCATTCACCTTGCAGCTTTCAGTCATCACTTGTAGGACACCAAACAGCATGGCACTAGAACAAAAAGTACATAGACATGTGGGTACATGGTGATAGAAGGGATTTTGCTTTTTGAAATAGAACATTCTTTCTTTAGAACTGACCTTGAATCATTTTAAGGCAGCCAGTAAAGTATACGAATGAGTAAAGTAAGTAAAGGAGTAAAGAATAAGTATTTTTTCTAATGAATAGACCATATATGGTCCCAAATCATCTTACTATTTTTGGACATGTAGTTTGCACATGTAATAAAGTGCTTTAGATAACAGTGGAAATGAGCCCCTCATTTTCAGTAGATGCTCCACTTATTACTGGACTGGATTAAGTGTGGTGGAGGCCCCTGGGCAGAAAGTTTAGTGCAGGCCCTCATAAGTAACTTACAATTGGTGGAGACCCCTAGGTATAAAGCCTATTGGAGGTCTTTGTACGTAACTAGTAACAAGTGGTGAAGGTTTGCACCTGCTTTGATCCATCCCCTGTTTTACTGAAGCTGGACAAGGCAAACTTTCTCTTCTACAGAAACACCCTTAAGGTATTAAAGAAAAGGTTTGTATTTATCATGCTCTCCCCTAGTTAACCTTGCTTCTAGTAGAAATAGCGTGCCATAGGTGCCGGTCACACAGGGAAGCTGAGATATATCCCGCCATGCCCGCCTAAAACTGGCAGATGCAGGGAAGAACGTGCCGCCTCCCTGCCTGCAAGGACGTGGCACCTTTCCATGGGAAAAGGTCGTCTCGGGACTTTTACGAGGAAAGTGCTCTGGTCTCCTAAACACAATCCCATAAAACTGCCATGTTACCAAAGTGTAAAGTGGTATTCAAACATCTGAACATGCAAAGTGTGGCCTTCCATTTTCCTTTACCCCAGGTGACACGCTCCATTATAGAGTGACTTCAGGGATAACTGGCTAAATTATTGGTGTCTTCATTTGAAAAAAAAACATAGAAACATAGAAGGTTTACGGCAGAAGGAGACCATACGGTCCATCTAGTCTGCCCTTATGTGTATACTGTATGTTCTCTGTATCTTATGTGTATACTGTATGTACTCTTTATCTTATGTGTATACTGTATGTTCTCTGTATCTTATGTGTATACTGTATGTACTCTTTATCTTATGTGTATACTGTATGTTCTCTGTATCTTATGTGTATACTGTATGTTCTCTTTATCTTATGTGTATACTGTATGTTCTCTGTATCTTATGTGTATACTGTATGTACTCTTTATCTTAGGATAAATGTGTGCTTATTCCAGGCATGTTTAAATTCAGGGACTGTTGATTTTTCAACTACCTCTGCTGGAAGTTTGTTCCAAGCATCTACTACTCTTTATGTAAAATAATATTTTCTAACATTGCTCCTGATCTTCCCCCCGACTAGCTTCAGGTTGGGCCCCCTTGTTCTATCATTAAGTTTCTTCTTAAAAACACTTCACTCCTGAACCTTATTCAATCCTTTCACATATTTAAAGGTCTCCATCATGTCCCCCCTCTCCCTTCTTTCCTCCAGACTGTACAGATTAAGTTCTTTAAGTCTCTCCTGATAAGTTTTAAGTTTAAGTCCTTCCACCATTTTTGTTGCCGGCCTTTGGACACGTTCTGTTTGAATAATGTCTTTTTGCAGGTGAGGTCTCCAGAACTGCACACAGTATTCTAGCTGTGGCCTTACCAGGGCTCTATACAGCGGCATCACAACCTCCCTCTTCCAACTGGTGATGCCTCGAGCTATGCAGCCGAGCATCCTGCCTGCTTTTCCCACTGCCTGGCTACACTGTCCACTCATCTTGCAGCTATCAGTAATCAGTGTCCCTAAATCTCTCTCCTCCGAGGTCCTGGATAACACAGTGCTGCCCATACGGTACTCAGAGCAGGGATTCCTTCTACCCAAGTGCAGGATTTTACATTTAGAGACATTAAACTCTAGTTTCCACAGTTTTGACCATCTATCCAGTAAAGCTAAAGCATTTTCCATGTTGCAGACACCTCCAGGAATATCCCCCTATTACTAACCTTTGTATCATCAGCAAACAGACAAACTTTTCCTACCAAGCCTTCTCCTATGTCACTTACAAATATATTAAAAAGAATGGGGCCCAGGACAGAGCCCTGCGGCACACCACTTGTAACTCGCCTTTGTTCAGATTGCACACCATTTACAACAACGCTCTGATACCGATCCCTCAGCCAACTGGAAATCCACTGAACTATCCAGGGATTGAGTCCTACCTTCAATAACTTATCTATGAGCTCCTTATGTGGTACAGTGTCAAAGGCTTTGCTAAAATCCAGATAGGCAATATCCACAGCTTCCAAACCTCGTGAGGAAAGATGTACAATGAAAGCAGACATGTCTTTCCACCCAGATAGTTGATTTCCGACAGCTGTGTCAGAAGAGTTTTGGTGCTGCATTTTTATTTCCTGTTGTTATGGCTGCATGAGCACAGACAGAATGTTAATTATCAGTCTCTGAAACAAGGGGTGCTCCTGTCTCTCTTTCCGCATTTACAGTTTCTAAGCACACAGGCAATAAAAGTTAAATGTGGCTTTATTATTTGACTGACAGCTAGCTCTCCCCTGCAGAAACATACAAGGGGGTGGCCCATACAGTCTGATGCCAGAGTAAAGATAAGTTAACCTTTCAAGTGCTAAGGAAGGTGGTCATGAATAAATAAAATCTGGGCTAGATCTCTAGGCTGAGCTGTGTGAAATGCCCCCAGATTGCCCGAAGAAACTCACCTCATCCCGGTCCTATGGCGTATGCGTGGCTGATCGTACCTTTAAGTATTGTAAACCCAACAGAAATAATAAGGCAGCAAGAAGCTCACATGATGCCTGTCCCATTTGCCTCTTTTCCATTTCCAGCAGCAGTAAAGCCACTCCGAATTGAGAATCAAAGAGCCACAGGAATATAAGAAACTTGGAAACAGCATGATGATAAGTAATTCACAGGTCTGGGGGCACATACATAACACAAATATTTATTTTACATTCCAAGAGGAAAACAATAAGGCAGAACACCAGACAAAAGGGAGTTTTTGTGTATATTATTATTATTATATTATTTTTATTAATATGTATTTATATAGAACCAACATATTCCACAGTGATTTAGAATCAGAGGGTTTATGTACAAACAGAATAAAAAAATACATAAAGGGTATCCATTGAAACAAAAGGAATAAAGACCCTGCTCGCAAGCTTACAATCTAAGAGGAGAATGGAGGTGAACAAGGTAATAAACCATTTTCTGTAAATACGTTACTACCGTGGGAGGACAAAAAATTATGCCTTCCAGCGTACTATTTTTCTATTGCCTTATAACCTTATGGACACTATATTATACCTGGTTGCTGACAAGTAAAGCCTTTACATGGAAGAGCTATTGCTAATTCACAGCAGGCAAATAAACAGTCACTCCAGAATATGCTGGAAAATCTCTATGGACAATAATGATAAATTGTGACAACTAAGTGTGCTCATTACTATGTTATTGCAGCCGAGGTTCCAGTGGGTCATCTCAGGTGCTTTTAAAAAACTGTCCTTTAAGCCCTGTCACTAATGATGCTTGTTCCCGGTTCCTTAAAAGCTTTACTACAGCTATTAAAAATGATTGCACATCATATGCCAGAATTACTGCCGGTGATACTCACCAAATGAAGTATGATATCTCCAGCCATTAAAGAGGACCTAGCATCAGAACATGAACTCATTTGGTCGAGGAATTCATTTGCTTTATTAGACAAAATTGGATAAAATTGCCTGAAAGGTTCTTGTTCTTCATCCCAATGGAACTAAATATAGTAATGGTTTGCAGGGACGGAAACATCTCTTTTTTTCAATTTCTTTTCTTTTTAGCTTTTCTATAGAACTCAATGAGACTCTAGGTATAGTCTGTCGAGGGGGCACTTACCTTCAGCTCGGTCCCGCTGCGTCCTCAGGCGGCACGGGGTCGGGCGGTTGGCTGGGACTCCTTCTGCCCTGCAGCCACATCCACACTGGACGCTGGCTCCAGCAGCGTTGGCTCGAGCGGCGCTGAGCGTACCCACCTCCTCCTCTCACTGCTTCCCCTGTTTCTCCGCACATGCTTGCGTGAGAGCGGTCACGGCTGTCTTATCCCCTCCAGCAGCACTGCAATCAGAGCAGCCCCCGGAGGTTGAATTAAAGGGTCAATGAGCCCAAGGATTTTTCTGGGCGAAACACCCTAAAAGTTTGAACTGGGCAATCAGCCCAAGTGTTATTAATTATCCAATGTGCTTGGCTTTCTTCCATCCTATCCCCTACTCCATAGCAGAGAAGAAGGCTGAGAGTTTGTAAGGCCTCATCGGTAGGCGATAACCCGAATGCCCAAGACTGCGGGTCTCCTTGTAACAGGGATATAATCAGACCTGCCCTCTGTACCTTTGTACCAGAGTTAGGCCGTAATCTGAAGTACATACCCAGAAAGGGCTTCAACCGCTGAAGCTCATTTCCGAAGCTTGAAACAAGGGAAACTTTCGGCTGAGGAATACAGTGCCGAAGTCTGCCATTGGGAGATTTAATCACAATGGAACAATCCTGCTCTCTGCAGTCAATATAGAATTGGACTCTCGGAGAGCATAAAGAATGCTTTAGTGAACTTCCCTCAGCCCGAAAACCTGGATGAATTCATGCAGATGGCTATTAAAATAGATAGGCGGTTTCGGGAACAACGTGTGGAGAAAATTAAAGCTCAACCTTGGGGATCCCCCTTCCAAGAGTCCTCACCTATGGGTGCCATCTTTTAATCAGCCTCAGAAGAGCCAATGCAACTTGGCACAACTCACCTTTCCCAGGCTGAAAAGATGAGACAGCGCACCCTGGGCCTGTGCATGTATTGCGGGAATCCAGGTCACCTGGCCAAGACCTTTCCCAATAAGAAGACGTCTGCGGAAAACTCCAGCGCCTAGACATGGTAGAGGGAAATTGTCTAGGCGACCAGGTATCTTCCCCTCATATTAGTGAATTGTTGTCACCCATGACGTTTTTTTGGGAGTCCTCAAGAAAGCCTGTCACCGCCTTCATCGACAGCGGGGCGGTTGGCAACTTTCTGGATAAGTAGTAGTAGTTTCCACCTTAGGTAACCCTCTGATCTCTTTTGAGAGCCCCCTTCAGGTTTTGCCGATTAACAATGAGCCTATTCAAGGAGGAACTGTCACCTCCAAGACCCCTTTGAAAAAGGTTGGTAGTGGGTTCTTCCCATTCTGAGGTCTTGGAATTTTTGGTTTTAGATTGACCAGATACCCCAGTTGTCCTAGGATTCCCCTGGTTGATGGTTCATAATTCCACCTTCAATTGAGAAACTGGGGATATGACGAGATGGAGTACGTTTTGTGTGAATGATTGCGTTGGTACTGCTCTCTTGCTAGAATGGTTACCTCAGCCCTATGTTGACTGGGCGGATGAATTTTCTGAAAAATCGGCCTATTCACTTCCTCTTCATAGAGCCTATGATTGCCTGATTGATCTGCTACCAGGTACCATTCACCCTAGAGGTAAAATTTACAATCTCACCCGACCTGAGAAGCAAGCGATGAAGGAATAGATTTACAAAGAGAATTTACAAAAAAGGTTTATCCGTCCTTCCAACTCTCCATCCGGAGCAGGGTTTTCTTTGTTGAAAAGAAAAATGGAGGATTACGACCTTGTATTGACTATAGGGGTTTGAACAAAATCACTGTTAAAAACAATTATCCTCTAATTGAAGATCTTTTTAATCAGGTCATTGGGGCACAGATATTGACAAAACTTGATTTGAGAGGTGCTTACAACTTAATTCGCATTCATCAAGGGGACGAATGGAAGACCGCCTTTAATATTAAAGACAGGCTCTATGAGTATCTAGTTATGCCGTTCGGGTTATGTAATGCCCCAACGGTCTTACAGGATTTTGTTAATGATATTTCTCGGGAATACCTGGATCCATTCATGGTCATTTATCTTGATGATATCCTCATGTTCGGGGGACCTTGCGCTTTCAGATTTATCTTGTTTTTTCTGGTTTGCATATTTATATTTTAGGAAAAGATGGTTTTTATTCAGCTTTTTTATACATTTTTTAGGGAAACCCTGCGCAACCAAAGAATTCTTTGAGGGATTAATTCCAGAAAGATGAGCCCACTACAACAAGCTGGATACGCTTAGAAAGCTTAACATGTGTACTTTCAGGGAATATATGGTTTATGGGGGATATTCCAAATGTAAAGGGTTGTTTTGCTTGAAAAATCGCAAGGTGCGCACTTTGTCTGCAAAGCTGAAATTTTCAAGTAAAATTACCGTTACGCACGTACTTTACTTTGGGGTGTTTGGCAACTCTTCCCTTGACAGTAGCAATGCATGTTGGGTATCGTTCTGTTCGGGGGATGTTGCTTTTTCAGATTAAACTTGTTTTTTCTTGTTTGTATATAGTTTTTTCAGAAAATTGTGGCTTTGATTCTTCTTTTTTATCCTTTTTTTTAGGGAAACTCTTTGCAACCAAAGAATACATTGAGGGATTACTTCCAGAAAACTATGGCCACATCAACAAGCCTGGTACACCTAGAAAGCTTGAGGTGTGTACTTCCAGAGAATATATAGTTTGTGGGGGGTATTTCAAATGTAAAGGGTTGTTTTTCTGGAAAAACTGCAAGGTTCGCCTATCGCTTAGCATAGTTGTATTTTATCAGAAAATCCCCTAAAGCGCTGTTTCAGTTTGGGGGAGTCTCCTGGGCAGGAAAGGGTGTCTACCTATACATATGTGGTATCGCTGTAACCGGAAGAAATTGGGATTTCACACGCAATAAGATTTTATTGACAAACTTACATTTTTTATTACAAAAAAACACTACAAATTGTAAAAAATAGATTTTTTGGGATTTTTTGCACATATTTCACCCAAAAATATTGAGAATACACCTAAAAAATTACAAACAAGACATTTCATGTTAAAGCTCAGACTATGCTGAAAAAAACAATATATCATTTTCCTGGGAAATCCCTGGAAATCCCTTCAAAAATCACATTTGAACATGGTCTGGCAACAAAGGGTGACAAAATCTCCAGGCAGGCTGGCAGCGAAAGGGTTAACAGACATAGTTAAATATGCATAGTAGCCATCTATTCAGGTCCACCTGCCCTTTTATACATATATGTAAAATATATAAAAAATGCCTCCATAAGCACCCCTCTATATATATGACCCATACAATAAAGTAAATTGTAATGGATCTTTGGGGTGTTATAACGACCTTAAAATAATTGCAGTAGTCAACCTAACTCATGTGGGCCTAAACAAAAAAAAATGTTTTTATATATATTGTATCCAAGGTATCTGGGTCCTAGTTTCAGTCATCCAGCGGGCCCATCTTCTGTCACCGACCGCTATCCAAACACAAGAAGAGAGAAAGAAGTTGTGGCGAGGGCATCCCACGCTCGCACACTGAATCCAACACAGCCGTGAACCATGCCATTGTGCTGTAAACCCTATAGGTTAAAAAAAAAAAAAGGTGACAATCATGTGTACACAAAAAAAAAAAAAAAAAAAAAGTGCAACTCAAACTACAACTTAAGTGCTGTATATGCTGAAACAAACATGTGATAGCAAAAGTGGAAAAGGAAGACAACAAACATCATGGGGATATAAAGTGCACCCCCAACTATAAGATCAGGAACAAGGCTAGTGGGATAGGCCTAATAAGTAAGCACCATTCAAGCCAAAAATTGCACAAAGCTTACATCTTCGTTTAGTCCAATGGGTGCCTCTGCATCCAGCTTGTGAATCCATCTCATCTCTTCTTTTAGCAATCTCCCTTTCAAATGGCCCCCTCTGATACCCATCTGTATTTTCTGTACCCCCACTACTCTCATATTTCTTGGCGATCCGCCATGTTGGAGCAAAAAATGTTGTGCCACCGGGGTTAATTGCTTACCTGCTTGTTCATCACGCGCAGCTAATCGAATATTAGAGAGATGGGCTTGTATCCGCATGCGTAGAGTGCTTTTGGTCTCTCCAATGTAGATCTTGTTGCACGGGCATCGCAGGATATAAATCACTGCGGTGGTGCTGCAGTTGACAAACGAATGCAGGGGAAATTTTTTTCCTGTATGAGTGTTACATATTTCCATCGTCTTTTCCGCCAAGGGACAGATGGAACAATGTCCACATGGCGAGCAGCCCTTCACATTTCTCGGAGGCAACCAAGATGTCTGTTGGCTTTCAAAATGGCTATAGCATAGCCTGTCACATAGATTTCGGGCTCATTTGGCTATCATCTTTGGCCCTTCCAGTAGCCAAGGACAAATATCGACGTCGCTCTTGAGGACGTTCCAGTGGCGTTCTAGGATTGTATATAGATCCCTCCACTGCTTGTTGTAATTAGTAGTGAATCTGATTTCTCGGCTCTCAGGTTGTCTTCGTCTATGTAGAAGTTGAGGTCACCCTACACTATAAATTGGGTTTGATTGGGTAATAACCCACAGAGCAGTTCACCTCACACACATTGTGTCGGTGCCGCCCACACCTTTTTGCCCGTTGCCCAACGGGCACTTTATAGCTATGTAGAAGTTGATTACGATCCGCGTGTTTCGCCCCTTTTCAAGGCCCTATGTATTACTTGCCGTGGATAGCCTCGATCTGAGAACCGCTGTGATAGTTTAGTTCCGCTTAATCCAAAGAAATTGTCCAGTCGGTATTCCCTTTTTCAAAGACACTTGATGGAATGATTGGTAATGTAAGAGGCTATTACAGGACGTGCTTTTCCGATATAAGGTATTCCCAAGTGTATCATTCTCCAACATTCTTATGGTTAAGTCCAGAAAGTTCACCTGAGAAGCAGAGATTTCGGAGGTTACCTTTATGTGCAGATCATTGGAATTGAGGTCAGAGACAAATTGTTCACATTCAGAGGTAGACCCCTGCCATAAGATAAAGATATCATCTATGAACCGATACCAGGCGATGATATTGCCATGGTATCGGCTCAAGGGGTCCCCAAAGACCCACTCCCTCTTCCACCAACCCAAAAACAGGTTGGCCACTGAGGGAGCACAGCGGGCCCCCATGGCCACCCCCATCTTCTGCCTATAATGTCTTCCATCAAATACAAAATGGTTATGGACCAAAATAAATTGTAACAACTGGACAATGAAGGTTTGTTTGGCCATCGAGGTACCAGATCCCATGTTTAGAAAATATTTTGTCGACCTAATAGCATAGTCATGTGTGATATTCGAGTACAGTGCCTCTACGTCACAGGTGACCAATACACTGTCTTTGGGAAGCTGGACCATGTCTAATTTCTTAAGCAGATCTAAAGAGTCTCTAAGATAGGAGGTCAATCCAGTTACATGAGGTTGCAGGTGGTCATCTACATAGATACTGATATGCTCCGTCAATGACCCTATGCCCGATACAATTGGGCGCTCTGGTGGACTTATAAGGTTGAGCAAAGGGGGTGGGAGTAGCTCCATCACTATTTATACAAAATTATTATCATTATTATTCAGGGCCTGGGAACCAATTTACCGCCCAGTTTAACCCTCTCTAAATCAACACAGAAAAAACATATAGAATCCAAAAAACTTTATAGGGCACACCACCAAGCTATATAAAATAAATCTCTTTTATTTTATTCAAGAATCACCAGCTAAAACCACATATACACACAAGACATATTAAAAACATTCTTACCGCCTCCAGGTCTTATAACAAACAATCAAAAATACATGTAAATACAATCAATGTGATAATCAACCTTAATAAGCAATAAGATGATCTAACTACTGGCGGAAAATACTTAATGGATAATTGTGTTATTAATGTATATACAAAAAGCCCTCCTTGATATTACTACCCCTTTAAAACAGACAAAAGTATATATGTAAACTCACCCACCAATAAATAATATAAATGGTGATATATTCAATAATAAATAATAAACACAAAATATTACACAGTACGACCCACTGATAGTGGAGATAATAGAAAAAGATATATCCAAAATCTAATTAATTTAACCTCAATAGTGTCCAATATAAATACAACTCATAACTATCCTACTAAAGTGCCTAGTACCATAATATAGACATCCCACATGGATGTACTAAAGTGCCAAAGCTTGCACTTGCATGTATAACCATACATGAACCAGTGCAAAACAAGGGCTTGTAAAACCAATTACAGCATACAATTGAACATAGCAAAAAATCTGTAAAGCAAGGTAAATACCGCCATATGTCAAGTAGAAGAACGCCTGGAAGCCTCTCCGCTGCCCCGTGCGCTCCGCCGTGCGCCCACGGCTTCTGATGGGGGTACATGCTGGTTGTCCCCCTTCCTCCTTTTATGCTGCGAGTGTGTAAGTTCCCCGCCATGTCACGCCGCATCACGCCCCCCGCCAGATATCCGGCTGATGGAGCGCGACCTTCCCCGTCCAGCGGACGGGTTCGCCGGGCAGAGAGGAGGGCGCCGTCGCCGCAAGCGGCCGGCTTCCCGCAGCTTTGGGAGTCTGGGGATTAACCAGCTATACGCTGGTCTGAGAATAACATATATATGGCAATTCAAATTGAGCAAAGGGGGTGGGAGTAGCTCCATCACTATTTATACAAAATTATTATCATTATTATTCAGGGCCTGTTTTTAAAATATTTTTGCGTAAAAAAACAAAAAAAAAAAATAAAATATTTTTTTAGACAATTGTCTCCTTTATTTTAAATAAAACATTTGTTTTATTAATGAAAACTATATTGCATGTGAAAGCCCCATTTCTCCCGATTACAATGGTACCACATATGTATCGGTAGCCTCCCATTCTTGCCCAGGAGATCCCCAAACTGAAAAGAGCACTTTATAACATTTACAAATAAAACTACTATCCACACTATAAACATAAGTGGTTAATAAAAAACAAAACGACATAAGGTCCCCCCTCCTGGGGAGGGGGGGCATTTTTTTGGGAATTTTAAGGGTTAAAAAACCTTAAAAATCCAAAAAATAAATGACATAGTGTCCCCCTTACCCAGCATAACCAGCCCGGGACCAGCTATGGGAGCTTGTAGGAACAGGGTGCAGGGGCCAGCTTTGGTGCCCCCCGCCCCGCCCTGCAGCCTACAAGCCCACATACCCTCTGTGGGCCCGGGGTCTTCTGCCCCCCCCCCCCCCCCCCTGGGCTCTAGGGAGGCAAGTAATTGGGGGTTCCGGGGGTTAATGGCAAGTCACCTGCTAGCCACAGATGACTTGCCAGCCCCCAGCCTTGTGAACTGGTATAGGGGTCTCAAGGATCCCTTACCAGTTTACAAAGGGTTAAGTGTAAAAAACACACAGAGACAAGTAGAAAAAATATTTTATTTATTGTTTTTTTTTTCTAATACTTACCTCCCATCCATCCCTGGGCACTGTGTCCCATGCTGATCAATCTGGCTTCTGCTCTCCTGCTGCTGCTAGAAGCCTTTTATAGCTGCTGGGCGACAGAGCATAAGGGGTTAATTAAAAAAAAATGACACAGGGTCCCCCCTCCCTCCCCCCCTTAAAAATCCCCCAAAAATTACATGGAGTCCCCCCTACCCATCATAACCAGCCCGGGACCAGCTATGGGGGCTTGTAGAACAGGGTGCAGGGGCCAGCTTTGGTGCCACCCCCACCCTGCAGCCTACAAGCCCACATACCCTGTGGGCCCGGGCTCTTCTGCCCCCCGCTTTGGGGAGGCAGGTAATTGGGTGTGCCGGGGTTAATTGCAAGTCACCCGCTAGTTGCAGGTGACTTGCCAGCCCCCAGCCTTGTGAACTGGTATAGGGATCTCATGGATACCTTACCAGTTCACAAGGGGTTAACAGTAAAAATACACACACACACACACACACACACACACACATTAGTTTTTTTTTTTCTACTCACCTCACAGGGTGCAGGGGCCAGCTTTGGTGCCACCCCCACCCTGCAGCCTACAAGCCCACATACCCTGTGGGCCTGGGCTCTTCTGCCCCCCGCTTTGGGGAGGCAGGTAATTGGGTGTGCCGGGGTTAATTGCAAGTCACCCGCTAGTTGCAGGTGACTTGCCAGCCCCCAGCCTTGTGAACTGGTATAGGGATCTCATGGATACCTTACCAGTTTGCAAGGGGTTAACAGTAAAAATACACACACACACACACACACACACACACACACACACACACACATTAGTTTTTTTTTTTCTACTCACCTCTGATGCCCTGATCATGTCCCACGACGCTCCAATGACAGCTGCTGGTGATCGGTGGAGGAGGGCTGGGGGGGGGGGCGCTAGCAGGGGTAAATGCCAGGCACGTGAATTTTACGTGGCTGGCACTTAAGTGACGGAGAGGCAACCACGTAAAATTCACATGCTTGGCAAATAAAGGGTTAAATCGGACCTTCACCCTGAATAAGAGTTTATCTTATATGTTTCTCCCACCCTGTACATACAGATTGCCCACATTAAAAATCATCCTACCTGCATCTACTGCATTTTTTGAGCCTTTTAACATCCAAGATGGCGGCCCATGGAGTGCCAGGTTGCCTGCAAACAGGAAGCTCTACTTTGTCTGTGCAAAGCACAGCTATAACCCCGCCCCCTGCAGTTTTGACCCCTCTCCTCAGTATGTGATGCTACTGAGCCAAGATGGCGGCGCCCATATCCTAGAGTGCTGAACAGAGTTTCAGCCCAGTGGGGGAAGGAATAAAAAGTGACTAAAAACATTAGATATATTAATTTTGGATGCTGGGCAATAGTTTTTTAAGGGTTTTGCTTTTCATTAAATGATGCTGAAGGTCCGCTTTAACCCACTGTGTCTTACTAATACCATCTCAGCTGACATTAATTCACAAAAGTACGGTGAGTTAACCTTGTGTTCCCTGTCCCTGTCATTCTTGAACGTCCAAATGCATTGCAGAGATTCACCGCCATGCTTTACAGTAGGGGGGGGCACTTTATAGACCTTCTGGACTCCTCTTCAGGAACAACCTGATAGTGCCTAAAAGGCGACTCAGTCCAAATGTATGAGAGTAGACCATTGCCACATCTCTATATAAATTCTGACAATCACACAGAAATTACCACGTACATGCAGGCTGGATATTTTTTTCACTCATTGGCTTTACATTCAATATTTTTACTAATTTGCTGATTTTTTTTCCAGCCCAGTAGAATAGAGCTCTTGTGTGTTCTAGGGAGTATCTGCTACTAGTGGGCTACCTAGGAAATTTATTTGGAGGGGTCTGGTAGAGGGCATGGCACACATAGGGTGTGGTTTCTGCATTCCCCAGCTACAGAAGTGGTAAATATGAGTGTGGGACTGCTACAGCAACATTGATGGGTATTTGCCATTACTTTCTGGGTGCTCCTGCTGTTTCTGAAATGTTTGTGGCAAGGCACGCACTCCCTGAAACATGACAGTCCGCTACTCGTCCTGAGATTTGTCCTGAGCTCCATGAACTTGCTACTTCCCACTCCTTTCCTGTCTCCTCTTCCCTGATGCTGCTTTCCTTTGAGTCCTTCTTTCACTTGTTACATATGGGGAGGCCGATTCATTAATAGCGCCAGGTAGCGACAGATGAGCGCCAGTAGCGTGATTTTCACAGCGCCCGCTAGTATTCGCTGTGCTTGGCCGTTGTTCGCTTGTTGACAGCGACTCAGTCGGTGTGCGGTAATGTTGAATACGGGGTTAGGAGTCGCTGTTTCACAGGTTCCGCGCTGTATGGGTGCGCCTGACAGCGAATGGCCAGAGCGAACGGCTCCCAGCATATTCATTAACAAATCACGCTCAAAAAATTCTCGCGCTGTGAAATGCTTGTTTAAACCCCAGACCGCTGGCGGCGATGGCTTAAAAGTAGTTTTTAACCCCCAAACAACCATATTTTTTGATTAAAAAATGAAACAAGTTTTTCTAAACATTTTGTAATATGAATACATTAATATCAGACCTGTAATATCAAGTCTGCACAAATTTTTTTTTTTTTTTTTACCTTAAAAAAAATATCTAACATTGCCGAAGTGGTCACAGAATTTTTGACAGTTAAAAAAAAAAAAAAACTTAAAATCAATTAATTATGAATATTTAAAGATTGCTCCATTGAAATGCATTGGAGAGCGCCAGGGAGCGACAGGTCATACCTGGCGCTGTGATGGGATTAGTAGCAGCGCTGTTCGTTGCAGTCGGCTACATTATGAATCCCGCGCTAGCTGACGCTCTCGCCGGCGCTAGCCTCATTTAGCGTGATAAATGCGTGATTGTGTCCGCCGCCTGGCGTTCTGGAGTCAGTAGCCGCCGATAGCTGGCGCTACCTGGCGCTAGTCAGACACTACCTGGCGCTAGCCCTTGATAAATAAGGCCCTATGTAATAATATTATTATTTACTAATTATTATTTCCAGGCTGCTCATTGACACTAAATAATCCCTAAAGCAAACAGCAGCCATGCTGCACATGCTGTGCTCCTTCAGGTTAGGGGGGATCCACACCCCTTCATTTCAAGCATGTTTGTACTTAGTAGAGCACTGATTTCTTGCTAACATAATGTTCAGGATGCACCAGCTTCTCGCTGCATATCTACTCTTTGCCCCTCATTTAATTAGTTAACCTCCCTAAATAAAGTTCAAAGAGGGGAGCAAAAATGGAAGAAAAGATAATGGCCTTGTGCAAACAATGAAAACAGGAAGATGTGTCCATCTGCCACCAGATTCTTAAGGGGGAACCTTGGCGTGACTGCAAAATACTTGCAGCAAGATTTGGTGAAAACATCATGCCTTCTGTGAAGAAGCTGAAGCTCATGCAACATTGAATCTTCCAACATGACCATGTTCCCATGAATGCCTTGAATTCCACCAGACTTGGTTTTAAAGAATATCCTGCAAGATTCTGGAGTGGCCATCAAAGTTGCATGACTGAAACCCCATAGAAAATATTTGCTGATATTTGAGAAAGTTGATTGCAGCATATCTCAAAAATGAGGCATATCCTGGAACGTACACCCTGCCAACATTAAAGCATGGCAGTCAGCCTGCAGCACATTAAGGGCAAAATGGATTCAATCAAGTATAAGAACTTCCTAAGAGAAAATGTCATGCCTTGTGTGAAGAGGCAGAAGCAGATGCATAATTGAGCCTCCCAATAGGTTCTTCTGTAAAAAATGTAACACTTAGGCATCATTGGACATTCAGCAAAATCATAATGCCAAGAATACCTCTATATCCACTAAGGCTTGGATTTAGAAGAAGACCTGGAAGATTTTGGTGTGGTCGTTAAAGTTATTCCCCGTATTCCATGCTCATCCTTGAACAAATGCATTCGCCAATGTGCGAGCACCATTATGCATGGACATTCACACTGACAACCAGGCACGGACTCCATGACAGTGCCTGACTATCATGAGGGGTCATGGTGGAGCCAGAGTGACTTGCAGTGTGCATTGTGGTGTGAATTGCAACCTGAATCTCGGTGAGCTTTTAGACACAAAAAAGTGCAAAATAAATTTTTGTACTGCCCTTTTTTCCCAAAAATGTACCTGTGATGGGACATTTTTACAGATGAGATACATCATTTTCTCTAAGAGGTAAGGATTTTGTTTTTAAGTTTGGAAACAACAGCACCCATTGGGCTGTGCAGAAAAAAATGGCATAGCCAATAAGGTGCTGTTAAAGTATTTCCAAAAAAACGTCCTTACCTTATTGGCTATATGAGGAACCCCACCACTAAAAATGACCAATCACAGGTATAGGTGATTTTTAGGGAAAAAAGCAGGACAAACATTTTTTATTGTATTTTTTGTGTATTAAAATTAACGCTAAAAAGCTCATCAGGATGCAGGCTGCAATTAGGGATGAGTGAACCGGTTCGGACAAACCGGAATTCGCTCTGAATTTCAGGGAAAATTCGATTCGGCACGAACCCGAAATTTTTTTGGTTCGTGCCGATCGAATTTTCCCTGAAATAAAAAAAAAATAAATGCCGGCATGGTGGGAGCGGGCAGGCCGGCTACACTGTCAGCGGGCGGCGGAAGCCGGCCCGCTGACAGCGCGGCCGGCCTGCCCGCTCCCACCATGCCGGCATTTTTTTAAAAAGCAAACACTTACCTGCATGGTCGGAGCGTGGAGGCCGGCGCCGCTCTCAGGCGCCCTCTGATGACAGCTGAGAGCGGCGCCGGCCTCCACGCTCCGACCATGCAGGTAAGTGTTTGCTTTTTTAAAAAATGCCGGCATGGTGGGAGCGGGCAGGTCGGCTGCGCTGTCAGCGAATCGCCCGAATCGAACTTTCAAGAAGTTCGCTCATCTCTAGTTGCAATCCACACCATAATGCACACCGAAAGACACCCTGACCAAATAATTAGCATGACCCTCCTATAAATCACAGCAGGTCATAACAGCAAAATAGGGATCTACTTAGTGCCAATGATGACTGTCATAAAGCAGCTAAATCATTCTGAGACAGCAGTAGTTAAAAGTGAGATTTGTATTTGGATAGATTACTTGTTATATTATTTGTGCTGGGCTAAATAAAGATGTTCTTGTTTGACTGTTTGTGCAAACAGCTAGAAGGTTGTAAACTTTGCAAAAAAAACTGAATAACTGATTGCAAATATAGATTTCAAGATATCTAATGTGAGTTAGAAAAATATCAGTAGAAGTATTGTGAGTAGAGATGGAACACATTTCTTCTTAAAATTCGATTCGGGCCATGAAAATGAAACTGTGCCCATGAAATTTGGGTTCTTCCGAATCTAATTTTACCGAATCACTGTAAATAAATAAAAAACAATAAGCTCACCTCCGTCGATGTAAAAGACTCCAGAAAGGCTAATTACCACATTGAGATGCCCCGCTTTTTACAGGATCACCTGTAGAAACTCCTCTTGCTGCAATCCCACATCGTATGCATGAGCCGCATACCCGCCATCCTCTAGTTGAGGAATTTACCTGGAGAAGCGGAGACAGCAGCCACCTTCATTTATCTTTACTAGTAGATTTGACTAGCCCCTGGGAAATCCCCCCCCCCCCCCATTAGCTAATGAAGTCACTGAAGGGGAGGAACATGGAGGGAGATTCCTGGAAAAAAAACCTCCATGTCCCTCCTCTACAGTGATGTCATTAGTCATATGGAGGGATTCCACAGACAGGGGGAGGAAGATGCGATTGAAGAGTCCTTATTTCTTTTAATATTTTTGGATGCCATGTCTGATAATTTTACCTGGATCTTGCTGGTATCTATAATTGGGTGAACTGGACCAAATCAGTAAGATCCAGGTCGAAACTAGCTTTGGCCCAGATCTAAAACCTTGGCAAGCAGTCTGTCCCCAAAGGCAAGTACTCCTATAATCTATATCCTATTTAAAGCTAATTACAGCTATTACATTCCAATAATTATTTAAGGGATGCGCGTATATTTTACAACTGGGCAAAACTGAGACAAAGGGCCACCAGAAACTTTGCTCTTTGCCCCAAGGCTTCACATTTAATGTATCATGAGAATAAACCTAAGGTGTGCTGCTTATGAAAATCATGTTCATTATTATATGAATTGACATTAAGATCAAGATTTGTTTTGACTTATACACACAGTATATCATATCCAGTAATCATGGGATGGTGCTGAGAAACATGTCCACCTAGAACCAATTAGAAAGAATTGATATACAAAACCAGAAGGATTGAAAATGTTATTCATTTTAAGGACTGCTTATGCTACTATTGGGTCGATTCATGGTCGGTGTGCAAAAAAACACCAAATCAAGTGCATGAATCAGAGGCCTAGGCGTCTGATTAATAGCTTCGTGCGCACACCGGGTGCATATGCAGATTGCACCAAATAGCATGCACTTGCAACGAGTGGAAAATTCCTCTTCAGACACCTTCCATCTGAAATTTTGCTGTTTTGAAGCGCAAATGGCCCTGCCCATAACAGACAGTGTGGCATTCCCCTATCCCATTCCCATAGGCCGTGTGGGATGCCCCCATTCCATAGACAGTGTAGCATGCCCCCATCATATTTCCCGTATACCCAGTGTGGCATTCCCCCGTCCCATTCCCCATATAGGCAGTGTGGCATCCCCCCTCCCATTCCCCGTATACCCAGTGTGGCATCCCCCCTCCCATTCCCATATAGGCAGTGTGCACCCCACTATCATAAGCAGTGTGGCATTCCCCCCCTCCTATTCCCCATATAGGCAGTGTGCCCTCCCCCATTCCCATAGGCAGTGTGGCATGAGACGAGTGGGAGTGGCCTGCGCCACGTCCTGGGCACGGACGAACACCCAGGTCAGGGCAGCGGATGGGCGTGGCCTGCACCGAGTCGGTGCAGGCCACGCCCACCTACTGCACGGACCTGGGTGCTCGCATGTGCCCCAGGCGGAAGAGGCAGCAGATGGAGGAGTGGCGGGCGCTGTCTCTTGCCCCGCCGCTGCTATTGCTGCCTGAAAAGCTCCTCTGTCTTCTTCTGGGCTCTGTTAATGTGGCAGGCAACGCGGGAGCACCGGGAACGGGTGAGTTTTTTTTTTTTTTTACATTCGCCCAATAAGGTGCACGGACAGTTTCCCCCCACTTTTGAGGAAAAATAAGTGCGCCTTATAGGGCGAAAAATACGGTATTTTTTGGTGTTGTGTTTTATTAGAGTCATCCTGATTCCAGGTCACCTCTAGTGTTGTTTTTACAAATGTTTAGTCCCAGATGTTCTCTTTACCCCTCCCTCCCTGCTTAATAATTGTGCTACTAATGTTTTTTTTTTTTTTTTTTTATTGAGATTTGTCAACTTTGACAACTTTTAACCATTTTTTTATTCTCGACAAAACCCAAAAATAAAAAATTACTAAAATAAAATTGCGGCTGCATACTGCCGACGTGCTTTAGGAATGAAATAAGACTGTTACTTAGTGAAGTTGGCAGCTTTTTCTGAAAGAAATTCTCTCTGGAAATTGACACATTTGCGCACACTTTTCTGCCCTCTAAACAACCCATTAATCAGTTGCAGATGACAGCCTGGGGAGCTAAATTTGCGCTTGCAGAGAATTTCAGACGTAGGTTTCCGCATTGGTGAACAAATTTTCTGCCTTAAACAAAGCCCTTTAAATTTTGACAACCATAAACCAGGAGGAAGTGACTTGGCACTCCAAAACACGTGCACAAATGCATAGGTGCACGACCATGAATCGACCCTTATATCTGTACTATGCTTAAATAGATCCTACAGTGACCTGAACATATATCTCTATTTTAAATGATGTTTCAATAAATCTTTGCTAATTTAGAAACATGATATAATGCACTAACTGAAGGGGCGAGGTTACATGTAAGAGGATTTCTTTGTTTTTTGTGGAAACTGGTTGGCTTCCATACATCTCCCAGTTCTAAAACTAGATATAAGAATGTCATACTTACATAATGCAATTCTGTATCGCTTCAAAATGCACCGCATTATAATTTATTCCTTTTGATTTATTAGGATATTTAGGAATAATCTCGACATTTTCCTGAATTTCTCTGACTGATGTGTAGGTTACTTTATTGTTGCTTTTAATGCTTGTAACTTTTTGGTGTAATAAAATGTATTACTGCTTTGCGTGTATTTGACTAATCAGTTATTCAGGCAATGTTTTGGGATTTTGCTAATGGCATCTTGACTGCGGAAATGTGTTTATTCTGGGCACACACTGCACAGTTGTTAGTATAATTACTTTACTGCAGTTTCACATAAATGCATGCGAACCTACATATCTGACACATCTGATGGTCGTGTATGGCTTCCTGAGCAGATCCAAAGTCAGATCTGCTAGCAAAGGCTCACTGGTAGCCTAACCTTCTAGTTAAAAATTGCTTTCACAGTTCTCTCTCCAGAGGGCAGAAAGCTATTACTAGACTGAGAAACAGGAGGTCCCCGTAGAGCTTTCTACAGGCTCAAGCTTGTCGGTTGTGTAGCACTCCCCCTGGAGAACCCTTCTCATACAAACTACGTAAGTGTGGTTTCTTCCCCGGCCTGAAACTTGTTTTGGACTGAAATTTGTGTAGGTGCCCCCAGGCTGCCAGACCAAATGTAACAAGGCAGGGTAAATGGTAGTATTATTTCAGGTCTGGATCTTGAGGTGGGCAGATGATGGATCTCTTGAGATCTAGAGGCAGATAGTGTTCACCAGGGAAATCCTCATAAGACTTTGGACTTGCTACGTGCTACCCCCAGTGGCATTCAACTTTCTCACCTATGTGCTGCGCCAACTGGGTAATGATGCCCGGGAAAAGGTGTATCAGACAATACAGGATCTCTGAGCATTGATACTCAATCTCGTAACAGGATATGGGAATCTAGGAGCAGGTCACATGACCTGAAACAGAACACTGATTTTTGGAGAGGGACATGGGATGCCAAAGCAGGATAGAACCCTGAAGCAGGCAGTGGGCACTTAGGGCAGGGTGCAGGATCTCAAAGCAGGGCACATAACTATGGAGTAGGACACAGGATCACAGAGCAGGACATGGGATAATAGAGCAGGGCACAGGATCTCAAAGCAACGCTTTCTCAGTCATACAACATATTGGGCACAATCAAGCTTACGCTCTTATTTATCAAGGGCTAGCGCCAGGTAGTGTCTGACGAGCGCCAGGTACCGCCAGCTAACGGCGGCTACCGAATCAAGTACGCCCGGCGGCGGTCACAATGATGCATTTATCACGCTAAATGAGGCTAGCGCCGGCGAGAGCGTCAGCTAGCGCGGGATTCATCATGTAGCCGACTGCAACGAACTGCGCCGCTACTAATCCCATCACAGCGCCAGGTATGACCTGTCGCTCCCTGGCGCGGTCCAATGCATTTCAATGGAGCAATCTTTAAATATTCATAATTAATTGAGTTTATTTATTTATTTATTTATTTTTTTTAACTGTCAAAAATTCTGTGACCACTATGGCAATGTTAGATTTTTTTTTAAAGAAAAAAAAAAAAAAGTGCAGAATTGAGATTACAGGTCTGATATTAATGTATTCATATTACAAAATGTTTAGAAAAACTTGTATAATTTTTACATTAAAAAAATGGTTGTTTGGGGGTTAAAAACTACTTTACACACATCGCCGCCAGCGCTCTGGGGTTTAAACAAGGAATTCACAGCGCAAGAAATTTTTGAGCGTGATTTGTTAATGAATCTGCAGCAAGCCGTTCACTCTGGCCATTCGCTGTCAGGCGCACCCATACAACGCAGAACCTGAGAAACATCGACCCCTAACACCGTATTCAACATTACCGCACACCGACTGAGTCGCTGTCAACAAGCAAACCCCGGCCAAGCACAGCGAATACTAGCTGGCGCTGTGAAAATCACGCTACTGGCGCTCATCTGTCGCTACCTGGCGCTATTAATGAATCGGCCTCTTTCAATCTATGGGTTAATACAATTTATGAGCAGCCATACAATCTTCAGAAACAAGGGTCGTTTTTAGAGCTGTAAGAGAACCACATTAGGAATTCTCTATTTGCAAAAAGATAGGCCTGTGCTTAGTTGGAAAAATAAAAAGACAAAAACATACAATTAAAAAGTCCATACACAATGTGCAGAAAGACAGTTATAAAATGAAACAGGATAATAAATCTGAATACCTTAATATGGGCTCAGATCGTGAGGGCAAGGATAGAACTGCACTGACACACCCAATGCAAGATCGGATCCTCTGTATGTGACCCAGAAAAAAATTCTCAATTCTAGATTCCAAGGGGCTGGGGGCAGGTTGATATTTTATTAGGCTTTAGCATAGGGACAATTTAAACCCTTATTACTTGGGCTGTGAAGGCTTCACTTGGTTAATATGGGGTTCCCTCAGGATGTAAGCTTTCTAAAGATATCAAAATTGACATGGCTGGCATGTTCTGGTCAGAAGTAATGCGTTTCCTATGTCCACATCGAGACCAATATCAGATATGGGGAACCAATTTGACAGTCAGACTTGGATAAATCTTATAGCGGTGTCTGCAGGATGCTAGCTTAACTCATATGCGAGTTAGGGGACAAATTCATTGTAGTTACCCTTTTTAGTAACTCTATACTCCAACTGCATTCCACCCCCCCAACTTTTCTTAACAGTGGTACTAAATGGTTGGTGAATGAAGGACCATGCTTATTTTCTAATAGGATGCTTGTAGGAATGTAAGGGGATGGGGTGGAGGGTAAATCATGAAGATCATGAAAGATCTTCTCATGGTGCCTTCAGCAGAACACAGGATCTCAGAGCAGTATATCAGAGCAGAGCACAGGACCATGGAGCAGGGCACAGGATCTCAGAGCAGGACATAAGGTCTTAGAGCAAGGCACAGGATGTCAAAGCAGGGCACAGGATCTTGGATAAAGGACCACGGATCTCAGGGCAGGACATGGGATCTTGGAGGAGGGCCCCCGGATCTCAGAGCAGGACATGGGATCTTGGAGGAGGGCCCCCGGATATCAGAGCAGGACATGGGATCTTGGAGGAAGACACAAGATCTCAGACTAGGTAGATGTCAAGTAACCCGTGTCAATCTGGGCATGCGCCAATTCAGAAACCAATGCATACATGCAAGGCCTATAAATGAGAAATCTAGAAGATGCTAATATGGTGGTGCAAGATCTTCTCATGATTCTTCCAGCCTTGGTTGATCTAATATTCCTGATCATTTTCAAACATTTTAAAACCAAAATAGAATGTTTCGAACTGAAAGTTTAAAAGGTATTGACAGCATATTCATTTATCTGAGAAAAAAATGAGTGCATGTGTGATGTCCATTGGGGCAAGATTATAGCTGACTAAAGAAAAGCAAATGAGAAATACAAGTCATGGGACAGGACCGGTTCCCTATGCCAGTGCCAGAGAAATAGACTGTGTGTCAGGAGGCTCAGCAGTCGCTTTGAATACATTTCAGACAGATGAGTAGTTTGCATAGGACAGCAGCAGCTGCAGCCTATGTTGGCCACACATTTTACTTTTTGATTGAACAGTCCCCATGTAATCCCACCAAAACTTTATAGTATAAGAAGCCACAACTGGACTAAAATCTGAAATTATTTACCACTATCTTTTACTACAAAGTTTAGGTAAGATTGTATGGTGGCTGTACAATCAGATTAAATGCTGTGTGTGCGGGCAGGGCTACCAATGGAAATGTATGGACCCCATACAATGCCCCCACCCCTTTGTGATGTTATGTCCTGGCCTCTAGTTCGAACCAAAGCAACCAAGCTTCCCTCAATATTCAGACCATATAGTAAACAGAAACTTAAACAATGGGCCTGGCGATCACATTATAGTTTAGGGGTCCTATAGAGTTACAAATCCTGAAATAAGGTCCCACTGCATGAGCCTGCCAGGAGATTCTTCAGGTACCTGTCCACTATTTACAAGTAAAAGGTTGGATACGCCCCTGCCTAGGTCACGTTGCTGTCCTCTATTCACTGCAACAGTGGTGGCAACTGGGATGCCCTGTCCCTTTGCCAGGAATTCTTACCTGTGCAATGAACCCACGGCGCATGCGCGGCAGGAGGCGGCATCGCTCACATCCTCTTTTGGCTTTGCGCGGTTTTGCCCGCTGCAACTGAATGTCTGTGAGTGGCCAAGAACAAGGACGCAAGTGATGCTGCACGCCCCTGATGTGTGCGGCAGGGATTCCATTCAGCTTCTCCAGCCGCACGCTAATATGCGCTGCTGGAAAAGCTGAGTGGATAGGAGGCTGTGTATGGACCGTTGGACCCAGGAGAGGTGAGTTTACTGGACGAATGGCGGGGTTTTACACAGTGAAGCATCCCAAAATGGGATGGCAAACATTTTAGTAACCAAGTGCTTAAACTGCGACCCAAAACGTTATTTAAGTGCCAACTTGATGCCTCTGGTTCCTGGGGGGAGATGAAAAAAACTAAAATGACTGTAATGGTGCCCAGTGAGAGGGCTGTGGCATGGGTACCATAGGTTTACCACCACCGCTCTAGGGGGATGGACCAAAACACGCCCCTCTATTGCAATAAATGAATGCATGTCTGTCTGGTGCTGCACGGAGGAGCTGGAGGGGACAAAAGTTGAGTTAACTTCTTTTTAATGCTTAAAAGGGACTATCAATGAAGCTATCACCTCTAAGGCCGGCCTAAAGTTTTAAAGACTCCTGGCCAACTAAGTGCCCCTGGGGCATCCAGATTCTGGATTCAGCCACTGCGTGACCCCCCCCCCCCCAGCACGCAGGCCCACAATCACTCACCATTTCGCTAGAACCACGGCCACACGCCGAGGCGCAGCACAAAGCAGGGAAACCAGTGATGCGTCTACTCCTGCTCCCTATGCCAGCGCTCAGGTCATCACACTTTATGCTGTTTACCAGTATGCGCGGTGTAATTGGTCGAGAGCCGGAAAGGTGAGTTGTGTGAGCGATCTGGGGGGTCTCACACAGGAACAAGGACCTATCACCAAGATTAGAGATGAGCGAACTTCTCAAAAATTCGATTCGGGCGATTCGCTGAATTTCTCAAAGAAATTCGGGTTCGTCCGAATCGAACTTTAACGAATCGCTCATCTCTGGTGGGAGCGAGGAGGCCGGCTGCGCCGTCAGCGGGCGGCGGAAGCCGGCTTCCGCCGCCCGCTGACATCGCCGCCGGCCTCCCCGCTCCCACCATGCCGGCATTTTTTTTTTTTATTTCAGGGACAAATTCGGTCAGCACGAACCACTAAAAATTCGGGTTCGTGCTGAATCGAATTTTCCCTGAAATTCGGAGCGAATTCAGGTTCGTTAGAACCGATTCGCTCATCCCTAACCAAGATCATAAAAATCCTGATGATAGGTCTACTTTCAAGCGGAACAAAACCGTGCTGATCCGCTCACATTAGACAAGCTTCTGGAAGAAGGGGGCTCAAGCGGATCTGAGCGCGCCTATTGACCGAGAGGGCCGCGCATGCGCCGTAGGACCGGTGAAGGGTAAGTGAGATCAGGCGACCTGGCCATGGATTCTTTTGGATTCCAGGTGGGTTTCTGCTGGGTTTTGCACCCAGGTCAGCCCTGGAATCCCCCAGGGCATCCAGAACCAGGATGCCCTTCTTTGTAAAACCTGGGGTGCCCATAAATGCTTTCCTTTGCCCGCTCCAGCAGCACATGTGCTGGCTCTCGTCCAATGAGAGCCGTCTGCCATGTCATTCAGCAAACGGCTCTCATTGTTGCGAATGGGGAGCGCGTGCTGCCGCATCCCCGACAGCGTGCGCACGCTCCCATCCCAACCATTCAGATAGTCAGGGATGGATGCGGATGCAGCAGTGCACGCTCCCCTATTCTCCCCAACAAGTGGCGTTTGCCAAATGACACAGTTACGGTAGACGGCTTATCCGTCGCTTGTCCTTCGCCGATAGGGTAAGATTTTAGGGGCTTTCTGGGGGGTTTCACACAGCGGGGCATCCCCGATTGTTATATTTTATGCTTCTATTTTTTTTTACTGATACCACACACACATTTATATTATTTATTTTCATTTATTATGAAAGTGCCAGACCAGCCTGTGGTTTCTAATGCTGCTCTCAAGGTGCCTTTAAAGTGGACCAAAACCCAGTATTTTGACTAGATGCCTGAAACCCCCCATATCGGCGAAGCCAACTCACCTCTTCCCGGTCCTATGGCGCATGCACGGCGGCTTGTCCAATCAGCACGCTTGGAGCTGCTGACGTCACGTCGTCTAAGGCCAGTGGCTCCGAGCACGCTGGCGGCCGCATCCCCCGCTACCCTCTAACAGGGAGAATGCCCACGTCGGCCATTCACAAATGCCTGGTGCGGGCACATGCCGGCTAGAGGGATAGCGGGGATACGGCTGCTGTTTGCGCATGTGCCGTTGGACCGGGATACAAGGTAAGTGTATAGGGTGACCTGGGGTCTTTCACACAGCGGGGCATCCCGATTTTGGAATTGATCAGCCCGGGAATAGATTCCTTTTTTTTCTAATGCTGCTCTTAAGGCAGCCAGCCTTTAAACCGGACCTTCAGCGTGATTTAATGAAAAGCCCAAACTCTCTTTTAGTCACTAACTTATTATTCTTTCCCCCACTGGGCTTCAACTCTGTTCAGGAATGTAGGATACGGGCGCCGCCATCTTGACTCAGAAGCATCACACTTACTGAGAAGAGGTGAGTGGGATAAGGTACAGGGGGACGGTTTAAAGCTGTGCTTTGCTCAGACAGAGCAGAGCTGGGGTCAGGAAAAGGTCAGCAATCCCAGAATGCAGAGCAGCACAGTCAGATGGCACTTCCTGTTTGCAGGCTGCCTGATGTTCCATTAGCCGCCATCTTGGATGTTTAAAGGCTCATAACATGCAGTAGATGCAGGTAGGATGATTTTTAATGTGAGCAATCTGTATGTACAGGGTGTGGGAAAATACCATTTTGTGAATACTCACCTTGTAAAATGGGTATTATGAGTATGTCACACACCCCGCTTCAAGAATCCATAACATGTGGGTAATATCGTCCTGAAGAGGGCGTTCCTGCAGAGATGATAGCAAAAGAAAGCCCCTCCCTGATCCATAAATACCTGGGACCTCCCACTCACTACCCAGTATACAGAAGCAGTAAGGTAAGGGACCAGGAAGAGGCAAAAATAAACAACAACCACGCAAAGTTCGCAATAAAGAGGATCCTAAATACAAAAGGGCGGGTTGAAGCGGGGTGTGTGACATACTCATAATACCCATTTTACAAGGTGAGTATTCACAAAATGGTATTATTCTTAGTATGTCACACACCCCGCTTCAAGAATCCATAACATGTGGGACATCCAACAGCAGTGTCCATAACAAGGGCGGGGATCCAAAACTAGGCAACAATGCACAACTTTAAACCACTACAGCTTGCAAAACTTTGCGGCCAAAAACAGCATCCGCTGAAGCCCGAACATCAACCTTGTAAAACTTGGAAAAGGTGTGAACAGAAGACCAGGTAGCGGCCTTACAAACTTGCTCAACAGAAGCCTGGTGCTGAAAAGCCCAGGACGCACCAACTGCACGAGTAGAATGAGCAGTAACACGAAAAGGGGGACTCCTCCCCTTGGCAGAATAGGCCCCAATGATGGCCTGACGAATCCATTTACTAATGGAAGAATTGGCAGGAGCCAAACCTTTCCTAGGCCCGCAGGGCACCACAAAGAAAGCATCAGTCTTACGAAAGGAAGACGTAACCTCCAGATAATGTTCCACAACACGAACTACATCCAAGGAATGCAATGCCCTTTCCTTGTCGTCGCTGGGATTTGGGCATAGAGAAGGCAACACAATGTCCTGATTCAGATGAAACTCCGAGACCACTTTAGGAAGAAAATCCTGCTTGAAACGAAAGACAACCTTGTCCTGATGTTTCTCGAAGTACGGAGCTGTAATGGATAAAGCTGCCAACTCAGAAACACGCCTAACCGAAGTGATAGCCACCAAAAAGGCCACCTTTTGCGTAAGAGAAGACAAAGCTATCTCATTCAAGGGCTCAAACGGAGGGCCCTGGAGAGCAGAAAGAACCAGGTTCAAATCCCAAACTGGAACAAAAGGCTTCCTAGGAGGCCGAACATGTGTAACACCTTGGAAAAAGGTCTTGACTAAGGGATGAAGTGCAAAAGACCTTTGGAAGAACACCGCCAGGGCAGAAACCTGCCCTTTCAATGTACTAAGCTGGAGCCCCAGATCTAGACCATGTTGGAGAAACTCCAAAATTCTAGGAATGGAGAACTCTCGACAAGAGAAAGACCTACTTTCACACCAATCAATATAGGCCCTCCAAGTCCTGTAGTAAATAGAAGAGGAAGAGCGCTTCCTGGCACGGATAAGAGTCTGAATCACCGCGTCAGAAAGACCTTCTTCCTTCAAGATGGCGGTTTCAGCAGCCATGCCGTCAAAGCCAGCGATGGTAAATTGGGATAGCGCAGCCGACCCTGGGTGAGCAGGTCCGGCAGCAGAGGCAGGGCGAACTGATCCTCTGCCAGTCTTACGAGGTCTGCGAACCAAACTCGCCTTGGCCACCTTGGGGCCACCAGAATCGCCGACGCACCATCCAAGGCCAGTTTGCGCAGCACTCTGGCTAGCATTGGGAACGGAGGAAACAGGTAAAGGAACCCCAGATCCCTCCAGTTTAGAGACATGGCATCCACTGTCAGAGCCAGAGGATCCTGCGAGAGAGACACAAAGACTGGAAGCTTGTGATTGTGACGAGAAGCAAAGAGGTCCACCGCTGGGAACCCCCACCTGAGACATATCGAACGAAACACCTTGGGACTGAGAGACCACTCCCCCTGACGAGAGGAGGCCCTGCTCAGCAAGTCCGCCTCCGTGTTCTCCACTCCCGGAATGTAGACTGCTGAGATACACGGGACGTGGGTCTCTGCCCAGTCCAGAATCAAAGACACTTCCCTGAGGGCACTCCTGCTGCGAGTCCCTCCTTGGTGATTGATGTAAGCAACCGCCGTTCTGTTGTCCGACCGGACCTGAACTGGCAGGCCTCTCAACTGATGAGTCAAGCGAAACAGAACCAACCTGATGGCTCTCAACTCCAGAACATTGATGGGCTCGTGAGCCTCCCGCGGGCCCCACAGACCCTGAAACTGGAGGTCCTTCCAAACACCCCCCCAACCTGACAGACTGGCATCCGTGGTAACTGTTTCCCAACGCGGAGCCAGAAAAGATCTGCCCTTCAACAGATTGACCGACCCCAACCACCATTGCAGGGATCGACGAACTCGGGGAGTCATCAGGAAGGACTGATCCAACGATAGAGGAGACTTGTCCCAAACCTTCAACAGATGAAGCTGAAGCGTCCTTGTGTGAAACTGCGCAAAGGGAACTGCCTCGAATGAGGCCACCATTAACCCCACCAGCCTCATCCCTAACCGGATGATCGGATGAGGGGTTGACAAGAGAAGCCGAACTAACTCCTGAATCAAAAGAATCTTGGCCTGGGGTAGAAACACCCTGGCCTGTGAAGTGTCCAGAGACATTCCCAGAAAGGTCAGAATTCTGGAAGGGGAAAGAGAAGACTTGGGGTGGTTGATCACCCAACCGAACCTCTCCAGAGTGGACACCACCGCTCTGGTGTCCAACTCCACTTGGTTGAAGGAAGAGGCCATGATCAGTAGATCGTCCAAATAGGGCACGATGCGGATACCCTGACCTCTGAGCAGAGCCATCACCCCCGCTAGCACCTTGGTGAACACCCGAGGCGCTGAGGTGAGACCGAAAGGAAGTGCCACAAACTGAAAGTGCCGATCCTCCACCACGAACCTGAGAAACCACTGGTGTGCTGGAAAAACCGGAACGTGTAGATAAGCATCCTTGATGTCTATGGACGTCAGAAAGTCTCCCTGACGAAGAGAGTGAATGGCCGAACGCAGCGTTTCCATGCGGAATTTCCTCGGCCGGATGAACCGGTTGAGAAACTTCAGATCCAAGATGGGTCGGACCAACCCATCCTTCTTGGGAACCGTGAACAGATTGGAATAAAAGCCCCTGCCCCGATCTGAAGGGGGCACTGGGCAAATGACAGCCATGTCCAGAAGATTCTCCACTGCCACCAGGAGCCCCTGCGCCGCTAGAGGCTCCGACGGCATCCGAGACCTGACAAATCTGGAAGGGGGGCGGAGCTCGAACTCCAGCTTGTAGCCGGAAGACACCACTTCCCGGATCCATCTGTCCGAGACCTCTTGATCCCAGATCTGAGAGAAGTGCTGCAGCCGTCCCCCCACCCGCATGGGTGAGGGCGCCCCCTCATTGCTGAGCCGGCTTAGCAGCCGGTTTGGGCTTAGAGCCCCAACTGTATCCAGAACGGGCACGTCCTCTGCCCATGTTTCCGAAATCTCCTCTGGAAGAGGGAAATGCAGAACCCCTGCCAGATCTGGCCCCCCGAAAGGAGGGGTTAAAGGCAGGCGCCCCCCGAAAGGGGCGGCGTTGTTTCTTACGTTGAGGTAACCTACCACCCTTGGTGACAGAGTCCAATGTCTCTCCAAAGAGCCGTAGACCAACAAAGGGTAAAGCCGTC
The DNA here is from genome assembly GCA_027917425.1 of Gastrophryne carolinensis. Lineage (NCBI taxonomy): Eukaryota > Metazoa > Chordata > Amphibia > Anura > Microhylidae > Gastrophryne > Gastrophryne carolinensis. The sequence goes on along the minus strand of CM051234.1, from coordinate 615,014,945 downwards.
AGTGATTTTTTGGACATAAAATCGGCCGCCCACTGGCGCAGCCACACCGACCGCCGAATAGCCACAAGCAGAGCCGAAGTCCTACCACACATCATCAAAGTATCATCCAAGGCGGTCAACACAAAGGATAGAAACAACTCGCACCGTTTAAGGCTAAGGAACTCGTTACTACCAGGACGAAGCCCGGAAGAAGTCAACAGGTCCCTGACCACAGACCTGGTGGCCAACACCATTAGCTCCGAAGCGCACACAGGCCGGATGGCCGACCCAATGCTAGTAAAGCCATGAGAAGCCATCTGATCAATACGTTTATCCCCTCCATCTTTGAGAGTGGAACAATCAGGTCTGTTTAACACCGAGGAGTTAGACAACCCCAAAACCGGTGCATCCACCTCGGGGGGAGATGCCCAGCGCTTGATCGCCTCAGAAGGAAAGGGATATTTCCTATCCCACCCCTGAGGTATGCCAGGGAGCCGAGCCGGCCTATCCCATTCCTTGTCAATGATTCTATCAAAATGGCGTTGCGTAGGAAACTCCAGGCGCGGCCTGGATTCCTCAAACAATTCACCTTTCTGCTGTGACGCCTCCTCGGGAGGGGAAATATTCAGAACTTCCAGCATGAGAGACAGAGCGTGAGGAGAGTCCAAGGATCTCCCTAAATCAGAAAGCTCGGCATCAGCGCCAGCAGACTGCTCATCATCCGAAAATTCTGAACCCTCATCAACTTCCCCCTCCTCTAGCTGGGGATAATCAGACCAATCCAGATTATCTCTGTCATCAAGATCATCCACCGGCGGAGCCGGCGACAAATGTTTTCTCTTAGACGGAGCCTTACGGGCGACCGAGCTAGAGAGCATTTTCTCAAGGCTAGCCAATCTGGCACACATCTCGGATTGCAGATCCCTGCCCATGACCACGTCACACGGGGCACGAGTCAAGGCGGGAGGGGGAGTTGAGGTGGCCGGCTGTGCTGACCCCGACGCTTGGGGTTCGGACTGCCGCGTAATAGTTTGCTGTGCACATGGTATACACAGTAACACATCATCCCCAGTAATGGAAATCCCACACAACATACACTTTTTGGGATGCCCCGAAGGGGTCCCAGTCCCAGTATCCGGGGATGCCTCCATAAGGTGAATTTTGAGTGGTCGCTATGACCCAGGGAATTACGCCAGTTAGGCAACCCGGGATGCCCCTTTAATGTCCCAAGTGGGAGGATTTGTGATGCTAAAATGGACCCAGGGACCCAGGATCAGGAGAGACCTTCCAATACTACAGAAGATCCTCCTGGATAACTTTCACCTAAAAGACAGAGAGAGACCCATAAGACCCTACAATAAAACATGACAGATAAAGAAATAAATGAGGCCCACAGGGCCACTCACAGACGCTGCGGTGAACGATCCGCCTCAGAACAATTGTGTGGCGATCTCTGAGGTGAAGTGAAGAGAAGAAGCACGGCCGTGCCAGGGGCGTGGTCTGCGCAGCCCGCGCAAAGCTGATCTGTGCCCCCTTCTGCCTAGTAACAGGGAGCTGCCTAGTGACAGGGAGCTCAGCTCCGCAGCGGCGCCAGTACAGAGGAGGGCGGAGCCGCGGCGACGCGCCGAAAGCCCGGCTCCGCCCCCCCTTCCAGTGTGAATGAAGCGTGAGGGAAGAAGTCCCTCACGCACCAGCCCAGAGACCGGTGCCGCCGACAACCGCGGCGCCGGCTGCATGACAACGGGTGCATCCGCTATCACTAGCGGAGCACCCGCCCCGCTCGCTGCGGCGAGGAGTGAAGGAGAGAACGGGGGCTGGCCGCGGCAGAGCGCCGAGTGCCAGCCCCGCCCCCCCAACGCGCGTGAGGTGAAAAATCACCTCACAGAATGAAAAACCCCGGCACCCGGCTGCAATGACAGCCGCGGTGCTGGGACATAGTAACAAGAGAAAAACACATTGAGGGACTACTCTAGATACACACATCAATAAAGAGACAGTAATAAAGAGAAAGTGAATAAGCTAACCCCTATGAGAGGAACCCCCAGCCCCCATAATTGGTAAAGGGAAGGGCCCCCCCCAGGGGACAGGTCAAGGGACGGGGCATCCCAAACCGGGATCACCTACCCGGTATGACCGCCTACCCTCTCTTTTAGGGTCTCACGGTGGAGCTCTGCTCCTCAGCACCAGAGGTGCCAATGTACCCTCGCTCGGGCCAGCAGCCAAGACTGTGGAGGCATGTAATCTGAGGTAAATTTTTGGGACAAAAGGGGTCCGAGCGGAAATAAACAACATAAGAGGCCGGGAGTTACCCCGGCTACCTGAAATCCCCCTGTGCAAGGAGGAGCCATCATCTTCTGACTTGCTCGCCGTCTGCAGAGATGGAAAACTGGGTAGTGAGTGGGAGGTCCCAGGTATTTATGGATCAGGGAGGGGCTTTCTTTTGCTATCATCTCTGCAGGAACGCCCTCTTCAGGACGATATTACCCACATGTTATGGATTCTTGAAGCGGGGTGTGTGACATACTAAGAATACATATAATATAGACTCTTATTCAGGGTGAAGGTCCGCTTTAAAGTGGACCAAAATCTAGGAAACCTAGAAACAACCCCCCCCCCCAGATAGCTGAAGCCAACTCACCTCTTCCTGGTCCTAAAGCGCATACGCGGCTGCTCATCCAATCGGCACACTCAGAGCCGCTGACGCCACGTCGTGTAAGCTTTCATCTAAGGCCAGCCACCGCTTCCCTCTAACAGGGAGCGTGCCCGCGACGGCCATTGACAAATGCCTGGTGCGGGCACAAGCCCTGATAGAGGGATAGCGGGGATACGGCCAATGGTTTGCACATGTGCCATTGGACCGGGATACAAGGTAAGTGTACAGAGTGACCTGGGGTCTTTCACACAGCGGGGCATCCCGATATTGGAATCGATCAGCCCAGGAATAGATTCCCGGACCAATCGGTGTGGGTTTCAATCCACTTTAACCTTGTTATTGTTTTTGCTTTGTTTTTACTGATGCCACACACGCATTTATAATATTAATTTTCATTTATGATGAAAGTAACAGACCAGCCTGTGGTTTCTAACACTGCCCTCAACGTGCCTTTAAACCGGACCAACAGCCTGGCACAGTTGGAAAAGAAAGGCAGCGGCCATTTTGGAGCTTCCTCTCCCAGCATCTCAGCCATGCTGCTGCCTGGATTCAACTGACATAACTGACAATGCACAGTAACAGGAAGCCCAGCAGCACTTCCTGTTTGCAGGTGGCCTGCGAATGCATGAGCCGCCATTTTGTTTTTAAAATTTACTAGAGCAGGAGTTAGAAAAAGGTAAATGAATGTTTATGTGCAGTAATCTAAATTGCCCTGCGGAGAGATGCATATGAGCGCTGTTTGTTGTGTTGATCTGGTTTAAAGCAGACCTTCACCCTGAATAAGATATAAGATTATATGTTTCCTCCACCCTGTACATACAGATTGCTCACATTAAAAATCATCTACCTGCATCTACTGCATGTTATTAACATTTAAACATCCAAGATGGCGGCACATGGAGCTTCAGGCAGCCTGCAAACAAGAAGTGTCTTCTGAGAGTGTCGCTTTGCATTCTGGGATTGCTGTCCTTTCCCTGACCCCAGCTCGGCTCTGTCTGTGCAAAGCACAGCTATAACCCCACCCCCTGTATTTTATCCCGCTCTCCTCTCCTCAGTATGTGATGCTTCTGAGGCAAGATGGCTGCGCTTGTATGCTAGAGTCCTGAACAGAGTTGCAGCCCGGTGGGGGAAAGAATAAGGGCCTTATTCATGAAGGGATAGCGTCAGGTAGTGCCTTGTAAGCGGCAGGTAGCGTCAGGTGAACGCCGGAGACCGCAGCAATTACACATTTATCAAGCAGAATCTGTGGAGCGACTGGGATAACGCCATGTAGCGTCCGATTCATCATTATCCCAGGCTCAGCGTACAGCGGCGGCGTTCAGCCTTGCAGAGCAACAGGTATGACCTCTCGCTACCTGTTGCTCTCCTCCCATACATTTCAATGGACGTTCTTTTATTTCTCTTTAAACAGGGTTTTTTAATTTATTTTTTTTATTCTCAAATCATGTTGTGACCTCTCCCTGCCTAGAAAAAGCCATTTTTGAAAATATTTTTCATGTTTTATAGATTTTTAAAGAATTGACATTACAGGTCTGGCATGTTGTTAAAAAACAACCTTTAATCACACAACCTCCGGCGCTCTGGGCTGCAGCGAAACATTTTTGAGCGCCGGCGGTGTGTGAGGCTGTTGTATTGATGAATATGTTGTGAGTCGGTCGCACTGACCAGTCGCTAACATGCGCTCCAGTACAGCCCTGTACTGATCATATAGCGACTCCTCACAACATGTATTCATCTTTGCTGCTATGAACTAGCGACCCACGGCCGAGCACAGCGACTACTAGCGGGCGCTCTGAAATGCCTGCTACAGACGCTCATCTGTCGCTACCTGGCGTTAGTGATGAATCAGCCTGTAAGTAAGTAACTGACTAAAAACATAATATATTAATTTTTAGATGCTGGGGGATAGTTTTTTAAGGGTTTGGGCTTTTCATTAAATCATGGTGAAGGTCCATTTTAAGTCATTTGTGACTGTTGATCCGCTTTAAATCAAAAGTATTCCCAGGTGTCCTCACCTCAAAGCTCTATGGGGCCAAACAGCAGCAGCCAATCAGAGGTAGCAATGGAAGATTGATGCAGGAAAGGGCCAATGATAGGAGGAAATATTCTGAGGGCTGAAAGCTGGCTTGGTGGGTGGGCGTGTCCATACAGCAGCAGCCAATCAGAGGTAGCAATGGAAGATTGATGCAGGAAAGGGCCAATGATAGGAGGAAATATTCTGAGTGCTGAAAGCGGGCTTGGCGGGTGGGCGTGTCCATACAGCAGCAGCCAATCAGAGGTAGTAATGGAAGATTGATGCAGGAAAGGGCCAATGATAGGAGGAAATATTCTGCGGGCTTGGCGGGTGGGCGTGTCCATATGGCTGCCTAAGGTAATGTGAGGGAATGCTGAGGGAGAGGTGTGAGGTGCGGCCGGGCCTCCATGTTGCCGCTCACACACATACAGAGCCAAGCCTCACACATATAGGGCGCTCACATAGAGCCTCACACAGGCAGCCATGTCGCCTCACTGAACACAGAGTGGGAGGGAAGCGACTTTAGGCTGAATGGCAGCCAATCAGAGGTAGCAATGGAAGATTGATGCAGGAAAGGGCCAATGATAGGAGGAAACATTCTGAAGGCTGAAAGCTGGTGGGCGTGTCCATATGGCTGCCTTAGGTAATGTGAGGGAATGCTGAGGAAGAAGTGTGAGGGGCGGCCGGGCCTCCATGTTGCTGCTCACACACATACAGGCCCTTATTTAACAAGGGATAGCGACAGGTAGCGACTGGTGAGCGGCCGGTAATGACGGGCCCCGCCACGAGAACGCCGGCTCCCCACCACAATCACACATTTATCAAGCCAATCCGGCTTAGCGACTGACTGATTGTTCAATGGAACAATCTTTAAATATTCATAATTAATTGTTATTAATGTTTTTTTTTTTTTTTTTTTTAAATGTGAAAAATTCTGTGACCACTTCTGCCATTTTAAATAATTTTTTTAAGGTAAAAAAAATTAAAAAAAAAATGTACAGAATTGATATCAAAGGGCTGATATTAATGTATTCATATTACAAAATTATTTTAAAAACTTGTTTTTTTTGTTTTTTGTTTTCAAAAATATGGTTGTTTGGGGGTTAAAAAACTACTTTTAACCCATCGCCTCCAGCTCTCTGGGGTTTAAACATGCATTTCACAGCGCAAGAATTTTTTGAGCGTGATTTGTTAATGAATATGGTGGGAGTCGGTCGCTATGGCCAGTCGCTATCATGCGCTCCCATACAGCGCGGAACCTGTCAAATAGCGACTCCTCACCCAATATTCAACATTACGGCAAACCGACTGAGTCGCTATTAACTACCGAACAACGGCCAAGCACAGCGACTACTAGCGGGCGCTCTGAAAATGCCGCTACAGTCGCTCAACTGTCGCTACCTGCCACTGTTAATGAATCGGCCTCATAGAGCCAAGCCTCACACAGGCAGCCATGTGGCCTCACTGAACACAGAGCAGGAGGGAAGAGACTTTAGGCTGAATGGCAGCCAATCAGAGGTAGCAATGGAAGATTGATGCAGGAAAGGGCCAATGATAGGAGGAAACATTCTGAAGGCTGAAAGTGGGTGGGCGTGTCCATATGGCTGCCTGAGGTAATGTGAGGGAATGCTGAGGGAGAGGTGTGAGGGGTGGCCGGGCCTCCATGTTGCCGCCCACACACATACAGAGCCAAGCCTCACACAGGCTGAATGGCAGCCAATCAGAGGTAGCAATGGAAGATTGATGCAGGAAAGGGCCAATGATAGGAGGAAACATTCTGAAGGCTGAAAGCGGGTGGTCGTGTCCATATGGCTGCCTGAGGTAATGTGAGGGAATGCTGAGGGAGAGGTGTGAGGGGCGGCCGGGCCTCCATGTTGCCGCCCACACACATAGAGCGCTCACAGCCAGGCTCATACATACAGGGCGCTCACATAGAGCCTCACACAGACAGCCATGTGGCCTCACTGAACACAGAGCGGGAGGGAAGAGACTTTAGGCTGAATGGCAGCCAATCAGAGGTAGCAAAGGAAGATTGATGCAGGAAAGGGCCAATAATAGGAGGAAACATTCTGAAGGCTGAAAGCGGGTGGGCGTGTCCATATGGCTGCCTGAGGTAATGTGAGGGAATGCTGAGGGAGAGGTGTGAGGGGCGGCCGGGCCTCCATGTTGCCGCCCACACACATACAGAGTGCTCACAGCCAGCCTCATACATATGGGGCGCTCACATAGAGCCTCACACAGACAGCCATGTGGCCTCACTGAACACAGAGCGGGAGGGAAGAGACTTTAGGCTGAATGGCAGCCAATCAGAGGCAGCAATGGAAGATTGATGCAGGAAAGGGCCAATGATAGGAGGAAACATTCTGAAGGCTGAAAGCTGGTGGGCGTGTCCGTATGGCTGCCTGAGGTAATGTGAGGGAATGCTGAGGGAGAGGTGTGAGGGGCAGCCGGGCCTCCATGTTGCTGCTCACACACATACAGAGCCAAGCCTCACACAGGCAGCCATGTCGCCTCACTGAGCACAGAGCGGGAGGGAAGAGACGTTAGGCTGCTGTTATCCTGAATAACAGCCAATCCGGCTCTGCCTCAGGCCTGACCCACGGCCAATCCGGTTTGGCCTGTTCTGTAACCCTTTTGCCTCTGGAGAGAAATAACTGTAAACATGAGGAGCTGCCTCATCCATACCTCCCAAGTGTCCCTGATTTGGAGGGACCATCCCTCTTTTAAGTCCATGTCCCTCATAGATCTCATTTGTCCCTCTTTGAGGTGTAACATGCAGATCCGCATCGATAAATGATTCATTTGCCTATTTAAAGTGTTCAAGTGTTCCTGTTTTGGAGGAACTGGATTTGGAGGCCCATGTCCTCCTGTCTCTCGTTGTTCCCATTTGTCCCTCTTTGAGGTGTAACATGCAGATCTGCAGCAGTAAATTATTCATTTGCCTGTGTTTCTATTGCTGTAACTGTTACAATCTCCTATCCATCCCTCAATGAAGAGTGTGGCCTAATTGTACAATTGTCCCTCTTTGCCACTATGAAAAGTTAGTAGGTATGCTTATATAATGCTGCCCTTGGGCGATAGAGTCTCATTGGGCCCCTTATGGGGTGGAGAGACACTCCATATATATGTTTCATGTATGGTGAATAATGCCAAAGAAGAGAAAAATAATAAGAATGACGTATCGAGAGTATAACAGAATAAAGGAGACATAAAGAACGAAAAACAGAAGGAATTACAAAAAGGAAAGAGAAAAAAGGATGTAAAAAAGAAGGAATTGATGGAACGAAATAAAAAAAATCTAAAAAATAAAAAGAAAGAACAAAAGCATTGCATGGGTGACAGAAATAAAGAAAGAATAAAAGAACAGAAAAAAAGCAGGAAACAGAAGGAATGAAAGAAAAAACATGGATGGAGGGAAAGAATAGAAGGACTGAAAGAAAGAAGGAATAAAGCATAGAAGGAATAAGGAATAGAGAGAATGACAGAAAGAAGGAGACATAAAGAGCAAAAAATAGACCAATTGCCAAAAAAAGGAAAGAGAGAAAAGGATGTAAAAAAGAAAGAATTGATGGAACGAAATTAAAAAATCTAAAGAATAAAAAGAAGAACAAAAGCACTTAATGGGTGACAAAAACAAAGAAAGTAAATTAATGACATAAACAAAGGAATGACCTAATGAATGACAGAAATAGGAAGAGAACAAATAAATGATAGAAACAAAGAAAGGATAAAAGAACAGGAAAAGAGGAGGATAAAAGCAGGAAAGAGAAGGAGTTAAAGAAAATAAGGGATGGAGGGAAAGAATAGAAGGACTGACAGAAAAAAGAAAGAAGGAATAAAGTATAGAAGGGATAAGGAATAGACGGAATAACAGAAAGAAGGAGACATAAAGAGCAAAAAATAGAAAGAATGACAAAAAAAGGAAAGGATGTAAAAAAATAAAGAATTGATGGAACGAAATGAACAAATATAAAAAATAAAAAAAGATGAAAGAACAAAAGCCCTGAATGGGTGACAGAAACAAAGTAAATTAATTACATAAACAAAGGAATGACCTAATGAATGACGGAAATAGGAAGAGAACAAAAAAATGATAGAAACAAAGAAAGGATAAAAGAACAGAAAAAGGAAACAAGGAAAGAGAAGGAATGAAAGAAAATAAGGAGATGGAGGGAAAGAATAGAAAGACTGACAAAAAAAAAGAAAAAAGGAATAAAGTATAGAAGGAAAAAGGAATAGACGGAATGACAGAAAAAAGGAGACTAAGAGAACAATAAATAGAAGGACTGACAAAAAAAGTAAAAAAGAAAAAGATGTAAAAAAAAGAAAGAATTGATGGAACGAAATTAACAAATAAAGAAGAAAGAACAAAAGCATTAAATGGGCGACAGAAACAAAGAAAGTAAATAAATGACATAAACAAAGAAATGACTGAATGAATGATGGAAACAGGAAGAGAACAAATAAATGATAGAAACAAAAAAACATGCAGGAAAGAAAACAAATGAAAAAAAGGGATGGAAGGAAAGAATAGAAGGACTGACAGAAAATAGAAAGAAGGAATAAAGTATAGAAGCAATAAGGAATAGACAGAATGACAGTAAGAAGGAGACATAAAGAACGAAAAATAGAAGGAATGAAAAAAAGGAAATAGAAAAAAGGATGTAAAAAAGAAAGAACTGATGGATCGAAATTAAGAAATATAAAAAAGAACAAAGAACAAAAGCATTAAATGGGTGACAGAAACAATGAAAGTAAATGAATGACATAAACAAAGAAAGGAAATTGGCTGAACAAATGACGGAAACAGGAAGGGAACAAATAAATGATAGAAACATAGAAAGAATAAAAGAACAGAAAAAAGAAAGCAGGAAAGAGAAGGAATGAAAGAATGAAAAGGAATGGCGGGAAAGAATAGAAGGACTGACAGAAAAAAAAGAAAGAAATAATAAAGTTTAGATGTAATAGAGGGAATGACAGAAGGAGTAAAGTAACTCATTAAAGTGGACCAACACCCACGGGTGATCGGCCCGGGAATCTATAAGATTCCCGGGCCGATCACCTCCCTCCCCGCGGGGTGAAACCCCCCCAAACACCCCAAACCCCCCGCCGCCGCCTCCCTCGCGCCCCTCTAGGCAGCGGCGGAGGAGCCGCTTGTCCGGGACTGTCAGATTGCTTGTCCGTCGGCGCTGGGAGCGGGGAGAGGTGAGTTTTTCGGGTGATCGGGGGGGTTTCACACAGCGGGGCACCCCCGATCGGACCAAGACCCAGGATAGTCAAAATCCTGGGTGTTGGTCCACTTTAAAGTGCTCGCCTACATATTTGCCACCCTCACTTCTACTACAATGTTTAGCTAAATCACTTAGCACTATCCTCCATCTTCCCTTTTGGACCCGTAAAGCTCACCCAAACCACTTCTCGGTCATGTGAATATTCATCTTTAAATATTTCTGGGCCCATTAGTTTTGTGTTAATGTATTTTGTAAATGAAATGACACTGTAACATTTTTTTTTGTATTCCATCATGAAATATAAAATTTTAAAAAAATGAGAAATTTTCTAATTTTTACAACTATAAAAAACAAAATACATAGCAATGGCAGGCCACAGAACATTATTCTTCATCTGTGGTCCCCAACGAGTTGCGCAGCTCCTGCATCTCGCCCACCAACTGATGGACCCTGACAGTCAGTTGTGCCACTCTGGCACGTGTGGTCCCTGTTAAAAAACGTAAATTAAAATTTTGGTATAACCTTGTTGGGGTCATACTGCAGTGCCGCCCCCCCCCCCCGTATGGTCCAAACACCTAAATCTGGACTTCAAAAGCCAGAGGGCCCTCGCCACCATGGCCCGGGTTTTGCATAGTGCCCGATTAGAGAACCCCGGGCCGGCATTCTGCAGGCAAAGAACGGGCATCAGGAGCAAGGGCAGGAGTGGATATCCAGAATCCCCTGAAAGAATTTAAAAATAATAACATAAAATACACATTCTAAGCTACAATATTGTTTAACATGTCATCAAGGGCTAAAAACAGCAATAGGTTAAGTCATGAGTCATCAACTATATTCATTGCCATACAGTGAAAATGGATTGATGGAATGTGAGCAAACTTACCCTGGAGCCATCCACCAGATAATTCTCCTGACTCAAACTGACGAAATAAGCCGGAGCTCTGCAATATATAAGCATCATGAGACGACCCTGGATGCCCTGCAAGAACACTGAGGAATCGCAGAGCTGGACCAAACACTGCTTGTATGTTGTGTGAGTGGCACATCTTGCAGTTCCTGCAACCAAATATAAAATAATTACACAAAGCAAAGGTAACCAACTAAAACAATAACTCCAACAACAAATTAAGATTCAAGTTCAACAATCCAAATATAATTCACAAAGGACATAAGTCTAAAAAAATATCGCAATTATATGGATGTGTGGGAAAATAAATGTTTACATGCTAAGGACTAATTAAGGTCAGTATTAAAATGCATCTAGAAGGCATACATGAAATGTATTGATTCAGGTGCATTGCTATACAATTTATGGCCTCGGCCATGCTGATACATGCAATGCCTTGGTGCTCAAGGCGCGCAGACTCCTCCACATAGCCGCAAAACATGTTCAACAATAGCAATCCGAGCCCTCAAAGGTCTCGTAAGTGGATCGGAAATGAAACGGATTTATAGGGTGGTGATCCGTCGGAAATCAGCTCTCTGAATCAGACAGAAACCATCCCAACAACGGAAGTTATCTGAATGAACGGAAAATTTCCGATTTTGTTTGGAAAATGATCCGAACTAACGGAAATGTTTCGATTTGCTTCCGTTCATCGAAAGCGCATTCCCGAACATTCGTACGAATGAAAAATGAACGAAAAAAAGCAAAAAAATGACAAACACCCACCAAAACTTTCACAGACAGCTACGGAAGTCCGGACGAATGTGTCTCTGAATCGAGGCTCATTATTCATCAAAAAAACAGACACACACACAGCGCCGGCGTTCTGGAATCTGGTCGCTGTAGCACAGAGCGCCAGAAGCTGTGTGATTAAAGTCTATTTTTGAACACATCTTCACCAGTAACAAAGCGAAAACATATGGAATGACATTGTTATTACATTATGACATGAACACTTTAATGCCAGACCTGTAATGACAATTCTACATAAAAACATAAAAAATCTAAAAAGTTTTCAAAAATGTCTTTTAATAGGCCAGGAGAGGTCACACAATGATTTGATTTAAAAAAAAAAAACAAAAACCAAAAAAAAAGAAAACCCTGTTTAAAGTGGACCAACACCGAGAGGTGATCGGCCCGGAAATCTATAAGATTCCCGGGCCGATCACCTCCCACCCCGCGGGACATCCGAGATCGGGATGTCCCGCGGGGTGAAACCCCCCCAAACACCCCAAATCACCTACCTTATCTTCGGCGGCGGCCGGCCGCCGCCGCCTCCCTCGCGCCCCTGTAGGCGTGCGCGCGCCCGCGCCGGCCGTCTGCGAATGGCCGGCGGGGGCGCGCGCGCGCCGAAAGTGACGCGAGGGAGGCGGCGGCGGCGGCAGCCGCCTGGACGTTCCTGATCCCCGCCTGGACGTTGGCGGGGATTGGACCGTCCAGTCACGTGGGAGCGGGGAGAGGTGAGTTTTTGGGGCTTTCTGGGGGGTTTCACACAGCGGGGCACCCCCGATCGGGGTGCCCCGCCGAAGTGGACCAAAACCCAGGATAGTCAAAATCCTGGGTGTTGGTCCACTTTAAAGTGAAGAAAAGTAACGTCTATTGAAATGTATGGGAGAGCGACAGGTAGCGACAGGTAATACCAGGCGCTCTGGAAGCTAGAGCGCCGGCGCTATATGCTGAGCCGTCTGTAATAATACATCAGACGCTACATGGCGCTGTTAGAGTCGCTCACCAGAATCGCTTTGATAAATGTGGTGCGCCTGGTGTTCACTGTTCGCTATCTGACGCTACGAGGCATTACCTGCCGCTATCCCTTGATGAATGAACCCCATAAAGAATGAAAAATAGAAGGAATGACAAAAAAGGAGAGAAAAAAGTTGTTAAAAAAAGAAATTAAAAAATATAAAAAGAAGAAAGAACAAAAGCATTGAATGGGTGACAGAAACAAGGAAAGTAAACAAAGGGAATTGGCTGAATGAATGATGGAGACAGGAAGGGAACAAATAATGATAGAAACATCTAGTGGCGAACTGGGGCCAAAAACCAGCCCTGGATTTTACCAGCCCCTGGCCGGCCCGAGACATCCTTGCTAAGGCCCCCCAACCATGATGATGGGGCTATAGCATTGGGGGCTGGGGTTCCTTGGCTTGTGGGTACAGGGGGCTGAGAGGGAGTCTAAGGGGGCAGGGATTGAATGTGGGTGTTAAAAGCAGCAGCACAACTGGCACCAAAGCAGTGCGGCCCACTGGGCATTATCCCTGGTCTCCCTATGGCCATTATCCCTGGTCTCCCTATGGCCAGTGCATAGGCATATGGCCTATGCCGGCACTACACAGAGGAGCTGCGGGGGAACACCGGACCTGCACCTAGAAGCTGTAGGTGAGTATAGACTTTTTTTGTTTCTGCCTGGACAATCCTTTTAAATTCCTGTAAGTTTCACGAAGGCCTTGAAGCAGCGTGAAGATACTGAGTATAAGGTACGAGAAGATTGGAGGAGTTATCTATCACCACTAGAGCACACTGTTACTGCTTATAGTTTTTTTTTTATAAATAAAGGCCTTAGATATATATATTCATTTACGATGAACATTTCTCAACTTCCCTTGTTATTATAATATTAGTGAGAGATATTGTTTTGTTTGCTGGAACCTATCGACTGCCACTCCAGCCAAAACCAGCTCCAGATCGACTTCACAGCCCTGGTGTGAATGATCCCTTATGCATGCCTTCCAACTTTTCAGGGTGGAAAAGCGGGACAATTGTTCAATTAAAGTGGACCAACACCCAGGGGCCGATCAGATCCCTCCCCGCGGGGCATCTGAAATCGGGATGCCCCGCGGGGGGAAACCCCCCAGGACGCCCAGAAACCTTACCTTATCCCCGTTCCAACGGCGCATGCGCAGGCCGCATCTCGCACTTCCTTCTGTTTACAGGCAGCCTGAGACTCCATGGGCAACCATCTTGGTTGTTTAAAGGCTCCGAAAACGCACTAGCTGCAGGTAGGATGATTTTTAACATGGGCAATCTGTATGTACAGGGTGGGGGAAGCAGATAAGATAGCCAGTGTCGGTGCTATAAAACTGGGCACTCTAGAGTCGAGCGCCGGACACTATATGAAAAAAGTCTGTTTCAGCACCAGAGCAAAAACACATGGAATGACATTGTTTCTGCTCTGTAACAATGACACAGCAATAGCAGATCTGCACATACAATTCTGCATAAAAAAAAATTAAATATATGCCGATATGAGTGTTTGGTTGGAGGCCAGGAGAAGCCAAAGCAATCATCATATGATAAAACAGTGGGAAAAAGTGGATCCAAACTCTATTTATACACAAACAAAATGTATGTGAGAATGCAACTAAGCGACAGGTGCTACATGGCGCTGCTGAACATAGAACGCCAATGCTTTACACTGAGCCACCGCTAGTGATACATGTGACGCTACATGACGCTATTAGAGGCGCTCACCAGTTTGACTTTCATATATATGGTTTTCACATACTGTGTCCAGGGCTGTATTTCCCATTAGGCAACCCTGGGAACGTGCCTAGGGTGGCAACCTGGAGGGGCACTGCCCTTACTACTGTAGTAAAGAAAATAAATTAAAACTCACATAGCAGGAACATTAATTCCCCCTAAAAACACCCCCCCCTCCCCCCCGCCGACCTAGAAGGATGCAGGGTGTATTTATGTGAAGGGGGTGAGGGTGCAATGTCATGTGACTCCTGTATGTCAAATTATGGAAAGATTGAACATGCTTCTCATCATTTCCCACTTTGTGCCCTCTGCCTCCTCCACACATATACTCTGCATCTAGCCCATTGCACCCTCTCCCCCTCCACAATTTTTTATATGGACCTTTTTTAGAATCTAACTTAAGAAAAAAGGGGGGGCGCAAGCACTTAAAGTACCTAGGGCACCATGAACACCAAATATGGTCCTGACTGTGCCCAGCGTTCACCTGATGCTACATGGTACTACGTGGCGTTAGCGCTTCTTAAAGGAGCACTATTGCGAAAAATGGCCCAATGATAAAAATCCATATCAATATGCTGGATAATGGGAGGAGGGGTCACTTATACACCCGACATCAAGAAATATCCGGCCAGGCTTGTTTCTTTTATTTTAATGGATGAAAGAGGAAATCAGGCTCTGTCACCCCTGATAGACTTAGGCCCTTATTTATGAAGGAATAGCAACAGGTAGCGACTGGTGAGCGGCCGGTAATGACGGGCACCGCCACGAGAACGCCGGCTCCCCACCACAATCACACATTTATCAAGCCAATCCTGCTTAGTGACTGAGATAGCGCCATATAGCCACTCATTCATCATTATTCCAGCCTCAGTCCACAGCGCCAGCGTCCGACCTTGAACAGCGACAGGTATGACCTCTCGCTACCTGGCGCTCTCCAATGCATTTCAATGGAACAATCTTTAAATATTAATAATTAATTGTTATTAATGTTTTGTTTTTGTTTTTTTAAATGTGAAAAATTCTGTGAACACTTCTGCCATTTTAGATTTTAAAAAAATTAAAAAAAAAGAAATTGTACAGAATTGATATTACAGGTCTGATGTGAATGTATTCATATTACTAAATTATTTAAAATACTTTTTTTTTTGTTTCCAAAAATATGGTTGTTTGGGGGTTAAAAAACTACTTTTAACCCATCGCCGCCAGCGCTCTGGGATTTAAACATGCATTTTACAGCGCAAGAATTTTTTGAGCGTGATTTGGAATATGGTGGTCGCTAGGGCCAGTCACTATCATGCGCTCCCATATAGCGCGGAACCTGTCAAATAGCGACTCCTCACCTAATATTCAACATTACGGCAAACCGACTGAGTCACTATCAACTACCGAACAACGTCCAAGCACAGCGACTACTAGCGGGCGCTCTGAAAATGCCGCTACAGTCGCTCAACTGTCGCTACCTGCACTATTAATGAATCGGCCCCTAAACCTGTTTGTTCCTACCATGTGAGAATAAATCACAAGCTTGGTAGAAGCTGTATTCAGTTCAGGTGTATAAGTGACCCCTCCTCTCATTAGAGCAATATCAGGAAAAAGTGGATGAATAGTAAAACGTTTTTTTTCAGTTCGTGTGTATAAGTGACCCCTCCTCTCATTAGCCGACATGTGGATTTTTAACATTACACAATTTTGTGATAGTGCCCCTTTAATTAAAACCTTAAATGTACCCTGTCCACACGCCCTGTTCAACACTGCGCATGTGTGCAATGTTAATAGAAAAATCATTCTAGCAACAAAATTGATCTGAAGAAGCAGCAAGCAGAACAAAAGAATAAAGACTTACATTTGATTGGATTAAAAAAAAAAAAAATGTTCAATGTGCACCATCGCTCGCTCATTTGTCACTCACATTTCGATCAAAATTATGAACGGTCATTCAAAGAGGATTTTGTATCTCAGCTGCCAATAGGAAGCCTAATTTATCATCTTTATACCCGGTGGCCGCAGGAGGAGCGTGGCGTGTCTTTCACAATCTGCCCTATGCTTGGGAGTTTTTTTGTCTATATGAATGTTTGTGAGTGTACATCTAATTTTATTAAATAAATCGTTTTTTAGCAATATTAGACAGAATAACATATTTACCCACCGCACCAAAGCAGACCAACAACAATGATAACCACAGCAGTGTGCAGTATGCTGACCTCAATCCAAAAAGAGGAGTTCAATTAAAATTTTTGGGGAGTGGCCCAGATGCCCCCTGTGAGCAAGGAAAACCACATCACTTTAAATCAAAGAGGCTGATTCATCACTAACGCCAGGTATCGGCAGATAAGCGCCTGTATAGCGGCGCTTAGAGCGACCGCTAGTATACACTGTAAGCGGCTATTGGTTGCTGTAACTGAGCGCCTCAGTCGCTGTGGTAACCTGGCCGGTAATGATGAATGTGATGTATCTTGGGTGCTCTAACACCAGTACAGCGCTGCAGCGAGCGAGAGGTAGCGCCAGCTCAGTGCGACCGACTCTCAGCGACTCACACCATACATATCAAAAAAGGACACACACACAGCGTCGGCGCTCTAAATCTGGTCGCTATAGCATAGAGCGCCAGGCGCTGTGTGATTAAAGTCTGTTTTTGAACACATATCCACCAGTAACAAAGCAAAAACACATGGAATGACATTGTTATAACACTGTGACATTAACACTTTAGTGCCAGACCTGTAATGACAATTCTGCATAAAAATATAAAAAGTCCAAAAAAGTTTCTAAAAGTGTTTGCAACCAGGGGAGGTCACACAATGATTGGAGCAAAAAAAATGTCAAACACGCTGTTTAAACACAAGCAAATGAACGCCATTGAAATGTATGGGAGAGCGACACTGTGCCAAGGTAATACATGGTGCTCCTGAGCCTAAAGCGCCAATGCTATACGCTGAGCCGCCTGTAGTAATACATGTGACAATACATGGCGCTGTTAGAGACGGTCACCAGATTCACTTTCATAAATGTGGTTTTGTCTACAGTGTCCGGCGTTCACCAGACGCTGCCTGCCGCTACGAGGCACTACCTGGCGCTAGCATTTCTTAAATAACCCCCTAAATCTCTTTATTAAGGCAAATACATACACACCACAAATAGACAAAGTTAAAAGCATAAAAAACATGAGGACAATCAGAAGGGATACCCACCTATATCTAATACGATCATTTCAATAGCCTCCTAATAAATACATATAAATAACCAGAACCCCCCCCCCCCCCCCCCTTTTATGATGGTCCTAAAACAATCAAACCCCATGCATCACCTAATTATACAATCCATATACCCCCCTAAAGGGTTAATAAAGTGCATGTGGCAGAAAAATATAAATACTTGCAAAAAGTGAGCAAAGGGGGTGGGAGTAGCTCCATCACTATAATTTATACAAAATCATCATCATTATTATTCAGGGCCTGGGAACCAATTTACCGTCCAGTTTATCCCTCTCACCATCTAAGTATTAAGCACCAAACATGTCTAGCTATGTGGAAAGACAGAGATTTGGTTGCACATATCTGCAGATACATGTGGAAGCCACACTGCCCCGGCAAGGCACTCTGTGTTTAGTGTGGTCCCTACTCTTAATTCTGAGTCCCCAAAGTTGGGACATGCAATGCAGCCAGAGCTACTCACCTGGGAAGCTGCCAGCCTCCCTTTAGAACACTTCACAGGGAGAAATCCATATTGACTGAATCCCTCCGTGTGTGTGTTCATGGCAATTCAAACTGAGCAAAGGGGGAGGGAGATTACACATGTATCTGCAGATATGTGCAACCAAATCTCTGTCTTTCCACATAGCTAGACATGTTTGGTGCTTAATACTTGGATGATGAGAGGGTTAAACTGGGCGGTAAATTGGTTCACAGGCCCTGAATAATAATGTTGATAATTTTGTATAAATAATAATGGAGCTACTCCCACCCCCTTTGCTCAACATACAAAAAGTGCAAATAAATTAAGATTATCTAAACGCTATATTCTCTACCCTTTAAAACCCAAACACAAACACACACACACACACACACACACACACACACACACACACACACACAGCCCAGGGGGTGTCTGTGCCACTCCCAACAAAAATGTAATTTAGCAATATTAAGCTATGGTTTCCTTTTTTTTTTCATTATCTATGCAGTCCATGAGCTTTGCAGGATAGGTGGAATTGGCCTAAGATTGGTGGTGGAGATGGGTTTTCACTTTTCCGGGTTGGGTTCCATGCCCCTTCCCCCCGGGCATGCCCCACTATGTGAACCCCCCGCCATCGCTGCAGTCAGACTCACCTCTTTCCGGTCCAGCGTCCCGCTGATTTGACAGCATTTGACAAGTGGCTCTGATTAGAGTGAATGGGGAGCAGCCACATCCCCTGCTGATCTGCACTCGCGCCCCAGCCTACTTGAATGGCTAGAGCGGCAGCAAATGCACAACCCACGGATGTGGGGATGCAGCCATTCTTGCTTGAACCAAGTCTGCGGCATGGGAGTGGAAGGAAGGTGAGTGAAACGGGGTGAAACTGGGGGGTATACACAGCAGGGCATCCCAGTTCGGGGGGCTGTCGCACAGAGGAACAACATAGGGGAAAGTGAAATTGTAAAGTTGCAAAGGACAGGTAGCTGGCCACTAGAGGCAGTACAGTGCTAATCCCTAAATCAGGGCCCACCCCACCTAAGCTCTTCCCATGTCAGCTCACCTCTGTCACACATCTGCCCACATGGCCTCAGCCCGCCGCACCTATTTGGGATACCCTGCTGTGTGAAACCTCCCAGAACGCCCAGTACAACCCACCTCTTCCTTGTCCCTAAGGCGCATGTGCAGGCGCTCAGCCAATGAGAGCCAATTGGTGTGTTTGCCTCGTTCGTCAAACGGCTCTCATTGACTTTAACGGGGAACGTACGCTGCTGCATCCCCGGCCTTGTGCTTATCTGAATTGCTGGGACAGGAGCACACGCACGCCACCAGGGGATGCAGCCTGCTAAATGACATACTCACAGCAGGCAACTCTCATTGGACGAGAGCCAGCAAATGTGCTGTTGGAGTGAGGAAATGTGAGTTTTACGGGCGTCCTGGGGGGTTTCACACAGCCGGGTCTCTCAAATCGGCATGCCCCCAGGGAAAAGTCAGCAGCCGGCCCTGGAATCTTTTGGATTCCTTGCAGTAAACTGCTTCCATTTTATTGCAGCCCCTTGAGGGGGCCCCTACAGCACAAAGTGTTGTGCACCCCTGGATTAGACATGTGTTTGTCTTACCTTTTATGTCATCTGTATATCCTTTTAGATGGTAAGCTTGTGACCCTTGTTCATGGCTGTGACAGGTGTGCTGTGTATTTTTGTTACTGACCTCGCCGGCGATCCATCTTCTGGGTCCCTTGGATTCCGGACAACCTTCTGATGGCACCATCTTGCATTCCATCAGACACTGCTGCGTGGTCCCCGAACTCGCACCTGCGCAGTGCCCATGAATGGGATACAATTGGAGCCGCTTGAAATCTCATGAGACTTTGCTGAGCGGCAGGGGAGGCTAAGGGCTTTATTCATGAAGGTATAGCGCCAGGTGGTGCCTGTACAGCGGCAGGTAGCGTCAGGTGAACACCGGAGATGGCACGCAATTACACATTTATGAAGCCGAATCTGGTGCGCATCCCACTCTGTGAAACCCCCCAAGTCACTCTCAGATCTTACCTTTTCCTTGAGCCCACGGAGCATGCACAACCGGCGCCGGCATCATTAACTTCCCTTCTCGGCTGTGCGCAGCCCCGGCCATCACAACTGAATGGCTGTACCGAGCCACGCACAGCCAAAGGGAGCCGAGTGATGCCAATCGCAAGTGTGGCTAGGATTCCAGCAGGCTCCTGGAGCCGCACCCCCGGGCCACCCACACACTTACCTTTTTTCCGGTCTAAAGGTGCATGCACGAACCACGGCTGCATAATCAAAACCCTGGGTTTTGTTGCACTTTAAGAGCTTGTTTGTCTTTTCTGTCTCTCCTGATTCCTTGTCTTTCCTTTGTTACAATTGCCGATCGTTTGTTGCTGTCCTTTATTACTCTGTGTTTGAACCCTCTGATTATAATACACCATGGAAGATGTTGGCAATATATATTATATTATTATTAGCTACAAAAGAATATATCCCGTCGCATCAGCCGAAGAAGAGACAACAGGGTCCAAGAGAGGAGTCTTGTTTCTAGAAGCACTAATGCTGATCCTAAATCAATCTGCAGGTAATTCAACCCATCACCAAACCCGAAATCAAAGTGGGATAATTCCTCAGCTGCTTGTTTAAATAATTTTGTTTAAATATTTTTGCTTTTTTAGCGTTACTTTTGAAAGTATTTTGCCTGTAAAATCTATTTCGATTGCATTGCCACATAAATGGACCCTTAAAGTGGACCAACACCCAGGATTTTGACTATCCTGGGTTTTGGTCCACTTCGGTGGGGCACCCTGATCGGGGGTGCCCCGCTGTGTGAAACCCCCCAGAAAGCCCAGAAAACTCACCTCACCCCGCTCCTACGTGACCGCTGCAGCCAATCCCCGCCGGCGGACAAGCGAGAGGCAGCGCCGGGCAAGCAGAGCGCGTCCGCTGCCGCCTCCCGCGCGTCCCTCTTACAGGGAGCGGGAGCGCGCCCTGCTAGAGGGAAGCACGGGAGGCGGTGGACGCGCATGCGCCGCTGGAACATGGAAAAGGTAGGATTGTGGGCTTCCTGGGGGGTTTCACCCCGCGGGACATCCCGATTTCGGATGCCTTATAGAATCTTATAGATTCCCGGGCTGATCTCCCCTGGGTGTTGGTCCGCTTTAACAATTAATTCCATTTTGAACATTTAAAGGGACTGTAAACCCAGGCAATAATAAGTCAGCAAGCAGCTCGCCTAATATCTGTCCCATGTGTCTCCTCCATTTCCGTAGCAGGTCTCCAAAGTTTTCCTCTCCTTTCTATTTCATTTTTACAGGTGCACTGGTCCAACAGAGACACTGTCCCTTGGTGCTCTCAGTGTAAGTGAGCATAACAACTAACAGTGGTCCCATAGTTGTCTCTGACCACAGCAGAGCATGCTCATGACTCGTAAAGCTGCACACCCTTCCCAGGTCAGCCACCACCCAGAAAGTTGCTTTGCTTAGAATACATGAGGTATTTCCACCAAGTACTAGGTAAGATCTAGCTGTGACTAGTAGCGTTTAGGTATCTACTGGACCCCACTATAATCCAGTCAACACATGAAACATGACTGGAGGGCGCAGGCTCTTGAGCAAGGTACCTACCCCCCCCCCCCCCAGCACCGTAATTAGGGCAGCCCACTGCTCCGGGCATGTGTACACTCACTGCACGGATGTGGTAAATGTGTAGGAAGAATTCCTATGTGTGCACAAGCTTACATCATCTATGCCCCCCCCTCCCCCCAAAAAAATTCAAAAACATTATTTTAAAGGGCTAGACCACTTTGGGTGGCAATTTTAAATGTTTCCATTATAATGTGGCAAAATTATGTCTTCCGTGTGCTGAGCTCATCTGTTATTGTTTATAATTTTTTATTTGTTTGCAACTGTTTTATAAAAGAAAACAGTTTTTCATAGCAACAATGTGTTTACCTTAGCTATGTAGACTAAAGTGGGTTGAGTACATATCATAGACTTACTTACCCTGGCTTGCTGATCATCTGATTGGCAGGGGTGAGTACATAAGGGGGATCAGGATGCAGGGCAGTTATGTCCTAATTGGCCCTGGAGAAGTGACGCGAGGAGTCACACAACGCGTCGGTCCTGGGTGAGGCAGGGGTGGCTGTGGCTGGTCATGCAAGGTATTGTGCTGAGTTAAATACATGTTTGTTTGCTCTTTCCCACGGCTGTCCTTGAATTAGCTGTAAATAGTTAGGTTTTGAATGGCACTTGCCACTTTATATGAATAGACATATTAATTGTTTTTGCACAAGCTGTATATATGAATGTAATTAATTAGGCACTTGACACTTATGATTAAACGGCCTCAGAAGGGTAGAGCAGAATTAAATCATAGGAAATTGATTATTTATTTAGCCACAGGGGTGATGTCATCAGGTTACTCTGGTTAGAGTGCCTGCCCCCCCCCCCCCCCATACATTTTGGTTCTCCTTGAGTGTTTCCCCCTATGTGTAGGGGATTGTGTGTAAATATATGTATTTTAATTAATGTTTTTTAATATATATGTATGTACATAGTAGATTTATTCAAATAAAGTAATATAAATTGATACTCTACTCGTAGTTTGTTGTGCGACCCTTAAAGACATGTAGTTGTATTGTCAGGCGGGTACAAGGTCAAGCCTATATATATTTTTGCTGGTTCCGGGGTTTAGGCCTCCCCCGGTGTGGTTCTAAACAGCCTATGACCGAGACCTCACCATTGTAAGTTCATAAACATTTTATTATTATATACTTGTTCATGGATAAAACACCGCACATATTAAAAGCACATCATGATTGCTAACATACACATGTGATTTGTATTGGAATTCATTAACTTCTTCAAAGTGTATGCATGGCGCAAATTATGTCAAATATTTTGCCGTCCCATGTGTTCACTATCTTCCATTTGGTGATCAGATTTTCCCTCTCTGGGCAAACATGTTTCGCCTTTAGTATTTGGCTTCCTCAGTGCCCCTAGTTTTTTGGAAGACATGGTGGGACTATGTTAGCAATAAGTATCCAATGTAACATAAACCTTTTGTCATTTTTCAAATCTTATTGTGTATACCTTTAAAGGGAATCTCATCGAATCACTTTCCATCATTAGCATTAGTTTACAATCGTGATAATTTCCCCTAGAGATCCAGTCCAAAGTCACCCTGGAAATAGATAGGGTCCTTCAGTAATGCAGTGCTTAAAAAGGAATGATTTGCATGCTTGCAAAAAGTTTGGCAGGTTTTTCTTACTTTACGCCCCAGGTTGTGTCTCCAATATATTGCCCGGATTACCATTGGCTTTTAATGTCCCCTTGACACGTCACTGGCCACTATCTGGGAATAAATAAAAATTCCCCTTATTATTCCCACCTTGGTTATTATGGAGCTTAGGTTATTCCTTAGTTTCTATGGTGCTGTACCTTTAAATTCGCGAAGTTGAGCTGCGCTGTTATGGTGGCTGCACGCCCTGTGTCATCCTCTCCGAGTATAGACTGCTCGTTCGTCTAGGGGTGTAAGGCGGCGCCACCCGGGCGGCCTCTCATATGCGCTCTGGGGCCGGGAGCGCGCCCCCCGCCCGCGTCCGCCGGCGGCGCCGGTGCGCGCTCCAAATTCCGGGGCGCAGGCGGCGTCACTCCGGCAGCTGTGCCGGAAGTGACGTCACCGGCCGCCCGTCTATTGCGCTTGGAGACTCCATTTTACTGGAGCCTTTCCAAGCGTCCTATGTGGTGTCATTCCTGCGGTCCGGGGGCCATTTTGTCGGAGCCCGATTCCCTACATTCTCAGTGTGTATTGCCTATTATGTGGCTATAGCATTATGTCACTCTCGTTCCTCACTTGATCACTGTATTATTGCCACTCGTTTCCTCTGAAACCATTTGTGGCTTCACTACTTACATTAAATATCTGTTAGTGCTTGCTTTCTATTATAAATTTGTATAATCGATTTACTTAAAGGGATGCAACCTGCGTTTTTGACACCTACTCTCGCGCATATATTGCACTAACTAGCGGGACTAGAACTGCTCCTGAATCACCCTCCCCCATTCCAGGGTTCCTGGTCCTGAATCTCCAGGGTTTACACTTTTGTTTATATTCACAATATTCATCAACTATATTTCACATTAATAATACAATTCAAACATTTTCTCAAGTACAGCACCCTCCCTCCCTCCCCTAGAACCCCCTCAAACCCTTTTCTCCTTATTTACAGTTATGTACAATTATTTTTGCATTTTCACAGTCGCCCGTTTACAGCTATTCTATCATAAAAATGATTTGAAGCTAAACATGTCATTTAGGCCTGGAGGCCGGGATGCTCCCAGCCTATAGATCCATCGCGTCTCAAGTTGCAATGTCAATTTTTCTATATTTCCCCCTCTTTGGGGGTCATGTATCCTATCTATGCCTTGAAATTTTAGTGAATTGGGATTTTGTTTATGATACTTCGTGAAGTGACGGCCAACCGGTGTTTTCAGATTACCTACTTTTATGCTATATACGTGTTCGTATATGCGGCGTCTGAATTGGCGGTTCGTTTTACCAATATAGAAGGATCCGCAGCCACATGTTAGTATATATATAATGTTGGTGGATGAACAATTAATGAAATGCTTGATTTTATAGCTATCTTTTTTATTTGTTGTGAATGTGTCTCCAGGTTGTATATAACGGCACATATTACACCCGCCGCAGCGGTATGTGCCAGGTTGTCTGCAGCATTTTTCCCTTCTGTTGGTGTTATAATGACTGTGTACCAGTCTATCCCGTATGTTAGGGGACCGCCTGAAGATTAATTGTGGTTCCTTAGGAAGGAAGCTTTTCAGGTTTTCATCATTTAAGAGGATAGGCCAATATTTTTTAACTATTTGGCGTATGTTTTTGTGGGACTCGCTATAGGTTAGTATTATGTTTATGTATATGTTTGAATTGTATTATTAATGTGAAATATAGTTGATGAATATTGTGAATATAAACAAAAGTGTAAACCCTGGAGATTCAGGACCAGGAACCCTGGAATGGGGGAGGGTGATTCAGGAGCAGTTCTAGTCCCGCTAGTTAGTGCAATATATGCGCGAGAGTAGGTGTCAAAAACGCAGGTTGCATCCCTTTAAGTAAATCGATTATACAAATTTATAATAGAAAGCAAGCACTAACAGATATTTAATGTAAGTAGTGAAGCCACAAATGGTTTCAGAGGAAACGAGTGGCAATAATACAGTGATCAAGTGAGGAACGAGAGTGACATAATGCTATAGCCACATAATAGGCAATACACACTGAGAATGTAGGGAATCGGGCTCCGACAAAATGGCCCCCGGACCGCAGGAATGACACCACATAGGACGCTTGGAAAGGCTCCAGTAAAATGGAGTCTCCAAGCGCAATAGACGGGTGGCCGGTGACGTCACTTCCGGCACAGCTGCCGGAGTGACGCCGCCTGCGCTCCGGAATTTGGAGCGCGCACCGGCGCCGCCGGCGGACGCGGGCGGGGGGCGCGCTCCCGGCCCCAGAGCGCATATGAGAGGCCGCCCGGGTGGCGCCGCCTTACACCCCTAGACGAACGAGCAGTCTATACTCGGAGAGGATGACACAGGGCGTGCAGCCACCATAACAGCGCAGCTCAACTTCGCGAATTTAAAGGTACAGCACCATAGAAACTAAGGAATAACCTAAGCTCCATAATAACCAAGGTGGGAATAATAAGGGGAATTTTTATTTATTCCCAGATAGTGGCCAGTGACGTGTCAAGGGGACATTAAAAGCCAATGGTAATCCGGGCAATATATTGGAGACACAACCTGGGGCGTAAAGTAAGAAAAACCTGCCAAACTTTTTGCAAGCATGCAAATCATTCCTTTTTAAGCACTGCATTACTGAAGGACCCTATCTATTTCCAGGGTGACTTTGGACTGGATCTCTAGGGGAAATTATCACGATTGTAAACTAATGCTAATGATGGAAAGTGATTCGATGAGATTCCCTTTAAAGGTATACACAATAAGATTTGAAAAATGACAAAAGGTTTATGTTACATTGGATACTTATTGCTAACATAGTCCCACCATGTCTTCCAAAAAACTAGGGGCACTGAGGAAGCCAAATACTAAAGGCGAAACATGTTTGCCCAGAGAGGGAAAATCTGATCACCAAATGGAAGATAGTGAACACATGGGACGGCAAAATATTTGACATAATTTGCGCCATGCATACACTTTGAAGAAGTTAATGAATTCCAATACAAATCACATGTGTATGTTAGCAATCATGATGTGCTTTTAATATGTGCGGTGTTTTATCCATGAACAAGTATATAATAATAAAATGTTTATGAACTTACAATGGTGAGGTCTCGGTCATAGGCTGTTTAGAACCACACCGGGGGAGGCCTAAACCCCGGAACCAGCAAAAATATAAATTGATAAATACATTTGGAGTGGTGCCATTCACTATAGGGAGTGGATTGGGGGAGTTTGGGACTCCTTGCTCTGTGTGGTGTATAGTAGTGCACATATGTGCCTCCACCCCTGGATTGTGCACACTCCTCATATAGATTGGTGACTGCGGTCTCTGGCCTTGTTCTGGTTTACATCTGATTGGCTAAGGCATGGGTGACATATTTAATCCATTCTGCTGAAACTCAGTGTAACAGAACATCTTAGGTGTATTTTAATTCTCTGTGTGTGTAGGTTGGTGTAATATATGTGTGTGTGTGTGTACGGATATATATATATATATGTGTGTGTGTGTGTATAGACCTTGGCTGACCCCTCTGCTCCGCATAACTTCCCCCCCTGCATGCCATAAAACCCCCCCTGCATGCACACAGGGACGCCTTGAATGACTATCTCCCTCATAAAACTGCAAAGCATAAACAAAGTGTTATCAGGGTCAACCAGCCATGGAGAGCAGATGCAAGGTCCATATCCTGCCCTCATCCATGGAATGTTCTCCTCATCCCCCTCCCCGTGGAATCTCAGGACAGATGGGGGATGTCATGTGGACCAGCTTTCAGGTACCCAAAGATGGAGAATACCATATGAACCAATCAGACAGTGGATGTCTCCAATCGCTCTGCCCATAGGAGGGGTAAGAAACTGACCCCTGGTTAGAGGGAATAAGGTGAGCTGTAGAATGGGGACAGGACACTCGATCTGACCATCAAGATTGACACACGCTGGCTTTTAACATCCAAGCTGAACAAGACCAGAAGGCGTGTGAGGACAATTGATTTGATCAAACAGAACGCAGCCCAGATGGACTTTTAAGTATATTTTCCACCTTCTTTTATTTTGCATTGCTATTTATCTTATTTACCGTGTTTTATAGTTACCGTATATACTCGAGTATAGGCCGACCCGAATATAAGCCGAGGCACCTAATTTTACCACAAAAACCTGGAAAAAGTTATTGACCCGAGTATAAGCCGAGGCGGCTTTTTTCAATTGGAATTGGAGTTGATTTGAGGAATCAACCCTGACCACGCCCCCAGCCATCACCTAAGAATTAAATAAAAATAAATAATAATAATACAGTGAGGGGCATCCCTTGTTACAGCCAGTTAGGGGCATCCCTCATTACAGCCATTCAGGTGTAACACAGCACACACACAACATACACACAGCACACACAACACACACAGAAACACAACACAACACACAATACAGCACACATACACACACAAGGCACACACAACACACAACACAGCACACATACAATGCACACAACACACACACTCACCAGTTCAGCTCCTGCACAATCTTCAGCGAGGCTCCTTCCAGCCAAGGCGACGGTGCGGGACAGAGTGAGGACGGCACGGGACGACAGCATGGGACGCGGCCAGTCGCCAGTCGCCAGTCGCAATGGCGACCCCTATAGCTACGCCCCTGGACGCGGGGCAGAAGAGCCACCTCGGAGGCTTCAGAACTCGGCGGGGAGATCAGTACACCCTGCGCGAGGCGGGTGTACCAAGATGGCGGCCGGCGCGCTCCGCGCCGCCACATCACTGAGGCCCGGGCCGCCATCTTGGTACACCCACCTCGCGCTGGGTGTACTGATCTCCCCGCCGAGTTCTGAAGCCTCGGCGGCTCTTCTGCCGCCTCGGAGGCTCTTCTGCCGCTTCCTCCGCCCCCTCGCTCAGGTAAGTCAGGTTACTGACTCGAGTATAAGCCGAGGCGGCTTTTTTCAGCCCAAAAAGTGGGCTGAAAAACTCGGCTTATACTCGAGTATATACGGTAACTCTGGTTTTATCACCTTGCATCGTGTTTCTTGTTGTTTTTCTGTTTTTCTGTTTGTTTAAATAAATTCTAAAAATACAGCAGATGCTCTCAATTGATCTGATATAAAAAGCCCACGCTATTTCTGAAGAGCCTGGCTACCTTACTTGCCTAGGACGCTCGATCGCCCCCGCCTGGAAGTGGTTGTGGGTCGATCGATACGTTCGATCTGATTGTATTGTGTGTGACCTGTATTATATTATAGAGTTGAGCACTGATTGTGCTCTGGTGGCAGCAGTTTATAGCCACGTGTGTTGCCAATTATAGAATTGCAGTGACACACGTGGCGTACGATTGGCCGGTCTGATCAGATGAACGATCAATAGGTCTGATCAACCCGTGCAATCGTCGCACTCAGCTTCTTCAGTTTTGAAGGATCACAGTCTTGTGTTTCAGTAGCAGGGGCTAATGGCTGGGTTCTACGCTGCACAGGTCGTTGGGCTGCTTGGACTTGCAGGCTGATTCATTACTAGCGCCAGGTATCGGCAGATGAGCGTCTGTACAAAGGCGCTAAGAGCAACCGCTAGTATACATTGTGAGGCTGGCCGCTTCCCAGGTGAATAGCTCTGGCTGCATTGAATGTCCCAATGTTGGGGACTCAGAATTAAGAGTAGGGACCACACTAAACACAGAGTGCCTTGCCGGGGCAGTGTGGCTTCCACATGTATCTGCAGATATATGCAACCAAATCTCTGTCTTTCCACACAGCTAGACATGTTTGTTGCTTGATATTTAGTTGATGAGAAGGTTAAACTGGGCGGTAAATTAGTTCCCAGGCCCTGAATAATAATAATAATTTTGTATAAATAATAGCGATTGAGCTGCTCCCACCCCCCTTTATACATTGTGATCGGTCGCTGTAATAGAGCGTCTCAGTCGCTGTAGTAACCTGACCGGCATTGATGAATGAGATGTATGTTGGGCGTTCTAACACCAGTACAGCGTTGCAGGGAGCGAAAGGTAGCGCCAGCTCAGTGCGACCGACTCTCAGCGACTCGCACCCAGGGCCGGATTATGAGGGGGGCACAAGGAGCGCGAGCCCCCAGGCTCTTCACCACTTGCCCTGCAAAGGGAGCCTCCACCAATCCTTGGGTTATGGTCTGATCCAGGAGGCTTTTCAGTCTTTGGTCTGACAGACCAGCAATGAATCAAAGCCACCACAGGGCAGGACGGAGAGTCTAGAGCAGCAAAGCCGCCGCCAGCAACGCTACAGTGATGGGTGCAGAGCTGTCACTGCACATAAGCCGCTGGCAGCTCAATGCAGGGAACTGTTTTCTGCTGGACCAGCTGAGGGACAACACTAATGGCAAAGCAGGAGTTTCCGAGCAGCACGCACCCGCACAGGGGACTCGATCTGAGGTAAGTGGGCAGGTGCCAGATAACTATACAACGAGCAGGCCCCACGTCGACGCGTTTCGAGCACCAGCTCTTAATCATGATTAAAAGCTGGTGCTCGAAACGCGTCGATGTGGGGCCTGCTCGTTGTATGCTTTTTACAATTTACCATGCTGTGATGGATTTTTAAGTGCTTCAAATAAAGGATCGATGATTTTAAGGCTCCTACTCCATGGCTGGCACTCTTTCATTCTGGACTGCAATATCTTCAGAGGTGAGCACTCTGTGCCTTGTGCCTTCAGTGAGAGCTGTTGCTTATGTCCAAGGAATCTGAGGCTGGCACTTCTTATATGTAAGGTGCCAGATAACTACCGTACTACTATCAGTTACTTGGCAAGGAAAAAAATACTCTATCTGGGGCCTCCACCACACGGGAAGGCCGATTCATTAATAGCGCCAGGTAGCGCCAGATGAGCGACTGTAGCGTGATTTTTTCAGCGCCAGACAGTATTCGCTGTGCTTTGCCGGCGTTAGCTTGATGACAGCGACTCAGTCGGTGTGCGATAATGTTGAATACGGGCTGGGGGGTCGCTGTTTCACAGGTTCAGCGTTGTATGTGAGCGCCTGACAACGAATGGCCAGAGCGAACGGCTAGCTTCATATTCATTAACAAATCACGCTCCGAATTTGCTGGCGCTGTCCATTCCTTGTTTAAACCCCAGAGCGCTGGCGGCGATGTGTATTAACTAGTTTTTAACCCCTAAACAACCATATTTTCTGATTGTAACATTATACATGTTTTTAGAATCATTTTGTAATATGAATACATTAATCTCAGACCTGTTAGATCAATTCTGCACAAATTTTTTTTTTAATTTTTTTTTACTTAAAAATAAATCCTAACATTGCAGAAGTGGTCTCCGAATTTTTGACATAAAAAAAAAAAAAAAAAAAATTAATACCAATTAATTATGATTAATTATAGATTGCTCCATTGAAATGCATTGGACATCGCCAGGGAGCGACAGCTCATACTTGGCGCTGTGAGGGAATTTGCAGCGGCGCTGTTCGGTCCAGGCGGCTTCATGATGAATGCCGCGCTAGCCGTCGCTCTCGCCGTCGCTAGCCTCATTTTGCTTGATAAATGCGTCATTGTGACCGCCGCCGGGCGTACTTGAGTCGGTAGTCGCCGTTAGCTGCCGCTACCTGGCGCTCGTCAGACACTACCTGGCGCTAGCCCGTGATGAATGAGGGCCTTAATCCGGCCCTGCTCACACCATATTCAACAAAAAAACAGACACACACAGCGTCGGCTCTCTGGATCTGGTCGCTATAGCATAGAACGCCAGACGCTGTGTGATTAAAGTGTGTTTTTGAACACATATCCATCAGTAACAAAGCGAAAACACATGGAATGACATTGTTGTAACATTAATACTTTAATGTCAGACCTGTAATGACAATTCTGCATAAAAATATAAAAAAATCAAAACAGTTTTTAAAAAATGACTCTTTCTAGGCCAGGAGAGGTCACACAATTATTTGAGAGAAAAAAAAGAAATAAATGAAAAACAAAATCTTCTGTTTAAACAGAAAAAAAAGGAACGTCCATTGAAATGTACGTGAGAGCGACAGGTAACACCTGGCGCTCTGGAAGCCAGATATGCGGAGCTGCCTGTTATGATGAATCGCACGCTAGATGGCGCTGTTGGAGTCGCTCACCAGAATCGTCTTCATAAATGTGGTTTTGTGTACAGCGCCCAGCGTTCACCAGACGTTGCCTGCCGCTACGAGGCGCTACCTGGCGCTATCCCTTGATGAATAAACCCCATAAGCCAAAGCTGCTAAAGAGTTCACCCGTTACATTGGAAGAATTGTGGGACTTGTAGTTCATTGTTTTTACCGCCGCTCCCACTGCAGCAAAACAGAGCCACAGGAATATGAGAAATATGGAAACCGCCTACTCAGAGGTGGGATTTAATTTTTTAACTTCTGGTTCCCTATATATAAGTTGCCCAGCGCTGCACATGTTTATATGTTTAAAATACATTTTTGCATGGAATCTAATAAAGAGCAAACTGTGTAATACTCCTTCACTCACTGAATATGTTATGTTGTCTTATATATTTCCCACACCCTGCACATACAGATTGCTCACATTAAAAATCATCCAAGATGGCGGCTTATGGAACAGGATGCCTGCAAACAGGAAGTGTCCTCTGACTGTGTCACGCTGCATTCTGGGATTGCTGTCCTTTTCCTGACCCCAGCTCTGCTCTGTCTGAGCAAAGCACAGCTATAACCCGCCCCATGTCTTTTACCCCGCTCTCCTCTACTCAGTAAGAGGCCGATTCATTAATAGCGCCAGGTAGCGACAGATGAGCGCCAGTAGCGTTATTTTCACAGCGCACGCTAGTATTCGCTGCGCTTGGCCGCTGTTCGGCTGTTGACCGCGACTCAGTCGGTGTGCGGTAATGTTGAATACGGGGTTAGGAGTCGCTGTTTGACAGGTTCCGCGCTGTATGGGAGCGCATGACAGCGAATGGCCATAGCGAACGGCTCCCACCATATTCATTAACAAATCACGCTCAAAAAATTCTCGCGCTGTGAAATGCTTGTTTAAACCCCAGAGCGCTGGTGGCGATGGGTTAAAAGTAGTTTTTTAACCCCCAAACAACCATATTTTTGGAAAAAAAAAACAAGTTTTTCAAAACATTTTGTAATATGAATACATTAATGTCAGACCTGTAATATCAATTCTGCACAAATTTTTTTTTTTTTTTACCTTAAAAAAATATATGCAGAAGTGGTCACAGAATTTTTGCCATTTAAAAAAAAAAAAAGATTAATAGCAATTAATTAAGAATATTTAAAGATTGCTCCATTGAAATGCATTGGAGAGCGCCAGGTAGCGAGAGGTCATACCTGTCGCTGTTCAAGGTCGCTCGCTGGCGCTGTGGGGTGAGGCTGGAATAATGATGAATGATTCGCTATCTGGCGCTCTGTCAGTCGCTAAGCAGGATCGGCTTGATAAATGTGTGATTGCGAGGGGAGCCGGCGTTCTCGTGGCGGTGAGCGTCATTACCGTTCGCTCACCATTCGCTTCCTGGCGCTATCCCTTGTTAAATAAGGGCCTAAGTGTGATGCTTCTGAGTCAAGATGGCGGCGCCCGTATCCTAAAGTCCTGAACAGAGTTGCAGCCGAGTGGGGGAAACAATAATAAGTAAGTGATTAAAAACCTCAAATATATTAATTTTAGATGCTGGACAATCGTTTTTTGGGGCTTCTCAATAAATCATGGTGAAGGTCCGGTTTAAGTGATATTTAGAGATGTAGCATTTATCTGTGTCCTCGCTTCTGAGAACTGCTACAATTTTAACACCTGGTTCTGCAGAATCTGCTGAATCCCACCCTTGAGCATGCTGATAAGAAAACCACAGGTCTGGGGCATAATCCTAACACACGTTTATTTTACATTCCAAAAGAGGAAAACAATAAGGCGGAACACCAAAACCTGCCAACAAGGGAGTTTTTCTTTAAAGTGGACCAAAACCTCGGATTGTAACTATCTTGGGTTTTGGTTCTTGTCTCCGGGGCACCCCGATCGGGGATGCCCCACTGTGTGAAACCCTCAGGTCGCCAAAACAAACTCACCTCTTCTCAGTCCTAGGGCGCATGCACAGCAGCTCGTCCAATCAGCACGCTCGGATCTGCTGACATCCTTTCGTCTAAGGCGAACGGCTCCGAGCGCACTGATGGCCGCATCCCCCGCTACCCTCTAACAGGGTGCGCCCATTCACAAATGCTTGGCGCGAGCATACGTCCTGCTAGAGGGATAGCGGGGACGCGCGCTGCTGCTCGTGCATGCGCCGTTGGACCGGAAAAGAAGGTAAGTGTATGGGCAACCTGGGGGGTTTCACACAGCAGGGCATCCCTATTTGGATGCCCCGGGGGGAGGGAATCGATCGCTGTGGGTTTTGGTCCACTTTAACGTTTGACTGGTCAATCCCTTTAAATCCTGTTTTTAATTTAGATCATTTCGATCAAAATTCGATTAAAATTATTAACATTCCCGAATAGACAAAATTAACTTAAACCGGACCTTCAGCATGATTTAATGAAAAGCCCAAACTCTTAAAAAACAGTTCCCCAGCATCTAAAATTAATATATTTTACGTTTTTAGTCACATACTTATTATTCTTTCCCCCACTGTGCTGCAATTTAAGATACGGGCGCCGCCATCTTGACTCAGAAGCATCACACTTACTGAGGAGAGGAGAGTGGGATAAGGTACAGGGGGGGCGCGTTATAGCTGTGCTTTGCTCAGACAGAGCAGAGCTGGGGTCAGGTAAAGGTCAGCAGTCCCAGAATGCAGAGCAGCACAGTCAGGAGGCACTTCCTGTCTGCAGGCTGCCTGATAAGATGGCGGCTTCCATAAGCCGCCAACTTGGATGTTTAAAGGCTCATAACATGCAGTAGATGCTGGTAGGATGATTTTTAATGTGAGCAATCTGTATGTACAGGGTGTGGGAAACATATAAGATAGACTCTTATTCAGGGTGAAGGTCCGGATTAATGTGAGCAATCTGTATGTACAGGGTGTGGGAAACATATAAGATAGGCTCTTATTCAGGGTGAAGGTCCGGATTAATGTGAGCAATCTGTATGTACAGGGTGTGGGAAACATATAAGATAGGCTCTTATTCAGAGTGAAGGTCCGGATTAATGTGAGCAATCTGTATGTACAGGGTGTGGGAAACATATAAGATAGGCTCTTATTCAGGGTGAAGGTCTGGATTAATGTGAGCAATCTGTATGTACAGGGTGTGGGAAACATATAAGATAGGCTCTTATTCAGGGTGAAGGTCTGGATTAATGTGAGCAATCTGTATGTACAGGGCGTGGGAAATATATAAGATACACTCTTATTCAGGGTGAAGGTCCGGATTAATGTGAGCAATCTGTATGTACAGGGTGTGGGAAACATAAGATAGGCTCTTATTCAGGGTGAAGGTCCGGATTAATGTGAGCAATCTGTATGTACAGGGTGTAGGAAACATATAAGATAAGACTCTTATTCAGGGCGAAGGTCCGGATTAATGTGAGCAATCTGTATGTACAGGGTGTGGGAAACATATAAGATAGACTCTTATTCAGAGTGAAGGTCCGCTTTAAATCTGATTGTTATTCTGATCACATTTCAAAAGAATAAAGTAGAGATTGCCACTTCCCCCATTAATCAATCACAACAAACATTTTGAGCAATTTGTGAATTAAATAACAGTCATTACTAACAAGGCCGATCGCCATGGGTTTTGGTCCACTTTAACGTTTGACTGGTCAATCCCTTTAAATCCTGTTTTTAATTTAGATAATTTCGATCAAAATTTGAGTAAAATTATTAACATTCCCGAAAAGTCGGCCAGGCTGATTCATTACTAACGCCAGGTAGCGACAGATGAGCGTCTGTAGCGAGGATTTCAGGGCGACCGCTAGTAGTCGCTGTGCTCGGCCATGGTTAGTTGTTTCAGAGCGCCTCAGTCGCTGGCCGGCATTGATGAATATGTTGTGTGAGTCGCAGTACTATGCTTTATGTGAGCGAACGGTAGCGCCAGCTCAGTGCGACTGACTCACACCACATTCATCCAAAAACAACCCTCACACCCTTCCGGCGCTCAAAATCGGGTGGTTGTAGCCCATAGCGCCAGACGCTGTGTGATTTGAAATCTGTTATTGAACATGTATCCACTAGTAACAAAGCGAAAACATATGGAATTACATTGTTATTACATTGTAACTTGAACACTTTAATACCAGACATGTAAGGACAATTCTGCATAAAAAATATTATTAATCAAAAAAGTTTTCAAAAATGTCATTTTCTAGGCCAGGATACATGTTGGGATCAGGAAAGGGATTTAAGGATCGTCCATAGAAATGTATGGGAGAGCGACAGGTAAGACGCGGCGCTCTGCAAGGCTGAACGCCTGCGCTGTATGGGATAATGATGAATCGGACGCTACATGGCGTTGTTCCAGTCGCTCACCAGATTCGGCTTCATAAATGTGGGATTGCGTGCCGTGTCCGGCGTTCACCTGCCGCTACCTCCAAAAAAGAGGCCCCAACAACCCCCAAAAAGCAGTCCCCCCAAAATATTGCACCTCCTCCACAGACAATTACTACTATTTGATTTCAAAATATCATCATATTTATTGGGTTCTCATCTAAAATCTACATACAATACATAAGACAATATACACATTAAAAATACCCAGGATTATCCATATGAAGGGCATTCCGTCTCGACCCGCAAAAATATCCCAATTTGTGCAAAAAACATACCAATAAATAAATTGTCCCCCAATAATCTATAAAGTGCATAAAGTGCTATCTGTGCAAGTAACAATAAAATCCCATATAATCTAATTTCTTTAAATAACAAAAAATGGCAAGAGGAAAAAAGTGCACAGTGTCCACAAAAATTCATCCAAATCACATCACCTAATCAAATAGCGAGTCTCCACGAGTCCCCCACATACGGAAATGCCTGGAAACGGGCCCCCACGCGTTCCGCAGCCAGGCCCCCAGCTGCTTTCTCAAGGTAGAGTCTATTTCTCCCCAGTTCCTGCTCTCCTTATATGCCGCATGTAACTGTTCAATAATTG
Source organism: Gastrophryne carolinensis (assembly GCA_027917425.1). Taxonomy (NCBI): domain Eukaryota; kingdom Metazoa; phylum Chordata; class Amphibia; order Anura; family Microhylidae; genus Gastrophryne; species Gastrophryne carolinensis. The sequence continues at coordinate 614,978,669 of CM051234.1, read as the reverse complement.
ACACGTGCGGCTAGGTGCGCGCCACGGCTCCGGCCGGAAGCCAGGCCGCACGCTCACAGCTTGCTCCGAGTCCCGCCTCCCCCCCCCCACTCACGTAGGGGGTTATGGCGTCATATGATCTGCGTCACCTGCGGGTGCCGTCCCCCAAACCGCCCACTGCTCCGCCGCACGTCTCTTCACCGAGAACGGTGTTTGACTCTGCGGCTGGGGCGGGCGGGGAAAACAAAACACCCACAGTCGACGCAGATCCCAAACATCAAGCCAGAGAACAGGAAACTACAGGGAGATCCCTCTCCTCGTTTACACTTAGGCCCTTATTTATCAAGGGCTAGCGCCAGGTAGTGTCTGACGAGCGCCAGGTACCTCCAGCTATCGGCGGCTACCGAATCAAGTACGCCAGGCGGCGGTCACAATGACGCATTTATCACGCTAAATGAGGCTAGCGCCGGCGAGAGCGTCAGCTAGCGCGGGATTCACCATGTAGCCGACTGCAACGAACAGCGCCGCTGCTAATCCCATCACAGCGACAGGTATGACCTGTCGCTCCCTGGCGATGTCCAATGCATTTCAATGGAGCAATCTTTAAATAATCATAATTAATTGCTATTAATGTTTTTTTTTTTTTTTTTTTTTTATGTCAACAATTCTGTGACCACTTCTGCAATGTTAGGATTTTTTTTTAAGTAAAAAAAAAAAAAAAAAATGTGCAGAATTGATATTACAGGTCTGATATTCATGTATTCATATTACAAAATGTTTAGAAAAACTTGTATAATTTATGAGCGTGATTTTTTAATGAATCTGCAGCAAGCCGTTCGCTCTGGCCATTCGCTGTCAGGCGCACCCATACAACGCGGAACCTGTGAAACAGCGACCCCTAACCCCGTATTCAACATTACCGCACACCGACTGAGTCGCTGTCAACAAGCAAACCCCGGCCAAGCACAGCGAATACTAGCTGGCGCTGTGAAAATCACGCTACTGGCGCTCATCTGTCGCTACCTGGCGCTATTAATGAATTGGCCTCAAAATCCCCCTCAACACCACATAGAAACAATAAACAAAAACATACAAAAATATATACAATGTTTATCCCCATTTCTATACTATAAAATCACAATCTTTTAATCCTTTGCTACAATTCAATTTACAATGTAAGAATCTTTTTCTACTGCTACAGGACAAATCGTTATGAGCTTGCAGAATACATTATTTTACACCAGTTTTTTGTTCTTATTTAAAGAGGACCAACACCCAGGGGTGATCGGCCCGGAAATCTATAAGATTCCCGGGCCGATCACCTCCCACCCCGCGGGACATCCGAGATCGGGATGTCCCGCGGGGTGAAACCCCCCAGAAACCCCAAAAACACCTTACCTGATCCGCCGCCGCTTCCGCCGCCGCCGCCTCCCGCGCGCCCCTCCAGACGTGCGCGCGCCCGCGCCGGCCCTCTGTGAATGGCCGGCGGGGGCGCGCGCGCGCCGAGAGTGACGCGCGGGAGGCGGCGGCGGCGGAAGCGTCTTGGACGTTCCTGATCCCCGTCTGGACGTTGGCGGGGATTGGCTGCGGCGCTCACGTGGGAGCGCTGAGAGGTGAGTTTTTTGGGGTTTCTGGGGGGTTTTACACAGCGGGGCACCCCCGATCGGGGTGCCCCGCCGAAGTGGACCAAAACCCAGGATAGTCAAAATCCTGGGTGTTGGTCCACTTTAAGTATATACAATATAATATAAGCGGATATCGATTCCACGTCCTCCAATATTAACCCTTTCCTTAATTAGGGGATATAGCCCCATCAGGGGTTTTTTATTTTAATTTTTTTTTTTTTTTACATTCTTCAAACGGTATTCTTTCCACTAATTCCTACCACTCTAATTCAGATGGTCATAACTCAAAAATTCCCCCTCCATTCCGAATATATCAATAATTGGGAGTCCGATGCTCTACTTATTCCAAAAAATGGAAATATGATCTTATCCTTATAGACTAAGAGGCCGATTTATTAATAGCGCCAGGTAGCGACAGATGAGCGACAGTAGCGTTATTTTCACAGCGCCCGCTAGTATTCGCTGTGCTTGGCCGTTGTTCGGCTGTTGACAGCGACTCAGTCGGTGTGCGGTAATGTTGAATATTGGGTGAGGAGTCGCTATTTGACAGGTTCCGCGCTGTATGGGAGCGCATGACAGCGAATGGCCATAGCGAACGGCTCCCAGCATATTCATTAACAAATCACGCTCCAAAAATTCTCGCGCTGTGAAATGCTTGTTTAAACCCCAGAGCGCTGGCGGCGATGGGTTAAAAGTAGTTTTTTAACCCCCAAACAACCATATTTTTAGAAAAAAAAAAAACATGTTTTTCAAAACATTTTATAATATGAATACATTAATATCAGACCTGTAATATCAATTCTGCACAAATTTTTTTTTTTTTTTTTTTTTTTTACCTTAAAAAAAATATCTAACATTGCAGAAGTGGTCACAGAATTTTGGACATTTAAAAAAATAAATAAATAAATAAAATGGCAATTAATTATGAATATTTAAAGATTGCTCCATTGAAATGCATTGGAGAGCGCCAGGTAGCGAGAGGTCATACCTGTCGCTGTTCAAGGTCGCTCGCTGGCGCTGTGGGGTGAGGCTGGAATAATGATGAATGATTCGCTATCTGGCGCTCTGTCAGTCGCTAAGCAGGATCGGCTTGATAAATGTGTGATTGCGGAGGGGAGCCGGCGTTCTCGTGGCGGTGACCGTCATTACCGTTCGCTCACCATTCGCTACCTGGCGCTATCCCTTGTTAAATGAGGGCCTAAGAGATCATCAATCCCCCCCCCCCAAGTAATTCTACAAGTGTACATATAATTAAAAGTGAATGCTTAATTAAGGGAATATTCTAACCAATTCAATTAAATTAAATTAGATTAAATGCTTAAGAATTAATATAATAAATATAAAAAATATAAAGATAAAAATAAATATAAAATTAATTATATAAGGGATCCTTTATTTAGACTAAGCTATTCATTCTGTCTAATATATTCAACCTTTCCCAAAGGGATTCATTTCATAAAAGGCCTATTTCTATTCATTAATTAAAAATCCCCAATTATATTAAATGAAGTGAGTTAAATTAGGTAAAATAAACAAAAAATATCCCTAAATAATTAAAGTGCCAATGCATAAGCAAATTCCTTATATATTACAGATGTATGTGTATACGATCAAATAAAATGCTCACACACACCTACATCAAAGTGATCATAACTAAATTATAAAAAATATAATATAAAAAATATATAAAAATAAAGGGGGGGGGAAACAATGAATATAGATATCTCCTTCTTCTTTCCATATTCTCGATTTTGTTCCATTAATCATCTCACTGATTTTGAGGCCGATTCATTAATAGCGCCAGGTAGCGACAGATGAGCGACAGTAGCGTTATTTTCACAGCGCACGCTAGTATTCGCTGTGCTTGGCCATTGTTCGGCTGTTGACAGCGACTCAGACGGTGTGCGGTAATGTTGAATACGGGGTTAGGAGTCGCTGTTTGACAGGTTCCGCGCTGTATGGGAGCGCATGACAGCGAATGGCCATAGCGAACGGCTCCCAGCATATTCATTAACAAATCACGCTCAAAAAATTCTCGCGCTGTGAAATGCATGTTTAAACCCCAGAGCGCTGGCGGCGATGGGTTAAAAGTAGTTTTTTAACCCCCAAACAACCATATTTTTTGAAAAAAAAAAACAAAACATTTTCCAAAACATTTTGTAATATGAATACATTAATATCAGACCTGTAATATCAATTCTGCACAAATTCCTTTTTTTTTTTTTTAACCTTAAAAAAAATATCTAACATTGCAGAAGTGGTCACAGAATTTTTGACATTTAAAAAAAAAAAACATTAATAGCAATTATTTATAAATATTTAAAGATTGTTCCATTGAAATGCATTGGAGAGCGCCAAGTAGCGAGAGGTCATACCTGTCGCAGTTCAAGGTCGCTCGCTGGCGCTGTGGGGTGAGGTTGGAATAATGATGATTGATTCGCTATCTGGCGCTCTGTCAGTCGCTAAGCAGGATTGGCTTGATAAATGTGTGACTGTGGTGGGGAGCCGGCGTTCTCGTGGCGGTGACCGTCATTACCGTTCGCTCACCATTCGCTACCTGGCGCTATCCCTTGTTAAATAAGGGCCTAAGAGATCATCAATCCCCAATCCCCCCCCCCCCCCAAAGTAATCCTACAAGTGTACATATAATTAAAAGTGAATGCTTAATTAAGTGAATATTCTAACCAATTCAATTAAATTAGATTAAATGCTTAAGAATGAATATATTAAATATAAAAAATATAAAGATAAAAATAAATACAAAATTAATTTTATAAGGGATCCTTTATTTAGACTAAGCTATTCATTCTGTCTAATATATTCAACATTTCCCAAAGGGATTCATTTCATAAAAGGCCTATTTCTATTCATTAATCAAAAATCCCCAATTATATTAAATGAAGTGAGTTAAATTAGGTGATTAAAATAAACAATAAATATCCCTAAATAATTAAAGTGCCAATGCATAAGCAAATTCCTTATATATTACAGATGTATGTGTATACGATCAAATAAAATGCTCACACACACCCACATCAAAGTGATCATAACTAAATTATAAAAAATATAATATAAAAAATATATAAAAATAAAGGGGGGGGGGGAAACAATGAATATAGATATGTTCTTCTTCTTTCCATATTCTCGATTTTGTTCCATTAATCATCTCACTGATTTTGAGGCCGATTCATTAATAGCGCCAGGTAGCGACAGATGAGCGACAGTAGCGTTATTTTCACAGCGCCCGCTAGTATTCGCTGTACTTGGCCGTTGTTTGGCTGTTGACAGCGACTCAGTCGGTGTGCGGTATTGTTGAATACGGGGTTAGGAGTCGCTGTTTGACAGGTTCCGCGCTGTATGGGAGCGCATGACAGCGAATGGCCATAGCGAACGGCTCCCAGCATATTCATTAACAAATCATGCTCAAAAAATTCTCGCGCTGTGAAATGCATGTTTAAACCCCAGAGCGCTGGCGGCGATGAGTTAAAAGTAGTTTTTTAACCCCCAAACAACCATATTTTTTGGAAAAAAAAACAAAACATTTTCCAAAACATTTTGTAATATGAATACATTAATATCAGACCTGTAATATCAATTCTGCACAAATTTTTTTTTTTTTTTTTTTAACCTTAAAAAATATATCTAACATTGCAGAAGTGGTCACAGAATTTTTGACATTTAAAAAAAAAAACATTAATAGCAATTAATTAAGAATATTTAAAGATTGTTCCATTGAAATGCATTGGAGAGCGCCAGGTAGCGAGAGGTCATACCTGTCGCAGTTCAAGGTCGCTCGCTGGCGCTGTGGGGTGAGGCTGGAATAATGATGAATGATTCGCTATCTGGCGCTCTGTCAGTCGCTAAGCAGGATCGGCTTGATAAATGTGTGATTGCGGAGGGGAGCCGGCGTACTCGTGGCGGTGACCGTCATTACCGTTCGCTCACCATTCGCTACCTGGCGCTATCCCTTGTTAAAGTGGACCAACACCCAGGATTTTGACTATCCTGGGTCTTGGTCCACTTCGGTGGGGCACCCCCGATCGGGGTGCCCCGCTGTGTGAAACCCCCCCGAACCCCCGAACTCACCTCTGTCCGCGGCGACGGACAAGCCGCGGACAAGCGGCTCCTCCGCCGCCGCCTCCCACGCGTCCCTGTTGACGTGCCCGCGCCGGCCATTCACAGATGGCCGGCGCGGGCGCGCACACGACTAGAGGGGCGCGAGGGAGGCGGCGGCGGCCGGCCGCCGCCGAAACTAAGGTAAGGAGTTTGGGGGGTTTGGGGGGGTTTCACCCCGCGGGACATCCCGATCTCGGATGTCCCGCGGGGAGGGAGGTGATCGGCCCGGGAATCTTATAGATTCCTGGGCCGATCACCCGTGGGTGTTGGTCCACTTTAAATAAGGGCCCTTGAGTAGAATCCCTCTTTTCAAAATTCATTCCCAAGATCCCTTTTTCTTCCCTCCAAATCAATTCACCAATATCATAGATATAAGCTATTAAGAGAAAAACAGAATCACCATCCAAATTCCAATAAATACCTGCCGCTACCTGCCGCTGTACAGGCACTACCTGGCGCTATCCCTTCATGAATAAGGCCCTAAATGAACTCCGATTAATCTGATCATTATTCTGATCACATTTCAATAGAGTCAAGCAGAGATTGCCACTTTCCCCATTCCATATTGCAGTCGCAGCAAACATTTGGAGCGATTTGTGCATTAAATAACAGTCATTACTAACAAGAAAATTCCCATATAGGTTGGAATCAAGAAAGAATTGAGATTTGTGCATTTTAATAAAAAAAGGTGATGGAATCGAAGAATGGTTAATGGTAGCGTGTGTGTGCAGCAGCAGCAGGATGGGTGTGTTGCAGCGCTGTGACTGTGAGGGTGTCAGGATGACAGAGGCAGGTTGCACAGTGTAGGGGCAGGACTTGGTCTGCTGACAGGCGGTGGTGACGTGCTGCTCGGGGTGGGACAAGCAGAAGCAGAGCTGGAGGCTTTTAAACAGCAATAGAGCCAGAGAAGGCTGGGGATGAGAGCAGGACTACTGCAGGGAAGGGAGCACAAGAAAAGGAAGGGACAATCCATCATCTGGAGGGTTAATTCTGATCCCCGCTATCAGGATCTGTCTTTGGATCGCGCCTACACGTTGACAAGATGGGGATTTCCGATCCGGATTGTGCCTGGGATTATATGGAAACGTATGGAAAGATCTGCCCTGCGCTGCCTGCTGACAGGTAATCGCTGCGCCTCACTGAGGAGCTGTCCCTGTTTTTCTGGGACGGTCACTACGGTTTTCCTGTGGTTTTCTGTAACGATCATAAATCGGATTTACTTGTATCGATGTACTGGTATGTACAGGACGAGGGTGCTTGTTAATCAATGAAGAATGAGAATGATCGCACATCCATCAGGGGTCATTTCAACTTTATCTGGGTAGGGATTGTTTTGTTTTCTTTTGTAAGTTTTAATTGATTGATTGCGGAGGTTTTACATCAAATCTGTAGAGCATAAAAGGTACTTCCATGCCTTGCAACTTCTCATTATCACTTACATTGGTCATACACACCTCTCCGTGCCGAACCGATCAATAAAACGATCAAGCTGAGTGGAGACAATCATTCGGTTCACTGCCCACTGTGGCCGCTCTTTGTAAATGACAATCTAACGCTCCACCATATGTGTATGCACCATAGTGCCGATCGTTTTTTTTTTTATCATCCAGTTGGCAAAACAATTTCACAGCTGGTTGTAAGATAAGTAATCAGCTCAGCTGTCGATTGCTCAGATTGCCTCCTATAAGGCAATTCGACCACCAAATCATCAAAGCTGACTGGAGACAATCGTTCGGTTTGCCGCGGCTTCTGACAATTTTATGTGCAATTTTTTATCCGCCATATGTGTAGTCGGATATAACGACGTTAGAAGTAAGCTGCAGTTTTGATCGTCCCAGATGACAAATCGGTTACGTGTCGTCGTGCCAGGAAATAAATCAGTTCTGCTGTCAAATCAGAATTTTAATCAAATTGGCATGTGACTGTATGATCAGATTGCACTGTGTATGGTCATTCGGCTACTAAACGATCAAGCCGTCAGCAGTTCACCAATCACAGCCCTCTATAGCATTTTTGTTAATTATAACAAATACATTTTCTTAATGCTCTCTAGCTTTTGTTAATTAGAACAATCTAAATCCACCATAGGTGAGGCCATTTGATGAATTTAGTAAATTGCAGCATCAATCACTGACTAATGACTAGTTGTAAGCAAAGAAATAGTTTTACTGTATTCAGGCCACTGAATGATCAGATTGCTTTGTGTATGGCAATTTAACATACTGATCAAACTTGACTTGAAACTATTTTGTTTCACCAATCACAGCCCTCCCTGGCAGTTTTTTTATGAATTAATCTGGATTAGAAAAAAATGCCTCGTGCATGCTACTTGAATTACAGTTGAACTTTTGATCCGGACGGGCACGCCGCAATATTAATATTGTTTATTAGTAAGATTCCAAACTTTTCCTACAATCGTTGAATAATGATGGACAGGGATGCAAAAAATTGAACTGCCTACGTAGGTACATCGTGGCACTGCTCTCCATTCAGCCATGTTCTCACGTGCCCTTGATTTGGATTAAGCCACAGCAGCTGTCAGAAGCTTGATCGGACAGGTTAGAAATCCTTGGCTGATCTGGTGTTAGATCAGAGATAAGTTTTGTCTGAGCATGGCCCCTCTGGTGGGTAGGTGTGTGCACCCCTCTGGTGGGTAGGTGTGTGCGCCCCTCTGGTGGGTAGGCGTGTGCGCCCCTCTGGTGGGTAGGCGTGTGATCCCCTCTGGTGGGTAGGCGTGTGATCCCCTCTGTTGGGTAGGCGTGTGATCCCCTCTGGTGGGTAGGCGTGTAGGCGTGTGATCCCCTCTGGTGGGTAGGCGTGTGATCCCCTCTGTTGGGTAGGCGTGTGATCCCCTCTGGTGGGTAGGCGTGTAGGCGTGTGATCCCCTCTGGTGGGTAGGCGTGTGATCCCCTCTGGTGGGTAGGCGTGTAGGCGTGTGATCCCCTCTGGTGGGTAGGCGTGTGATCCCCTCTGGTGGGTAGGCGTGTGATCCCCTCTGTTGGGTAGGCGTGTGATCCCCTCTGGTGGGTAGGCGTGTGATCCCCTCTGGTGGGTAGGCGTGTGATCCCCTCTGGTGGGTAGGCCTGTGATCCCCTCCGGGGGGTAGGCGTGTGTGCCCCTCCGGGGGGTAGGCGTGTGTGCCCCTCCCAGGGTAGGCGTGTGTGTCCCTCCAAGGGGTAGGAGTGTGTGCCCCTCTGGTGGGAGGGTGTGTGTGCCCCTCTGGTGGGTGTGTATGCCCATTTGTGTGTGCTCCTCTGGTAGGTGGGTAGGTGTGTGTGCCCCTCTCGTGGGTGTGTGTGTGCCCCTCTGGTTGGTAGGTGTGTATGCCCCTCTGGTGAGTGGGTGGGTGTGTGTGCCCCTCGGGTGGGTGGGTGTGTGTGCCCCTCTAGTGGATGGGTGGGTGTGTGCCCCTGTAGTGGGTGGGTGTGCCCCTCTGGTGAGTGGGTGGGAGTGTGTGCCCCTCTAATGGGTGTGTGGGTGTGAGTGCCCTCTGGTGGGTGTGTGTGCCCCTTGTTTGTGCCCCTCGGGTGTGTGTGCCCCTCGGGTGGGTGTGCGCCTTGTGTGTGCCCCTCAGGGGTGTGTGTGTGCCTCTCTAGTGGGTAGGTGGGTGTGTGTGCCCCTCGGGTGGGTGTGCCCCTTGTGTGTGCCCCTCGGGTGGGTGTGTGTGCCTCTCTAGTGGGTAGGTGGGTGGGTGGGTGTGCCTCTCTAGTGGGTAGGTGGGTGTGTGTGCCCCTCGGGTGGGTGGGTGTGCCTCTCTAGTGGGTAGGTGGGTGTGTGTGCCCCTCGGGTGGGTGTGTGTGCCTCTCTAGTGGGTAGGTGGGTGTGTGTGCCCCTCGGGTGGGTTTGCAGGCTGCATGGGGAATCATCTGGGCTGCTGCTGCTTCTTTTCTGCATTCCTTGCCAGCGTAATATTTATTGCGTTATTTATAGTGCGGTGCGGCATGATGGCAGGTGGTGGTCGGCGATCATCTGTGGCGAAACGTCTTGCTCAGTGTTGTGTCACATTGTTGGCAATAAGGCGCTCGGGCGTAAGGGACGCTAAGGCGAGCTGAGGGCAGAACGCACCTGTGAGAAGCCTCAGACAGAAGCTGTTGTGCTCATACATTGCATATGGGGGAATTCAGCCCCAGCATTAGTATGCTGCACATGAGCCGGAGGGGGGTGGCGGAGGGTTTCATGGCTTCCATGGCAGAGCGTGTTTTTCTTCACAGTCTGTAGGATTGCTTGCCGTCCTCCATGGCATGCTGCTCATGTAGCTCATCTCTGAGCCAGTATGTCACTCGTGGCGAAGCATCGATGTCCCTTATGCCACAGCCCCGGGGTCTCTCACAGTCCAACATTGGTGTCCCTGATTCCTCAGCCTCTGCTTTTCCCACATGACAGCTTTCATGTCCCTGATGTACCACTCTCAGTGCCCCTTTGGCCCAGTCTTGGTGTGTCCTCACATCCCGGCTTAGTGTCCCTTACACCCCAGCCTTGGTGTCCTCACACTTCCAGCCCTGGTGTCCCTGACATCTCAGCCTTGCCGCCCCTGACAGCCTTGCAGCCTTAGTTTTCCGCACATCCCAGCCTTGGTGTCCTCCCGTCCTAGCCTTGGTGTTCCTTACATTTAAAACTTAGTGTATCTCACATCCCAGCCTTGGTGTACCACACATCACAGCCTTAGTGTCCTTTACATTGCAGCCATGGTGTGCCATAAACCCCAGTCTTAGGCTGATCAATTACAATACGAGAATCTGTCAGTCTGTTATATTTACCTTTAAATCCAATAAGCTTCTATTCTGTAGCCGACCAGGCGCTTTCTGTTCTCTCAGAGAGCCCCGGCTGCCCACAGCTGGTTCCCCGTCTGCTTTTTGCTATAACTTCCTACATAGATTGTTCTTTGTTTTGATTGTGTGATTCCTGATTGCCCAACCTGGATGTCCCTGATCTCCAACCCCTGGATGTCTCTGATCCCCAACCCTGGATGTCTCTGATCCCCAACCCTGGATGTCTCTGATCCCCAACCCTGGATCATTGTCTCTGATCCCCATTCTTGGATGTCTCTGATGGCCAATCTTTAATTTCTCAACCTGAATGTCTACGATGCCCCAACTCGTTATCTCCAATATCCCATCTTAAGTGTTCCTGATAACCCCACCTTAGATGTAGCTGATGGTCCAGCTTGGATATTTCTGATGTCTCAGTCCTTCCTCCCAAACTCTGGATGTTTCCGGTGCCCCAACCCTTGCAGATGGAATGTCCCTAATCTCTCAACCTTGGATGTCTCTGGTAGCCTAATTCCAACGCTTCAACTAGTACAGTATGTCCCTAATTACTTTACCCTGTTTGCCATTGATTACCTAACTCCATACCTTCCAACTTTTCAGGGCGCGAAAGAGGGACAGCTAACGCTACGCCCCCTCATGGAGGGATGGATAGGAGATAGGATGTAACAGTTACAATAAGATAAACACTTTGAATAGGCAAATGAATCATTTATTGCTGCAGATCTGCATGTTACACCTCAAAGAGGCACAAATGAGAACAAGGGACAGGGGGACATGGACTCAAAATAGGGACAGTCCCCAAATCAGGGACACTTGGGAGGTATGCCTAACTCTGTTGTCCGTCTGGATATATTTGATGATTTAGCTTTTTGATGGCATAACTAAATGTGACGGGGCCCTGGTGCGAACTTTAAATGGGGCCCTTTCAAGGCTCATAGAGTAAATCTTTTTCTGTCTTTTAATCAATTGGACGCAGAATGACAACTATTAAAGTGAACAAAAACCCAGGATTTTGACTATCCTGGGTTTTGATCCTTGCCTCAAGGGCACCCAGATCGTGGGTGACCCACTGCGTGAAACCCCCCAGATTGCCGAAGGCAACTCACCTCTTCCCAGTCCTACAGCGCATGCATGGCCGCTCATCCAATCAGCACGCTCGGATCCACTGGCATCACGTTGTCTAAGCCTTTGTCTAAGGGCAGCGGCTCAGAGCGTGCTGACGGCCGCATCCCCTGCTACCCTCTAACAGGGAACGTGCCCGTGACAGCCATCCACAAATGCCCTGCTAGGGGGATAGCGAGTATGCGGCCGCTGCTCACGCATGTGCCTTTGGACCAGGAAACAAGGTAAGTGCATGGGGCGTCCCGATTTTGGATGCCCCGGGGTTGGGAGAATTCCCAGGGCGATCAACGTGGGTTTTGGTTCACTTTAAAACAATTGATTCTTCCTCTCTCTAAATGATGCTAAGTGTGCACAAATAAATCATAAATAAGGTAGCAACAATGATTGGGCCCCCCTGACCCTCTGGGACCTGATACAGTTGTATCCTCTATAGCAGAGGTCCCTTACCTTTCTTACTTTGAGAGCCACATTCATCACCAAGAGATGGTTCCGAACCACATTCGACATGAACATTTTTGTGCATGACCCCCAACACATAAAATACTTGCCCCTTTAGAAGCAGATCCTCAATCTTCAAAAAGGTTGAATCAACTCACCTGCAGCTTCCGTTCAATGGCATTGCACCACTGGAAGCTGCAAATACAGGTAAGCAGGAATGCTTCTCCACCTGCCCAGCTATATTCATTGTCCTAACTCCAGTGTGCCAGCCTGTATATGTCTGATATCCCACCCTGGATGCCTCTGATGCCCCAGCTTGAAAGTTCCTGATTTCCGAGCCTGGATCGCTCCTATGTCCAAGCTCTCATGTCTCCAAAGCAGACAAATCCTTTGCTGGGCAACTTCATACTCCAATTTAGACACTGTTGGACTAGATTCCAGTTTCTTGTCCAAGGATGAAGATCCCCTGCCAATGCCCCTTCTGTTGTCTTATGTTGTCTGGCCCTACAACATTCAGACCTCCCATCCTCCCATAGCCAAGGCGAGTTTCTCCTGCGTTATGTTCTGTTTCTGTGTGTGCTAGCTTGCTAGACAGATTATTCTTTTTTTCTGACTGCACAAACCCTGACAACCTGGCCTGGAATCCTGGTCATTGGTTTCCATAGCTTTCAGTACTATAGCAATCAGCACTGATACTGTGCCGAGACAATCGTGGTCTGGTTATTCCAGGGGCTCTGGCTGCTTGCCATCTCAGCACTGCTATGAAGGTGTAGATCCCGAAGGTGTATGCATACCCATACTTCCCAAGTGTCCCTGATTTGGAGGGACCGTCCCTCTTTTGAGTCCAGGTCTCCATGTCTCCTGTTGTTCTCATTTGTTCCTCTTTGAGGTGTAACATGCAGATCTGCATCAATAAATGATTCATTTGCCTATTTAAAGTGTTTATATTGTTGTAACTGTTACATCCTGTCTATAATCTATAAGATTCCCGGACCGATCAGACCCCTAACTGCGGGGCACCCCGATCGGATCTGCATGTTACACCTCAAAGAGGGACAAATGAGGAGACAGGGGGACGTGGACTCAAAAGAGGGACAGTCTCTCCAAACCAGGTACACTTGGGAGTTATGTTTTATGTTGTCGCCGATGGCCAAGTGTTGCTCAGCCAGTCTCTTTTATTTCATACCCCTTGTGCCTAATATCTAAACCTGTAGCCTGATTCTAGGCCCACTGGATTTTTAGTTTTTTGCTTTTCCATGGAGCACAGTGTAGCATACAAGTACGAGTTACTGCAATATAAATACTATGAATATGAAAATTAATCATCTGTTGATGCAGATCTGCATGTTACACTTCAAACAGGGACAAAGCAGAGCTAAGCGCCACGGGGGGACATAGACTCAAAAGAGGGACAGTCCCTCCAAATGAGAGACACTTGGGAGGTATGACTGTCTGTTGTTCACCAAAGCAGCTTGACCACCTTCATAAGAGGGTGACTTCCCTTTGTTCCTCAGTGTGGTCCTTTTAAAACACAGGTGCGTTCTCGCAGGCTGAGTACACCACAGGCTGTCGTCTAATTAACACAATAAACATCTATTTTCGGATGGTTGTGATCCACCCAATAATCAGTGGTGTACAGTCACCAAACTGGTGCCATCACATCACTGCAAAAAGGGCGAGAGGCTGCCGCGCGCTGTGGAGGGGGCGTCGTATGAGGTTATTTTCCCAGGACTCCCACAGGTGATAGCTCTGAGAAGGGGGGTCTCACCTTTTTCTGTTGCTGTATACAGGGGTCCACTAATATATATATCATTTTTTTTTTTTTTAACTATCACAGAAGAATTAAAGTGGGGGCAAAAGTAAACTACACAGACAGAGCTTTGAAAAAGCTCTGAGGATGGGGTCTTTCTTCTCGTCGCTGCTGTATTTAGGGATCCCCACAATAAAAAGAAAAACAAAAAAAGGCCCTTCGGCAATAGTAAACATATGCAAGCAATAACCAGCTCACCCTCAGACCCAAACAGCACGGACCTCAGGATCTCCTGAAAAACCCCCCAAATCGTTTACAATTGCAATGTCCAGCTTGGAAAGGGTTAAAACTTAGCTTTTACTTCATAGCTTAAAATGAGGATAATTCCAAACACAAGCCGTCAAACGTCTTGTAAGTCAGAAAGTGCTCCCCTCCACCATTGGGACCAGGTAACGCGTTTCAGGCTGTTACTAGGTATGACTAAGGGCTAGTAACAACCTGAAACGCGTTACCTGGTCCCAATGGTGGAGGGGAGCACTTTCTGACTTACAAGACGTTTGACGGCTGTGTTTGGAATTAGCTTTTACTTCATAGCTTAAAATGAGGATAATTCCAAACACAAGCCGTCAAACGTCTTGTAAGTCAGAAAGTGCTCCCCTCCACCATTGGGACCAGGTAACGCGTTTCAGGCTGTTACTAGGTATGACTAAGGGCTAGTAACAACCTGAAACCCTTTCCAAGCTGGACATTGCAATTGTAAACGCCCTGGGCAATAGTGTCTCAGAGGGACCCTTGTGGTGTGTTATGATACTCCATACGTGGTGATAAAGTTGCATATATGGTGAATTCTGCCAAAGAATAGAAAGGAAAAAAATAAAAGACGGAATGACAGGAAGAAAGAGAAGTAAAGAACAAAAGGTTAGAAGGAATGGCAGGCAAAAAAAGAAAGCGAAAAAAATAGAAAAAGAAAAAATTATAATAAACTTCACTAGCAGAGCCTTACTCCACATGTATCGTGAATCGTTTGGGCAATTCCTCAGGAGATGATGATGATGTGATCTTTTTTACATACCTTCTAGGTGAGCGATCGTGAACGTTTTATTCTAGGTGGTAATTTTCATTCTGTGCTGCCCCACTCACTCACTAATAAATATTAGACATGTATGCTGCCTATAGGCCCCTAGGTGGGTGGGAGGCCGGACCTTGCCATTCAGAGAGAGCATGTTGCTACCACATAGATGCTCTTATTTTTGGAGTTTTGGTTGCTTTTTCTCCTGAATTCAGAGAAGTAAATGACAAAATCAAGGCCAACTTGTATCACCAATCAAACTTATGCTTTAAAGCGGACCCCCAGTTAAAAATGACTTTATGCCCCTTTTAACAATTACCCCTGGGGGATTCAGATTTGGGATGCTCCTACAGCCAAAATCAGGAATAGAACTCTATTGGAGGAGGTGCACCTGCTGTATTGGTGTACAGCTGTTTCCTGTTCCCCATCAGATGGAGTTCCGATAGGAAAAGATAAATATCCCTCTAATGCTTGTTGTTTGTGGAAGGTTTTGTTTAGTATCTCTGTGAACCAGGTCACTTCCTGGCATAGGGTTGGTCGGCTTTAGGGTGGACCTAGACCCTTTAAGGAAAGTCCAGCTTCTTGCTGATTTTTGATGGGAGGGGTGTAGGTTAGGTTGGTTTAGTGTCTCTGTCAGTCAGGACATTCCCTGGCATAGATTTATCAGGGAGAGTGTAGGTCCGCTTCATAGTGGACCTACACCTTTGAATTGAAGTCTCACTCCCTGCAATTAGCAATACTCCACTATTTTACTGCTTAGGTAAAGTCTAGAGGCCACAGAACCTTGACTTGCCTTGGGACAGACTTCCCTAGCCTCCTGCTATCCTCTAGCAACACAATGAGAAATACTCACCTACCTTTAGGTGTTGCATATGGCACCTCCCTCCTGGGCTTCTGTAAAATGTGTTGCAGCTCCCTGTCTCTAGGAAACCCAGTGGTCCAAACTTCAGGGCTGATAGGAAGATGCAGGAGGGGGATGTTTAGAGTCCTGACCTTGGCTTTCATAAGGTCTGCTTTAAGGCAGAGTTCGGTGTCCGGCTGTGAGCTCGGCACCATTCTTGAGCCTTGGCCGGACTTGACACGGCTTCTGACATTTATCCCTGTGGATGTAAGGTAAGCCTCTTACCCGGGACTGCTGCACACATCTGAGGGGAGTTAACCCTTGCGGCCCTGGAGCTCTGCTCTCCCATGTCCGGACACCAGGAGCGTGGGGAGGATTGTCATTGCAATAATCAGGTTATTGTATAATAGCATCGTCTGGCGGACAACTGAGCCAGAACTACACTGTTGGCATGCTGAGTAATATTACACCGGTGGACTGGGACAGATTTTACTACATGTGGAAGGTTGGAAATCAAGGACATAAAACCAAAGCTGCAACTGAAAACTCAAAAAGCTATACTTACAGCCTAAGCCGAAAACTTTACCCAAAGCCTACAGCTTGTACATCTTCTGACCTCCTGTGGCTGTGCAGCGAGCAGAGCGTTATCAATTAAAATGTGAGTTTACTTTTTTCATTTTCCTATGTAAATGGGAGGGGGGAAATGCCACACTGCCTATGGGAATGGGAGGGAAAATGCCACACTGCCTATGGGAATGGGAGGGGGGAATGCCACACTGCCTATGGGAATGGGAGGGGGGGAATGCCACACTGCCTATGGAAATGGGAGGGGGGAAATGCCACACTGCCTATGGGAATGGGAGGGGGAATGCCACACTGCCTATGGGAATGGGAGGGGGGAAATGCCACACTGCCTATGGGAATGGGAGGGGGAATGCCACACTGCCTATGGGAATGGGAGGGGGGAAATGCCACACTGCCTATGGGAATGGGAGGGGGAATGCCACACTGCCTATGGGAATGGGAGGGGGGAATGCCACACTGCCTTATGGGAATGGGAGGGGGAAATGCCACATTGCCTATGGGAATGGGAGGGGGAAATGCCACACTGCCTATGGGAATGGGAGGGGGAAATGCCACATTGCCTATGGGGATGGGAGGTCAGAATACCACACTGCTTATGGAAATGGGAGGGGGGAATGCCACACTGCCTGTGGGAATGGGAGGGGGGAAATGCCACACTGCCTATGGGAATGGGAGGGGGAAATGCCACATTGCCTATGGGAATGGGAGGGGGAAATGCCACACTGCCTATGGGAATGGGAGGGGGAAATGCCACATTGCCTATGGGAATGGGAGGGGGAAATGCCACACTGCCTATGGGGATGGGAGGGGGGAAATGCCACACTGCCTATGGGAATGGGAGGGGGAAATGCCACATTGCCTATGGGAATGGGAGGGGGAAATGCCACACTGCCTATGGGAATGGGAGGGGGAAATGCCACACTGCCTATGGGGATGGGAGGTCAGAATACCACACTGCTTATGGAAATGGGAGGGGGGAATGCCACACTGCCTATGGGAATGGGAGGGAAAATGCCACACTGCCTATGGGAATGGGAGGGGGGAATGCCACACTGCCTATGGGAATGGGAGGGGGGAATGCCACACTGCCTATGGGAATGGGAGGGGGGAATGCCACACTGCCTATGGGAATGGGAGGGGGGAAATGCCACACTGCCTATGGGAACGGGAGGGGGAAATGCCACACTGCCTATGGGTATGGGAGGTCAGAATGCCACACTGCCTATGGGGAATGGGAGGGAGAATGCCACACTGCCTATGGGAATGGGAGGGAAAATGCCACACTGCCTATGGGAGGGGGGAATGCCACACTGCCTATGGGAATGGGAGGGGGGAATGCCACACTGACTATGGAAATGGGAGGGGGAAATGCCACACTGCCTATGGGGAATGGGAGAGGGAAATGCCACACAGCCTATGGGAATGGGAGGGAAAATGCCACACTGCCTATGGGAATGGGAGGGGGGAAATGCCACACTGCCTATGGGAATGGGAGGGAGGAATGCCACACTGCCTATGGGAATGGGAGAGGGAAATGCCACACAGCCTATGGGAATGGGAGGGGGGAATGCCACACTGCCTATGGGAATGGGAGGGGGGAAATGCCACACTGCCTATGGGAATGGGAGGGAGGAATGCCACACTGCCTATGGGAATGGGAGGGGGAATGCCACACTGCCTATGGAAATGGGAGGGGGAAATGCTCCACTGCCTATGGGAATGGGAT
The DNA here is from genome assembly GCA_027917425.1 of Gastrophryne carolinensis. NCBI lineage: Eukaryota > Metazoa > Chordata > Amphibia > Anura > Microhylidae > Gastrophryne > Gastrophryne carolinensis. The sequence goes on along the minus strand of CM051234.1, from coordinate 614,960,649 downwards.
GGGGGGAATGCGACACTGCCTATGGAAATGGAAGGGGGAAATGCCACACTGCCTATGGGAATGGGATGGGGGGAATGCCACACTGCCTATGGAAATGGAAGGAGAATGCCATACTGCCTATGGGAATGTGGGGAGAATGACACGAGCTTCATAGCACTTTAAAAGCATAAAAAAGAATAATGTTTTACTGTTAAAGTAATATAATCCACCCATCAGACCCCTGTTTTGGCACACTCCAAACATCCCCATGTACCCCTGGGGTACACGTACTGCAGGTTGAGAACCAGTGCCATAGAGCACAATTGAACTAGCATTGGTGACTTGTCATTACTGTAAACGCAGGTCTTGTATGTTGCCAAATGTCATTTTATTCTCTTCTTGTAAAATCTTTTATCCCGGCTTATTCTTCTTACCAATGTGTACTTTGGAGCACAACAACTAAAGTGCAGCCTAAACGCACTGTGAAGTTTGTCCCCAGTAGTGATTACTTGTAATTATGAACCGCTAACGAGCGCCAGTCTTTCCCAATCTTAATAAATACGCTGTGCAGAGCCTTGAAGTTGGCAGTACAAAGTGGTGCTCACTGGCGCTGTTATAATCAGCATAAGGGTACTGCAGGTGCAGACACAGGTCAGCCAATACCTATTATTTAACATCAGCATTGCGATTCGCAGAACTAATCTGTACATATAACGGCGCCAAAACATAAATAGATGCCGGCGCTCATAACTGGATCGTATGCCTGCAAAATGGCGCTAAATGGTGCACTTCATTAATAAGGTTCCGAGTTTTACTCATTTCACCTACACTTTTTAATAATATCACAATAAAGGAATTGGATGGATTTCACTATGGGGCTATTTAAGAAGGGATAGCGGCTGGTAGCGCCTCGTATCGGCAGGCAGCGTCTGGTGAACGCTGGGCGCTGTACGCAAAACCACATTTAAGAAAGCGAATCTGGTGAGCGCCTTTAACAGCGCCATGTAGCGTCACGTATTACCAGAGGTGGCTCAGCAAATAGCACCGGCGTTCTAGGCTCAGGGGCGCCATGTAGTACCTGTCGCTCTAATGCGGTTTCATTAGTTGTGTATAAATAGCGTGTTTGCCAATTTTTATTTTTTTTTCTCAAATCATTGTGTGACCTCTCCTGGCTGCAAACAAACACTTTTAAGAATTTTTTTAAATTTTATATTTTTATGCAGAATGGTCATTACAGGTCTGGCACTAAAGTGTTAAAACAATGTCATTCCATGTGTTTTCGCTTTGTTACTGGTGGATATGTGTTATATGCATCTGGCGCTCTATGCTACAGCGCCCAGCTTTAGAGCGCTCATCTGGCAATACCTGGCATTAGTAGTGAATCAGCCTCCACGTTAGGTAGTTTGGAAATGTAAAATTGGAGATCGATTGAACAAAAAAAATTGTACTGAAGGATCTAACAAATATTGCAGTGTGTGCATAGGATTCAAAGCGCCCGCGGAGCTGGGCCGTCTCTAACAATGCTTCTGGCGCCACTTAGAGGATTTTCAATGTCAGTGTTTCAGAGTCCCGAGCACTGTCAACATGCGGCCCCAGCTCACTTGTTACCAGCAGTGTTATGCGTTACAGCCAGGGGCGCAACTTAGAGTGGACCAAAACCCACTGAGCTTGTGAAATAATATATATAATAATAATATAATATTTGGCCAAAGTCCCTGCTGATACTCCCTACTTATGGTGTAGAACTAGTAACATAGTAACATAGTATGTGCGGCTGAATAAAGACTTTAGTCCATCCAGTTCAGCCTGTTTATCTCCTTCCAGTGGTCTAGTAGCCATAGCCGGAAATGTTATTACATGCCAGGAAGGCATCAAGGCCACTTTTGAACGTTTTTACTGTATCCCTCATTACTACCTCCTCTGGCAGCGAGTTCCATAGTCTCACTGCTCTTACAGAGAAGAATCCCCTCCTATGTCGGTGGAGAAAGCACCTTTCCTCTAACCTTAGTGGATGCCCCCGGGATATGGTTACACTCCAGGGTATAAATAGATTGTGGGACATATCTTTGTATTGACCCCGAATATATTTATACATAGTTATTAGATCACCCCTCAATCGTCTTTTTTCTAGACTAAATAAACCTAACTTGGACAATCTTTCCGGGTACTCTAGCCCCCGCACTCCTTTTATTAACTTTGTTGCCCTTCTTTGAACGCGCTCCAGTTCTGATATGTCCTTCTTAAGCACAGGTGCCCAGAACTGTACACAGTATTCCATATGGGGTCTGACCAGTGACTTGTACAGGGGTAAAATGATGCTCTGGTCATGAGCACCTATGCCCCTCCTGATGCACCCCATGATCCTGTTTGCTTTGGCAGCAGCTGCCTGGCATTGATTACTACAGTTGAGCTTATTGTCAGGTAAAACCCCTAGGTCCTTTTCCATTGTTGTTCCATTGTTGGAACACTGTTTTTTTTTTTTTTTTTTGCTGTCCCTCTGTCGGCAGGAGATCAGTCATTGCATAATTGTGGCAATGACATCATTGCCACACACAACAGTGGTAATGAATGGAGGAGGCGGAGCTTTACAGCTAAACAGGCGCCATTATCTAGGGTATTAGAGTGAAGCTGGAGCAGCGAGAATTGGCAAAAAGGGGGGATGCTAGTTAAAAATGTGGCTTTTGGTCCACTTTAAGGGGGTGCAGAGGTGCAACCGCAATGGGGCCCGGAAGGTTAGGGGAGCGCATCATCATTGCTCCTCCACCTTATTTATCATAGTTGTGCTCGCTTGGTATCATTTAGAGAAAGGAAGCTCCATTTGTCTCAGTCTTTAGTTGTCTAGCTGCATCCATTTGAGTTAAGACAGACAAAAAGTTTACTGTATGAGCCGTTAAAGTGCCCCATTTAATGTTCGCACCAGGGCCCTGTCACATTTAGTTACTTCACTGGTCACAGCAGCCTCATGGACGATGTTTGGTGGAGACGGATCATGGCTGACATTTGAGGAGGAGAGAGGGCTGAACATTGAACCAAGGAGGATAATAGGTGAACCGGATTCATCATGGAGCCATGGAGGCAAGGAGATTTATCACTGAAGTGGATACAGACAGGGCCGCATTATAAGGGGGCACAAGAGACGCGCACCTCGGGGTCTCCACCACTTGCCCTGCAGAGGGGGCCTCCACCAACCTTTGGGTTATGGTCTGGTCCAGGAGGCCTTTCAGTCTTTGGTTTGACAGGCCGCAGGGCCAGCAATAAAGCTATTGGCAGCAGTGGGGGCCCCCCGCGCCTGGGTAAGCCTTTTTTTTTTTTTTGCAAACCTGCAGCCAAAGCCACCACAGGGCAGGACGGAGAGTCTAGAGCAGCAAAGCCGCCGCCAGCAACGCTACAGTGATGCTGTCAATCTGCGGCCGCTCACTGCACATAAGCCACCAAGCACAGCCGCTGGCAGCTCAATGCAGGGAACTGTTTTCTGCTGGACCAACCGGGCGACTACACCCCCCACCCAGAATGGCAAAGCAGGAGTTCCCGAGCAGCACGCACCCGCACAAGGGGGGCACAAGGGACTCGATCTGACGTTCCAGTAAGTAGGCGGGAGCCAGACAACCACCAATCAGTTACTTGGCTGGACTATTATTTTATACTGTATCTGGGGCCTCCACCAGATTTTGTTCCCCAGGGCCTCCACCACACTCCCGGCCCTGGATGCAGCATTAAGGGCCCCTCTTTCTGTCTCCGGGATGGCGTGTTTCTGTGAGCACAGGTCCTCTTTCTCTTCTGTAACGTCAGGATATAGAACATGAATGTGAAGGCCAGAGGCACTGTGCCAAACATCTTAAACAAACAGGCTTTTATGTGAATATGGCGGCTCCCCGGTGCTGGGCCCTGAGGCACAAACACAGGCCGAGCATGTGAGCCGCGCCGCCATTCACCAGAATTGTCATTAAAGCAACAGCAGAATCCCCCACCCTCACCGCCATACTGCCCCATACTCACCGCCATACTGCCCCATACTCACCGCCATACTTCCCCACCCTCACCGCCATACTGCCCCATACTCACCGCCATACTTCCCCACCCTCACTGCCATACTGCCCCATACTCACCGCCATACTGCCATGGCCAACACCCTCATAATCTCTCTAGCAACACAGAACTATATCCACTGCCCCAGACATAAACTATACCTGCAACCCTAAAAAACAAAACTATATTAACAACTAAAGATGCTAAACAATACAGACAACCCTAAACAGAAAGGAAAACACACACTTAAAGTGGACCAACACCCAGGGGCGATGGGCCCGGGATCAGATCCCTCCCCGCGGGGCATCCGAAATCGGGATGTCCCGCGGGGTGAAACCCCCCAGGAAGCCGAGAAAACCTTACCTTAACCCCGTTCCAACAGCGCATGCACGGGCCGCGTCTCACGCTTCCCTCTAGCAGGGCGCGCACCCGCGCCGGGCCTGTTAGAGGGAAGCGCGAGACGTGGCCTCCAGCGCTCAGAGCCGCTGTGATTGGACGCCGCTTGTATGTGCATACCACAGCGGCTCTGAGCGCTCTGATTGGACGAGCGCCCGCGTAGGAGCGTGGTGAGGTGAGTGTTTCCGGGCATTCTGGGGGGTTTCACACAGCGGGGCGCCCCCGATCGGGGTGCCCCACCGAAGTGGACCAAAGCCCAGGATAGTGAAAATCCACTTTAAAGCGGACCTTCACCCTCAATAAGAGCTTATCTTATATGTTTCCCACACCCTGTACATACAGATTGCTCACATTAAAAATCATCCTACCTGCATCTACTGCATGTTATGAGCCTTTAAACATCCAAGATGGCAGCTCATGGAACATCAGGCAGCCTGCAAACAGGAAGTGTCTTCTGACTGTGTCACGCTGCATTCTGGGATTGCTGTCCTTTTCCTGACCCCAGCTCTGCTCTGTCTGAGCAAAGCACAGCTATAACTCCACCGCCTGCACTTTTGACCCCTCTCCTTAGTATGTGATGCTTCTGAGACAAGATGGCGGCGCCCATATCCTAGATTCTTGAACAGAGTTGCAGCCGAGTGGGGGAAAGAATAATAATTAAGTGACTAAAAACGTAAAATGTATTAATTTTAGATGCTGGGGAATAGTTTTTTAAGGGTTTGGGCTTTTCAACAAATCATGGTGAAGGTCCGGTTTAAGGACACTAAACAATAACAACAACCAAAGACACAAACCAAACCCACAACCCTGGGAACAAAACTATCCCCAAACCTAAGACCATTAAAGAGCCACACCCCAAGGTATAAACCAAACCCACAACCCTGGGCGCAAAACTATCCCCCAAACCTAAGACCATTAAAGAGCCACACCCCAAGGTATAAACCAAACCCACAACCCTGTGCGCAAAACTATCCCCCAAACCTAAGACCATTAAAGAGCCACACCCCAAGGTATAAACCAAACCCACAACCCTGGGAACAAAACTATCCCCAAACCTAAGACCATTAAAGAGCCACACCCCAAGGTATAAACCAAACCCCCAACCCTGGGCGCAAAACTATCCCCCAAACCTGAGACCATTAAAGAGCCACACCCCAGGATACAAACCAAACCCACAACCCTGGACACAAAACAGTCCCCTAAACCTAAGACCATTAAAGAGCCACACCCCAAGGCACAAACCATACCCACAACCATAAACACAAGGGTAAACCTACAACTAAAGACACTAAAAAAACCCTTACAACCCAAGGCACAAACCATACCTGCAACCCTAAAAAACTATACCAACAAAAAACTAAGCACACAACTAAACCATATCCACATTCCAGGGCATAAACCATGGCCACTATCAAAAACACTAAACAATCCTCCAAACATAGGATGCAAAACCATTAAAATCCACTACCCTAGGCACAAACCATACTTGCAACCTAAGACACACGACCATATCTGCTATTCAAAGCACAAAGCCATACCCTCAACCCAATGTGTCAAAATAATAAACCCAAGCAAAGCCACAAACTATAACCACAATCTATGATACAAAGCTATCACCTCACCCCAAAACACAAACCATACCTACAACCCCAAGACACAAATCATACCTGGAAACTAAGACATAAAACCAGACACTAGATCATAGCCTACACTCAATACACAAAACTATAACCTTAACACAAGACCAGAACCAGAACCTGAACTCAATGCATACTGTAAAACTATACCCACAAACAAATACTCAAACTATAACTGCAACCTATGATACAAAACCATACCAGCAACCCAAAACACAAATCATAGCCACAACCTAAGACTTGAAGACTCGAAATCTGCTACCATAACAAAAAACCATACCCTTAACTTAAGACACTAACCATACCCTGAACTCGAAACATAAAACTATACCCACAAAAAACCATACCCTCAAGCCAAGGCACAAACCTCCTATAGGAGCCTTGCTCAAGAGCACTTCAGTGATATCTCAGGACCAGGATTCAAACCTGCCACCCTCCGGTCATATGTATGCTCCCTTACCTCTAAGCCACGCCTGCCCTAAGACACAAAACTTCAATGCTACTACAAAACTACAACTGCTACAATAGCAAATTGATACTGTTAATACAAGACACTAAATCATATCTGGAACTAAACCCACAAAGACACTAAGGGCCTTATTTATGAAGGAATAGCGACAGGTAGCGACTGGTGAGCGGCCGGTAATGACGGGCCCCGCCACAAGAACGCCGACTCCCCACCACAATCACACATTTATCAAGCCAATCCTGCTTAGCGACTGAGATAGCGCCATATAGCGACTCATTCATCATTATTCCAGCCTCAGCCCACAGCGCCAGCGTCCGACCTTGAACAGCGACAGGTATGACATCTCGTTACCTGGCGCTCTCCAATGCATTTCAATGGAACAATCAATATTCATAATTAATTGTTATTGTTTTTTTTTTTTTTTTTTTTTTTTTTAAATGTGAAAAATTCTGTGACCACTTCTGCCATTTTAGATTAATTTTTTTAAGGTTAAAAAAAAAAAAAAAAAAAAAATGTACAGAATTGATATTACAGGTCTGATATTAATGTATTCTATTCATATTACAAAATTATTTAAAAAACTTGTTTTTTTTGGTTTCCAAAAATATGGTTGTTTGGGGGTTAAAAAACTACTTTTAACCCATCGCCGCCAGCGCTCTGGGGTTTAAACATGCATTTTACAGCGCAAGAATTTTTTGAGAGTGATTTGTTAATGAATATGGTGGGAGCCGGTCGCTAGGGCCAGTCACTATCATGCGCTCCCATACAGCGCGGAACCTGTCAAATAGCGACTCCTCACCCAATATTCAACATTACGGCAAACCGACTGAGTCGCTATCAACTACCGAACAACGGCCAAGCACAGCGACTACTAGTGGGCGCTCTGAAGATTCCGCTACAGTCGCTCAACTGTCGCTACCTACCGCCATTAATGAATCGGCCTCCCCGTAAATCCTCAACCCATGATACAAACCGTAGCTGCAAGCCAATACACAAAACCATATCCATTACCCAAGGAACCAAATACCTACAATTTAGGAGACTAAACAATACCCACGACCAGGAGTGGACTAGGGGCAAAAATCAGGCCGGGATGCCGCCTGGCCATTCCATGACATACCACATGAGCTGGACTTTCAAACCAAATCATTGTAAACTACACTAAAAAGGGAAGAAGCCAAGGAGACCACCCCCACCCCACATCTCCTGGAACAAATAAGCTCCATATTGTTATTACCTTTTAGATGAATGTCTTTTTTTGAAGGCGTCATTGGCATTTATTTATTTTTTAGTTCTTTGTGGTTCACCCTGACCTCAGCTTCTACAATCTCCTAGACAACAACTTTGGTGCCAATTTTTAAATGCCAGCATCCTGTTCTCTCCTTTTCTCAGGATGGCCATTACAATACAATTCAGCCAGTTCTGTAGAGACTGAGGAAGAGTTACAAACCAGAAAATTTTATTTTTGTGCATTTTTATATTGCCAACATATTCTGCTTGTTTATTTGTTTTCCCAGTCCAATTAAAATAGGTCCTGGGTACTGGTCCTTTCCCCCCGGGCACCCCGCTGTGTGAAACCCCCCAGATAGCCGATGCCAACTCACCTCTTCCCGGTCCTACGGTGCATGCATGGCCGCTCATCTGATCCGAGTGCATTGGCTGCAGCATTCCCGGCTTCCCTCTAACAGGGAGCATGCCCACGCCAGCCATTAACAAATGCCTGGTTCAGGCACGCGCCCTGCTAGAGGGATAGGGGGGATGTGACTTGCGCATGCGCCATTGGACCGGGAAACGAGGTAAGTGAATAGGGTGACCTGGGGTGTTTCACACAGGGTGCACTCCCGATTTTGGATGCCCTGGGGGGAGGGAATAGATCGGCCTGGAATCTTATAGATTCCCAGACCAATCTGCGAGGGTTTTGGTCCACTTTAAGAATTTGAGGGAGAGGAAGCTCCTGGTGGGTTGGGTCCTGGGTCTGGCCTTTCATGAGCCATTGTCCCTTAGGGATTGCCCATGCTCTATCATGAGGAAGAGTTTGAGGCTCAATAATTTTTTAAGGATCACACTAAAATTCTGGTATACAGCTCTTCTTCCAGGGTGGGTCCGACGGTGTTGCAGCCTGGCAGAGCAAATTTGTCTTCGTGTCCCTTTAATGCACCACGTCAAGTCAAGTTACCACTTTCTCATTCATGGTGTATGGCATCAAATGGCAGGTAATCAGGTGTCCAACGAAAACCATTGAGGTTTATTGTGCAAGCCCACTAGGAAATCTAGATTGGTCACCAGCAGTCACATGATTGCCAGCCACCTGTGAATAAGAAAGTGGTTGTGGAATATGTGTATAGGGTCACTTTGAAGCAGAGAAAAACTGGGGCAGCTTGGCTGATCTCAAGATTACCGGATGCCATGGGCCAACTGGCTGGTCACATCCCCATTGCTACAGGGAAGCTGGGGATGCAGCGGCCAGCAGGACTAAGAGCTTACAATCTATTACGGTATAAGGGAGGATACAGAAGGAGAAGAGATTACAATCTATTAGGGAATAAGGAAGGATACAGAAGGATAAGAGCTTACACTCTATTAGGGTATATGGGAGGATACAGAAAGAGAAGAGATTACAATCTATTAGGATATAAGGGAGGATACAGAAGGAGAAGAGCTTACACTCTATTAAGGTATAAGTGAGGATACAGAAGGAGAAGATCTTACACTCTATTTAAATATAAGTGAGGATACAGAAGGAGAAGAGCTTACAATCTATTAGAGTATAAGGGAGGATACAGAAGGAGAAGAGCTTACAATCTATTTGGGTATACGGGGCGATACAGAAAAGACCAAAACCCTGGGTTTTGATCCACTTTAACAAACATGGGGCAACCATAGGCCCTGATGATAGAGCTAACCTTGAGGAACTCGAGGGCTTTTCACCCGGCCACCACTCTCCCAGTCTCCCAGTCTCACATGAAGAGCCTAAACCATGAATGGAAAATAACCATCCAAGCCAGACGGGCTCTCTGCCAGCATACTACCAAAGTAATGTTCTACAAACAGGAGAGAGAAAAACACAGCGGGGATGACCATCCAAGGGCCACCCTCCCACCTGGACAGGTAAGCTCTCCCTCTGTCTGATTCCTTCCGAATTCCTGAGCTATAATAGGGTCAGGGGCATAGGTTAGGTGAGGGGCAGGATGGGAGCAGTGGATAATGCTCAGTGTTGCAGTCTGGCAGCAGAAGTTCACCCATTCCATGTAGGAAGCGGTGCGTGTTGTGTTTCTTAGTGGTGTTGGTTACTCATTAATCTGGGGACTGTTTGTGTGGGTCAGATAGATGCTGTGTAATGTTATTTTTCAGCAGCGGGTCATGCTGGGTATTGCGGTTGTTCGGCGGCAGCGTGCGGCTCAGCCGCTTTTCTACTCACGGTAGGGGGCAGCTTGTGTTTCTGTGTTCGGAGTGTGAGTTGCTGTGATAAGGACTTTGTGAGGTCAGCAATGCTGTGTTATTTGTATCACTTATTATATAGAAAGCGCCGCCCCTTTAAGGAGGGCAGCCCACATGACTGGCCTGCGTTCCTCCGGAGGAGAATGTGTCATAATTTGTACATAAATTGATGTATTGTTATTTATTTATGTTAAGTTTTTGGTTTTCTTTTTTTTGTGGAAATTTGGATTGTATTTGTCACAGCCGTTTGGCGGGTCTCCCCTCGGGTTTCGGGTCTGAAGTAGCATTTCCATGGGTAGGGTATGCGGCTGTTTCCGTGGAAACCGGCCAGGATGAGTTGGTTAAAGAATTTCGGATGGTTGGGGTTCAAGTAGGCGAGTTTATGTTGGCTTCCGCTTAGTGGGGGGTCGCCTCCCCTTCCTTTCATTCTTGGGATCCTAGGCTTCTCAGACCCGGAACAATAGGGGGGACTGTTTAATGCTTGTACATTTTGTTTATATATGTTGGGCTGTGGCCGATCAAATTTAATCTTTCCAACGACATGGTGGTCCGGACTTGTTATTTTGGTGGTGGGAGGTGTATGTCGCAGGGCATTTGGAACGCTAGCCCAGTCATAAATACCGACCCCTGGATAATGAATGTGTTGCATTTGTACTGGGTGATGGGAAATATTTGATTCTCAGAAGTCCAGGAGGAGTCCATGCCCCCATCCATACCCCCTATTGAGCAAGCAAAAACTGTCCTCAAAACTGCCCCCCGCAGTTTGGTGCCTCTGTTATAGACTGTGAGAGTTCCCACCTTCTGTAGCCTCCTTTACACACTAATAGATTGTAAGCTCCTTCAACTCCTGTATCCTTCCTTATACAGCAAGGTCGCCACCAGGAATTCTTTGGGCCCCAAAGGGTTCAGTCTAGTGTTTGGTGGAGGTCCAGTCTCTATACAGCCTATATTTTATCTGGACCACCCATAACCTATAATATAATGTAATGGCTGGGCCCCTAGTTTGGACTATATAACTTGTCCCAAAGGCTTTATTCTTGGCTGTCCTGACCTGATGACAGCCCTGTGAATGAGGTAACGGATTTTAAGCTCTTCAATACTTCAATACTTTATTGAACCGCCAAGTAAGTACAGGGTACAAACAAGGAATGCTTTTTTGGCAAGGAGATACACCTGCCTCCTATATCCTTATAGCCTGATAGAGTATACACTCTTCCCCCTTTTGTATCCTCCTAATAGATTTTAAGCTCTTCTGCTTCTGTAAGATCCCTGATATCTTAATAGATTGTAAGCTCTTCATTTAGTATCCTCCCTGATACCCTAATAGATTGTAAGCTGTTCCCCGTCTTTATCCTCCCTTTACCATAATAGATTGTAAGCTCTTCTCCTTCTGTATCCTCCCTTATCCCCTGATATATTGTAAGCTGTTCTCCTTCTTTATCCTCCCTATACCATAATAGATTGTAAACTCTTCTCCTTCTGTAACCTCCCTTATACCCTAATAGATTGTAACTTTTTTTTATTGAGTAAAATCAAGCAATCATATACAATATATAAAAAGTTGCAATAATAAATAAATTAAATAAATAATAACTTAACAAAAAGAAAACGGGCCTAAATAATTCGGCATATAATATGTCATATCCGTAATACTATATACAACCTATATACAACTAACACTATACATTACAATTCAGCAGAAAGAAGAGACCCCGTCACCTGTGCACGCAGCCGTTCTTCAAAAATCTGTCATTGTTATAAAAATCTATGGGTGAAAAGAGATAGGAAAGCTCACCCAGAGGGAAGTCATGAGGACTAAGGAGGCCTGATGTTCCTCCACGCCTTCACCCAGGCCCCCCGTTCCCACCTGTCCCTCTCCAGCACCCGGATCTTGCCCACCTCATGCAGGATGTCATGCACCACCACCGGGACAGGGAGGACTTTCTTCCTAATGCAGAGCTGGCACCGTGCATTCCACGTGAAATAACGGATCACTAGACTAACTAGATATAAAGTGTCCAAACAAAAATCCCCTCTGTTCTTGAATGCTCCATACACCCACTCAGCATAGGAAAGCTGGAAGAAGAAGGGGGCACCAAGGTCCAACCCCACCTGTTTAAACACATCTACATTAAAGGGACATCGGAGCAGGAAGTGGTCCATAGTCTCCACCTCATCCCACACTCCTCACAGAGACAAATTATCTCTGGCAGGGTGCGACTCTTCCGGATCCCCCTAAGGTAGAGTTTTCTTTGGAAGGAGAGCCAGGCTATATTCCGGTATTTCAAAGGAATTCTTGAGGAGTTAAAAAGCCTCAAAACCTCCCTCATGATGGTGCCTGGGCAATCCCTGAGGGACAGTGGCTCATGAAAAGCCTTTCCCTGAGAGACATTTTCCAGCTCTTCCAGACTGCAACCTTGGCATTGGCAATTTCCAGCCTGCGCTCCCAGTTTTTTTGGCCATAATCGCCAGGACCAAAATTTAGGCCAAGGATCTTAATTTCCTGCTGGGGCACTGGGAAGGCATCCGGAAGTTCGAAGCCCTCACCTTCCTTACCCATCCATAAAACTTCACTCTTCTCGTGATTGACCTTGGAGCCTGACGCTTCTGTATACTGTGCTATCAGAGAGGCCACCTCCTCTGCCTCATTTGTCCCAGAGACAATCACAGATGCATCATCAGCGTAGGCAATGACCTTCAAAGGAGGCTCATCAGGCACACCCAGAGGAACCCCATATAACATGCTTCTCTCGACCCTCCTTATAAAGCGATCGATCACAAATGCATACAGTAGGGGACTCAGATCCCTGTCGCACACTGAAGCTAGTCGGGGGGAAGATCAGGAGCAATGTTAGAAAATATTATTTTACAGAAAGAGTAGTAGATGCTTGGAACAAACTTCCAGCAGAGGTAGTTGAGAAATCAGCAGTCAGTGAATTTAAACATGCCTGGGATAAGCACACATCTATCCTAAGATAAAGAGTACATACAGTATACACATAAGGGCAGACTAGATGGACCGTATGGTCTCCTTCTGCCGTCAACCTTCTATGTTTCTATGTTTCTATGTAACTTCAAAAGGCCTTCCAACCCAACCATTAACAAGAGGGAAGCTCTCTCAGCCCCTTCATACAGGGTTTGTAGCCAATTAATGAACCGCCCCGGCAGGCCGTACTTACCAAGAAGTAGCCATAGGTACTCATGATTGACCCTATCAAAAGCCTTTGCCTGATCTAACGCCAACAAGTACTTTCCCCAGCCTACAGCCCTGCACCGCTCCAAGGCTTCCCGAACAGCTAAAACCGCTGAGAAGGTGCTTCTACCTTGAATGGAGCAGTGCTGATTACGGGAAAGCAGTTGCTTCGCGACTGACGACAAGCACCAGAACAAAATGTTTGCCAGTATCTTTCTATCGACATTGAGAAGGCTGATGGGGCGCCAGTTCTCTATCATCGAAGAGTCCTTACCTTTTGACAGAAGGATCATGGCTGAGCGCCTCATGGAGGGAGGGAGGGAACCCTCTGCCAGACAGCAATTAAAGACCTCCACCAAATGTGGTGCCAGGATGGTCTTAAAGTGGACCAACACCGAGAGGTGATCGGACCGGAAATCTATAAGATTCCCGGGCCGATCACCTCCCACCCCGCGGGACATCCGAGATCGGGATGTCCCGCGGGGTGAAACCCCCCCAGACACCCCAAATCGCTTACCTGATCTTCGGCGGCGGCCGGCTGCCGCCGCCTCCCTCGCGCCCCTGTAGGCGGGGGCGCACGCGCGCCGAAAGTGACGCGAGGGAGGCGGCGGCGGCGGCAGCCGCTTGGACGTTCCTGATCCCCGCCTGGACGTTGGCGGGGATTGGACCGCCCAGTCACGTGGGAGCGGGGACAGGTAAGATTTTGGGGCTTTCTGGGGGGTTTCACACAGCGGGGCACCCCCGATCGGGTTGCCCCGCCAAAGTGGACCAAAACCCAGGATAGTCAAAATCCTGGGTGTTGGTCCACTTTAAAACATTTATAAAATTCAGCTGTCAGACCATCGGACCCGGGCGACTTTTTGATGGCAAGGTGATCAATTGCACTTACCACCTCATCGGCCGTGACCGGCTCTGTCAAGCTAGAGATAGAAAGGTCACCATTTTCCAATCCTGGAGTAGAGTCCAGGAAACTTTCCATCCTTGCCCGGAGGTCAACATAAAAGGACCTAATGATCTCCAGGATCCCAGATTTAGATCTTACCAGGGATTCTGTGCTATCCTTCAGACCAAGGACAGTCTTGAGAGCTGCAGCCTGTCTGCAATTCTGATAGGGATCGGGCGAGTGGTATTTCCCATAATCCCTTTCCAGAACCAGAGAAGCATGCCGGTCATACTGACACTTCCTGAGGAGAAGCTTGACTTCAGAGATTGCCCCTTGGTCTCCACCATTCAAGACAAGGATGTCAAGTTTCCTCCGCAATCGCTGGTAGGCAATGTATTTATCAAGCTGTTTTCTTTTTCCTAGGCCTCTAAAAAGCCCAGCAATTCTCATTTTGGTCAGCTCCCACCACTCCTTAATGGAAACCTGTGCCTGAAAAAAACCTCAAAGGATTGTCTTACCCCCTCCTCCTCAAGGAGAGCCGAATTCATTCTCCAGATGCCCCTTCCTCTAGTGGGTGCATCAGAAGCATTCAAGACCATTGATAGTAAAAGGTGATCGGAGAACTCGACAGTCTGCAGCTGGGGAGGCTGAGATGCCGAGCCCTCCTTCAAAAAAAACCTGTCTATCCTACTCTGACTGCTACCTCGCTGAAAAGTGAAGCCCGTGAGGTCCGGGGAGTGCTTAATGTGCACATCCTCCAGACCTGCCTCTCTAACCATGCTATTCAAAAAGAGACTATCGCAGCCCAGCTTGCCTTTGAAGCCTCTCCTGTCCATGGGCCTAGTCACGGTGTTAACATCACCTCCAAAGACTACTGGCCGGGCTGTAAAAAGGAACGGCTTGATCTTTGTAAAGAGGCATTTCCTGTCCCACTTAGTTTGGGGTCCATAGATATTTATTAGGTGCAGGTCCTGCCCCTTCACAATGACGTCCAATACCATGCACCTCCCGACCTCCACCTCAATGACTCGCCGGCAAGTTACCAAAGCACTGCCACTCCGCTGTAAAGCTCGGCCGCAAGAGACCAAAAAGAGGGTCCATGCCTCCACTCCCGCTTCACAGCGTGAATGTCGGCCAGGCTGGCCAATCTGGTCTCCTGCAAAAACAAAAATGTCAGCATCAAACTGGCTGAGAAAAAATAAGGCCATAAAACGAGCGCTTCCAGATTTAATGCTGGCAACATTAATGGTTGCCACCTTTATCGGAGGGGGAACTGCCATCAGAGTCATTCGGGAGAATGTCTCTTAGCCTTCCCTCCGGCTTCACTATCTGAACCTAAACGCTTAGTGGAGGAGACTCGTGCTTCCTCCTCCATATCTGAGGCCTCGGAATCGAAAGAAGAAATTTCTAGAGAGCGCCTCAAACCAGTTGGAGAGCTGCACCTCACTGCTCTCCCCTGGCTCAGGCACTCCATTGTCCTTTTTTTCTTTGTAGCTAGCCTATAAGCCAGGTAATTCTGATCCTCAGGGGAGAGTCCAGACCCCGCTCTCTTGGGGTCTGAATTCCCACACTGCTCAGAAGGGGGTGCAGGATTAGGATCACCTAGCCCCAGCCTGCGAGGTCTTAAAACAGGGGCCACGATTACTGGGACCCCCTTGGTACATGCAGTGCCAGCCCACCGGGCCGCCTCAGCTATTATATTGCTTGGTCTTACTTTAAAGGATACAGATTGGGGATTTACCTTAGGGCCACCTGCAGATGGCACAGGCACAGGGGCCTCAGGAACCCCCAGCTGAGTGGGGGAGGGACCACAGAGAGGGCAGCACCACTTCCTGCACCACTTCCATGTCCAGGTTGTGCCAGGCCTCAGGACACCGACTATAAGGATGTCCAAGCTGGTTACATAAATTACAGCGGATGGTATTACAGTCCTTAGCCAAGTGTCCCAAGCCCTGGCACAACGAGCACCTAAGAAGTGAGCAGGAGGAGCTGAAGTGACCCTTGGCCCCACATTTATGGCAAACCTTGGGCTGACCAGGATAAAAGATGGTCAGCC
This sequence comes from Gastrophryne carolinensis, assembly GCA_027917425.1. Taxonomy (NCBI): domain Eukaryota; kingdom Metazoa; phylum Chordata; class Amphibia; order Anura; family Microhylidae; genus Gastrophryne; species Gastrophryne carolinensis. Next base: position 614,944,572 of record CM051234.1, on the reverse strand, counting down.
GGTCACGGCCAGTATAGGCAGAAGATGGCAAGTGGGTGACCTGGTTGCCATTCCTGCGGTGCCTCAAGGTCACTGACCAGCCCCAGTCCAGATGTCCCGATCCTCCAGAATCTTTTTCAGGGGAGTGAGAACATCACCATAACGCCTTAGCCAGACGGTCAAATCAGAGGTGGGAATGGATTCGTTTCTTACTAGGATGGTGATGTTTTTTACGAGCTGCTGCCTGGAGACCTGGATGGGAGTTAACCCCTTCCAGGCAGGACTTTGCTTTTGCAGCTCGTACCACTCCCAAAACAAGTCCATCCCCTCTGGTCTAACAAAGCTTAAGTCATGCTCTGCACTCCCCACTGGACTAATCAGGGCAAAAATGTTTGCGGCTGCGAATCCCATACCCAAGATGAGATCCACTACCGCCCGCTGGGTGATAACTGGCCCCTCCCCCTCCCACCTAAGCTGGACCAGGTTTCGCCTATTGAAGCCACTGGCAGGGGCATTGGCCTCACTGGGCACAGATGCCCTCTCACCAGTAGCTCCACTCCCATTTCTGGCCACCTGGGCATAGGGCACAGGGGGCTGCACTGCAGTACCAGCACCACCACCACCACGCTGAATAAAGTGCAGGGCAGAACGCTTCATAGCAGGGGCTCCAGAATTTAGTGGCACAGTCTTAGGCAGATTAAAGTCTATATGAGGGGCAGACCCAGGAAGATTAAGTGGAGAGCTGGAGGCCTTTTCCACAGCAACAGCAGCACCAACAGCAACAGCAGTACCAACAGCAGTAGTCACAACCTCTGCGGAGCAGCAGTCAACAGTTACAACAGACAGGCCAGCAGCAGTCACCGGAGGCAGGGTAGTAACAGGCAAAAGGGGCAGTCCAGCAGGGGGCATAGGAGGCAGATGGGCATCAGACACAGAGGACAGGGCAGCAGCAGCAGTGATAGGGGACAGGCTGGCAGCAGATACAGGGGGCAGATACAGGGGGCAGGCTGGCAGCAGCAGCAGTGATAGGGGGCAGGCTGGCAGTAGATACAGGGGGCAGGCTGGCAGCAGACATAGACACAGGAGGCAAACTGGAAGGAGATGCAGATGGCAGGCTGGCAACATTTGAAGCCCCACCAGCCAGACCCAATCCTGTGGGTGAATCACCCATGGTCCGGTGCCCACCAAGTTCAGCAAGCCCCGGGCCCAGGATAGGTGCCGGGATGACAGTTGAGGCTGGCGCTACCTCATCCTTTCCAGGACAATGCGCACCAAAACCTCCCTTGCCCCCTGGCACAGCACTATCAGTGCCCTCCACAGGATGGGTAACTATGGGAGCTTCACACTGAGCTGGCATCTGTTCCTTACATACCTGCTGGTGGTCGCCCTCTGGAAACTCTCCTCCACTGCACACCAACGCTGCACGCACCTGACAAGCTGCTCAAGGCAAGGGTGTTATGGATGCTGGTTCTGGGGTTCCCAGCTCTGCTGCAGCCTGAGGTGGAGGCATAGCTGATAATTCCTCCATCGGCGTCTCCTCCACATGGTCATCCTCTGTCTCCATTGTCTGGTTGGAGCACTGCATGCTTTTAAATTGCTGTTCATTCTTATACTTCTCCAGGAAGACCCCGCTGTTTTCCTTCATGAAGGTAATTAATCTTTCCTGTTCCTTTACTCTGGACTCAATTTCAGCCAGTTCTGCCTTCCCAGAGCGGCAATCTGACCCCTGTGCCTTGCTGATATTCACACGCTTTTTCTTCAATATCATCTTAAGTTTAGACAGCTTTTTTTCCTCCTTCGCCACAGCTAAGATGTTGGTGCATACACGACTGCGAAAAGCCAATAAGCTCTCACTGGGCTGGGGCACTGTGGTGGAACTAGTGCCGCTGGTGGAAGCAGTCCCGGGATCCGGAGGTTTAATATTTCTCTGGGGGTAATGGCGAGACTCACCCCCGGAATCCTCCATCTTGCCTGGGATAGGCCTCCCAGCAAGACCTCTGGCTTCACAGCTCTCGACTAACAGCTCTCCAGCTGCAGATAATCAGAGAGGAACTACTCACAACAGGAGGTGACCGCACCCTCCTGATTACCCTAATAGATTATAAGCTCTTCTCCTTCTGTATCCTCCCTTATACCCTAATAGATTGTAAGCTCTTCTCCTTCTGTATCCTCCCTTTATACCCTAATAGATTGTAAGCTCTTCTCCTCCTGTATCCTCCCTTATATCCTAACAGATTGTAAGCTCTTCTCCTCCTCTATCCTCCCTTATATCCTAACAGATTGTAAGCTCTTCTCCTTATGTATTCTCCCTTATATCCTAATAGATTTTAAGCTCTTCTCCTCCTGTATCCTCCCTTATACCCTAATAGAGTGTAAGCTCTTCTCCTTCTGTATCCTCCTTTATACCCTAACAGATTGTAAGCTCTTCTCCTTCTGTATCCTCCCTTATATCCTAATAGATTGTAAGCTCTTCTCCTCCTGTATCCTCCCTTATATCCTAACAGATTGTAAGCTCTTCTCCTCCTGTATCCTCCCTTATATCCTAACAGATTGTAAGCTCTTCTCCTCCTGTATCCTCCCTTATATCCTAACAGATTGTAAGCTCTTCTCCTCCTGTATCCTCCCTTATATCCTAATAGATTGTAAGCTCTTCTCCTCCTGTATCCTCCCTTATACCCTAACAGATTGTAAGCTCTTCTCCTTCTGTATCCTCCCTTATACCCTAATAGATTGTAACTGTTTTTATTGAGTAAAATCAAGCAATCATATACAATATATACAAAGTTACAATAATAAATAAATAAAAATAAAATAAATAATAACTAAACAAAAAGAAACAGGCCTAACAATTCGGCATATAATATATAATATCCATTATTCTATATACAATCCTATCTACAACCTAAACACTACACTCTACACAACCCAGCAGGAAGACTAAGAGACCCCATCACCTGTGCACGCAGCCGTTCTTCAAAAATCAGTCATTGTCATAAAAATCTATGGGTGATAAGAGACAGAAAAGCCCACCCAGAGGGAAGTCATGAGGATTAAGGAGGCCTGATGTTCCTCCATGCCTTCATCCAAGCCCCCCGTTCCCACCTGTCCCTCTCCAGCACCCGGATCTTGCCCACCTCATGCAGGATGTCATGCACCACCACCGGGACTGGGAGGACTTTCTTCCTAATGCAGAGCTGGCACCGTGCATTCCACGTGAAATAACGGATCACTAGACTAACTAGATATAAAGTGTCCAAACAAAAATCCCCTCTGTTCTTGAATGCCCCGTACACCCACTCAGCATAGGAAAGCTGGGGAAGAAGGGGGCACCAAGGGCCGACCCCACCTGTTTACACACATCTACATTAAAGGGACACCGGAGCAGGAAGTGGTCCATAGTCTCCACCTCATCCTGACATTCCTCACGGAGACAAATTATCTCTGGCAGGCTGCGACTCTTCCGGATCCCCCTAAGGTAGAGTTTTCCTTGGAAGGAGAGCCAGGCTATATCCCGGTATTTCAAAGGAATTCTTGAGGAGTTAATAAGCCTCAAACCCTCCCTCATGATGGAGCCTGGGCAATCCCTGAGGGACAATGGCTCATGAAAAGCCAGACCCAGGACCCGACTCACCAGAAGCTTCCTCGGAGTAGATCTCATGTCCTCTGCTGTCAATTGCCATTGCCGAAGTATTTTCAAGCACGGGGCAACATAGGCCGGGAGCTGAGCCTGAGGAACTTCTTATTGTCCACCTGAGGTGCAGGTGAGGGGACAGTCACAACATCAGCAGCAGTCACAGCAGCAGGCCCAGCAGAAAGTCCAACAATAGAATTAATCCCTGTGGACTCAACCCCAGACACAACAGCAGTAACAGGAGCAACAGCATCAGTAACAGCACCCAAACCAGCTGAAGCAGAAACAATATAAGCCCTGCCAGCAAGACCCAAACCTGCGGGTGAGTCACCCATGGCCCCAGGCCCACCAAGTTCGGCGCAGCCAGGAACCCGGATGGGTGCCAGGATGGTACTTACGGCTGGCGCCACCTCACCCTTTTCAGGGCAAGGAGCGCCACAGTCTTCTATAGCCCCTGACACAGCGCCTATGGCGCACTCCGCAGGTTGGCTGGACAGATGGACGTTGTCCTTAGCTGGCATGGGCTCCTCAGGCTGGCGGCTGTCCTCTGGAAGATCTGCTCCTGTAGGGGCTTCCTGGATGCCCAGCGATGTCACGCACTCCTGATGGGTTGCCTCAGCAAGAGAGTCTTCCAATGCTGGTTCCGGGGCTCCCGGCTCTGCTACTGCTGCAACTTTGGGTGGAGGTACAGCTGGAGAATCCTCCACCATCGGGGTCTCATCCACACTCTTCCTCCTTCACAGTGAGGCCTGAGCGCTGCATGGACTTAAATCGCTCCTCGTTTTTATACTTTTCTTTAAAGGCCCCACTGCTTGCTTTAAGGGACGAAACAAGCTTTTCCTGCTGCCGACATGCTGATTCAAGCTCAGCTAAATCTGCTTTACTTGCCCACCGATCCAGCCCCCTCGCCTTGCTGGTGTCCATTTTCTTTTTCTTTAATGCGATTTTCATCTTGCACAGCTTCTCCTCCTCCTTCGCCACCATGCACAAATTACTGCATACACGGCTGCGAAAAGCTGACAAACTCTCACCGGGCTGGGGCACCGTGGTGTTACTAGCGCCGCTGGTGGAAGCAGACCCGGGATCCGGAGGTTTAATATTCCTTCGGGGGTACCGGCGCAACTCAACCCCGGAATCATCCATGCTGCCTGGGGAGGCACTCCCAGGAAAGCCCCAGGCTTCACAGGCCTCTGGTAATTAGGAGCAGTTGTGTGTTCTGGCTCTCACAGTGTGTGACCACACCCACCTAATTACCCTAAAAGATTGTAAGCTCTTCCTCTTTCTGTATCTTCCCTTATACCATAACAGATTGTAAGCTCTTCTCCTTCTGTATCCTCTCAACCATGCAACCTGCAACCATGTTAATCTGTAACAACACAACCCACTGTCTGATTCATCCATGCCATAGGCCAATAACAGGACAGGTTTATATGAATGGCGAGTGGCAGGCGGTTTAGCTGGTCAGCACACGCTCTTATCTGAGTATCCCAAGAGAGCGCAGCTATCGCCTTCAGGAGCTGCTCAAAGTTCACCCGCAGAACAGGCGTATTATAGAGAAACTATCCCTAACATTCCAGCCACACTACTCACCCGTAAGAAATAAGAGTGTGAGGGAAAAAAACAGGACTACAACTTTACATTATCTTGACTCCAAGGTATAGGGTAGGGAAACCTGTAAATGAGGTACAGTCAGGAGAATTAAAGAAAACATGGGAGGGGGTCTGGGAGAGTTAAAGTGAATGAAAAGTATGAATAGACTTGGGGGTTATTTAAGAAGGGATAGCGCCAGGTAGCGCCTCGTAGTGCAGGCAGCGTCTGGTGAACGCCGGGCGCTGTATGCAACTCATATATGAAAGCGAATCTGGTGAGCACCTCTAACAGCGCCAAATAGAGTCCGATGTATTATTACAGGTGGCTCAGCGTATAGCGCCGGCGCTCTAGCTTCCAGAGCATCAGATATTACCTTTCGCTCAGTGTCGCTCTCCCATATATTTCAATACCGTTCATTTGCTTGTGTATAAACAGCGTGTTTGACATTTTTTATTTTGCTCCAATCATTGTGTGACCTCTCCTGGCTGCAAACAAACACTTTTAGAAACTTTCTTGACTTTTTATATTTTTGCGCAGAATTGTCATTACAGGTCTGGCACTAAAGTGTTAATGTCACGGTGTTAAAACAATGTAATTCCATGTGTTTTCGCTTTGTTACTGGTGGATATGTGTTCAAAAACAGACTTTAATCACAGCGTCTGGCGCTCTATGCTATAGCGACCAGATTTAGAGCGACACTCATCTTCCGATACCTGGCGTTAGTAATAAATCAGCCTCCATGTCTACTACCGTATTTGCCGGCGTATAAGACGACTTTTTCCCCCTGTAAAACATGCCTTCCAGTGGGGGGGGTCGTCTTATACGCCGGGTACCTCCGCTCACATACATACTAACACACACACATTCATTCTTACCTGCACTTCCTGGCTGTTGCGCGCTGGACGTCGGTGGGCGTGCCCCAGATTGTTTTCATTGGACGGCGGCCATCTGGGACACGCCCACCGACGACCAGCGCGCAACAGCCAGGAAGTGCAGGTAAGAATGAATGTGTGTGTGTTTGTGTGTATGAGAGCGGTGGCGGCGGCGGCGGCGACAGGAACGCAGGGACGGGCAGACCGGCCCTCCGACCATCGGTAAGTGTGTGAGCGGCGCGGCGGGGCGGGGGGAGGAGGGAGTGGGGTCGCTGGCTGCACTGAGGGATGCCCCCATGCCTGTACTGAGGGATGCCCCCATGCCTGTACTGAGGGATGCCCCCATGACTGTATTGAGGGATGCCCCCATGACTGTAAGAAACCAGAAAGTATTACTGTAAGAAGCCACCCAGGGACTCTGGGGAAGGGAATTAACATGTTGAAATAAAATCTGATGTCCTTTTACGTTTTATTTGGTGTGCGGAAGAGGGAGTAGTCTTATACGGTGAGTATATAACAAACTCTATATTTTGAGTGGAAATGTTGGGGGGTCGTCTTATATGCCCAGTCGTCTTATACGCCGGCAAATACGGTAAGTAAAATTCCAAAGGGGCATCTGATGTATTGCACATATAATCTGGAAGAAAGGTGAGTGCTTTCCCCGATCTTGGCCTTTACTAGACCAGCGCATCCCAAATCGCAATGCCAGTCTTGCACCTTTGACAGCTGACAGTAGACAAATGGCCTTTTTAGACCTTACATCCACAAAACCCAAAAGGGCCAGCCCTGGAATCTAAAAGATTGGCGTGTATCATCCTTCTAGCACCATTTTCAATAATCTCTAATTGCGCCCAGCATGAGATTGCCAGGAGGCGGGCTTAAACAGCTACTTTAGAACAATGGAATCCTGTCAGAAACCAACAGCATTCAATGGCATAGCTAAGAAAAGGAAAATCACTATAACAAGAATACCAAGCAGCATTGAGGGCAGAAAACAGGGAGGGGGAGCAAAATAGATATTGGCGGTTTTGGTCTGCTTTCAATCTGGCATAAGCATGTCTAAAGTGAAAGAATCTCATTTTAGCATCTCAGCTATGTGACATTTATTGGGATTAAAGCTCTCAAGGCTTCTGAGAATTGTGGATCAAACAATGCGCAGTATCCGCAAAGGATTTATAAAGTGTTTGGAATGTCATGGCGGAATAACCCCGACCATCTGAGCTGTGGATATTCTAATTGGGTGCAACAGCACTGCCCTCTAGTGTCTGAAAAGAGTACGGCTTACTGTGTCCAAGATAATGGATACCTGTATAGATGCAACCGCACAAACCAAAAAGTATATATAATTTGATAATAGCCCTTTATTTCATATGTGGGTATTATTACAATATTAGGTCACACTTCTAAGGTTAAAATCCATGGATTTGGTTTGTGCGGTTGCATCTATACAGGTATATAGTGGGGGTGTTCTGGATTACCCCACCTTTGTTGAGTACTGTATGTCCCACCTGGGGTGGGGACCTGTATATAACTGGCACACCTTAATTTAAGCAGTGGTGCGGAGTAATATTTGGTTTTTGTCACAAGATAATGGATACATCTAGAGAGAGAACTAAGGCCCTTATTTAAAGTGGACCAACACCCAGGATTTTGACTATCCTGGGTTTTGGTCCACTTCGGTGGGGCACCCGCTGTGTGAAACCCCCCAGAAAGCCCCAAAAACTCACCTGTCCCCGCTCCCATGTGACCGCTGCAGCCAATCCCCGCCGACGGACAAGCGAGGTCCGTCGACGGACAAGCGAGCGCGCGCGCCGACGCCGCCTCCCGCGCGACACTCTTACAGGGAGCGCGCCCTGTTAGAGGGATGCGCGAGCGGAGGCGGTGGCTTGCGCATGTGCCGCTGGATCGAGGAGCAGGTAGGGATTTCGGGGGTTTCTGGGGGGTTTCACTCAGCAGGGCACCCCTGATCGGGGTGCCCCGCAGGCCCCATGCTGATCGGCCCGGGAATCTTATAGATTCCCGGACCGATCAGCATCAGGTGTTGGTCCACTTTAAGAAAGGATAGCGTCAGGTGGCACCTGGTTAATAAGAGGTAAGCGACAGGTAGCGACTGGTCAACGCCGGACACGGCACGCAATTACACATTTATCAAGCAGAATCTGTTTAGCGACTGGGATAGCGCCATGTAGCGCCTGATTAATCATTTTCACAGCCTCAGCGAACAGCGCCGGCGTTCAGCCTTGCACAGCGCCAGCTATGACCTCTCGCTACCTGTCGCTCTCCCATACATTTCAATGGACGATACTTTTCTTCTCTTTAAACTGGGTTTTTTTTTTGTTTTTTTTTTAAATCACAAATAATTCTGTGACCTCTTCTGGCATTGAAAGCATTTTTTTCTAATTTTTTTTCATTTTTTATATATTTCTTCAGAAATGACATTACAGGTCTGGCATTAAAGTGTTCATGTTACAATGTTGTTACAATGTAATTCCATATGTTTTCGCTTTGTTACTAGTTGATAGATGCTGGAAAACAGACTTTAAACACACCGCCTCCTGCGCTCTGGGCTTTAAACAAATATTTTTCAGCACCAGAGATTTGTGAGGCTGTTTTTTTGCTGAATATGGTGTGAGTCGGTCGCTATGAGCAGTCGCTAACATGCGCTCCCATACAGCACTGTACTGGTCAAATAGCGACTCCTCACATGTATTCAACATTACTGAACAGCGACTGAGTCACTATAAAGTAGCGACTCACGGCCGAGCACTGCGACTACTAGCGGGCGCTCTGAAAATGCCGCTACAGACGCTCATCTGTCGCTACCTGGCGCTAGTGATGAATCAGCCTGCCCCATATATACAGGGGCAGGGCAGGCGTCAGCACTGGGTGACCCAGGCAGGTGCCGGGGCCCCGCACCTTGGGAGGGCCCATCTTATTCCCTATACCCTGGGCAGCCCTTATGCAGGACACAGGGCCGTGCAGTAATCAGGACTAAATGACTGTCAGCCAGGGGAAGATTGGCCATTGGCGGGGCCTTTCTTTCTGTCAGTCCTTCTATTCTTTGTTTCTTTCCTTGATCTGTTATTTCGGCCATTTCTTGTCCTCCCTCCTTCTTTGCTTCTATTATTTATGCCAGTCCTTTTATACTTTCTTTCCACTTATTCTTTTATTTCCTGCTACTAATTTTATTTCTTTTAATATGTTCTTAGTTTCTTTGATCTGTT